>CM058168.1:23654206-24273706 GCA_030254885.1 Vitis rotundifolia | reverse complement strand
TAGTGTACAAAACCTTCAATATAAACCCACATGTATGCTATGAGAGCACTCTACAATTCAAGTAAAAAATTTGTCATCCGCAACAGTTTGAATCTTTTTGCATCTCCATCATGAAAGCTTCCAAGGTGGAGTCTATGAAGAGAATTTTCTAAGCAATGCTTACCAGGCAACAAAATCTGACATCTTTCTATGCTTTGACTCCATTGCATCTCAACCATGTCTTTTTGTTCCAAGTTGGATTTCATTAGTAAATGCTAATAAAGATCTCCATCCTCTGGTTCATCCAATAAACCCCACCTACACACAAGTTTAGTAAGTGAACAAAGAGAAACACTTATCATTCATGAAAGGTATATTGTTTCAAGCACCCACAATTCATGCATCAGATATCCACTACATTTACTGTTGTTTGGTGCTTTCTAGCTATAAGATTTAATTTATGATTTTGATCTCTAAGAAATGAGAAAGCCGTACAGACAAGATCAAGCAAATGCATACTATGATAAGCGACTATAAATTCTTCAAAAAACATATTGAAAAGTGACTGTAAATTAATATACTTGAACAATTAGGACAATAGAAATCATGTTCAAAAGACACTTGGTCCATTTATGCATACTATTGGTCTATTTGTGAACACAGACATAGTGCAAGGCAAGAACTCAAAGTTGTTCACAAAAGGACAAGTCCACTTGTGCAAAATTCTAGGTGATGTAAGGCAATGCACGCAAATTGCTATTGGTCCGTTTGTGTGGACTCTACATCACATTGTGCACATGTACATGGTTTGCTGCCAACGGGATTAGGTTGTCTTTTCAGTTAGAAGTTGTTATCATTAGTTATCGACTTGTAACAAAGTTTTACCAAACACTCATTTAATTTGTGTATTGAGGCCTAACGATATTATTCAAATCCAAAGTTTAAAGCATATGACAAGAGAACAAGACCACAAAATGTAACATGCAACAAGGAATTAAAAGCAGCTTTAAAATTCAATTTTTTTTTATTAGAATAACTTTTAAGCACTTCAAATATGTGCAAGATGATAAATTTTGTAAGGAATAATAATAAAAGATAAACAAGTGAAAATGTAAATTCCGTATTGAAAGGTGAATCTCAATGATGGATTACACCTAGAGAGGAGGGCAGGGGTGAATAGGTGTTGTTGAACAATTTAAAAAAAATCTCCCAACACAAATTATCTAACCTTAGAATTTCTCAATATTTATCAACTTTTCTGCCAACTTTTCAACAAAGCATAAAATTTATAAGTATGAATGCAACAACACTCCAACAAATTTTAAATGCAAGTTGTCTGCAAATGCTTCAACACTCCCTAAGATTAATTCATAAAAACAATTATCTCCTTAACTCATTTCCAATTACTACAAGATAGCATTAACTAAAATGAACAAAAAAATTATTCAAGATATCCAATGGATAATCACACCTATTTCAACTCATTTTTTACTCATTCAACATATATGTCCAAGGGACCAATGATATCAAAAAACTGAAAATAAATCAAAATGAGAGAAAGAAACAACCAAATTTTAATATGGAAAACCTCCGAAGAGCTAAAAAATCACTAGCTTACAACCGATCAAAAATGTCTACTATGAAGAACAAAAATTGAATGCAAGGTTTTACCTAGCTCAAGCCTACCAATCCTTCCTGGACCACTTGACTAGTAACTTTCACTTTCAACTTCTCACCTTCTTCTTCTAGAGCACACTTGGAGTCTACACCAAGTTCGATCTCGACCTCTTCTTAAATCCACACAAGAAGAAAATGAGTTTTTATCCAAACCCAAATAGATTAGAAATTGAAAGATGAATGAATGAAGAATCAACCTATTTTTTTCTCAAGAAAATCCATTAAAAATTGTTTGAAAAACAATAAGAAAGTTGGATTTTTTTGGCAACCAAACACCCCAAATTAGGAAATGAGAAGAGAATCAAAGGGGATGGTTGTTGTTGTGTCTCTCTCTACATAATAGGAATCAAGTTTTGAGTTTTTAAATGAAAGAAGCCTTTAATCCAATGGATAAGATTTCATCAAAAAAGAGCAACTTGGAACTGGGCATTTTTTAGTAAAAAAAATGCTTTCCAAGCCTTCCTAACTCCTTAAAAAATATTTCAAGAAAAATAACATTGAAATAATATGGTTGATTCAGTTCCATCAAACTCCAACCTCAACTACATACCTTCGCCTCTTGACAAATTCAACAACTTGATCTTCATTAGGCAAGTAGTCCAAAAAAGAATTGGAAAATCAAGTTAGGAGGCACTTAGGAATTTTGTTTGGAATTGCCAACCTAGCTAAACACTCACACATATGAACTAGACATATACATTCAGAGAATGGAATGACTTTGTCATATAGAAATGAGAAGAAAGAGAGAAGTGACTCACCAATAAGCTAACAAAAGCCATTCTTGGAGTATAAGCATTCTTGGATGAGTTTAAGCATGAGATCCTTCCTCACAGTTCTCTCCTCCTCTTACCCTCTTAGGTTGTGCTTCCTCGAGACAGAAATAACAACTTCCATCACTGCTTCTCTTGGCACTTGTATACCTTGTTTGATGGTTCACTTTCTTATCTCGGGCGTATATAAGATGGATTCCACAGTTTTTCATCACATGGGATGCCCCAGAGAGACTAAAATAAGCTGTAATTTTCCTGAATTTATTGAGGCTACTGATCTTGGATATCATAAGTTTAGCACCAGGTTGATACACAAGCCATATGTGATCAGTTTCAACCACTCTGTCTCCGCTGTGTGTCCAAGAGATGGAGCTACTCAAATAAGGCCCTTCTCTAAATTCAAAATTACAACAAATCTGACCAGGGCCTTGAATGATTTCGTCCTCCTCAAGTGAGAACACAGAGCATAGAGCAAAACCCAGAAAGTCCTTGTTATGCCAATTTGGAGGCAGCTCTATTGTTACTGAGGATCCGACACTTGGATGCTGGAACCACTCTGGAATTGTACTTCCAGGAAGAACAATACTGTATTCAATTTCTGGAAGAAAGTGCTGCATTAAAAGATAAATAAATAAATAAATAATTATAATGTTTGAAGATATAATACCAAATTCACACATGAGAGAGATAAACCTGATGAAGTTTTTCCAGTATAGTTGCCACATCATGCTGAGCTAGTGCAAAGCAATTCGGCAATTTGAAAGTTACAGGACGAAGGCAAGAGGAAGATGATAGGTGCTGTAGCAACTGTGGAGATAGAATTGATAAAGACTCAAGGGATATGCAATCCCCAGCATCTAATAATTTTATACTTCGTGGAAGCTTGGAAATTTCTTGAAGGCTTTTGCACTGATTCACAGAAAGGACCCTTAGATTAGAAAGTCGATTCACCTCCTCAGGTACTGTAACCAAATTGTTTCTGCTAAGGTTTAATTCTTCCAAGAAGCGTAAGCGGCCAAGATTGTCATTGATTGATCCATCTGTTAGATTGCAGCCACTAAGATCTAAATATTTTAAGGAGTATAAACCTGACAAATAAGGCAACTGCAAACCAGTCCCATCTGAATTTTCTCTATGCAGTAACCTGGATAGAAGGGATGAAATCCAGGAGTTAGAAGTTGATCCTTTGCATCCCCTAAAGGATAACTCTTTAAGGTTTCTCAAGTGAACAAGTGAGAAAGGTGGTTGTGTTATGGCAGTTCCATCAGCTTGAAGAATCATCAAGTATTGCAAGCTTCCCAGGTCCTCTGGCAATTTGTTGAGTTTCGAGCAACCAGAGACAATGAGGGTTTCAAGGGATCTCAAACTGCAAATGCTGTTTGGAAGACTCCGGAGGTTTTTGCATTTTCTCAGACTCAATAACTGAAGGTCTTTTAGATGAACAATTGAGGGGGGCAGCTCTTTTATAGATGTTCCATCTAAAAGAAGCTTTTGTAAACTTTCCATAACCTCCATGATTTCTGGAAACCTCTCTAGTCCTGAACAGCCAGAGAGCACCAGAGTTTCAAGGGATTTCAAAGAACAAATGTTGCTTGGAAGAATCTTAAGGTTTTTGCAGTTTTGCATATCCAATAAAACAAGTTGTGGGAGAAACACCACTGAAGAAGGAAGTTCTACAATAGCAGTCCCTTCCAAATTAAGCTCCAACAAATATTCCATATACCCTTGGATCTCTGGAAACTTGTCAAGTTTTGAGCAACCAGAGAGGTTAAGAACTTTAAGTTTTTCCAATACAGTGATGCTTGGAAACTGGCTAAGCATTTTGCAGTTTTTCATGTTCAAGATGGTCAGATTTATCAGCTTTGCAACTGATGGGTGCACCTCAAGCAAACTTGTACAACCATCAAGAATTAGCCTTTCCACATGTGGTGCACCAGACAAGTTCGGACACTCTACAAGGTGTTGAGAGTTACTGAGATTGATGACTTTTAACTTTCCAAGACACTGCAACATAAAATAGAATAAAATTAAGATTTTCCAACAAATTTGCTTGGCTAGCTGAACTTTAAAGTTTGTTCATAAAGGAGTAGTAATCATACCTTGTGCTCTTTCCAAAGTTGTTTTAAGCTGCTATGCTTCAAACTGAGTTCAACCAATTTCTCACCATGAAAATTTGATGGCAATGATTCCAAAGTCCATCCATCCCAATGGAGATATCTCAACTCATGAGAAGGAAATTTAAAATCTTGAGGAAGATGCATGGTGTCAGAAATATTTTCTAAATTATGATAGACTCGGAGCAATCTAAGCTTTTTCATCTTTTTGAAACCATCAGTTGTAAGGTGTATTTCTTTTGATGCAGACATGTCTAGGAATATGCCTTCAATTGCCTGTGTCCCCTGAAAACCATAAACAAGGGATAAGTGAAGCATGAAATGCATAAAACCTAACTGAAATTACATAAATGAGCAGTTAAAAAATAAAAGCCTTAAAAGTTTAAATAAGGTCAAGTACTTAAGCTCTTACTGTATTTGTTGTCAATACATGATAGATATCTTCAGGGTCCCACAATCTGCTCCATTTGCCAGGTTCATCAGGATATTTCTCCCGAACAATATCCCAACCCATTTGTTGTATCAAATCATGCATCAATAACTTATTATTGGAAGTACTAATGAGAGATCTGTCATTGAGTACTCGCATTCCACTTACAGCATAGAAATTGCAAGCCTCTAGTATTTCTGTGACAAAATTTATATCCTCCCCTTTGAAGAAGCATGCGACATCAAGAAATATACTTCTATGTGTGAGATCCAGTTTATGAAAACCTCTAACAAGCACACTATGGATTTTCTCGCTAGGTAATTTTCTTATCTTAGTCAACTCATTTTCCCATTCAGATTTTGTCTTACCATATAGGTGAGAACCCAGAACCTTAAGAGCCAACGGAAGTCTCTTACAATAATCCACTATGCATCTTGAGAGCTTTATAAAACCTTTTTGAGGACTGTCCATCTTAAACGCATGCAGAGAAAAGAGGTGAAGAGCTTCATCAAAATTTAATTCCTTAACCTCATATAATCGAAACACTTCACATCCATGTAGTAAATGTTTATTTCTAGTCGTTACAATAATTCTACTACCTGGACCAAACCATTCATGCCTTCCAGCTAAGGATTCTAATTGAGCTGGATCATCAATGTCATCAAGAATAACAAGAACCTTTCCAAAGCAGAATCTATTCTCTATCACACTAATGTCTTCATCAATGTTCCTTAGAATTTTGCCCCCATAACAGCTCCAAAGAGTTCTTTTTGTAACTGAAGCAAATCCCTCTCGCTAACACTTGAAAGAAAGCAAGCACCTTCAAATTTATAAAAATTTTGGTTATATACAATTTTAGCAATGGTTGTCTTGCCTATTCCACCAATTCCATGTATCCCAATCATGCGAACATCATCTGAGTCATTAGATATTAATGAAGCAATTTCTTTCAAACAAGGTCCCATTCCAATCAGTTTATCATCAAGATCTAAGGGCTTTTTATAAACAAGCCAATTGCAAATGTGTTGAACAATTTTCTGAATAGCCACTGATTCATATCTGCCAATTATAAAGCATGACAGAACACGCAATAATAAGCTACAAATGTAATAAACATAGAATTAAACAGATGATGTTTAGTTTTCTTCACAACAGTTGAACTATAGCAAGCATATAGAATACCTTGAAGAGATAAAAGTTACTCAATTAACTGAAATCTTTATATATGACTTATTAATTGGAATGTGTAGAACAAATTCATATGAGACAAAATTGATGTTATATAAAATATTTCATTCTTAGAGACTCCCTTTAAATATTGACACCGGAGAGAAAAAGAATAATTGGAAAATGGAAAGGGAATGAAAAGAAAAGGAAGAAAATAATAAATAATTGAATAAACAAAAATGAATTAATAATAAGCTACCGTCCATAACTATTCCTTGATCATATTTTCAACCTTACTAAGTTTTTTCCGATCAAAGTACATAAGCTTTCAAAACAACTTCTATTATATTTATTTGCCATCGTGTTCAGTTTTCTTGGAAGATTCCATTTGAATATTCCATTGTTTCCTTGAAGAAAACATCATTTCAGCACATGAATGCTAAATAAAATTATATGCAAACAAGCATAAGCATGGAGTAGGTGACCAAGCAGGGATACCGAGAATTGGCTCTATTTTATTTTATTTTATTTTATTTTATTGGTCATGTCCTTGCTGATGTGAGTGCATGGTGCCTAAAAGATTAATCCAGAATTCAATTCATATAGTTGTAAATGAATGAAAGCAGCTGAAAGCAAAGATTCATATATATACCCATGGAGCACATGCCATCCAGCCAGAGAGCCAGCTTCCGTCAGTGCCGCCCTCCATCTCAGCACCCTCTCCTCAGTGACTTCTCCGTATCGTGCAAATGCTTCTCCAAAACTCCCCGTTTGTTTCCGCACATCAGATGGTTCCACATGATAGAAAACTGGCAAAACCATTTGTCTCTCTTCTTTCCTGGATCGCATGATCTTATCAAGCTCATCCAAGCACCATTTTGAATGAGCATAGTTTTTCGAAAAAACGACAACAGAAATCATTGAATCTTCAATAGCTTTCAAGAGTGAAGGTTGAATCTCTCCTCCTCTTTCAAGTCCTTCATCATCTCTGAAGGTGCGAATACCCCTCCGCATCAACTCGTTGTAAAGATGATCCGTAAAATTGAAACGGGTGTCTTCGCCTCTAAAGCTCAAAAAGACGTCCCAACAACATGGAAAAGAAGGGGAGAGAGTTGATCTAGTTGAGCTTCTCTTTCGCTTTGGAGCCGTAGTTAGAGTTGATCTAGTTGAGCTTTGCTTTCTCTTTGGAGCCATAGTCAGGGACGTTGTTTGTCCAAAATTACAAGACACTGGAAATTTTTGGGTTGTTAAGTGTCAAAAATTCAAAATTTCAAGAGACTCAGAAGATTTATCCCTCTACCTTCTAACATTGGAGCGTCCTCCAATCTTCCAATCTTCCAACCAACTTTAATGTTCATTTTTTCTTTCTTAAGGTACTGTATTAGTAACATGGATACAAATATTGTGATATATCGACGATATCGAAAGGTTTTGATAAGATATATGATGATATATAGGAGAGAAGAAATTTTGATAGATATCGTCAAAAAAGATAAATCACCTATTTTTCCCATTAATAGACCATCATAGCAAAAAATCATCAATATTTCGCCAATTTATCGCCAAATTTTCAGTGATATTTTTGGGGAAAAAAAAAAAGAAAGCTCCCTCCATCGTTCAGTCAACGCCGGCACTCTGCCCAGGCTCCCTTCCCCAGTCAAAGCTGGCGGCCCTAAGTAAAAGCGAGTTGCCTTTAACTTTTTGCTGCTCAAAAAATTTGGAAGGGGACTCGAACCCCATATATAAGACTTCTCCCAGAGCCTATGTCCACCGGGGCCACTATACCCTTTGTTAATATGTACCAAACATATTTTGAAATTAATTAATTAAAAGTCAGCATATAAACAAAAGAATATTTTTAAAAAAAAATTAATTATAATTATTTTATAATTATTACAAAAATATATATTTAATATTATTAATAGATTAATTAAATATTAAAAAATTTGTACTTATATTATCATTTATTTTATATTATTTAATATAATTAAATTAAATACATTATAATTTTAATATTAAATATATTTTAAAATTAGATATATTATAATTAAATATCATAATATTATTATAAAATAATATATGATATAATTTAATAATAAACTTACACTTATAAAATACATACTTTTTTATCGATACATACAATATTATTATCAAATATAATAAATCATATTATAGGTATATCAAATCCTTCAATAAAGTAATTTTAAAATGTTTATTATACTTCTAATTAGGTTTTTCTTACATTTCCATAAATTTTAATCAAATTTTGGTTTATTGATATTTTTTTTTTCAAAATATCCATCGATATATCTCCGATATATCTTAAATTGAAATACCGATATATCCATAATTACCGATATTTTAATCATTGATTAGAAACATTGGGCGAGACTTCCAATAATTGCTACTGCTGTTACTTTCCCTTTTCTCAATTTTTTTTTCTTTTTTATTTCCAATTGTGGTATGGTTGTGCATCCATACACCATCGACACTGAACCTTCATCCCACGCTTTCTAATATTTTATTTTAAGAAAAATTTAAAACAGAAATAAACAGATAAATAAATAAAATTGTTTTTAAAATATAAAATTGTGAGCAAATTTTGACACTTAAGTAAATATTATTTTCGCATGATTTTTAAAAACAAAGAAAACATGGAGAAATAAATTTCTTTTTGTCTCTCTCCACCACTAAATAGCACGATTAAATATTTTTAAATATCTTCAAATTTGATTTTTCTTTTTCTGTGAATTTTCTTTAACTTCTCTAATTTTTTTTTTTTTGGCAAATAGATTTTAAATTAAACCATACTTAATAAAAAAATTTATCAATTTTTAAAAATATCGTAAAACTCAAAACTCATTCAATTAGAATTTAAAAGTTGTAGAATTCAAATTCGATCTAATTAACATTAGAAAGTCATGTACTAAGATTCATTGAATGATTTTACTAGTTTCTTGTTTACATATAATAATAGTTTTGAAAAAGAAAAATTACTAGGCAAATAAACTCTTAAGAATCCATTCAAGAAGTGTTTCTAACATTTTTAGCTCTTAAAAATTTTTATTAAAAGAATTATTTCAAGTGTTATAAAATATTTTTAGGAAGCATTTATAACCTCACAAGCACTTCAAAACAATCGTTTTGATAAAAAATTTCAAATAATACCAATGATTTACTTATTTGAAACTCAAATAGTAATCCAATTAATATTAAAAATTTATGATAAAAAAAAATAGGTCTAGAATAACTCTATCGTTTCTCTTCTACGTAGAATCATGTCTTTCTAATTTCTTTCACTCAACAAATAGATTTCAAATCAAGCATTACTTAATGCATTGAATTCATTAACAAGTTTAATAATTTTTTTAAAATTGAAATAATGACCAAACTAATATTAAAAATTTATGGACAAAAATGGTTCCAAAATGACTATTATTTCTCTTTTATATAGAACTATAATTTTCCAAATTTTTCACAAGTACCCTCTAAATTATAAAAATAAAAAAATAAAAAAACTAATGCTAAGATTTGTTAATAAGTTTTTTAATTTTAAAAGAATAATTTAAAACTCAAAAACTAACATAATTACTACTATAAATTTATGAATTTAAATCAGTTCAAAATGACTTTATTGTTTTTTTTTACACATAACTATATTTTTGTGAATTTTCTCAAAGAAAAAAAAAAAAAGAACTTCAAATCAATAGAGACTCTATGTGATGTATTTATTAATGAATTTAATAATTTTTAAAAATGATTTGAAATTTGAAAACAAATCTAGTTACTATTAAAAATAATATATTAAGACTATACATTATAACTTATGATTTTACTGTTTTTCTTGTACACGTAACTATATTTTTAAAAATTTTATACTAGATAAATGGATTATAAATTAAGCCATAAGTAACAATTAAATTCTTTTATGAATTTTCTAATTTTTAAGAGTAATTTAAAATGCTTGTAATGAAAAATTGGCTCATTTACATATTAAAAATCAATTTCTTTTAAATAAAATATTATTAATGATTACTATTATCTATTTTTAATTAAAAAAATCAATTATACTTTTATGATGGTTGGTATCCATGCTTTTTTAACCTATATTAAAATAGTATTTATATATATATAAATTATGATTCTATTATAATATTATTATTTATATTTTACTAAAAATTGTTTATTTTAAATTTATTTATAATTATAAAATTATTTTTATTTTTAATAGGACCTGAATTAAATTTAAATGACATTACATAATCAAATTTAAGAAGGTGCCCGGATGCCAATAATTAAATTGAAAAACAAAGTCTTGGTCAACCAAAAAAACGAGTGTCTTGATTTGGTCAAAAAGAAAAAACGTGTGGGGACACTGAATGGGGCAAAATCCTCTCTGATAGCCACGACTACATCGTTTTAAAAATGGAAAAAACAAAGAATTAAAACAAGTAGAAAACAGATGAAATAATCCCGCTAACCTCCCTCCAATTCCATAATTACCCCTTAGGTCAACCCTTTTTTCCTTTTAGGGACAATTTTACTCACTTGGGTCTTAGTTAAATACAATTATTGGTTTGAAAACTCACCAAATACAATAATTGTTTTGAATTAGAGGGAAGGTAACTGAAAATATCAAGTGAGAAGGATTTAAGAGATATGTGATAAAAATTTTAAACCAATAAAAATTAAATGTATTTAGTTAAAATCTTAAGAAAAATTAATGAAATTAATTTTTTTTTTTAACTATTTTGGAATGGCCATATAACCCAATCCCCTTTTTTGTTAGATGCCCTTAAACATACCATCAACAAAATATTGAGTTTGTCCTCTTTAATTAAAATAATATTACAAATTTATTATTATTATTATTACATAAAGTATAACCTCTTTTTAATTTATTTGAATATGTTTTTTTTTAAAAAAAAAAAAAAAATCTCTTTGGCTCTTTATGAAAAAATATAAATAACTTTGGAATATTTATAATTTTATTAAATGTCTAGAAATTAATTTTAGCTAAATAAAGGATAAAATGCTGTTTTTATCACTTTTTATTATTTTCTCATCATGTGATCAATTGGCAGTTGAAAAAAAAAAGTGAAAAAAAAAATTCTAATTTCAAAAAAAAAAAAAAAAAAAACTAGAAAGGACAGTCGTTTATTTATAATTAAATAATGAGATTGAATTCTCAATAACCAAAAAGCCCCTCTAACGTTACTAAAATTATATTGTTAGATAATTATATACTTTTGTAAATATAAATATTATCCATTTATTTATCAAATTATAAAAATATTATTATTATAGTGAATAAATTTCCTTATTTATTTCAAACTTTAGAAAATAAATCATAAATTAAAAAAGAAAAAATAGTTCGTCTCTTCCTATCCATTTATTTATCAAATTATAAAAATATTATTATTATAGTGAATAAGTTTCCTTATCTATTTCAAAATTCAAAAAATAAATCATAAATTAAAAAGGAAAAATCCCTCATCTTTTCCTATCGTTTTTCCACTATTAGCCACATATATCATTATTCATATTTACATGATTGTCCCCAAAAACAGTAGCATGTAGAAAGTGAAAAAAGCTCCAATGGGGCAAAGATGCATATGACTAACCAATATATTATTCTTTTTCTTCCTCTGCCCATGAAACCTTGATAAATTAATAACCTCGTTTCAATGATAAAATCTTATGATGTCAACTAGGGTTATATTTTTAGAAATCCTTGAGGGCCAAGAAAATGTAAATTCATAATTGATGAAATGCATTGTATATATGTATTGAGTAACTTTATGATCTAATATTAAGTAACTTTTATACCTTTTATTTTCTCAATTCACTCATTCTTGTAATCCCCACATTCTTGAAGGTCTTTTTTTTTTTTTTTTTCTTTTTCTTTTTTGAGGGTACTAGTAAATTTTAACACCACATCTCTTCTTTTTATAATCAATATTCATATCTTATTTCTAGAGTCTAATAGGCTTTTACTTATTAACTTTTTAGCACATTCATTGTTTTTAAATTTATAAGTATAAATATTGGACAATAAAAACCTAATATTCTTTATAAATTAATAAATATTTATTTATCAATAAATTAATAAATTATTTATTTATCGATAAATCAATAATCTTGTTAAGATAATAATTTATCTTGGTCTCAAGAGTATTAATAAAATATAATAAGAAAAGTTCACAATAAGAAATAAAATAATATTTTATATTCTATATTTAGTTGGTTATAACATGTTTAATCAAATATGAGATAAGATAAGTCTCAACACAACTTATCTAACATTATCTCTTCATAAAATATAATAATCAAAGTTGAATGCATATCTTTTATCTTATGAATCCTTAAAATTTTTAATTTTGATGTCAATTATTTTTTTATTGTTAAGATAAGGATATTTGAATATTAGTATTTTTTTAAAAAAAATAAATAATTTAACTTATTTCCAAATACCGAAAATACCAAAATTTATTTTTTCTTATTTATATAATAAGATAATAATTTGAAAGCTAATAATTTAAAAGAACAAAGTAATTTAATATGTGTTGAAATATCCCAAAATTGCAAAATTGGTTACAATAATTAAAATTTTATAATATTTAGTGATTTAATTCGTTAGTAAATTGATCATTGGTTAATAATGTATCTTTTCCTATTTTATATAATAAAGATGTGATATTTGAAAATTAATAATTTGAAAAAAAAAATTAACATATTTCAAGATATACCAAAATAGCAAAATTGATTACAATAACAAAATGTTGATTAATGATTAGTAATGTAATTAATAAAAAAATTTGGTAATTGGGTAATAATTATTGTTCCTAATTAGGTGTCATTGCTAAAAAATTGTTAAATCTTTTTAAGTTAAATTTCATTTATTACTTATTGATTTTTGTAAATAAAATATGTGTTCAATTGTTGAAATTAATTTATTAATTTCTTGTTCTTAATTTGAGGAAGGATATCAAATCTTACCATTTTATTTTTTTCAAAAAAATTAATTGGAATAGTTGATTCTAGTCTATATTTATTACATTATGAGTTGTGTTTGAACGTCTATTTAAAGAAAATTCATTGATCATGAGACAAAAATATTAGCTTATGTGATTGAATTTTAGTTTTAATTTTGGAATTTTATAGGCATATTTTTTTATTCGTTTTTTAATTTAAGACAAAGTTAAAACATCTCGTATTTTCCCAAGTGTGGGAAACCAAACATCTATGATTAAGTCTTAAAGAAGAAAAATAAACAAGCGTTAACAATTCTATAGCCAAGAAAATAAACAAGCCGGTAATTTCATGAAAAGTAACCTAAGAGCTCATGGAAAACAATAGTCTCAATTCCTTATTATTTTTATTATTAGGTATGAAATTCTTGGGCAAAAACCTTGTAGTTCCCTAGATGCCACTTTGCTAAAAAGTATATAATTAAGTTGAAAAATAAAGTCTCGGTCAAAAAGAAAAAGCGTGTGGGGGACCTTGTCTCCGCTCAAAAACAAGGAAATAACATGTGGGGATGTTCAGTGGGGAAAACTCGTCTATAATTATTCCTATACTCGTGCACTTATTATCTCTCTCAATGTTCTTAGAATTGGATAGGTTTCAATAGTCAAATTGATGGTTAAATTATAATAAGACTAGTAACATCATAAAAATATTATTTATATATTATTAAAATTAAAAATAATTATAAAAACTAACAAATGTATAAATAATTAAAAAATTTAAACACATTTCTTCATTTTAGCATCGTTAATATTGATAGCTTAAATTATGATAAAAATAATATAAAGATTTATTAAATTATTATCAATTTTAATTTGTTAAATGTAGAACTTTTAATTATTAAGATCATATTTATTATTTAAGTTTGTTTGAATTTCAATAGTTATAGTTTACTATCTTCAAATTATTAGTTTTTTTTTTTTTTAATTTAAATATTATCGATAAATCATAAAACCTTATATTCATTTTAAATCTTGCAATAATGTGTATATAGTTTTATTTTTATTTTATTTATTTATTTATTTATTTATTATTTTTAAAAAACCATAGGCTTAGCTTGGTGGCCTTTTTGATATTTCCATTCCAAAGACCCAAGTTCAAATCTCATTGTCCACTTAAATGGCCTTTTGCCTTAAAAGGGCCAAAAGTCACTTTCCTACATTGGAAATTACGAAGCCAAAGTAGCCCATAAGTTACTCATTTACATAGATATGGGCTTGGGTGATGGGTGTGGGCTTAAACGCTCGAGTGGAGCACTTGGACTATGGGCCAATAGCTGAGTTTGGAAATGAGTGTAGCTTGTAAACCGGCTGAGCCGCGAGAAATAATTTTTTCTGGAGTCATCATTTATTTTTTTTTTCAAAAAAATAAATTAATTAAGAAAATAAAAAAAGAAAAAAGAAAAGACCCCAAGTGGTTGAGGTTCAAATCAGAATGCATTTGGGATACGACTATTCAATGGGACGATATTAATCACCCCAAGAAGCCCAAAAAATTCAACTCTTTACCAAGTTGATACAATTTTCACCTTGTATTAATTAATTGATGGTTATTAATATAAAAAATAAAATAACATAAAAATCAATTTATTAGACAAATTCTAATTTTCTTCAATATCAATTTCACTAAAATTAATTTATAGGATCAAATCAATTTAAAGGAGAAAATTTTATTTTTCTTCAACATAAATTTCACTAAAATTAATTTATGGAATAAAATCATAATTTTTTTAACATCAAAAGAATTTATTAATTAAAATTGTGATTTTTTAATTTCAACTTTATAATAATCGTATTATGAAAATAAACCCGAATTTCTCTAATACTAGTAGTAGAACTCGTGCGGTGCACGTGAGTGATGTTTGAGTAATGTTAATTTCATAATATATTAATCTCTTATTAACATAATACTTGCATTTATTTTTTTTTATATATAATTTTTTTGTTTTTTCTTATTCAAATTCATAAAATATTAATAATTTAATTTTTAAAAAGTTTTTTATTTATTTATTATATTAGATAAAAGTTGAAACTCAGGTGTGAATTTATTTTTATAATTATCCAACATTTTCTGCCTCTAATTACTTCAAATAAATTATTTTAAATCAAAATTTGTTTATAATCTTCTAGAATTTTCTATCTATCATTATTTCAAATAAATAATTTTAACACAAAATTTATTTATAATCATCTAACATTTTCTATCTATCATTACTTCAAATAAATTTTTTTAAGTCAAAATTTGTTTATAATCTTCCACAAATTTCTACCTATTATTGCTTTAAATAAATTCTTTTAACTCACAATTTATTTATAGTCATCCAGAATTTTCTATCTATCAGTATTTTAAATAAATTCTTTCAACTTAAAATTTATTTATAGTTATCCAGAATTTTCTATCTATGATTACTTCAAGTAAATTGTTTTAAGTCAAATTTTATTTATAGTCATTCAACATTTTCTACTTATTATAACTTCAAGTAAATTCTTTTAAATCAAAATTTATTTATAATCATCCATGATTTTCTACCTATCATTACTTCAAATAATTCTTTTAACTCAAAATTCAAATAATTCTTTCAACTCAAAATTTATTAAGGTAATAGTATGTTAAATTGTAGAAAAAGATTCCCACTTTTTCTTTTTGGTTTCCTTTGTGATCATTTTATAATAAAGATAAATTGTAAAAGAAGATTTTGACTTATAACTTATCATAATTTAAGCTTTTTATTCAATAAAAAATAAATTTAGATAAAAATAAAATAAATACAGAAAAATTGTTTTGAATTAATTTGTTTTTTCGAATCCAGATTTTAGTTTATACTATTTATTTTTCATTCAATTCCCTTTTCATTTTATCAAAAGAGTTTAAAGCACATGAATCATGGTGGCAAGTCCTTTAAGAATGAGTGTTACCTTCCATGAATTACAGTGTAACTTTCTCTTTTGAATTAGAACAATATGTGAGTCATTCCTTTATGAATGAGCTTCCAAAATTCTCATTCAGGGTCTACTTAACATTTATAACATGTATATTGTCATTCTCTAAACTTTATGTATACAACCAAATGAGAAGACAAAATTGAAATAATTAGAGTTTTCATATTGACCAAAAAATGCGATAAAACACAAAGAGTGTCTCAATTACATGAACTTTACAAAACAAATTGAGTCCCATATGCTCAACATGTTCCTTATAAGCCTTAGGTGGCAATCCTTTCGTCAAAGGATCCGAAATCATCAATCCAATACTAATATGCTCAATAGCCACCTTGTTTGACTTAACATGTTCCCTAATAGCTAAGTACTTTATGTCGATGTGTTTACTACGACTTTCACTCTTATTATTTTTGGCCAAAAACGTTGAAGCAAAGTTATCGTAGTAAATCCTCAATGGCTTAGAAATTAGTCAACAACCTGAAGCCCTGAAATAATACTCCTCAACCAAATAACCTATGACGTTGCTTCAAAACATGAAACAAATTCTGCTTCTGTGATCGAAGAAACAACTAATGTTCATTTTGCACTTCTCATGAAATGACCTCTCTAGCTAATAAGAAGACATATCCTTAGCTGCCCTTCAAGTTTAGATTAGGCTTCACTTAGGTGCACTTTAGGTTAAACTTAGTTAGACCCACCTAGTCTCACCATAGGCCTGTGTAGGTATACCCGACCCATTAGGCACCACTTTAGGCCCATTTAGACACCTTAGGCCAGTCTAGATTCACTTAGACCCATTTAGACACCTTAGGCCTGTCTAGGTTCACCTTAGGCCCATCTGGGTTCACTTAGGCCCATTTAGACACCTTAGCCCCATCTAGGTTCACCTAGGCCTACTTAGGAACACTTGGCCCATTAGACATTCTTAGTTTGACTTATATGATTGTATGACTCATTTATCTCATTTACTTATTTATTTATTTTTATTTTTATTATTATTATCAATCACTTTTATTTGATCATTTATTATATTTTTATTTATTTATTTATTTTAATTTATTTTTCATTGTTATCAATCACTTTTAGTTATTTAGTTATTTATTATTATTTTTTATTTATTTTTTTATTATCTTGTTGTTTATTCATTTATTATTATTATTATTTTTATCATTCCCTAATTTATTTATTTATTTTTATTTATTTAATTTAATAATTTGATGTTGTTATATGAAAATCTACCAACCAATGGAAAAAGAATTTTGAAATTGGTAAGACTTTGAAAAGGAAAGGAACTCTCCCAAAGAGCTAAAATAGGGATGAAGGAGTTTTTGGAAAATATGGGACTCTTTAGGTGATATGCATGGATTGGTTTTGTTTGAAATTTAAAAGGGATTTTTCTGGTGGATGAGATAGAATTCAGAGAGAGGGAAGGAGTCGTAAGGTGGGACGGCTGCCAATGGCTATAAAAAAGCATAAGTTGGTTGTTTTGGGGGCATGTTGGAGATTGTCTTCGTAGGGGAGGAAGGAAGCACGGAAAAGCAGAGTGAGAGATCTAAGATGATATACTAGCGAGAATTTTCTTACCAAGGAGGGCGTTTCTAGGTACGTTTTCTGTAGATCTTTCCTTCATTCCCGTTATCTTCTGGTTATACATTAATCTTCACTGGATTTTGAGTTTCTCCTGGATGCTTGGGTTTAGAATGATAGAGGTTGTATGTTTGTTAGCATTGGTGCTAGATTGCCTGTATAGTTCTTGTTGTTGACTTTCTTTTTCTCTAGAGTTCCTTAGTTTTGGTTTGAGAATGAAAGGCTCCGTCTTTATTATTATTATTATTATTATTATTTACTGTGCTTTACATGAGAATCGTGGTTGTCTTTGTTTGTTTGAATCTGCTATTCTTGCTCATGGTGTATTTATGGTGTTTTGTGTGTTGAGAGTTTTTGGGTTTATTTGGGTTGTGTTGCATTACTGGGGTTTTCTATGGATTCAGAGTTCTTATGTGGGTCATGATTCTGGGCATTATCAAATAATGTCCAATCCTAGGTTTAATAAGCTTGCTCAAATTCTTGTTGGGAATTGCATAACCGGGATAAGCATTGCGTGGTGGAAGTAGACTCATAATGCCCATCATATAACTTGTAATAGTCTTGATTATGATCCTGATCTTCAACATATTCCAATGTTTGTAGTTTCTTTTAGCTTGTTCAATTCCATAAAGTCTATCTTTTATGGGAGAATATTGAAATTTGATTCTATTGCTAGGTTTCTTGTGAGTTACTAGCATTGGACCTATTATCCGGTTATGTGTGTGGCAAGGATTAATTTGTTTCTGTAAACATTATTGTTGTTGCTTTCTAGGAGGAATATTCAAGACAGAGCTTTGAATATTATGGGGATTTGTGTGTTTTAGGCATAGTACCCTTTTTTTGTTTCATGTTTGCCCGATTGGGGTGAGAGGGTGATGTTTGTGCTTGCAAGCATGGCTGTGACTTCAATTCAACATATTCAATTCACTTTGAACCTTTTTTTAGCTAATGTATATGTTGGGCCGCCTAGTGGGAACGATTGGTTTGAGAAGCAGACTAGTGGGACAATTGATATTTCATGCTCAACTTGGATGGACTGGTTTCATGAGTGGTCTACAATTTCAACTTGAGCACCATTTGTTTCCTCGGCTGCCAAGGTGTCATTTGAGGAGCATTTCTCCTTTAGTGAAAGACCTATGCAAGAAGTATAATTTGCCTTATAGGGGTTTATCGTTTCGGGAGGCAAACGTATCGACAATTAGGACACTAAGAACTACTGTTCTGCAGGCTCGTGACCTTACCAACCCTGTCCCAAAGAATTTGGTTTGGGAGGTTGCTAATATTCATGGATGAGGTCTCTTGAGGCTTGCCAAGATTTAGCTATTGCAGTTCTTTAACCCCAACGGGTTTTCTTTTTCATGGATGACTTATTTATTTATTTTTTATTTTCTTGTCTTGGGCCCTACCTATGCATGGCCGTCTTGGAACACGTCAATTTCATTCTTTTTAATATCTGTGGTCCATTATCTTGGGATTGGAAGCTTTTCAAATCTTAATCATTATCCACTTAAAATCCAAATGGCTTTCCATGATTCATAGTCAAGTTACAGACGCCACCCCTTTCTCACACAATCTTTTCATCTAAAACAGGGTTCAAAATCTCGGTCGATACCGGTACGACTCGGTCGAGTCGTATCCGCCTCGACCATGGCTGGTATCGGATCGATACCCGAGTTGGATATTTTGTTAGCTTGTGAACAATCTCGGAGTGAATCTCATGGAAACTTTGAGACAACTCCAAGATCATGTTGAGACTAAGCTATTGGGGTAATTGGCAATGGAAAAAATGGTAATATTGGAGTAGAAATGGTGGAGAAGATGAGAGAATCAAAACCCACAAAAATGAAAAATACAGATTACGGAGAGTTTGAACCTTGCATCTTGGAGTCGTTGGCGAGGTTGAAGAAGCACGCCTGCTTGTTCGAATCCCCCAAGTTCCCGCCGGAGATGGAACTGAGCGACATGAGGAGGAGGCAGAGTTGCCGGACTCCGACACCGCTGTTATCGACGAAGAACGATGGTGAGGTGACTGATGGAAGTGGGAGAAGAGAGAAAGTGGGCCTGCGAAGAAGCTGCTTGAAACTTGTGGGTTTAGAGGAGAAAGAAACATGTGCTTGACTTGTGAATGAGGGTTATGGGTATAGATGAGGATTTGAATTTTAAATAATATGTATTTGTTTTTTAGGTAGGTAACAAGTATTTGATGGGGATTTGGGTTTTAAATAATTTGATGAAAATTATAATGATAAAAAATGAATAATGAATAATGAATATTAGACTTATATCAAATAAATAGGAAATAAATATTTATATAAAACTTAAAATTAATGAATATATTTTATAAGAAAAATTATATTTATTTTTTAAAGATGAATCATGGTTTTATTTTTTTAATAATTAAAAATATATTTTTTTTAAATTCAAAATATTTAATTTAAACAATTTTTTATAAAAAAAATTATTTTTTATTGTTTTCATCTTCTATAAGAAATATTTATTATCAAGTGATTAAATTAAAATATTTTTAGAGATTTTTAATATTATTATAAAACATCCAAAAGTATGCTTTTATTATAATTTGAATAATTTTAATATAATAGAAGTTTATTTTATTATTTTTTTTACTCTACTTATTTGTATTTAATTTTTTTTAATAATTTTCATAATTTTTTAAAATTATTTTGAGCTCTTAAATTAGAATTTTTTGCGTATCACCCGATACCGATCCAAGATACAGAGACCGATGTGCCTCAGGACCTCCCGAGTCAATGACCGGTACCGCGACTTTGAACTATGATCCAAAACCTTGCATGACATGCACCATTATACATCAAGTGGCCAGTTTAAAATATCAGTAGTTATCAGAGGAGTTTTCTTGTATCTATTGACGTGGTACAGGCCCTACACTCTAATTACATGGATAATCATGACCTCCTGGTTGGATCCAAGAGCACTTATTGAGTTCAAAGTTAAGCAAAGAATGCATTGGATTGAATTGACTGATTTGAAAAGATAATTAAGGCGATTGCTATTTTTGTTGAGTTCCTTTGTAACCTTGGAGACCATGCATTATCTATCTGGTTTGCCCCTATTTCTTTGGCTGTAGGTTTGGTTTCCTCAGTCCGTATTGGTCTTCCTTTCAAGTTGTATCAATTCTGAATCCCTAGATTTTCCATCCTTTGATAGTCCAGATGTATAGAGCATCATGAAATGCATTCGCTGTCATTCATTCATTGTCTGAAAGTTGGTGACCGATAGTGAGAAACTAGAGACAAATCGGCCACCTATACACTGGAACTGCATTAAGCTTTATTTTTGCCTATTTAGATGGTTCTAGGACACAGGCAGCAGTACCATAGTCAAACAACAGTTTGCAGGGGAGAGCTAGAAAATGATTTTGAAAGCACTACATGAGTAGATTGCATGGTTTTGATTGGAATTGATACTGATTAAAGATCGAAAATGATTCAGCACCATCTACAGTGACATTGCTTTTCTCCAAGTTCAAATACGAGGGGTATAGCAGTGGGGAATTTGATTACATTACATGAACGAAAACTTGATGGAACCTCCACAAAAAAAAAAAAACAAAAAAAAAAAAAAAATTCAAAACTTTTTTTTCCTTACTGCCAGTTTTCACTCAACCACTGTCTCCTTAGTTTCAAAATTCGTTTCAGCAACTTCAGACTATTTTTAAAAAATTTTCAAAACTTGTATGACTTTCCTCACTCCTTGAACTTAAATTTAAAGTTTTTTTTGAGTAAGAAAACAATTTTGGAATAGAAGATATAAATGAGTCTTTAGGGGGGCTCTGTTTTCACTTAGTTCTGGAAACCCGATATCTTTTTGCAAAAATAAAATAATAGATGACTTTTTAAATTTGATTCAATATTTTTTCTTAATTTTAGGCTTCTTGAAAATGATCTTAGACATAAAAAAAATTAAAAAAATATGCTTTTTTGAGGGAGATATGATTTTTCAAAGTCTTACCTACTGCACATGCTGGATTCTGGACATCTGATTAGCTTGAGTGTTTTAAAAATATTTTTGAGTACCATCCGACCCTGGATTCATTTTTTATGTGATATAGACACTTGAACTATGTGTGTGATTTTTTATTTTATTTTTATGATTTTATGTGATCATTTATTATTTTTTTTAAAATTCGCTTATGCATGTCACTTTTTCTTATCTAATCTGGACTTTGTAGAACCTTTAGGTGTCTTTGTTGCAATCTGTCATTTGAATGAGTGTTTGAATTTTGGTATGTTGATCTAGACATGTAGGAGTTGTTTCCTCAAATTTTTCGTAATTAAATTCCACTCTAAGCCATTTTTTTAGACATTGTTTTTTTTATGCTCCCTTTTCTAATTGCATGCAAATGATCTTGTACATTGCTTGAATTGGTTATTTATTTTTGGAGTCATTTGACTTATCTTGGCTCAATTTTGGATTTGGTACTGTGTATTAGACATAATGAATATGTTATATAATTTATACTTGTCCTAACCACTCTAGCATTTTTGGAGGAATTTTATAAATTATGCATGTTATTCAGGTACGCTCTCTATCACTTACTTTTCGAAATTTTATGAACATGCATGTTGTTGTGAGTCTTATTTATGCTTGATGTGATCCTTAGGTGCTTAGATGTATGCTTGCTTTGCTTGGATAAAACACATATTATGTGCTATATTTCTATACTAACTTTGATGTTTTATGATAGCACTTGAGAAGCAGTTCATGTACAGACCTTAAATCTTCTTTATGATTATGATTGGTTTTTCTTATTTAGCATGCTATTTATGAAATCACCTAGCCTACCTAGGTATCTATAATCAACCAATTAATTGCTTCATTTCCTTCAACTTAATCAGTAGAGACCTTTGTAGAACTTAGAGGGGTGATACCTTTTAAAGGTACTTTCCCAATAGGTAACTTGATCCCTGGACCTAGACTCTGGTTTTTCAAAGACACGCTTTTCCAAAAACTATAGAGTCACTTCTTTAGGATTTTCTTTCTTGTTTTATTTTCCCTTTTAAAATAAAATAAAATAAGTGGCGACTCTAACTTTTCCAAAACTAATTTTTCACCAATAAAAAAGAGTCTCGCCGATTGAGTGAGGACAGACGTAAAAAATGTAAGTCCACACCTAGCTAGCTACTCTTGGCACTCATAGGAAAAGGGTTATGCATATTGTTCCCTCTTCATTTGATGATGTCAAAAGCACTCTGCCTACCCAAATTTCCCTTATGCCCACTGCACATACAACTACTCGACCTATTTTGTTTGCTTCATCTTAGACTATCTCTACTACTCTTACCCTTCCATCATCAACATTCACAACATTCTTAGACTTTCTCAACCTCAAGTTGATGATGATGCTCCAAGTTTACTACAAGTTATGACCCATTTGGCCATGCTTTAAGACCTTTTGTGAGCATGGACTCACATATTGATGTCAAGCTCGGTTGAATGAAGACCCGCATGTAGATGATTTGACTTTTGTCGTTCAACAACTTAGCTTTTTGGCTGGAGTCCTCGAATTGAGAGAGGGTTTAGCACCGCCAGCTTAAGGAAACTTAGGGATGGATGGTGGTACCAAGGTTTGCCCCCATTTTTTATACCAAAGTTAGGGGAACAATGTTTGTAGCTAGCCACACCCATCCTATAAAATTTTAGTGATGCTATGATTTCTCATGCCTATTATTGACATTCTGAAGTTTGGTGAGCTTATTGGCGAGGGGATTTCTATCTATGTCACCGATGGTGACATTAACATCACCATCAGTGACAATTCACCTACTACTCAGGTTGTATAGTACAATGACTTTTTTTCCCACTCATATTCCTTACTTTGTTTCATTTCTTTTTGTTTTTTTAGGTTTTGCCTTATTTATCTATGCATATTTTTATCAATGATGTCATTTCCTTTAGTGCAAGATTTGGTTTTAATCCATGATTTTGATTTGATGATCATGAAGTAATATCTTTTATATTTCATAGAATTTAAACATAAGACATAAAATTTATTTATTAACGAAGTTTTTAATTTTAATATTTCATTTTTGGCATCAATATAAAATTAATAGGTTTAGGAGACACAAACTAAAGTGTACATATTCTATATGCATATATATTAGAAAAGTAAAATTTATATAAAGGCCCACTAACTCCATATTGGAGGTCAAGTGTTGTTCGAGCATATGGTGATTAATTAATAAATTCAAAACAAAAAATTCCAATTGATAAATCAAATGATGTAATTGATTCACTAGGACTAGAAGTACGTCTAAGGAAAGCACGTGACATCTAATGTTTTCGATAATGAGATTTGTGAGCTCAATCAAGGCAATGGTGATGCTTCATCTAAGCATGAAATAATCATTTTTTAAAAATAAAAAATAAAAAATTTCAAAAAATCAAATCTAGGAAAGATCACAAACATGTGTGAAGGAATTAATTTCAAAGAGGAAAAAAATATAAAAATATGAAAAAAAAACTTATCTAAAATTAAATATTTCTACTGCTATAGTAAAAGAAACTATGCTAATAAATATCAAACAAAGAAAAATGGGCAAAATGATAACCAAAGTAAAATGGAGTGATTTTGATTTAAAGATGACTGGTATGCATGATTGGTTTTTGTGATGAAATTATTGTTGGGATAGAGCCCTTAACAACAAGATATGATGTGATAAAGTTATTTTCTATTTTTCCATATTTATTTGCATTAATATTTATTTGAACATTCTGGTCTACATCACTTACATTGTAGATGACTCGGGTGCATTAGGAGTTGCACTGAAAATCCAAGTCATGGGTCCTTATAAGTTGATGAGTTGTTTACAGCTAGTTCATAGACTTAGGAGACCTATTTAAAATTGTAGTGTACAACCTCTTAATTGAAGGGATGATTTGTCTTGGTCATTAGGATTAGTTTTTCATGGTAAGTGCACTAGTATGCATGATTATACATTGGATAGGACCTACAATGAATCATGACATTTACTATTAAGAAGTCATGATTCACCAAACTACTATGTTGCATGGACTCTCAACCTTGAGAGAATATAGAGTTAGTACTGAGGTCTTTAGTGGTTTTGGCTTAGAGATGAGATCTTAAGGTGATCATATATTTCATACGGATTGGGTCACTATTGATTAAAGCAAGTGACAATAAGTATTCTCAAAATAGGCACCATAATAGTTTATGGGATTAGGGCAATGTGTCCCCTTGGGTGATTATAACGACTTGTGATTATGAAATTTATGGCGTTGTAGGAATCCTTTTTGTGAAATTTGACATATGTTTTATGTCAATTAGAATATATGTCAAGTGATCACATAATAGGAAAATTTGAAACTCAATGATTTTATATGAAATCTTGAGAGGTTGATAACATTTATCTTGTTAGATAACGGACACTAGTTCATGGACAGTCTGGATGCACGGGGTAGTATGTCATGGACCAAAAGAATTGATTAAATTGGATTTAATCAATTCTTATCTCAATAACGTAGGATACTAAAGTGCAATTAACTTTTTTTAATGGAATATTGAGTCAACTTCACAATTGGATTATGACAAACTCGATATATCTTGATATAATAACATAGGATACTAGAGTGCAGTTGACTTTTTTTAGTGAATTATTAAGTCAACTTTCAAAACTGGATTATGAAGAAACTAGTATTTTCCTTTGGGTCCTAATGATTCTTGTTCAAACTCATAGTCTTTGTTGACACAAAGGTTTAAGGGAAATTGGAGATTTAATCATATGCTTGCATAAAGGCATTTAGGTAAAAGAACAAGGTTGCCTATGAACTTATGATCAATGTTTTTAGAACCAGGAAGGTCATTTAACCAGAAAAGTTATCAATTTACAGTTCATTGGTCGAACTAATGGTTGAATTGCGATCGAACCGATAATGTAATAAATATATAATTTATATATTATGAAAATTAAAAATAAATTATAAATTTTAAAATATATATAATTAAAATTTTTAATAATATTTCCTTTTTTATATTTGATATGTCAAATTAAATGGTAATGATAAATATATATGTACTAATGTAATAAATTTTATTAAATAGAACATGTATAATATTTAACTATGAAAATATAATTAAAATGAAAAGAAAATTTTAATATTGAATTTTATCTCTATCTATTTTATTACTTTAAAATTTTAAAAATTTTTATATTACTTTTATACTTATCATTATATAGTTGTTATAAAAATAATTGTGAATATAAATATTTATATTTGTTAAAGAGACTTGAATGATAATTTTTTTTTTTTAAAAAAAAGCAATATTTTAGATATATATTTTTTTCATTGAAACATTTATTATGTTGGCTGCATAGCCTAGTGGTCCAAGCATTGGCCTTTTTAATCCAAGATCTATGGTTCAAGCTTTCTTAAACATTATAAGCAATCTCACATTGGAAGTTTACAAATTATATTTCTTGGATAAAAACCTTGCATATCCTTGGAGCTTCAAACATATTGTTAGGCTAGAGCATGTTATGGGGTTGCAGACAAAGCTCATTGGCTAGAAATGAAGGGGTTCACATTATTATTTTGGTCAAAATATTAATATTGATCGGTTCAAGGAAAACGGGACAGTTTGTTTGATTCGACAATCAAACCATCAGTTCAGATGATTCAAAACCAGTCTAACATAGGAACGATTCATTTCAGTCAACCAGACTGAAGAGGCCGTTGATTGACGATCTGACCAATTTAATTAATTGGTCTTATTTGACTTTTAAAACATGGCTTATAATTAGTTATTTTGAGGCTTTGTGGAGAATTAATCATTTATGCATATAAGGGCATATTGTTAAGCTATATATAGTCAAAGCTCATTGGGCCATAAATGAAGGAGGCTCACGTTGTGACTCTAGTCAAAATAATGTTGATCGATTCAAGGGAAATCAAACAGTTTGTTCAATTTGATGTTTAGACCGTCGGTTTGGACGGTTTAGGACCAATCCAACATATGAATGATTCACTTCAGTCAATTGGACCATAGAGGCCCTTGGTTGACAGTTTAATCGGTTGAACCAATCGGTCCAATCTGATTTTAAAATATTACTTATAGTTAGTTATTTTAAAGCTCTATGGAGAATTAATCATTTATGTGTAAAAAGGCATTTTGGTAAAAGTGTAAAGTTGCACAATATTTTGAGATTAATTATTTTTGTTGAGTTAATAAATTAATTGAACTTTATTAGAACTAATTAATTAATTAGGACCCATGAGACTAGATTAAGTGGCATAGGCCAAAGTTGAACCAAAGTAACTCACGCATATGAGAGAATCTACATAAATCTCTTAGGTTGTAGGTTGAGACTCTAATTTTTAGAGTTGGTCTTCCATAGACTTAGCCTTCATCTCTCTCCCTCAAGAAGTGTGTAATTGCTCTACACAAGTGTCATGGATCAAAGAAAAAGTCATTGAGTGAAAGATTGTGAGGTTTCGAGAAATCTTCTATCAAAAAGGATTTGAGTTTGAGAATATCTAAACCCCAAGAATGATTTTTAACACTCTCTATAGGGCCAAATTTGTTATTTTTAATTACTTCTATTATGCCTATGCTTTGCATACACCCTAAAACTCTAACGGATATGAGATTGCCGAACAATTATATCTCATAAAAATTAGTAAATCATATAATAAATTCATCTTGGATTGACCATATAATGAGTGTCTTAAAATCAATTAGAAAGCATGTAGAAATCCCTTGGATGAATTGGGTACATTGAATGGTGAATCATTTTTCACTTTGACAATAACAAAGACAACTTAAACACAATATGAATATAAAACCCCAAATGTAATAGGACATGCTCTTTATTTGTTATTGGGTTCTCTCAAACATGCATCATGCTGGTATAATGACTCAAATAAATATAAAATAAAAATTTTATTTTATTTTATTTTATAGACTCGATAATTTTCACTTGTGAGAGCCAAACCAATAGTATAAATATAAAATAAAAATTATAAGATAGTTTAGGTGACCTTTACATACATTTTTTTGCAAAACTTCTATAGAAAAAAATCATGATTTAACCCATGCTCTCCAAAGCTGCTATTAAAATTTTAAAATTTTGAAATAATTTTTATATATATATATTAAAATATTTTTTTAAACTTTCTATAAAAAAAAAACATAGAAATTGACCTTATGTTCTAAAACAGTAGTTACCAAAAATTTTAAAATTTGAGATAATAAATTTTTTTCAATACCTATATATTTTTCTAAACTTTTTTTGAAAATCATTGTCTTGTTAAAGTATGCATCTTTCAGTGGCTATTTTCTATTTTCTAAAAATAAAAATAAAAATAAAGGTCCCCGAATTCCACCATCGATTTTACATTCAATTTTGAGTTGGGAGTGGTGTAATTAAATTTCCAAGGTCATGTTTTGTTCAGAAGATTATTAAAAAAAAAAAAAAAAATTGGAAAAAAATCACATTTAATTTTGTTATGAAAGAAATAAAAAAATAAAATATAATTAAAATGATATAAAAATATATACATTTTAAAATCATTTGACTTTTATAAAAACAAGAAATAAATTAAAATTATATACAAAAATAATTTATTGATTTTAAACTTTTTTTTTTTATTTCTTTTTAATTTTCTCTCTTTTTTAAATGTTTTTCTCTGTTTTCTTTTTCTAACACTTTTCCTCGGATTTTTAGAAACTAAACCTAACCTTAAAAAATAAAAAATAAAATAAAAATAGTATATGCACAGGATGAGATTTTACACTGAGGTATCAAGCCATCAAGCCATAGTCAGCATTAAACCTAGGCTTAGGGCTGAGTTCAAGCTAAGACTTAAATTCCATGTATGGGCCAAGCCTAATGACTTTTCTTATTTGGGATAATTGTTGAGCATGGAGTGGGCACATCAACTATCCCATTACATACCAAATTGTGTCCCACTAAATTATTTTATCGAGGGAAAAAATAAAATAAAATTTCTTCATCTTAAATGAAACTATGAACATGCTTGTAATTATATTGTTTTTTGTTTTAAGTATTCATATTTTTTTGAAATGCTAAAAAAGACAATCTAAAAATCTTTCAAAATACATATAAAAATAGGAAAAACAAATCCAACTCCGGTTAAAATCTCTAGTCCGTTTTTCAATGACAAAAAAATATCCTTATGAAAATAGCTCAATATTTTCAAAATCGAATCGAACATTAAACCGAAAAAGTTACCAATTCATGTTTAATTTGATCGGACCAATAGTCGAATTGGGGGTCAAACCAATAATCAAATCAAAATTGAATAGATAGTCGAATCGAGATCAAATCCGTAACATCATAAATATATAATTTATATTTTCTTAAAATTAAAAATAATGTTAAAATATTTAAAATATATCAAATTAAAAATTAAAAATATTTATGATATTATTTATTCATTTTTATATAAACATATTAATATTTTAAATTTTATTAAACAAAATATATACAATATTTTAAATATAAAAATATATTGAAAATGGAAAAAAATCATATTATATAATTATATATATCTTATTTTTTGACACAACCTAAGTAATTTATTCCCTGTTAAATTATGACACAAAAAAAGGAGTAGCAAAGTGGAGCAATAATCCTATTGTGAACCTGTCGGTTCAAGCTCGCCTGCTACAACATTAAAGTTGATTTTTCCTTTAAATCCCTTAACATTGATCCCACACCGGAAATGAGGACGTTTATAATTCCTTCCCATTCACTGTGACATGAGTGGCTATTGGGCCATGAAGCTCAGTGCAGCGCTAGTGGCTACTTTTTGCCAAATAAAAGAGTGGGCATTGAATGTTGGGCTGTGAAGGAAGGCTTGGCCCATTTTGCCAAAAAGACTAAAAAGAGAGGTGCTGTTGAACTGTTCGGTTGTCGAAGAACCATTCAGCTCACCCGGTTCAACTGCTAGTTTAAGCAGTTCGAGACCAGTTCATTAGATGAACGGTTCAAAAACGGGCAATCGGACCGGAAAGGCCACCGGTTGGCGGTCGGACCGGCCGGTGTCTGGTTTTCAAAACACTGGAATAACTTAACATCCGACATAAGGCGACGAGCTTATAAACCATCTTAGTGTACAAAACCTTCAATATAAACCCACATGTATGCTATAAGAACACTCTACAATTCAAGCACAAAATCTGCCATCGGCAGCACTCTGAATCTTTTCGCATCTCCATCATGAAAGATTCCAAGGTGGAGTCTGTGAAGAGAATTTTCTAAGCATGCAATGCTTACCAGGCAACAAAATCTGCCGCCCTTTCTGTGCTTTGACTCCATTGCATCTCGACCATGTCTTTTTGTTCCAAGCTGGATTTCATCAGTAAACGCCAATAAAGATCTCCATCCTCTGGTTCATCTAATAAACCCAACCTACACACAAGTTTAGTAACTGAACAAAGAGAAACACTGATCATTCCTGAAAGGTATATTGTTTCGAGCACCCACAATTCATGCATCAGATATCCACTACATTTAGTGTTGTTTGGTGCTTTCTAGCTACAAGATTTAATTTATGATTTTGATCTCTAAGAAATGAGAAAGCCATAGAGACAAGATCAAGCAAATGCATACCATGATAAGTGACTGTAAAATCTTCAATCCATCTATTGAAACGTGACTGTAAATTAGCATACTCAAACAATTAGGACAACAGAAATCATGTTCAAAAGACACTTCGTCCATTTATGCATACTATCGGTCTATTTGTGAACACAGACATAGTGCAAGGTAAGAACTCAAAGCTGTTCACAAAGGGACACAAGTCCACTAGTGCAAAATTCTAGGTGATGTAAGGCAATGCACACAAATTGCTATTGGTCCATTTGTGTGGACTCTACATCACATCGTGCACATGTGCACGGTTTGCTACCAACGGGATTAGGTTGTCTTTTCAGTTAGAAGTCGTTATCATTAGTTATTGACTTGTTACAAACTTATGTTTAAGAATATCTTAGGTATAAATGAGTAGAAATGAGTTTTCTTTTATTCATCCTAAAGGGAATATACATGGTCTTGGTAGATAGATCATTGTAAGAAATAATCTAAAAAAGAAAAGAAATCCTTGAGTGAATCTAACTGAATAAGTACTCTTTTGTTTGGCCATTAGGAAAGGGTGAGAGAGAGCCTTTTATTTTGTGCAAAAGAGAGAAACAAAGGTTCAATATCATTGACTAGTAAAGCATTTGTGGATTCTTTTCTTGTGGATATAGGTGATCTTCATCAAACCACTTGTGATTGTACTTTATTTTTTGTTGTATTTAAGTTCTTGGGCTTATTTAATTGATCTTGTCGAGGTAAAATCCCCTTAACAAACTGTTATGAGAGCCTGTAGATGGATTTAACAAAGGTTGATATTCAATCAGAAAAATGAGTTGGCACTATGGAGAATGGAGATGATAGCATCACTAGTTAAGAGGGTCTTCAAGAAGTTCCTAGGGGTAAACTTACCAAGTTCTTTATCCTTTGAGGACAAGACCAAGATACTTGATAAAGCACACAATGTTGTCTTTTCGAGTCTTAGTGATAAGATGTTATGTGAAGTCTTAAAGTAGTCAACTATAGCTTTGATATGGTTGAAATTAAAGCATTTACTCGTGGCAAAATCTTTGACAAATAGACAATACTAAAAGTAGAAAATGGCATAACAGGTTGAAGACTGCATTGACAACTTCAATAATATCAAATTAGATCTTGAAAATAGTAAAGTGAAGATTGAAGATAAAGACCAAGCAATAATCCTCTCAAATTCGTTGTCTGAGTTATATAAGCACTCTGTAGACACCATGATCTATGGTAGAGGGTATTTATTTATGTAAGAAGTATAGGATGCCCTAAATTCTAAGGAGTTGAAAAAGAAATGTTATAAGAACAAAAAAGACGACTCAGGGGTGAGGGGCACACAGTGAGATGGTGATCTTGTAAGAAACTTTTATATATAGACGAAGGTCAAGGTTGAAATATAAGTCCATAATGTTTTCTCTATCATAAAGAATGCCATGTAAAGAAAGATTATCCAAAAAGATAACTTCATGGACCCTGAAGATATTGGCCCTACATCAAAGGGGTATGAAAGCACTAAGGTATTATCCATTTCAAAATCTATTGAAAATAATTAAATGAATTATTGATTTTGGTCACACTTCTCACATGTTTCCAAATCAATCTTGATTTTCTTCTATTAAATGATTGATGGTGACTAAGTGTTGCTGGGAAACAATAAGGCATGTCACGTGATTGGAATAGGAGTTACAAAAATCAAGATAGCAGATTGGGTTGAAAGCATATTGTAGGTGTGAGGCATATACTTGAATTGAAGAGTAATCTGATTTCACTGAGAATGTTGGACAAAAGTGTAAAGGAGAAGATGGGGACTTGAAGGTAATTAAAGGATCACTAGTAGTGATGTAAGATTCCAAAAGAATAATTTGTATATGCTACAGGTGGATGTTTTGAATTATGAGGGTACTATAACTTCAAGGAATATATATGTTAGATAAAGTAAAGTTTTTGACACATAGACTTATATATCAGTGAAAGGAGTGGTCTAAATTAAGTCAACAAAATCTTCTTTGGGAAGATAATATGAGTAAGTTGGAATTTTGGGAAGATTGCATGTATGGTGAGATTTGTAGAATTAAATTCAATATAGCAAATCAGAGGACAAAGGAAACTCTTGATTATGTTCATTTAAATCTTTAGGGCCAACAAGGATTGATTCTTTGAGTGATTAGATATTCCTTACATTGATTGATGATTATCAAAGAAGAGTATGGGTGTATATAAAATCTAAATGCAACAACCATATAGAGGGCTCTATAGAAAAGGGAAGGAGAACCGTGAATGCATGCTTATCATCGTATGGCTTAAAGCAGTTTCCAAGGCATTGGTATATACAACAGGTTTGATATATTCCAATTGAAATATAGTTTCAAAAAAAGTGGATGTGATAGTTTTTTTGTACTATAAGAACCTCCTATCTAATAATGCCACTTATTTTCCACTGTTTTTGTGTACCATAAGAATGCCTTATAATGCCACTTATTTGCTAATCTATGATGACATGAGAGGATAAATCACATTAAGGTAAGACTTCATTTTATCTAAGACATAAACATTGGGGGAGTATTACACATAAAGAAAATCTTAACTCTTGGGAATCCAATAGATATAATCACAAAGGCCACAATGTTTAATTAGTTCAAGTATTGCTTGGACTTAGTTTATATAACAGGTTGCTGACTTAGGAAATAGGAAAAGGCTAGTGTTGCAAGTGATTTGAATTCTACAACCAATGTGGAGGATTGTTGAGGAGTGAGTTTGAAATAGCTCACTTAAACAATATGAACGAGTGAAATCACGTCCAAAAGACACTTTGTTCATTTGTGTACATTAGCATAGAGTAAGGTAAGAGCTCAAAGGTGTCTACGAAGTGACATGTTCCATTTTGAAAACTTTGGGTGATGTAAGGCAATGCACACTAAGTGGACAAGTCTCTTTGTGTGGTCTCTTCAGTACTTTAGGCACATGCACTGGTTTTGCCACCAATATAGATCAGGTTGTTTATTTAGTTAAGGTTTATTATGATTAGTTGTTCACTTCTAACAACCTTTATTCAAGATAAATGAGTATTATTTTACTTATTGTAAAGGGCATCTAGATTGCCTTGATAGATAGATCATTATGAGAAAGATTCTAAACACAAGACAATGCTTGTGAAAATATAACTGGGAAGTGCTCCTATGCTTTTCTAATAGGAAAGTATGAGAGAGAGTCCTGAAAGAAAAAATGAAGGTCATATCTCAGTGATCAATTATCAAACCTTTGTAGATTCATTTCATATGGATATAGGTGGTTTTCACTGAACCAGGTAATATTTGTGTTTTAAGTGTGCTGTATTTTTTGTTGTGTTTTTGTGATTCTTAGGTTTGTTTAATTAACCTTGTTTGAGCAAAATCTCCTTAACACTATCCAATATATCAAAGGATTTCCCGACTAAATTATGATTCTAATTTGAAGTTCCTCATGACATGTAATGAAATAATTGAAAATCATCTAAAAATATGAAAATGGGGTTTCAGAAATCACAAACAATGGGTCATAAATTCTCGAGTTTCAAACATATTATATCAAATTAAGAAGAAAGAAATCCAATTAAGATAAGATAAACATTTCAAATGCAAAGGCACATAAAAATTTAAAACATGAATCATTCTCTAAAGATATAGCTTCGAGAAGTTTTCTAATGGAGAAAGTAACAAAAAAAATAATTATGTATTAGTACCATGTATAAGAAAGTAACAAAAAAACATTTTTGTATTAGTACTATGTATCATAGCTGGTCTTGTGTTTACTTTTAGCTAAAATTATGCTTCAATCAGAACACATGAGTTTAGACCCAAAATTTAGGTGCCTAGAGTATTGGATAAAGGGGGAAAGAGGACATATTTTCATGAATAACCCTCCTGGTGAAGGTCATAAATCTAATTGTATCCCAGATGGATAATTCAAAAAATTTCTATTAGAGTTGTTTTAACATTTGAAATTACATGAAGTAGTTAGCGAAAAGCTAATAGGAACTACTGTAAAATGATTTATGCTACAATTCATTCTCATCTTCCACAGTTTGTGTGCACTTTTAAAGTGCCCAAATACTGATATCAAATTAATGAAGGCATGTATAAGAAAACAATGGTTGTGAACTTGGCAACGTCAAGAAGATGGTAAAAAAGTTAAATAATTCTAAAGGTAAAGTTGTGGCTTCATGATAAATATTTTATAGTTTTGAGGATACTTGGGAAGTCTTCTGTAAATTGCAAGGAATATACAAGAAGTCTTCAATGGATTAAGCAAGAAGAACATGTGTAAAGCACAACCAATCCATCTGCCTTAATATGCCATCAAGTTGATAATTGATACTGGGGACTTTAGACAAATGCAGAATGACTTAAAAAGAAATTGCTACCATTGATTCAAATTCTAATAATAACTCAAAAAGAACTACCACTAAAGGTCAAATGAAAATCGCATTAACAGGCACAAAATACTAAATTAGAGCATGTTGGAAATTGATTCATTCATTTTGCCTTTTACTATAGGTACAAACTAAAGTACTAAATGATCATAATCTATGGATGGCCTCAAATTGTATCAAAGGTTCCCTGAATAACAGCCATGCTGAGACTACCTAGCACAGCCATGGTTTGAAATGGTATAAGCTATAGCCATGAAGATCATAGAGTCTTGAAAATTAATTTTTTTGGTCATCTGCTTGGGTAACAAAAAGAGGGGTTTGAGGTATGAGAATAGGCCTTCATGCTAATTCTATCAAAGTATGGCATTGGCCTCAGTTTTTGAGGTTTGTCCACATTCAATTGCATGTTCTGCACATAAACAGAAAAGTACTTTGGTATTTCACTCTCAAAGCCTCCTTATAAATCCACATTTGGAGATATTATACTTCTATTATAAGATGTTCCTTCCTGCAATAATGTCCTACCAAGGTTGTTAGTGGGATCAAATTAATCCTTTTTCTGTGGTTTTTGAGTAACACAAAATCCCAAGCCAACAACATTGGACAAACTTCCTAGGCTAACACCAAATCCCAAGAACACACAATCTCAAGCTTACTCCTTAAGCCAATACCAAATCCCGAGCCAACTCGATCTTGGATATATTTCTTGAGCCGACACCAAATCCCAACCACATACAATTTCAAGCCTTACTTCTTAAGGCATCATTTTCCTGGGAGAAGCATTGTGGCCAACCTTTGGCTGGTGGTTGACCAAATTAGAGAGGCCTTAAAAGAACCTTCATTTTGATGTCTAGGTGGAAGGAATGAGGAAAATCCATGTACCATATGCCTTTCATGCATTTTGAACTTGTTCTAGAGGTTTCCGAGCCAAAACCATAAAAAAGGCCAAGAAAATTAAGATGGCCACCTCTAGTATAACATGATGAAAACAGGGGATAACTGTGGTATCCTAACAAATCAGTTGATCAAAACGGTTTTCCTCTCCACTGCAGGGAACTCCTCCACTGCAGGAAAGAAGAAGATTACATTGCATACGTTTCCAACAGAACTGGCTATTCCACTAAAATTAAATTTCTCAGTATCTACGTATCAAAACAGAGTGATTTTTCTTTGAGAAAAGACGTACTTGTTTGTAGATTTTGGTGATTTAATAATAATTTTTTTTCATACAAAACATTTGATTTTCAGTGCAGTCCAGATCAAAGCCCTAAAAATGCAAAGATGAAATAGAAAGGTTGTTTAAGATTATCTCAGATCAATGACATAAGAACATAATTCACTGTCAAAACTCCAAGAAAAAACCCAAGAAATTAATATTACCTGTCTCAAACCTCAAGAATAGAAAGAAAGATATGACAAGAATTGATGTACAAGAGCAGCAATGCGATCAGTTGATAAGCCTTACTACCAACTGTCATATAATGAAAGGCAAACCTCCATTATCTCAGTTCTGAAACTTTCAAATGCGAATTAGAATCTGAATGGGTCATGGTTAGAATCAAAATGGTCTGTGATTGAGAAGGTGTAAAGTACCGTAACTTACTAACCCAACAATGACTCTAAATTAGAGATTGAGAAGGTGTTATGCACCTTAAGTTTTGGTTGGTGTTTGATCAATCAACTTAATGACTTGATATAATTTAATGACTTAAATCATTAAGTAGTTTAAGCATGTTTAGTAAAATAATTTAATATCACAACTTTAAACAAAAATTAACTTTAAATATTAAGTCAAAATTATGAACTTATTTTTAATCTCAAAACTTTTTTGCCTCATTTATTCATGTTTAGCGAAGGTATATTTTACGACTATGATCCTACATTCACAACTTATCTTTTATAGTAAATATTTTTATAGTTAATTTATGCATCTACAATATTTTGAAAAATATGAATGTTTAACAAATAAATTTATTACTTAGAATTAGTGAAAATATAAATATTAATTAGAATTAATGAAGATAAATATATCAATTTGATAATTTTGAATAAATTTTAAGTTAATTTTACCAAAAAAAAAAAAAAAACCTTAATACTTAATGTAAAAAATAAATAATAAGTTATAAGTCAATAATTTAATAATAATTTAACTTAAAATTAACTTAAGTCATTAATTAATAAGTACAAAGTTTTACGAAACACCCATTTAATTTGTGTATTGATCGAGGTCTAACGATATTATAAAACAAAGTTTAAAGCATACAACGAGACAACCGCAAAACTTAACATGCAACAAGAAACTAAAAGAAACTTTAAAATTTAAATTTTTAAAATTAGAATAACTTTCAAGCACTTCAAATATGTGCAAGATAATAAATTTTGTAAGGAATAATAATAATAAAAGATAAACAAGTGAAAATGTAAATTGCATATAAACTAGACATGTACATTCAGAGAATGAAATGACTTTGCCATATAGAAATGAGAAGAAAGAGAGAAGAGACTCACCAATAAGCTGACATAAGCCATTCTTGGAGTCCAAGCATTCTTGGATGAGTTTAAGCATGGGATCCTTCCTCACAGTTCTCTCCTCCTCTTAGCCTCTTAGGTTGTGTTTCCTCAAGACAGTAATAACGACTTCCATCACTGCTTCTCTTGGCACTAGTATACCTTGTTTGATTGTTCACTTTCTTATCTCGGGCGTATATAAGATGGATTCCACAGTTTTTCACCACATGGGATGCCCCAGAGAGACTAAAATAAGCTGTAATCTTCCTGAATTTATTGAGGCTACTGGACTTCGGTATCATAAGTTTAGCACCAGGTTGATACACCAGCCATATGTGATCAGTCTCAATCACTCTGTCTCCGCTGTGTGTCCAAGAGATGGAGCTACTCAAATAAGGCCCTTCTCTAAATTCAGAATTACAACAAATGAGACCAGAGCCTTGAATTATTTCATCCTCCTCAAGTGAGAACACTGAGCATAGAGCAAAACCCAGGAAGTCCTTGTTATGCCAATTTGGAGGCAGCTCTATTGTTACTGAGGATCCGATACTCGGATGCTGGAACCACTCTGGAATTGTACTTCCAGGAAGAACAATACTGTATTCAATTTCTGGAAGAAAGTTCTGCATCGAAAGATAAATAAATAAATAAATAATTATAATGTTTTAAGATATAATACCAAATTCACACGTGAGAGAGAGAAACCTGATGAAGTTTCTCCAGTATAGTTGCCACATTATCCTGAGCTAGTGCCAAGCAATTCGGCAGTTTGAAAGTTACAGGACGAAGGCAAGAGGAGGACGATAGGTACTGTGGCGACTGTGGAGAAAGAACTGATAAAGACTCGAGGGATATGCAATCCCCAGCATCTAATAATTTTATACTTGGTGGGAGCTTGGAAATTTCTCGAAGGCTTTTGCACTGATTCACAGAAAGAACCCTTAGATTAGAAAGTCTATTCACCTCCTCAGGTACCGTAAACAAATTGTTTCTGCTAAGGTTTAATTCTTCCAAGAAGCGTAAGTGGCCAAGATTGTCATTGATCGATCTATCTGTTAGACTGCAGCCACTAAGATCTAAATATTTTAAGGAGTATAAACCTGACAAATAAGTCAACTGCAAACCAGTCCCATCTGAATTTTCTCTATGCAGTAACCTGAATAGAAGGGATGAAATCCAGGAGTTAGATGTTGATCCTTTACAACCCTTAAAGGATAACTCTTTAAGGTTTCTCAAATGAAAAAGTGAGAGCGGTGGTTGTGTTATAGCGGTTCCATCAGCTTGAAGTTTCATCAAGAATTGCAACCTCCCCAGGTCCTCTGGCAATTTGCTGAGTTTTGAACAGCCAGAGACAATGAGGGTTTCAAGGGATCTCAAACTGCAAATGCTATTCGGAAGACTTCTGAGGTTTTTGCATTTTCTCAGACTCAATGACTGAAGGCCTTTTAGATGAACAATTGAGGGCGGCAGCTCTTTTATGGATGTTCCATCTAAAAGAAGCTTTTGTAAACATTCCATAACCTCCATGATTTCTGGAAACCTCTCTAGACCTGAACATCCAGAAAGCACCAGAGTTCCCAGGGATTTCAAAGAAGAAATGTTGCTGGGAAGAATCGTAAGGTTTTTGCAGTTTTGCATATCCAATAAAACAAGTCTTGGGAGAAACACCACTGAAGAGGGAAGTTCTACAATAGCAGTCCCTTCCAAATTAAGCTCCAACAAACATTCCATATACCCTTGGATATCTGGAAACTCGTCAAGTTTTGAGCTGCCAGAGAGGTTAAGAACTTTAAGTGATTCCAATCCAGTGATGCTTGGAAAATGGTGAAGCATTTTGCAGTTTTTCATAGTCAAGATAGTAAGTCTCTTCAGCTTTGTAACTGATGGGTGCACCTCAAACAAACTTGTACAACCATCAAGAATTAGCCGCTCCACACATGGTGCAGAAGACAAGTTTGGACATTCCAGAAGGTGTTGAGAGTTACCGAGATTGATGACTTCTAACTTTGGAAGATGCTGTAACATAAAGTAAATCAAAATTAAAATTCCCACTCATTTGCTTCGATGAACTTTAAACTTCGTTGATAAAGGAGTGGTAATCATACCTTGTGCTCTTTCCAAAGTTGTTTTATGCTGCTATGCTTCAAACTGAGTTCAACCAATTCCTCACCATCAAAATTTGATGGCAATGACTCCAAAGTCCATCCATCCCAATGGAGATATCTCAACATACGAGAAGGAAATTTAAAATCTTGAGGAAGATGGACGGTGTTAGAAGCTATAGAATTATTTTCTACATTTTGATACACTCGGAGCAATCTAAGTCTTTTCATGTTTTTGAAAGCATCAGAGGTAAGATGTATTTCTTTTGATACAGACATGTCTAGGAATATGCCTTCAATTCTGTTTGTCCCCTAAAAACCATGAAGAAGGGATAAGTAAAGCAAAAACACATAAAAACTAACTAAAATCATATGGATAAACAACTTTTTAACTGAAAATTAATGCCTTAAAGTCTAAATAAGGTCAGGTACTTAAACTTAAGCTCTTACTGTATTTGTTGTCAATACATGATAGACATCTTCATGATCCCACAATCTGCTCCATTTACCAGGTTCATTATGATACTGCTCCCGAACAATTTCCCAACCACTTTTTTGTATCAGATCATGCATCAGTAACTTGTTGTCCAAAATATTAATGAGAGAGTTGTCAGTAAGCACTTTTATTCCTACTTTTGCATAGAGCTCGCAAGCTTCAAGTATTCGTTCAACAAAATGCAAGTCCTCTCCTTTGAAGAAGCATGCAACATCGAGGAATGTCTCTCTATGACAACAAGCCACTCCTTGAAAACCTCTCATAAGCACATTTTGGATTTGCATGTTAGGTCGTTTCTCCAGCCTTTGCAGTACACTTTCCCATTCAAATTTTTTCTTACCAAACAAGAGAGAACCTAGAACTTCAAGAGCTATTGGAAGTCCCTTACAATAATCTACTATGCATCTCGATAGGTTTATAAAACCTTTTTGAGGACAGTTCATGTGAAACGCATGCAAAGAAAAGAGTTGAATAGCTTCCTTACAATTTAATTCCTTGACCTCATATAATTCATCCACTCCACACATAGCAAGCATATATTTGTTTCTAGATGTTACAATAACTCTACTACCTGGACCAAATACTCTATTTAGAAGTAAGAATTCAAGTTTGTCAATAACATCAATATCATCAAAAACAACAAGAACCTTTTTAGACTGAAGCATGCCCTTTATTGCATATGCCCCTCTATAAATGTGTGTTATCCATGGAATGTCTTCCCCTAGAATATCCCTAAGAAGTTGCATTTGTAACTGAAGCAAACTCGTCCCTGGACTACTAATATTGAAAAGAAAGCTAGCACCATCGAATTGATGAACAATTTCGTTATATACAACTTTGGCTAGAGTTGTCTTGCCTATTCCATCAATTCCATATATCCCAATCACGCGAACATCATTTGAGTCAATAGGTATTAGCGAGGCCATTTCCTTCAAACGGCGTTCCATTCCAATCAACTTATCACCAACATGTAAGAGTTTAAGATTCCTACTTAAAATGTCTTGAACAATTCTCTGAATAGCCTGTGATTCATACCTGCCAATCATAAAGCAATAAAACAACCTATAATGAGTTAGAAACTGTAATAAACAAAGCATAGAATTGATGATGACGTTTAGTTTTCTTCACAACCGAACTATAGCAAGCATAAATATATTGAAGTGCATGACAAATCTAAATCAATTAACTTATACCTTTACATATATTTTCATTATGTTGTGCACCCATTATTAAATGAAAAAGACCGGTTGAGTTTATCTGTGCTCCATGTTTAGTGACTCCAAATCATTGAAGTTGATTACTAGTAGCAAATATCAGTTTTGTTTCAACAGACACATGTATCCAAGCGCCAAATCCCAATGACTATTACTATCATGGAAAAAACTCATGAATAACTAGAATGCTTAGAAAAATTTACATCCAACAAAATTTCCTTGATCATACGTTTGATTTTACTAACTTTTTTTCGATCAATGATGAGGAGCTTGAAAGTAGTAAAATTTTAAAAATTAATAATTTCTACTATATTAATTATTTTCCATTTTAGGTGTTCATTTTTCTTGAAAGTTTCCATTTGAACATTGCATTGTTTCCTTGAAGAAAGGATTATTCCAGTGCATGAATACTAAATGAAATTCTAATATATAAACAAGCATGGAGAATTCAATTCATAGAGTTGTAAATGAATGAAAGCAGCTGAAAGCAAAGATTCATACATACCCATGCTGCACATGGTATCCAGACAAATTGGCTGCTTCCCTTAACGCCGCCTTCCATCTCATCACCTTATCCTCCGGGACCTTCTGGTATTTATCAAATGCTTCTCCAAAACTCCGCGTCTGATTTCGCACATCAGATGGATCCACATGGTAGAAAACTGGCACAACCGTCTGTCCCTTTTGTGTCTTCCACTCCATGATCTTGGCCAGCTCATCCAAGCACCATTTTGAATGAGCATAGGTTTTCGAAAAAACCACAATATACATCCTCGATTCTTCAATAGCCTTCAAGATTGATGACCCGATCTCTTCTCCTCTATCAAGTCCTTCATCGTCTCTGAAGGTGCGGATGCGCTTCTGACGCAAAGCGGAATGAAGATGATCTGTGAAAGTGAAGCGAGTGTCTTCACCTCTGAAGCTCAAAAAGACGTCCCAAGTCCATCCAAGAGAAAAGTTTCTTGAGCTTGTCGTTGGAGCCATAGTCGTGGACGTTGTTTGTCCAAAATTGCAAGACACCAAGAAATTTTTGGGTTGTTAGAGTCAAAATTACTAGAGAGTATGAAGATTTATTTCTCTCACCTTTTAACATTGGAGCTTCCTCTAATCTTCTTCTTTCTTTCTTTTTATTTTATTTTATTTTTATTCAATACACAGTATTAGAAACAGAGTGCGAGACTTCCTGGAATTGCTACTTTCCTAACCTCTTTTTCCTTTTCGACTGTCAACGTTGGGGCTCCTACTTCTCCTTTTCTCGTCTTTTTTCCCCCTTCTTTCGGTCTGTCGTATGCGTTTTTATTGTTACGATCTACTTGGAGCCCTCATCACACGCTTTTAATTTTTTATTTAAAAATATTTTTAAAACAGCTTTTTTTAAATAATAAAAAAAAAAACGGTGTTAAAAATTTACGGTACCATTTAGCTGTTATTTTATGAAAATATTTTTTTAAAATAAAAATAAAATATAGATTAATTTTTCAATGACAAATAAAAATTATTTTTATCTACTTTTAAAAACAAAAGAAAAATGATGAGAAATAAAAAATCAAAATCAAAATATCCTCTAAATCAAGAAAAACTCAACCCTTAGATTTATTAATAAGTCTATTAATTTCAAAAGATAATCTAGAAATAAAAAATAATATAATTTCCTATTAGAAATTCATGGATTAAAGTCGGTCTAAAATGACTATTATTTTTATTTTACCTATAATAATATTTTTGTGAGTTTTCTTACTAAAGAAATGGACTTCAAATTAAAAATGACTTTATGTGTTGAATTTATTAATGAGTTGAATCATTTTTTTTAAATAATTTGAATTTTAAAAATAAATTAATTATTAATAAAAATAATGAATAAATACTGATATATTATGAGTTATGACTTTACTATTTCTCTTATACGCACAACCATATTTTTTTTGAATTTTTTTAGGTAAATGAATTTTAAATTATGTGAGACATAGTTAATATTTTAAATTCTTTAATAAATATTCTAATTTTAAGAATAATTTATAATTCAAAAAAAAAACTTAATTAATTGTACAGTAAATTAAAACTAATCAAGGATATTTTGAATATTAAATATGTGCATGTAACGAAAAATATAGTTGATTTATATGTTGATCAATACAATTATGATTATTTATTTTTAATAAAAAAAAAATCAAATGTGCTTTTATGAAAATATTAATATCCATATTTTATAGCATATATTAAAATATTTTTTTTTTTTATAAAAATGTATAATTTATGATTTTATCATAATATTACTATTCATATATTTTTTAATTTATTTATAATTATAATATTTTTTTATAAGACTTGAATTAAATTTAATTAATATAAATATAACTTGAATTTATAATTTTTTTTACAAAATCAAAATAGAAATATTATTTTTTAAAACAACTCACCCAAACAATATTTTTCTTTTTATTTTTTAATACTATTTTTAAAAACAACTTCCAAGCACGTTGCTTTTTAGAAAATATTAAAAAATTATTTCTTGTTCTTCAACTTAAAAAACATTGTGAAACCACCCTAAGTTTTTAAGAAATCTTGTAGAGTTATTACTATTTTTTTTTTTAATTTGTTTCAAAAACCAAATATATATATATATATAATTAATAATTATTGTAAGTTATATATAAAATGTAAGAACTCTTACATAAGAATATGAATTTATCTTTTATATTATTAAAATTTGACTTAGTAAAATATTTTTGATACCTTAAATTTTTTAAATTGTTTTTAAAAACTATTATACTTTTGAGATAATTTTCTACAAGTTATTACATTTGTGTTAGAGTTATTACTATTTTATGTTTTTAAAAATAGAAAACAATGAGTATGCTCACGATAAGGTATTTGAACAATACTTTAATAGTTTTTAAGGAAAATTGGGTTTTGATTTACTAATAGGAATATATATATATATATATAAACCTCAAAAATTTTATATCAGTATTATCATTATTTATTTAAAAATAATTTAAAATACATATAGTTTTTAACTAGTCATATAATTATTTCCTAAAATACCTCTCTTAGTAGTCACCAATTGACTCTTCCACGTAAATATTTTCCTTCTTTTTAGATATGCTTATTATTATTATCATCATCATCATTATTATTATTTTATTATTATTTGGGCTTTTTTTTCTCCAAAAACAAACATCCTATAAGGTGAAGCTAATAACAAAAAAATGTCAAAGTCCTTGAAATTAACCTCAACTTGCTCTAATGAAAAATATCCTAAAAAGATCATGGAAAAAACCATAAATCTTATTTCCAGCAAAACTCAAACTCATCTATAATTTACCAAGTTTTATTACTTCTAATGTCCACACTATCTCACATTTGCTATGGATGCTTGTTTATGGAGAGAAAAAAAAAATCAACTTTTTCCTACCCGGGTTTGTTTTTAAAGGAAAAAAACTCAAATAATAATAATAATAATAATAATAATAATAATAATAAAAATAAACGTATCTAAAAAGAAGAGAAACATTTATGTGGAGAGTCTATGTTGATGACATGACAAGTAGAAGAGACATTTTAGGGAATAATCATAAGTGCATGTATTTTAAATTATTTTTAAATAGATGAAGATAATACTAATTTTAAAAAATTATGAAATTTTTTTCCATATATTTTTATATTAGTGAGTCAAAACCCACTTTTTCCTAATTTTTATATTTACTTTAGAATAATTAATTTAACAAAAAACCTTATGTGGCTTTGAGATTTTTTATTTTTTATTTTTTTATTTTTAATATATATATAATTTTTAATATAAAAAATCTTATACAAAAAATAAAAATTTATCTTAGGTTTTTAAAAATCTTATATATTTTTCAGATATTGATAGAAAGTAATTTGTATAATTTAATTGTTGTTGAACTCATCTAATGTCTTTGTAAATTATGGAACTTTGTTTATCTTTTGTTCTTGAAATTTTGAAAGGTAAAGTAGAAATAGGATTATTATCAAAATTGAATTGTTGATTTTTAAAGGGTAGTTAGTCATTCTATAATTTTAATTATGCACTTTGATTTTTTTTTTCTTTTATTCTCATTTAATTTTTTTTTTTTTTAAAAATTATCTTTTATATTTTATGTACCATACATTAATACTAATTATATTATTATTATTATCATCATCGTCATCAATAAATATTACATATTATTATTTATGATATTAATATTATATATATATATATATACATATAATTTAGTTATTTAATTATTTTTCATATGAAAGATAGTAATACAAAAAAACATACAATTGGCCAATTCTTTGTTTAATTATGAACATATTATATTTTTTTATTTTAATATTAAAATAACTAATGAAAAAAATAAAAAAAGAATAATCAATAAATGAAATTTAATTCTTTTATTATTGTCATGTAAAAGAAAAATAGTAAACAAGGTTTTCAATTTTTATTAATTTTTAAAAATAGTTTTCATGTTTTAATTAAACGTATTTTCAAAAAGTGACAATATAAAAAATTAAAATTATTTAAAAAAAATAAAAATAAAAACTAGAAAAATATTTTTAAACCAAACTCAAACACAGCCTATATAATTTTTAACAACTTTGTTTTTGTCTAAAATGAGTAAATATATCATTCAACCCTTTTATAAAAAAAAATCAATCCCTACTACACTATGTACTCCCACAACCTAATTTTATAGATTACAAGAAAACATTTTATTTGAATATTTAAAATTAAAACCCCCCATCATCCCCTCTCTCTTTTTTTTTTTTTTTTTTTGATAAATTTTTAATTAATTCAAATCATTAAAAAAAGCAAAATCCTTAGTACATAAATTTGCAACATTTTATATAACTTATTACCAAAAGTTATGTTTTAAATCTTATTAAAATAAGGAAAGAAGAAAATTAAAAGAAAATTTAAACTTTTTATATTAGAATAGTAAAAAAAGAAAAAGAAAAAAAAAGCTTTAAAATGCTTTTTTACTATAAAAGAAAAAAAAAAGAGTGCATATGTTTATTTTAAATATCGTTTTAACCATTAAATTATTTATTTTTAAAATATAAAAGATAGTTGGTATTAATTTAAATTAATATATTTTTTAAAAAGTATTTTTTAAATCATTGATGTAATTTTTATTTATTTATAATTTAAAAATAAAAATTAATATTGATTTTTAATCTGTATATTTAATGTGATAATTCAAATGAGTATTTTTATCGATTGCTATTTCATATCCTCACAATCAATGATCAGTGATATTTCAAATGAGTATCTTACCATTAATAGGAGATAGGAATACCTCGAGCCATTCTGAGGCCCAACCGCCCTGAAAGCACAACTCCAGCTCGCCTGAAAGCACATTTCCAGCTCGCCTAAAAGCACATTTCAAGAGGTGTAGTTACCCGCTCTCTTTATCTTTGACGTCGCAGCGTGGCTTCTCTGGCACCACTGGTAGAAGGGATGGAAGAGGCAATACAATTCTGCCTTTGTTGTAGCATTAATTAGAGGGAACCATGGCATCAAGACAACCACAAATATAAAAGTTTAAAGCAAGGATGTTTATCCCGTACAAAACGTTTTTGAATGCCTGGCTTTTTCCTTTTTTATTTATTTATTAAAATTACTAATTTTCTTTTTAAGATTTTGTTTGATTTTCAGAAAAGATTAAAAAAGAAATGTTAAAAGATAATAAGGGTTGTCAAATTTATAGTCATCCCATAATTTTAATTATGGACTTTGATTATCTTTTCCTTTTATTCTCATTTAATTTTATTTTTCTTAATTTTTTATCTTTTATATTTTATATACCATACATTAGCACTAATTATATTATTATAATTAATATAAATATAACTTGAATTTATAATTTTTTTACAAAATCAAAATAGAAATATTAATTTTTAAAACAACTCACCCAAACAGATTTTTTGCTTTTCATTTTTTAATACTATTTTTAAAAACAACTTCAAAACACTTTTCGTTTTAGAAAATATTAAAAAATTGTTTTTTTTTTTTATTCTTCAACTTAGAAAACGTTGTGAAACCACCTAAGTTTTTAGGAATTCTTGTCGAGTTATTACTATTTTTTTTTCAAAATTTACATTAGGTTTCTAAAAACTTTTTTCAAAAATTTTAAAATGAAAATGTTTTACTTCCTTGAATTTTAAAAATTTTAAAAGTTGTTTTTAATTGCACAAGGTATATATTATATATATATATATATATATAAGAATTTCTATATTTTATCTACAACTTTCTATTTTTAAAATTAAAAAATTTAAAAATAGAAAATATATTTTAACATTACACAAGATTTGATTTTTGTTTTGAATTTATTGACGCACTTAATCAATAGATTTGAGATTGAAGTTAAAATTTTGTATATTTTGTATTTTGCAATGTATCAAAATAAGACTACTTAAAAATAAATCTTTACTAACATAATAATTACAAAAATAAGAAAGAAAATTTTTTTAAGTCGTTAAGTACCAAACAAACTAAGGTTATGTAGGTTAATATTAACAAATTATTTTTAGTTGAATAGAAAAAATTAGAATAAGTCAAATATTTTGACTTTTTCAATTCAACCAAAAAATAAATACCATCTAAGTGACTCTTCAAAAGGGTCAAGTGAACTAGAATGAATCAAATGTTAGTCTACTCAATTGGAAAGTGTTAGGCACTCTATCAAACAAAGAAAAAATTCATTGGTCTTTATTGGGTAAGCTAAAATAATTTTCATATTTTATTACTTAATTGATGAATATTAATACAAAAAATAAAATAATGCAAAAATCAATTTATACAACAAAATTCTAATTTTCTTTCATATCAATTTCACTAAAATTAATTTATGCAATAAAATCGATATATGGACAAAATTATAATATTTTTAAATATCAATTTCACTAAGATTAATTTATGGAATAAAATCCTATTTTCTTTAACATTGAATTTATTCTAATTTCATTAATATCAATTTTATAGAAATCAATTGATAAGTTCAAATTGTGTTTTGTTAATACCAGGCTACCAGCTTTGTAATAATACATGGTTAGGCCCAAGCCTATAAATTACTCGCTGATGAATGCCAAGTACAGGGGGTACTTTTGCTCCTCCATTTCCGACATGGAATCAAGTGACTTCACTTACCTTATTTCCGGCAAAATACCATGCGAGTGTACCATGGGATTTGAACCTGGGATGGGCCATTCTGACCCGTACTTTCGCACAATACGCTCTCACTCGACGGCCGTTATCACTCGATGGCGTGACTCAGCTTTTTTATTTATTTGGTGAAAATATAATTTTTAGAAAAAGACTTAGTCACCACTTATTTTTGTTTTATTTTTAAAAGGAAAAATAAAATAAGAAAAAAAAAAAAACCCTAAGTGTGACTCTTAAGGAAAAACAAGTCTGTGAAAAACCAAATCTATGTTTGGAGTCAAGTTACCTATTGGGAAAATAGGATGGTGAACCGTAGCACCCCTAAGCTTGTATATGTATGGCCTCTACTAACCGTAGCACCCCTCTAAGCCTATATAGGTACAACATCTACTAAACGAATTAAGGGAATTGTGACAATTAACTAATTAATTATGGATATCAAGAAAAATAATCAATATACAAGTCATAATGAAAATTAATATACACAAAAATAATGATGAAATCTAATTACAAGAATACACAAAATAAATAGCAAGAGAATTATGCAAAATGATTTATTGAACTAAATAAAAAAATATATTAAAAAAATTAGTTTTCAAGAAACTTCAAAGAATTTTATTAAAAATGATTTTGAATTAATAATTTTAATTTATTTATTTACATAAAAAAGAGTCAATTTCATTTATATTTAATTTAAAAAAAAGTTATTTACACATATTGTATCAAAAGAATTTATTAAAAAATTTCAATTTAGCAACAAAAATTATCTTTACTTGCTTTTTCAAAAAATGAATGAATTTTTATAATTTTATTTACAAAAATATTTCAATTTTTATTTAAGAAAAGTGATTTTGTACAAATTATTTAAAAAAAAAAAATATAACTTTATTTGCAAAAGAATTTATAATTAAAAAGAAAAAAAAATTAAAATCATTTATTTCTAAATAAAAAAAATACTTTTAATCCCATTTTAATTAAGGAAAAAAAATTCATTTGAAAAAAAACATTTTTTGGACAATTTTATTAAAAATTAATTTTTGGAACAACTTTATTTACAAAACAATTTTTAGACAATTTTTATTAAACAAAGAAATTTTTTGACAACATTATTAAAAACAATTCTTTTGGATTTTTCTAAATGCATTTTTTTGAATTTTTATTAATAAAAAAAAACTTTCTTTTATTAAAAAAATATTTTAAAATTATTATTTCATTAAAACATATTTACTGAATTATTTCTCTTATTTAAACAAAACTTCTTATTTGTTTAATATAATTCTGTACACAACAAATAAACATATACAAACATATATTTACAGAACTAATAAAAATAAAAGTGGTAAATAAAATATGTACCCAAACAAGCTTACAACAAGCTCAATATATTCTTACAGCTTTTTTAATATCACTTTCTTTCCATGAAATTTCATGTTCCACGTGTTATAAATTTGTACTCAGCCATCAGAATTGCAGAATAAGCTCATACAAAAACAAGAATAGCACAAATGTTAATATTTAGAAATATACGAAATTCCAAATAAATATTCAAACCCAAATTCAAATTTCAAATTAATCCACCAATAATAAATTAATCCAAATTTCATATTAATTCTCCAATAATAAATTAACTCAAATTTCATAGTAATTTACCAACAACAAATTAACATAAATTCTATACTAATTAACAAAGCCTAAACATAATGCCCACAAACAAAAATAAATGCACAAATCCAATTTCAATGACAATTATTATTAAAATCAAATCAAGGAAAATAAAGGAAAAAAAGTAATAATAATAATAATAATAATGGAAAATGGGTTTTACGGGAAAACGAAGAAAGGAGAAAATGAAAGAAAAAGGGAAGGGGTCACCGGCTGGCAGAGGGCTCGTCGGCGGAGACTGACTGGTGATCTTGTCGGCCATGGTGAGGGGTGATAGATGGCTTTTTGAAAAAACAAAAAAAATAAAAATAAAAAATAAAAATAATAAAATAATAAAATGAAGATAATAAGAAAATGGGGGATGGAATGGCGCGGGAAATGGCGCCGCGTAATGCCACCGGCAGTCACAATGGAATCGGGTGGGAATGTGGGCGTTGGGATGTCCTTGGAAGTAAGAAAATAAAATAAAATAAATAAATAAATAAAAGGACTGTGAGGGTGGTCTCAGCCGGCATTGCGGGAGATGGGGGAGAAGAAGAAAAAAAAAGAAAAATTGGGAAAGAGAAAAAAATGGGGGCCGGCCTTTCTCTGCAAGTCGGTGGAGTGAGTCGTGGGAAGGAGAGAAAAAATGGAGGAAGAAGAATGGGGGAAATGGGGGAGCCAGGCTGGAAAGTGGGAGTCGTGGAGTGAAAAAAAAATGAGGGGAGAAGAGGAAATGGGGGGGCTCGGCCACCTGAAAAAAAATGGAAAGAAAGAAAAACCAAAATCACAAATGGGAAGAAGAAAAAGGAAAAAAAAAAGGGGGAGAAGAGATATTGGGGAGGTGGGGGGGGGGGGGTGGGGGGGAGGGGATGGTGGTGGGGGGAAAAGCTAGAAAAGAGTGGGAAAATGAGAAGAGAGTGAAGAGGGAAGAGAGGAGAGGGTGGGTGAAGGTCAGGAAAAAAAAAGGGGGGAGAAGAGATATTGGGGAGGTGGGGGGGGGGGGGGGGGAGGGAGGGGATGGTGGTGGGGGGAAAAGCTAAAAAAGAGTGGGAAAATGAGAAGAGAGTGAAGAGGGAAGAGAGGAGAGGGTGGGTGAAGGTCTCACGTGGGGGGTATAGGTGAGGTATGGGAAGAGAGAGGGAGAGAGAGTGGGTGGGGTTAGGGGGAGAAAAGAAAAGCTAAAAAAGAGTGGGAAAATGAGAAGAGAGTGAAGAGGGAAGAGAGGAGAGGGTGGGTGGAGGTCTCACGTGGGGGGATATGGGTGAGGTATGGGAAGAGCGAGAGAGAGAGAGAGAGAGAGAGTGGGTGGGGTAGTTGGGATGAGAAGAAAGAGGAGGAGAGAGGGGAGAGGAGAGAGGAGAGAGAAAATAAAAATAAATAAATAAATATAAATATAAAAATATAATAAAAATAAAAATAAAATAATTTATAAAATAATAGAAATTAAGAATTAAAAGGTGAATGAACAAAAAATAATTCAAATGTAATCAAATTTGAAATTTATTGATAAAATTGAGCTCAAAATTAATGTAAAAATAAAATTGGGACAAATTTGAGATCTACTGCCATTTTTTCAATTTCCTTTGTATTTGCTTTTTCCTTTTTTTTTTTTGTCTCAAATTTCTAAAATCAAAATGAAGCATAAAATTACTAAGAGTGTATTTGACAGTGATTCTTAGAAGCGTTTTTAGTATCTTTAACACTTGAAAGTATTAAAAATGCTAAAAATACTTTCTAAAATAACTGTCAAATGTATTCTGATAAGTCTATTTGATAATAATTCTATAAAATATTTCTAACTTTTCTGATACTTGAAATATAAAATTTTTTTATATTAAAAATACTAAAAATACTTCATATAATCACTACCAAATGCATTCAAAATAGGATAAAACTTATCTTTTGGATATGATTGCATGATGTTATGCATTGTAAAAGGTTAAGTTCTCACTGAATGCTCATTCAAACATCAATCAAACATACATTTCATAGCTGAAAACATAAATTCTAGTTTCTAGCATTTGCAAGTCATACTTTTTCGTCACACAGAATGAATTATTCCCAAATTGCAGTGTGTTTTTGTCAAGGATCAAGATTAAGGCCTACCAGCCTGTTATTAGATGATCAGTACATGTAGACCATCCCATGTCTCTTTAGCAACTGTTTCTCTTTCAAGTACTCACATTCAGACATCTACTCATCCCACTGCTCGTCTTTTGGAACCGCTTCCACCTGTTCAGCTACACCATAAGATACAAGGTTTCAATTCCATGAACGTACATCTATATGTATTATATAGTCCAGAATCACATATGCAGAAATTATTATTCATGTTTGTGAAACTTAAATTAACATATAAAGTTAAAATGTAAGATAAATGAAGGAATATAAGAAATAAATCATGAGGATCAAGTACTCTGGAACAGAAATGAAATTCTACGTACCTGACATCGGAAACCAACTTAAGCCTCAATTTATCAGTTGAGTGTTGTGCCTCAATTGATCATATGTTTGATTTTACTATGTAATCAAGACCAAAACATGCTTGGTTCAATATGTCATTGACCGAATATATGATTTCCATGATAACTTCTGACTGATAGCTGATAATAATAAAGTAAAGCAATGTTAATTATAAAATACAGCAAAGATATAATGGGGTAAAATTAGTTACAAAAGATTATTAATGTGAAGTTAATGTGGTGATGTTGTGTTGTATCACTCAATAGAGATAACTTGTCTTCAAAATGGCAAGTTACTTCCCAAACGTAGTATTCTTGTTATCAGTTGGAGTATTACTTCGAATTGTCTTATTTCTTTCACCAGTCATTTCACTGACAAGAATCCAAATTTCTATTGATTTTGTACATCATTCTGACGTCGTTTAATTTTAAGATTTACATGACAACTTTTGTAATTTTATCACCTTTTTGTACATGTTCAGAAAATCAAATTTTAAATGTAAAATTTTTTTATAACAAAAAATAGTAAAGAAATAAATAAATCTTAATTAGTATACATGAATCTTCTTGTTATAGTAGTGAATTTCATGGGAACTACAAAATTATAATAACAATAATAAGTATTAAAATGAACCAAAAAAAAAAAAAAAAAAGTTAACAACAAAACCGTATCATCAATTTTTTTTAAGTTTCCTAAATTAGATTCAGAATGCGTATATTATCATTTTAGTATTAAATATAATATAAACTGTTTTTAAGTATCAAAAATCAATAATCTCTATATTCATATTTAGAATTTACTTTCAAAATCATGTTTGTTATTAGAGATTTTTCTTTATTAATCATATTCACAATCTTTTAATCAATTGTAGTTCTCTTTCTATTTCTATTTTATTGATTTAGGGCAATTCATTGTAAAATGTCACTTAAATAAATTTCTATTTTTATTATTTTCAAGAATAGTAAATAGAAAAAAATTTCAATTACATTTATAATTCATGTAGAAAAAACCTTTTGTTTTAAAATTTTGCCTTTTTTTTTTTTTTTGATTTTATATGATTTTTTTTTTAGTATTTATAAATGAGACACGGCTTGATCAAAGAAGAAGAAAATACAAATAAATTGCAAGAATTAATTTCTCATCTTTTTTAATAAATGAGACACAGTTAAGAAACATATTTTTCCCATCTTTTTTAATAAAAGTTGGAATAAAAATCTTTTTCCATTTTCCTTTCTTTTTTCCTTAATGGTTTTGTCTCACATTTTTTTTATGGTATCCAACTATAAGAAAATAATTTTTAAAATCTTCAACAATACAGAATCACATGAGTCATGACAGGTGTAATATGATATAACTATATTTTTTTATGGTATCCCTATATTTCTTGTGATCCATCTCTATTCAACATGCTCATCAAACTCCTTCCAAAACAAAATTAGAAGCTACTATAAGTTGTTGATTTAACACTTATCCAAATTATTAACTTGTTAATTCATGATTTAAGACAGCTAAATCCTGATAAGTTAATTAAATCAAAAGCACAAATTAAGGAAGTTGAAGTTACCCATCCTTCACATGGAAACCACTTAGATTGCCTGCTTCAGTCAAGGAACCCTTCCACCTTTGCACCTTTTTCTCATCTACATTTCTTTTGTGAATGGAAAATGCCTCTCCGAAGCTCCCTGTTTGATTTCGCACATCAGAAGGCTCCACGTGGTAGAACACCGACAAGACTATTTGTCGCTTTTCTTTCCTGTACTCCATGATCTTCGCTAACTCATCCAAACACCACTTGGAATGCGCATAGTTTTTTGAGAACACAATTATGGAAATTCTTGATTCTTCAATAGTTTTCAAAAGTTTTGATTTGATCTCCTCTTCTCCTCCTCCCTCAAGTGGATCGTATCTGAAAGTGTTAATCCCCATCTGATCCAAATTTACGAATAAATGATCCGCAAAGTAGCTGGTGTCTTCACCTCTAAAACTCAAGAACACATCGAAGTTATATTTACTGATTGAGGTAGAAGAAGAAGAGGGTTTTTGGGTAGAGGAAGCCATTGTTGGACAGTTTCCGGATGAAAGCTTAAAGAGAGTTGAGGAGTAACTTGTGGTCAGTCAATACTTGATATGCCTACAGCACCTTTGGGTCCTTACATGATATATATATATATATATATATATTTTGGTTGGATTGTAAAAGCGAACATCGATTCTCCCAATCATCGATTCCATTTTTTGGGGTCCCCATGCATAAGCATGTGATTTGTCAGTTAAATGTCAAAGAGTAATGAGTGGGGAGGTAAGTGGCTTTTAAAACAATTAAAAAGGAAGGACCCACCACATCCACGGATGAAATTTTCGCTATATACGGTGTTATATCGACATCAGGTAAAGAAGCGGAAGAAATATTGTTTTGTCGTGGTTTGGGGGAAAATCACCTATATTAAGGATGAAAAAATTGGATTTTATTTGACAATATTTTAGATATTGGAGGTAATCGAAACGATTTTGATCACCAATTATCGATGTCAGTTGTGATATATGTATTATTGATAATTTTTATCGATTTTTCCAAAAATTCACCATGATTGTTGCAAAAATCGTTCCTACATTTAACGATCAGATTTGAATTTTTGATAATCTGGTGACTTAGATTTCACCCGTGTTTTTATATTATTTTTTTATTTTATATTATCAATTTATTTTATATTATCCTTTTATTTTTAATATTTTTCATATTTATTTCATTAATCCTATTTTTAAAAATTATTATCACTTCACTCTTAATTTTTTTTTTATATTTATCCTTTCAATTTTATTTCATTTTATAAATTAAAATTAATTTGATAAGGTAAATTATCAATAATTTTAATTATTTAAATAAATTAATGTCAATAGAAAAAGTTGTTACCACATATTTTTAATAAAATTTTAGAAATTAAATCTCAAATAAAATATTTTATATAAATTAATTTATTTTTTCATTTAAAATGTAATAAAACATGTTTTAATAAAAGTATTTTAAAAATTTTAAAATAAATATTGTCTTCAACGAGATTGATCTCCCTTCATCTAACAATATGATGAAATCATATTGATCTTCATTTTGATATTAAGGATTATTGCAATGTCATATATATTATATTTATATATAAATTGTTCTTATTCAATAAAATCAAAATTTTCTTAACTCAATTTTAACTTTCTAAGTGTACACTTTCAAAATTCATATTTATTATTATTAAAATCCAAGTATTGATATCTCTGCTTACTAATATTTTTCTTCTTGACCACATTTATGTCAATTACATTTATAAAATAACTTTACAATGTGTATCCAACTCAACTTACCACTGAGGCAAATTTGCTCCTTATTAAATATATTGCACCAAACATATATATTCATGGTCATTATATAAACAAAATATTAAAAGAAAATTTTAGATAACAAATTAATTAGAATTATTTTATAATTAAATGCAAAAAATTATTTTTATTGCTTACCAAAAATATAAAAATTATCATAATAATTTTCTTCATATTGTTTTTAATATCATTAATAGATAAATTAAATATTAAAAAATTGTACATATATCACAACTTATTGTATATCATTTAATACAATTGAATTAAATGGATCATAATTTTAATATTAAATATATTTTAAAATTAAATATATTATAATTAAAAATCACAATATTATTATGAAATAATATTTGATGTAATTTAATAACAAATATACACTTATAAAATACATATTTTTTATATATGTATACAATATTATTATCAAATATGATAAATTTTATTATACATATATCAAATTCTTTAATAAAACAGCTTTAAAATGTCTATTTCTAATTATATTTTTATAAGGTTTTTTTATATTCTTATAATTTTGATCAATTTTTATTCTATCGATATTTTTTTTTCCAAAATATTTGCTAATATATTTTCGATATATTCGATACATTCAAAAAATTGAAGTATTAATATATATGTGATTAACAATATTTCATTCTTGTCCGCATCTTTGTTTTATAACATTTGCATTTTATTTACAATGGTAAAAGAAAAATGAGTGGGAAGGTGAGCGGCCTCTAAAAGAATATAAGAAAGGACCCACCCACCACAAAATTTAGAAACACATTTGTTTCCCAACATTTATATTTTGTTCACAATGGTAGGAAAATAAGGGATTGGATGGGTGGCTTTTAAAAAAATATAAAGAAGGATCCATCCAATACAAAATTTTAAAAGCATATTTGTTTTCTAGTATTTATATACCATATAATTTCATCTTTTTCTCTTTATTCCTTTTCATCTTCCAATGGTAGATGGATTCATTTGAATCTATTACGTTGAATAATTGATAATAAAAAATAAAAATAAAATGGTGAGAATTAAATTAAAATTTTATTATTTTAAAAAGATGATAGAAAATAAGACTTCAAATAAATAAATAAATAATTCTTTTGTTGACCAACATAGATGATTCTTTTTAGACTTTCTGCGTGCATTTTTTATGGGCTTGGTGAAAAATTATTAGTTATTTTGAATCACTGATAGAGCATCCATTTCATCCTCTCTCTAGCATGTTGTTTTCTTAGTTGTCGCTGTCTTCTTTTGTTTATTTTTTCGTTTTTAGTGTTTGTCATTTTTTGAGACCTGTCGACCTTATCTTGATAAAAATAAAAAAACACTTCCGCAAACCTCAGTGTTAAGTCACTGACAAAGCGTCCATTTCAGCCTATGTTTCATTTGTCATTTTCTCGGTTGTCGCTGCCTCTTTTATACATTTTTTCGGTTTCAGTGTTTTGTCCTTTTCTAAGACACTACGGAGGGCGTGACTTGGTAGTTAGTGCCGCCTTACTTTAGATAACATCAGGACATGTTAAAAAGAATAAGAAATAAAGATGGCGTTATGCATCCAACAAAGCAGCAAACATTAAAAGTAATAATGGTAGTTGTAATTATTACTAGTGGGCAGCAACTCCGAACTATGAAACAAGTAACAACACGTCGAATACGACAAAAAGATGTCATGTTTATTTTATATATAAATTACTTTTTCCAAGCACTTATTTTTAGGTATAGAAATTGTAGCCTGATGAAAGGAATAAACAGGGCTAACAGTAGCCAAATAAGAACGGAAAATTATACTTAAGCTCTTCAATTTCATATAATTGGTTCAAAATCGTACTTATCTGTGAAGATTGAATGTTTGAAATAATAATTAACACATGATGATTTTTTAAATATGTTATTTATCTTTTTGATTCATATTTAATCTCAAAACAAAGAATGCCGTTTATGTTAATATTGATGTAAGGGTATTTGATAAAATTAAAAATTAAGTAGTGAAAAATTCTAGCATTCAATATTAAGGGTAGGTTTAAAAATTTTGTTTTTTTTTTTTTTTTTATTTAGTAAAAAATTTTAAAAATTCAGTAATAAGTTACCAGAAAATAGAAAAATAAACAATTTAAATTTTGAAAATAAATTACTTTTAGTGTAAAAAAAAAAAAAAAAAAAAAAAAAAAAAAAAACAACGCCACCTAAAAGCGTGTTGAATTAATCAAAATATAAAATATTTGATATTATTTAAGTTTTAAGTATAAAGTTTAATTTAACTATTTGATAATAAAAACAGTGAAAGATTAAGTGGTTTAAACAAATGAGACCCACCATTTTTTTCACTCTTTAGAGGTTTTTTATTTTTTATTTTTATCAAATACCCTCTTTTGCTTAATTATGATTTTATTTTTGTAATGCATGTTTAAAAAATTGTAAAAAAATATATAAAATATAGTCAAAGAAAATTTTATGTGATAGATTTTACAGCAGGTGTATCTTTATTTTATTTTATTTTTTTTGTGCATTTTCATTATCACCTTTCTAGTTTTTCTGGTAGAAAACATGAGTCATAGTTCAGTTGCCGATTTGCCAAACCCATAGATTTAACTATTTTTAAAATAAATGATAATATAATGAAAAAAAAAATCAAAATATAAGGGGAAAAGGACATATGATCACAGTAAGTGTGTGTATTTCTCTCCACAAGTCTTGTTTACTAGTTCTTCAGTTGACAAGTTGTGCTTAATCTCTAAGTTTTGCACAACCAGCCTAAAAATGTCATTGGGCATGGATCAAATACCTTCTCCTCTGAATACTTCTTTACTACTCAATGGCGTTATAATATTTTCTTGAGTTTTAGAGGAGAAGATACCCGCACAAATTTTACAGATCATCTCTACAAGGCTTTAGATACAAAAGGAATCCATGCCTTTAGAGACAGTGAAGCACTTCGAAGTGGAGAAACGATTAAAGGAGCACTTCTGAAAGCTATCCAAGAATCAAGATTTTTCATCATTATTTTCTCAAAAAACTATGCTTGGTCCAAGTGGTGTTTAAATGAACTCGCGGAGATCAATGAGTGCAAAGCAAAGGGACAAAAAGTTTTTCCAGTTTTCTACCATGTACGTCCAAGGGAAGTGCGAAATCAGTCTGGAGATTATGGAAGAGCATTCGAATATTATGAAGACGATGCGAACCAAGACAGGGAGCGGATGCAAATATGGAGGGCTGCCTTGAAGGAAATAGGCGGTATAAGTGGATATCATATAGATAAAGAGTAAGGCTATGTTTGGTTCCGGAAAATGCGAGAGAAAGAAAATTGGGTGAAAAAATGGAAGGAAATTAAAGAAAAAGCTAAGGAAAGGAATATAAATTTTTTCACTTGTTTGGTTATCCATGGAAAATTAAAGGGAAAAAAAAAAAAAGAATTCATTTTCTTTTGTTTGGTTAACCACAAAAAAAAAAGTCAAGGAAAAATGGAAGGAAAACAAAATCAACAATTAGTCTTAGATGGTTATCAATTTGTTGAATAATAAAATAAATTTTGTGCTCTTATTTTCTAAAAATCAATTTTACAAAATTATTACAAAAACACATAACCAACACATATCCTAACTCAAAACATTGTTCCTTACTCGCAGAAATTTATGTGAAAATCAATACTTAGATAAACCAAATTTAATAATCCTATAATTCACACGCAAACAACCAAATTTTCAGCAAATTAACACTGCATTTATACACTTTTTGTAAGACCTCTATACACCTTGCTAAAGGAATATATATTATTATGCCCTCACTGTTGCATTAATCTATAGGATGCCATTAATGAATTTCTATTTTTAAAGAGTAGGAAAACAGAGACTTCACTCATTTTCTCAATCACCAAATAGTATCAAAGTATAAATATTAAATACGTAAGGTGCAAGCATCACATGGTCTCAGGAATCATACTAAGACCCACTCAGCAATGGTGATGGAGGAGAAGGTGGAAGAAGAAGCAAGGACATCAGTGTCAAAATCATCAGTGGGTCTACACCCACATGGGAAGCTGCTCTCCTCCTACCTTAGCCTCAGCTTCTCCGTCTTCTTGGCCCTCCCATCCTCCTCCTCAATTTCCCAGCTCTCAACCCTCCATCTCAAGCTGCTCCAAGCTGAGTAAGAGCTCTACCGCCTCAAGTCCCGCCAGAAGGAGCACTCCAAAGCCAACGCCGTAGATTGAAACAGTTATAATCCAAACCCTAAAAAATCAATTAAAAGTCTCGAAAATCAAGCAATAACAACCCTTTTTCCAATTATAGTTGTAATCAAGAACATACCCATTTACCAATTAGGCAATTGCCAATGAACAAACCTAATTCTCAACAGATGGAGAAACCTAATTCAAATTCAAAAACCTACTATAAGCATCTGAAATATCATATAGTAACTACTCATTTCCCCCTAGTTACCAATAAACAAAACCTAATAGTGAAGAAAGAGAGAAAGCAAGTTGAAATTCAAATCCATGTACTGAATAACCAATTGACAAACCCTAATTTTGAACAAACAGAGACCCCCAATTCAGATTGAAATCCTTATAATAACAATAGAACCAAATTTGAAACAGTCATCCAAGAAACCTTTTTTTTTTTTTTTTCATATTTTAATTGCGATAAAGAACACATCCATGTGCCAAATCAAACCCAGTTCAAATTCGACACACCCACATAAAACTAGATCAAACTCGCGTTTGTGCGTCACAATTGCCGCCTATCGAGATGATCAAACAGGAAGATTGACGACATTGCTTTTCGGGGACTCACTGGTGAGCATCAAAAGTCGATCCTTGGTCCCCTCCCCATCGTTGTTGTCATCCATGTCGGCCGTGGACAGATGGACGCAGGAGCAGCGCTCCAAAGATGCGAAGAAGGCTAATGCCATGTTGGTGCCGACCCAAGTCGCCATGTCGTTGAGGAGATCGCCTGCCTAAGGGCCAAGGTGGCGGAGCTGAAGGCCAAGGTGGAGGAGCTAACCAGGGAGGTGGGGGAGAGGAAGGAGATGCTCGGTGAAGACATACCACGAACCCGATAAAATTTCCCTCAACTTTTTCCTTCTCTTTTTCTCTTATTTTCATCATTATTTTTTTAAGGAAAATAGTAGGGAAAATATTATGATATTTTCTTTTATATTTTCCTTTATATTTTCTTTCATCATATTTTCCATATCATCCAAACTAAATAAAATAAATTTTCACATGATTTTTTTTTCCTTTCCTTAGCATTTTTCGGGAACCAAACATAGCCTAACTATCCCTTCTCTTCATTCCCCTCTGCATATTTTCTCATTAGCCGACTTGATTTTATCAATTATTACTCTAAAAAAACTTGGGCCATTTGACTATAAGTTTTTTCCGCATGATTTCATGGAAGCCCACTTCTCTATCCATTTGATCTCTTCATTTTAATTATGAGCAATGTTGTATAAATGGTTGTGCCCTGGACATGGATTTAAGGGGAGCATATTGGGCGTTTTAAAATTTAATATTGAAGATAAAAAGGCATAAAAAGTGCACATACTTGTAGTGATGCTCTTAATGGATATATACCTTGAGTGCTTGCTTCTTTGATCATTATTGCTTATTTGTTGTATCCACCCTGATTGCATTGGTGCATTATTATAATTATTGAAAGATGTTGGACATGATATTGTTGGTTGCCATGAGCAGGTAACATGGCGCTGGTATTGTTGTAGTTAGTGGAGTTGAGTAGGTGGGTAGAGAATGCAGGGTTTTTAAAATTTTGCGTTACAGGCTCTTATAGCTCAAAATTAATTTGCCTCATAATTTTGTATCTCAAAACACTGTTTACAGTATCGTCCAAACCCAGTTGTAATAAACTTGAAATCTTTGAAAATATCCAAACACATTCAATTCTTCTTTCAAGAGTTTGAAGAGATTGCACGCCTCAAATGAGCTCCACAACTGGCTTTAAACAATTCCAGGAGAGTGCATCACATCTCTGTTAACCAAACTTTTATAAACTTTATGCGGAAATAATTATTTTAAAATATAATTTTGGATGCATAAAACAAAATAAATGTAAGTACTAAAATAATGATCATATTCTTACCTTGATCATGATACTAATAACACTTTTGAAGTGAGATTGAGTCACCTTGTGAATTGTATTGTTAAAGTCTTCAACTCACTACTCTCATATAGTGGATAGGTCACTTGTGTGGTGTATATTGTTAAAAATAAACAACAAAATGACATAAGAATGAGAGTGTAGCTTGGGACCTCAACTTATAAAAAATTGTACATCTCTTAGTCTTCCATCAAAGACTATATGGGAGTTATACTCATTATTTACACCCATTATGTACAAATTAATGGGTAATGGTGGGTTATGAACTTGCATGCATCTATATAATTGCATAGGTTATGCATTTCTATTTTCCTCCATTACTTATAAACATAATGTACAAAATAAATTTCATAATGATGAGGTTACAAAAGTTGTAACACCACATTCATATAAATTTTCTAACTCCCCATTTGTAATTTGAGTCTTCCATACATAAGACTCTTGGATGCCCAATCAATTGATTCACCTACCTATCAATTGATACCCTTAAATAATATTCATACAAATATAATTGTATATATATAGCCACACATTATAGGAAAAAAACTAACAATCTCATATTAGTTCTAGATGTGGACAAGGACATGGTTATGAGGCAGTAGTAATAGCAATCATTCTATAAATTTTCAAATTAGAATTATAACAAAGTTCCCTCTACAAGCTTCCTAAGAATACAATCAAGAAATAGGTCAATCTTTACCGACCCTCTGTGAAAGTAAAAGGAAAAATAAAAAATAAAATAAAAATTTAACTTAATCAATAGTGATGGATTAGACCATAGTCAGAATGGCATTAATTTCTGTAAAGGACTAAGGTGGTATTTGTTTTTTTTTTTTTTTTAAATTCTAAATCGAACTTTAATGCTTAATAGTGTTAAGTATTAGGTTATTTGTTTTTGTAATATTTTATTTTTATTAAGTATTAAAAAGTAAATAAAAACTAATATGTCAGTTTTCTTTTATTTAGAAAAAGCCAAATATTTTGGTTTTTTTTGTTTAATAAAAAATTTATAATAAGTCCAAAAAAAAAAGAAAAGGAAAACAAACAATTTCAAGTTGGAAAGCAAATTTCTTTCAATAAAAAGTTAAAAAAACAAACACCCTCTAAGTAGAAAATTGATCATTAATTAATAATGAGATTCTTGATATTAGTTGTAGCTTTTTCATCTTAATGCTATTTAGTATGCCTCACGCATTTTCTCTATTTCTTTCCATGTCTCAAATATTTTATACTTGAAATCAAGATTGTTTGTTGATCCATGAAACGCATTTGCTAATAGGTTACAAAATGAACGGAAAACGTGTACCTCACAATTTGGATAAAAAAAGAAAAAAATACAAAATCCTTTGAGATGTTGGATACTTCCTAAACTTATATAATAACAATGGATCAAGCTAACGTTAGTACCATATTAGATACTATAAATTTAATTGAAGGCTGTGGAAGAGAAAATGTGTCACTAGGTAGAACTAGATTCTACATTGATGACATTTTATATATGACAAATGCAAAGAGATTCTCTTTTTTTAAAAAATAATTATAGAAAAATTGATATTATATTAAAATTATGAATAAATATAAAATATCCTTACATTACCTTTATTATTCTAATAGGAAACATATATTAGAAAAATCCTTAATTTTCTTTTACTTTGTACCCCACAACATTTAGATCTAAGAATCACATATTTGTTGAATTAGAAGTTCCTTGACCCAAAAGACTTATGCTTGGTATAAGCAATATTATTCCTTTTTCTAGATTGTTCGTGTTGAAGAGCCCTTGAATCATAGGCGAATGCTTTTTAATAACCTAAGAACACTGAATTTATTGAAAGGAAATGATAAAGATAACAAAATTGTATATTTGGGGCTAAAAAACTCACCTTTGATCTAGATGTTCCTAGATCAAAATCAGAATGAAGAAGTTACTCATTACTTCTGTCATAATCTTCCACTTGATCACTCGTTCTTTAGCTTTGAACATTTGTGTTGGATGACTATATAACCTTCTTGAGGGAGAGGAGGATTGAGGCTCTCTAAAAGGCAATGGTCCACAATATTGAAACTTTAAACCTCCAAGGGGGTTTCTATAGCTCTTCTTATTGGCTTAAGTGACTTAAGCCATCTTGGGCTTGAGTTACTTAATATAGTCAACTAGATATTAATTAATTAATTAACTCTATTATGCTCTAATTAATTACTTAACTGAATTCAAAAAAGCTAAAATTAATTAATAAAAAAAATCTTATGTAACTTCATGTTTTTACCCAAACGATCTTATACACATAAATGGTTGATCTTCTATAAAACTTGAAGTCTTTATGCCAACAAAGTTTATGAGCTTGAATAGGGACCATTGAGACCCATTGGAAAATACTGGTTCTTTCATAATTCAATTCTAAAGTTGACTCAAGATTCCACTAAAGAGAGTCAACTGCACTTCAGTATTCTATGAAATTACATCGAGACAAGAAGCTAGAATTCATGACCTATTAATTGACTACATGCAAACTTCTCATAAACTAGTGTTCGTAATCTAACAAGGTGGATGTTATCAACCTCTCAAGATTACATCTAAAATCCTTGAGTGTTAGATCCTCCTATTATGTGATCAATTGACATGTTTTAACTCTCTAAGAGCATATATCAAATTCCACTTAAGAAATTATTATGAGCATTGTTTATATGATCAAGATGATGCAATGTCTCAATCCTATAAGATATCATAGTACCTATCTTGAGAATATCTATTGTCACCTGCCTTAATCAACAATGACCCAATCTTTAAAGAATATATGACCATCTTAGGGTCTCACTCATAAGTCAAAGCCATTGAAGACATCATCATTAACTCGATATTATCTCAAAGTTAAGAGTCTATGCAATATAATAGATTGGTGAATCATGACAACCTCATATCTAATGTCATGATTTATCGTAAGTCTTGTCCAATGTGTAACTATACATACTAGTGTACTTATCATGAAAAAAACATCCTGATGATCAAGATAAGTCATCCTTCCAATTAGGAGGTGACACATTACAATGTTTGATACATTATCTAATTTCATGGACCAACATCGAATAACTTATTATTTTGCAAAGGATCTATGACTTGGATTTTTTGTGCAAATCATATTGAACCTAAGTCATGTATATTGCATGTAATACAAGTATGAATTCTCAAATAAGTAATTGATGCAATTAAGGAGATTGAAGGAAACTAAAAATCATAATAAATAAATATATTAATGAAGTTTTTTTATTACATCTTTCATGTTTTCAAGGGCCCTATTCTAACACCTTGTTCAAATAATCTATAGGGTGAATCAAGATACTACGTTTTGAAAATACTAGTGAATTTATATCTCAAACTAGCATTGAATTGTGTTGTCAATGAAGTCCTTGATTTAAGGACACAGAATACATATGGAGAATCTCACAACCATTTATGTGTACATGTATGATATATATAAAGAATGTTGGATAAGGAAATTATGAACACGGCCAAATCAAAATCGCGTATTGTCATTGATATATTTGGCAATAGTGTGTGATTTACATGGAAATCTAGTGGTGGTAGAAGCTTATAAATAGAGACTTCATCTCCTCATTCTAATTATCCTAGAGTTGAGAGAAAAAAGAGTGGTGCAACTCTTTGAGTGAAAAAGTGAGGTTCTCTTGAGAGTTAGAGAATTATTATTCTCTTGGTTGTAATCAGGTTTTGGGTTTGTGAGGAGTGAGTGCTCATAAACACTTGTGATTATTTTTCTCCTTATAGTGAAGATCTGTAGCAACTCTGTGGACGTAGCCTGTTTTGGTTAAACCATGTAAATTTGTGTGTTGTTTTTGTCTACTTCATTTAGTTATTATTTCCACATTATTTTTACAACTTCATTAATCTAGTATTTTGGAAGCTTAATTTCCTAACAAATTGCATGTCCATTGAGATTAACACTAGGAATTTTGTTGCCTATATTCATACACAAAATGGTTTAGTGCAATCCCTTGGATCCTTAATGACAACTTGAGATTTATTAAGTTTGAATTTTCCATCCTTCATAAGATAGCTTGAACCTATGTTTGGTAATGTTTGATGAGAGAGTTTTCTGTTGGAAAATCAAATTTGAAAGATAGGATAGAATTTCATGGGATGCATCAAAATGATTTCATTTAAAATTTTATGACAAAATCAAATTGAATTAGAAGTTCAGAGGATTATTGATTTGGAAAAAAATGAAAATTATCATATGCAACAATTGACATATGAACATTAATACTAAAGGAATGATGTAAACCATTTATTTCATGAAAATAAAATAGTTCTAAGAGTTAATGACCACTCTATAATGATGATAGTAACACTCAGTCATATGTCGGTCCACCAGAAAATGGGACATGACTAAAGGAATTTGAGATTTACCTGGTGATTTGAGAAAAACATCTCCTAGTACATTGGAAATTAGTTGATGAAACTATAACAAGAGAAAATAGCATTGAAAAAGAATTATGAAAAACATGTTAATCAAGAAACCTACGGGAAGTGTTAATAGACATACTCTCTTTATAGTTTTGTTGGATTTGATGATAGAAATGCAAGGTTGAAATTCTTGGAAAACAATATAGTAGCTTGTTACATTGAATTAGAAGTTATCTATACAAATGATTAAGTAACTTCATTATAATTAAACATTAACCTCCAACACTTTCAGCTTGCAGTTCTATGTTGCTAAGCATGTATCAAAAGCTAAGAGAGATCTTATGTGATGTCCTACATCGGATAGGGGAGAATGTTCTTGGCGCTATATATGTAGAGGCTCCTCTTAACCAAGTAGACGCTTTTTAAAGCCGTGAGGATCCTTTGGGTCCAAGGCGGACAATATCTACACGGTCGGGAGTGGGTCGTTACAAATGCTATCAGAGCCGATCTCCAACCTCGGTGTGAGGGTTTGTTTGGCCCTGTTAGGGGTGTTTGTCTGTTTGACCCCACAATCCCAGGGGACACAACGAGGACGGTGTGTCTGCATGGGGGGGTGTTTGTGATGTCCCACATCGGATAGGGGAGAATGTTCTTGGCGCTATATATGTAGAGGCTCCTCTTAACCAAGTAGACTCGTTTTAAAGCCGTGAGGATCCCTTTGAGTCCAAAGCGGACAATATCTACACGGTTGGGAGCGGGTCGTTACATCTTATGTATATTTTCATTTCATTTAGTACTTCATTTTCATTTATCCACGTTATAATGAAATTCAATATATTTAAATATCTCATTTAGTTGGTGACATCCCTCTAACATATGATTCAATATTTTATCCGTAATTATATTTTTATGAACTAAACCTATCCATCACAAACGAACCTCTACTTCATGATTATTTATTTATTTTTTATAGCTCCTTCTCACTTGTCTCAATTTAATTTGTTATACTTTTATATATGCAGGCTCGAGGCAGATGTTGTTCAGAACATTACTAGAGATATGATATGTGAGATAATAGGTAAAGGCTGTGTTGAGGATGGCCTAGTTAATAAAGAATCCCGTTTGAAAGACTTAAAAAAGTTTATTAGTGAATCAAAAGATGTTCTTATGGTTGGGATCTATGGACTCAGTGGAACAGGGAAGACAACTATTGCCCAAGCTTTGTATAATGAAATTTCTTGTCAATTTGAGGGTGCTAGTTTTTTTGCAAATATTGGAGAGAAATCCAAAAAGGATGGCCTATATTGCTTACAAGAACGACTTTTTTGTGATATCCTATTAGAAGAAAGTCGAAAAATAATGTTTCTTAGAAGAAACAATTTGATTAAGGACAAATTTCGTACTAAAAGAGTTCTTATTGTTCTTGATGATGTAAATGATGAGAAACAATTGAAATTATTAGCTGGAAAACATGATTGCTTTGGTGAAGGAAGCAGAATCATTATAACGTCTAGAGATAAACATCTGTTATTTCGACATAATGTGGATTCACTTTATGAGCCTGAGAAATTAGATTATTTTGAAGCTTTAGCACTCTTTAGTCACCACGCCTTTACTGAAGAACAATCTCCACACAGTTTTTTTCACTTTTTAAATGAAGTAATGATTTATTGTGATCATCATCCTTTACCTCTTATAGTTATGGGTTCTTTTCTACGTGGCAAGGGATATTCGCAGTGGAAAGTTCAATTACGAAATTTGGCTACAAAATCTAACGTTTTTAGAGTGAGTTATAAAGAACTAAGTGATAAAGAAAAGGATATATTCCTTGATGTTGCATGCTTCTTTCAAGGGGAGTAAAGATTTTGTTATAAAAATGCTACGTGATTTCTCTGCTGAACATGGAGTGCAAGTTCTAAGTAATAGGTGCCTCTTAACAATTTCAGAAGGAAAGTTATGGATGGATAATTCAATACAAAAAATGGCCTGGAAAATTTTTCACCAACAGGCACGGAAAACAGGCAAACCTTGCCGCTTGTGGGATCATAATCAAATCCTACACCTACTGGAGACAAACAAGGTACCTTCCATATACACTCTTAAATGTCTATAGCTTAAGAAAAAAATACTGACACATATACACATGAAATTTGCTTTACTTATTTGTGGCTCTTTCTTGTAGGGGATACATGCAATTGAAGGCATATCCTTAGACTTATCCGAATCAAATTACATAAAATTTTCTGTTGAAGCCTTTTCGAAATGCATGTACTTAGATTGCTAAAGGTCTTCTTGGGTTCTGGATGTGTTAATGAAAATGAGACTTATAAAGTGCCTTTTTCTATAGACTTTAGGTTTCCTTCATATAAGTTAAGGTATCTCCATGGGCATGGATACCTATTCGATCCTTTTGCTTCAAACTTTGAGGCAAAGGAGCTTCTTGAACTCAACATGCTATATAGTAGCCTAAAACAAATTAAAGGGGATGAGGTATGATTACTATATATATATAAATGCTTGCTTTTAAGATGAGCGTTGATGTAAATAGAAGCTAATTTCCTCAATTAAAATGTTTTCTTTCACAGATTCATTTTCCAAATTTAATTTCCCTCGATCTTAGTCACTCTCAACAATTGGAAACCATCTCAAACTTCTCAAGGATGCCAAATTTGGAGAGACTGGTTCTTGAAGGTTGTAGAAGTTTGGTTAAGGTTGACCCATCTATTGGAAAGCTAAACAAGCTTTCTTTGATGAATTTGAAAGGTTGCAAAAGGCTTAAGAGTCTTCCAAAGAGAATTTGTGAATTCAAATTTCTTGAAACTCTTATTCTCACGGGTTATTCAAGACTTGAGAAATTGCTAGGTGACTGGGAGGAACGGAAAAATTCAATAAACCTGAAGGCAAGTCGAACTTATAGAAGTGAGTATAAGATACTTATATTTTGTTTGGTTTTCGCACACTATTAGGTCTAAGCAAATGCCATCTATGTGATAAGGCAGTCCCCAGTCATCTTTTGATGCTTACTGTCATTGAAAAAGTTAAATCTAACTAGAAATGACTTTATTATCATACCAGGATTCATTTTACCTCGGAAGCTGAGAATTCTTAGTTGAAAAATTTTAAACCACATAGGATCTCATGAAAGACAATAAAGCATATAGTAAAAAAAAAATTGGGAATTAAGAAAAATTGACCTTGATTGATTCCATGGAAAGTCATTCCTGTGCTCTTCTAGTATTCAGGGATGCGCTCAATTCATGAAGGAGAGAAGCCCCAGGTTCAATTGGCTCTTCCCTTTTCTACACCCAAAACAATCTGTGTGTGCTTTGAAGAGTTCGTTCGTGCAGTACGTGCTCTTCTCAGCCCCAAGAGAAAATAGAACAAAATAGGATAGCCACCCTGTCTTTTTCCCTTATATATATATATATATAAATAAAAAATAATTCATATATATATATATATTACATATCACACATACATAGTTTGGACCACTTGACTTAATGGGCCAGTCAAGTGAATTAGGGTGAGCCTATAGAAATCAAATAATAATGTGTCCAGCCCCATTATGGACCACAATGCAAAAATTAAATTAACACTGATTTATGACATTATCAAATTGATTATGTAAGTCCACACATAAAAATTCCAACAATTCTCCTACTTGGACTACATAATCAAACATCACAACATATACATAATCATAAATCAATGTCCCATAGAATCTCATCAAAAAACAAATAATCAAAAAAACAATCATACATGCTTCATCGCTTGATTCACAGGAAAATATACAATAATAGCAATCCTTCCAACAATAGCATAATATTACAATATCAAAAGTGGCTCTCACTAACTTAATGCAACCTAGGCTTCCAACAACCCCATTTGAGATACATGTTCTTGAAACACAACTATGGGTAAGCCTTTTGTTAGTGGATCCGCCAACATACTTTTTGTGGACATGTACTCAATATTAATAAGAGACTTTGCCACTTTCTCTTAATAAAATAGAACTTTACATCAATATTTTTGGAGCTAGAAATACTCCTAGTGTTCTTAGAGAAAGCAACAGCTGCAGAATTATCACAAAATAATTTCAGCAGTCTAGAAATGGAGTCAACAACTCCCAAAGCTGAAATAAAATTCTGCATCCATATAGTATGACAACAAGTCTCATAACATGCCACATACTCTGCCTTCATAGTTGAGGATGTTGTAAACGTTTGCTTGACATTTTTCCAAGATACAGCTCCTCCTGCCATCATAAAAAATATAGCCCGTAGGGGATTTCTTATCATCTATGCAGCCAACAAAATCAGCATCACAAAACCCAACTACATCAAGTATGTTGGTGCATCGATATGTCAACATTAGGTCCTTAGTTCCTTGCAAATACTTAAGGACCTTCTTAGCAACTTTCCAATGTTGACTACCAAGATTGCTCAAGTACCTTCCCAATATGCCCACAACAAAAACAACATCAGGCCGTGTACATACTTAAGCATACATAAGGCTGCCAACCACAGATGAATAAGGAATGGTTCTCATTTCCTCTCTCTCGTCATTATTTTGAAGACACTGAGCCTTTGAAAACTTATCACCCTTTACAATTGGCGCTCTAGTAGAACTACAGTTGTGCATATTGAACCTTTTCAATATCTTCTCAATATAGGTTCTTTGAGACAATTTAAGCACCCCATTAGATCTATCACGAAGAATCTTTATGCCCAAAACATAAGAAGCCTCACCAAGATCCTTCATGTCAAAATGGGTTGACAACATGTGCTTTGTCTTAATCAACAAGTCAAAATCATTTGTAGTATATCATCAACATATAAAACAAGAAATATGTAACTACTCCCACTGACCCTCAAATATATGCATCAGTCAACCGTATTCTCTTTAAAACCATTTTGGGTGATAATCCTATCAAACTTTAGATACCACTGCCCCGAAGCCTGTTTAAGACCATAAATTGACTTATTGAGCTTGCAAACTAAGTCTTCCTTTCCAACTTCTATAAAACTAATAGGCTGCTCCATATACACGTCCTCATCTAGATCACCATTCAAGAAAGTTGTCTTGGCATCCATCTGATGTAGCTCCAAATCAAAATGAGCTACTATGGCCATAATCACTCTAAAAGAGTTCTTGGTCGACACAGGTGAGAAGGTTTCTTTAAAATCAATCCCTTCTCTTTGACTATAACCTTTAACCACAAGTCTAGCTTTATATCTCTCTATTCGCCCACTAGAATTACGTTTGGTCTTAAAGACCCACTTGCACCCAATTGGTTTACATCCATGTGGCAATTCGACCAAATCCCAAACACCATTCATATACATAGAATTCATTTCATCATCCATGGCTTCTTTCCAAGAAGTGAATTGAGGACAATGAATTGCTTCTTGATAAGTGACTGGATCAAAAGCATCATAACCATCATACTCATGCTTCTGCAAATAAATCATGTAGTCATTTGAAATAGCCAGCCTACGAACCCTCTATGATCTTCTCAAAGGAATCTCATCAACAATAGTATCATCAACATGAATGTCAGGTTCCACTTGATCACCATACTCTCCTTGATTAGTGGCTGGCTGTTGGACAACGAGAACATCCACATTTGGAACATGAGATATAGGAAAAGAATCACAACATGCTCTTCTCCAAAAGGTATCTCACGAGGCACAAAATTGGGATCAACATTAACTTCATCCTCAAAGTATACAACCTTGTCTGACTCAATGATGTTGGTGGTATGAGATGGACAATAAAATCTAGAACCCCTTGATCCAATGTAATAACCAATAAAGAAACCACTGATGGTTTTAGGATCAAGTTTCTTTGACTGTGGGTTATATGGCCTAACCTCAGCCTTACATCCCCAAACATGGAAATGATGAAGGCTCGGTTTTTTCCCTGACCATAGCTCATAAGGTGTCTAAGGCACAGACTTACTGGGCACTTGATTCAAAATATATGTCGTAGTCCTTAAGGCTTCACCCTACAGAAACTCTGGTAAGGAGGAATTAAACAACATGCACCTCACCATATCTAACAATGTGCGATTCCTCATTTCTACAAATCCATTCTGTTGAGGAGTACCTGACATTGTATATCTAGCATCAATACCGCATTCCAACAGAAACTTAGTGAATGGTCTAGGATTCCGTCCAGTCTCATCATATCTCCTATAATACTCACCACCTCTATCAGACTTCACAGCTTTAATAGGCTTTCCCAACCGCAACTTCATCTTAGCCTTAAAGGCTTTAAACACATTTAGGGAGTCAAATTTCTCATGGATTAGTTCAACATAACCATATCTAGATAAATCATCAATAAAAGTGATGAAATATTTATAACCCCCTAAAGCAGTTGGCGTCAAAGGACCACATATATCTGTGTGGATCAAGTCTAAAGTACTTCCATACCTATCAATCTTCTCCTTTCTGGTCTTAGCTGTCATCTTTCCCTTTAAGCAAACAACACAAGTCTCAAAATATGAGAAATCAAGATTAGAAAGCATATCATCACTAACCAATCTCTTTAATATTTGCCTAGAAATATGACTCTAGGCGTTTGTGCCACAGCATAGAAGGACTCAAATTCATTCTAGCACGCTTGCAACTAACAACAGAATTAACAGAAGATGAATCACACAAAGGACCATGATGCAAACTGAGACTATAAAGATTGCCAAACAAAACACCATTGCCAATTAAAACTGAGTTGCTAAAAATATCCAATTTTCCACCTCCAAAGTGGAAAGAATAACTTTGTCTATCCAAAACAAATACACAAATCAAATTCGTCCTAAGTGAGGGTATGTAAGCAACATCGTGTAACAATAAAAAGCTTTTAGTGGCCAATCTTCGCCTTATCATGCCAAAAAAGTCTACTTTCACTTTGCTTCCATCACCCATATAAACAAATTCTTCATGCTTTGACGACCTCATTTTCTTTGTCATCTCCTGCACAGAATTAGTAACATGAATAGTGGCACCAGTATCTAACCACTAAGAATTGACATGAACATCAATGATATTAATCTCAATCATGTTTGCATTCGAATCAACCATAACCACAATTTTACCTTTCTTCTTCTTCTTCTCTACCCAATTTTTAAACTTGAAGCAGTCAACCCATTTGTGCCCAATCTTGTGGCAAAAGTTGCACTTCCACTTGATTTCTCATTCTTTGTAGCATTAGATGAAGCAGATCCACTAGAGGCTCCTTGACTCGAATTCTCTCTCCTCTTGAATTGCTTAGAGCCTCTAGAATTCTTGTGTGGAGGTTTTTTCTTCAGATTGCTCCCTTGGTCAGTAACAAGAGCAATGGAGTGAGTCATTTTTCTTCAGTGAGACTTCATATTGCACCATAATGGACATCAACTCCTCCAAAGTCCATTCTTCCTTCAAGGCATTATAGGTCAACTTCACTGCATCAAAGGAAGTAGAAGAGTCTCAAGTATCAACCATTTCAGGAATTTCTCACTCAACTCCACTTTCATCTCATTTGCCTTGTTGAAGTAGTGCTTTAGCTTGATGATGTGATCTCTAACCCCACCTACTTCATCGTACATAGTGGTTGTGAGAAGCTTCAAGTAAGTTGTCATTTCTGCCTTATCAGTCTTGGTATAATTGGCCTTCACATATTCCAAATTTTTTTTGGCACTTTTCGTCTTTGGCACACATTCTTTAATGGACTTTTCCATAGTGTATTTCATCACCATCAAACAACTCCTATTGGAGTGCTCCTATTTCTCATAGAAGGATCTTTCATCTACAGAGCTCATATCAGTGGGCTTACTTGGCTCATCAACTCTCAAAGCCAAGTCCAGATTGTACAGAGTCATATGCATGTTGAAAGACTCAAACCATTCTTCAAAATTGTTTTCAGTAAGAGGCTTGATGGCAGACAATTGCAGAGTAATACTAGGATTGCTAGTAGCTGGAAAATAGCAAAATTAAACAATATGCATGTTACTACAAAATCATGTTATTTGCTAGTTTCTAGAATTACTCAATTTACCAAAAACTTGGAATTTTGAAATTTCCACAGCGATAAGGACAACTAATTAAATATCACAACCAAGATGCACTAATTTTATTACCGAAAAGGCAAAGAAAATTAGTACAGTTCATCATAGATAATTAATTTCCTTCACCAATCTAAGTATTCTACCAAGTATTATAATCATCGATAGGACAATTACAATATCAGTATGGACTTTAGTAATCACAATAATAAATTAACTAAAAGTGGGAAACAAAATATCTCAACAAAGACAATTTGACACATATAGGATCACGATAGGCAACCACATATATGTTCACTATTGTCATGATAAATTCAAAATATCTCAATTTGTACAACTTGACACACTTGGAATTGTGATAGGCAATCACACAAGTGTTCCTTAATGTCATAATAAATTGAAATATTCAACAAAATAGCCTAGGACAATATTATTGGTACAAAACAAAAATTATACACAAAAGAACAATAATAATAATAATAATTGTCCCAATAAAGCGAAATTTAACAAATGCATAATAATTCCAACATATGCATTATCATTCCAAGAATGCCAAGACAAACAAACAATTTTTTTTATTTTATAAATGATGACGTCATGATGATGTCATCAGCATCTCCACGAGAAGAACAGACCTGGTTCGGGTTGAACAGGTTTGGTTCTTCTTGGAGAAGAAAAAAAAATTTCGGCTAAAAAAATGCGTATTTGCGATAAAAAACAATCAATTTTCCATCCTCAAACATTAATCTATCAATCCAATGCCAAAAATTGCACAAAAACGCATAGAATGAAGAACCACAACAAACCCTAAATTTCAAAATCTCATCAAATGGGCTCCAAAAACCAAAAAAAAATTGATGGGTTTTGCTCCAAACAGTGTTTTCTACAATTCTCCAACATCAATTGGGCTTCACAATGGAGAATTAACACTAAATGAAAAAAGCCCCAAAATTGGCTTCCAAATAAAAAATGGAAACCCTAAATAATCCAAAATTTGCAGCTTAAATGTCATCCATAGTGGCTTTGATACCAATTGTTGAAAAATTTTAAACCACACAGGATCTCATGAAAGACACTCAAGCATACAGTAAAAAAGAATTGGGAATTAAGAAAAACTGACCTTGATTGATCCCATGAAAGCCATTCTTGTGCTTTTCTGGTATTCAGGGATGCGCTCAATTCGTAAAAGAGAGAAACCCCAGGTTCAATTGGCTCTTCCCTTTTTACACCCAAAACAATCTATGTGTGCTCTGAAGAGTTCGTTCGTGCATTACGTGCTCTTCTCAGCCCCAAGAGAAAATATAACAGAATAGGACAGTCATCCTGCCTTTTTTCCTTATATATATATTGCATATCACACATACACAATTTGAACCACTTGACTTAATGGGTCAGTCAAGTGAATTGGGGTGAATCCATAGAAATCAAGTAATAATGTGTCCAGCCCCATTATGGACCACAATGCAAAAATTAAATTAACACTGATTTATGGCATTATCAAATTGATTATATAAGTCCACACATAAAAATTCCAACATTCTTCACTTGGGGCATTGCAAGAGTTTTCAAGAAATTCTAAAGCTTCGTTCAAGAATCCAAGAAGTGGATGCATACAACTGCATTTCTATGGGAACTTTCTCGTGGAACACCAGACTAGGAGCATCCATTTTACAGAGGATCAAGGTTTCTCTCTCCCAAGTTAAACTTTGTTATTTTCAAGGCAAAACTTTGCTCTCTTCTGCATGATAAACTTTAATTTTGATGGCAGATAATCCGAAATTTGCATTTTCTATCGTTCTTCTTGGGAATACAATTCCAGACTGTTGGGTCAGCCATAAGGTGACAGGATCTTTAGTGACTATGGAGTTGCAAAATTCTGATTGGTACAATGATGACTTCTTGGGATTTTCCGTGTGCCTTGTTTTTGCACCATAGGCTGAAAGGCCTTAGCTAAATCCTGAAATATTATGTGGCTTGAATAATTTCATATTTTTCTACTATTGTGGCGAGGACAGTGTAGCTGAATTTCCAAAGTCATACTAACCACAAGCTCGAGCTCGAGCTTGGCATACCGAGCTTGACAGTGTAGATCAAGAATGTGGCAACAACAGTACAGATCACATGTGATTGGCATACCGACCACAAGCTCGAGCTGATTGATGTCATCCTAAAGAAAGGAATCGTCTTAAGGCTTCATTTGAAGTCTTTAACTGTGTGGTGAAAGAGTGTGCTATTCGCCTTATATACAAGGAACAAGTAGTGTTTAGGCAAGAAGCCCAGTGAAAATGGAATTTATGGCTCATACTCCGTTGACAACTCCATTATTCATGATATTTCTTCTAGCTTCCAAACCTTTTGGATTGTTTGATTTGAATGTTCCAAAATATCCATATAAACTTCTTTCTAAGAAAGTCTGTGTTATTTGTGGAGATCACCTTAATTTGTTTATCTCCACCAATTTATAAAGATTGATTCATCTAAAATGGAGCAATCATCACTGACATGAGGATTTAGGTCATCATCTCCACTGCCGGTACCGGTTAATGCCTGTCTGAAAGCCACCCTTTTTACTAATCAAGGGTGCTGCCTCCCTCACTGCCATAGCCAGAATCCACAAATTAGCACTGGACCTTCTCCACCACCTGTAGCCGGCCAGCTTTCCCCTTAATTTTCAAGACCAATATTTGATGGTCACATAAAGAGAGCTATGTTACTATTTGCAGATATCTCCCCTGCACTCCTTGGTGAGGAAAAAAGTGTGGGATTGTGGGCAAGGCAGTGTAAAGGCTTATGGCTTTGGCGTGAGGGGATCTTCGGTGGTCAATTTTAGGTGAGTGTATTGTGGGTTATTTTGATGATGAGCTTTATCTTTTGATGTGTTTAATGTCTTAAAGATAAGGGCTTGTTTCATTGTTTCTATGTGAATACTAATATTTTTGGATAGTTTGTAAGTTTTCCTTATTGATGCTATTAGGTGTTCAGTTACATTTTGTCTTAGTTAGGTGGTAATTCTATTCCAACAAAGAGAGAAATATTTGGCTTTTTTGTTAAAAAAATTTATTTGACTTAAACAAGCTGAACTGATTACGAGAAATTCTCATACTTGAATTGGGATGGAGATGTGAATAGGTTTTCATAAACAAAATAGGCTTGAGATGGAGCTGCTTCGTTCTAAAGTCCCATTGCCATTTGTACTAATACAATCTAATTATTTGAATAGGTTAGTTCGCAACACTTGATCCTTTATGTTGTGCTAGACTTAAGGGCATAACTTGTTGTACCATTGTCTTAGCTTGTCGTGTTTTTTTTGTTGTGCAATCCTGTCACGATGGTTCGTTGTAAAGGCCTATCGTGCCATCATTGTGAAGGCCTATTGTATCAGCCCACCTTCATGTTGACCTATTGTGTTAGTTTGTTGTGCCAACCCATCATAAGATCCATCATGTTGGTTAGTTTTGCTTGCCTAAATGCTACTTTTTATTTTTATTTTTTTTTGCAAATATATAAAAATGCCCCTTCTAACAACTATAAAATAATAAGTTTGAAGGTAAATAAGTAAATCACTCATTACTTTTTTTTCTTTTCATGTCAAACATAAAAAATACCTTTTCCCACAACTATACAATTGACGGTAAAAAATTAAATCACTCATTATATTATTTATTTCATATTAAGTGTTGAATTGCCCTACCCAACAACCACATATATACAATGACTAGTTTGTGTAGGAATGATTACATAAACCATCATTTAGATGTATGCAAAAACTATCATACGCATCTTTAGATCCATATAAAGAAAGCATAATACATATTAAAACTTATATCTAGAAATTTAGAAGCAATATCCATGATTTGAATGTTCCAAGATCAATTCCAATCAATGAAGAGATGACACAGATCTCGAAGACCAATAAATCTTCCACCCAATGACTCTCTTTCTTAGATCTTGGCATGAGAGAAAGTGGAATCCTCTCTAAATAGGATGGAGGCTAAATTTTTTCTCTCTAGAAACTAAATAGCTAAAGGTATGAAGCCCTAACCTTTAAAAGGGTTTATATAAGCTTCCTTGTGGGTTTAAGTAACTTGAACCCATGTTAGGCTTAGATCATTAATCTAACCCACTGAGTCCTAATTAAGAAGCTCTATTGGGCTCCGATTAATTATTTAACCTCATTTAGAAAGACCACTCATGAACTCTTATATAACCTTGTGTATTTAATAAAATGCTTTTATATACATACGAATAAAAAACCCATATACCCCATAGACCCTCTATTTTGTCCTCTTGGCACATTCCATTCAGAATTGCCTTCCTACATCATTTGATATCTTATTGTGAACTTATGGTCATTTTTTGATCTGTTTTTTAGCTCTTATTGGTGGTCCACTATGAATATTTTGATCACTAATTTTTTTGGATTTTCTATGAGAGACATTTTGGAAGGATTAGGTGGATCCTAACTTTGATTTTAGTGACCTTTGATTCTTAGTTTAGGATTTCGTTTTTGATTGATTTATAGTATATTTAGGTTTGTTTAGAATTTTAAAACCTTAATTTCATAAGTTAAATTTATAATTTTAATTAATAAAAAATTGGTCTCATTTTCATTAAAAAAAAATATATGAAATTTGACAAAGAATTCATAATGAAATAATATGAGTTTAATTATAACTATTAAATCTATGTTTTAAAATATAAAGTAAAATAAATTATTTCTTTAAATAATAAACATATCACAATAATTTTTTTCTTTTAATAATTACTGACCAAAAAAAATAAAGTAATATTAAAATTTGAATTTATTACGACTATCATCAAGTTCATGTTTTAAAATATAAACTAAAAATAAGTTGTTGTTGCTTTTCTTTTCTTTTTTTTAATAATAATAAACAAACTAAAATAATATTCATTTTTAGTATATCATGAACCTTAAGATAAAAATAGAAATTTGAGTCCATAATAGCTAGGAAAATTCACACTTTAAAATATTAAAATAAATTATTTGTAACAAGCACAATACTCGTATATTTTCATAAATTATTCTATACTTAACATTTAGGTAATTTTAATCTATAAAAGCCCACCTTTTGTGTTATAAAAAATACATCTATACCTTAAGTAATCCATGCACCACTCACCTCTAATTTTTCCCTTTTTTTTTTCTTATATAGCTCTATAACACACCTGCTACAGCCCCATCAATGTCGTCCCATCTCTTTGCTACAGTCCAGCTTTGGCTACCCAAGACCACATCAATTCAGCCTCCATCAACTGCCCATCCCTACACCAATTCAGCATGCCTCAGCCGTCCCTGGCAACCCCTCATATCAAACCATAACCCTAGCCATCCAAGCTACACTGCATGGAGCCACCCACCAGTTCGTCCACTCTTTCTTCCATTTCCCATGCCCACCCCTCAAATCCCAACCTCCTTTCTTCTACTCTCAGCTTTCTTTCTCCTCTTTCCTGACTATATGAACCCATATTATCCATCTTCATCTTCCTATATTTTCTCTCTCAAGCTCCCTCTCCCAACTTCACATGCCAGCAACAAAAGTTCTTATTCCCATCAACCCATTTCTCTTTCCATTGTTGCCACTCTCTCTTATCTGGGGGTTCCCCTCTACTAGTCCCTTTCAAGTTCAAGATCCCTAAGCCGTCTAGGACAAGTATGTAACCCGTCTGGAATCATTCCATCTAGGCTAAAAGAAGTTCCGTCTGACACCAAAAGTGAGAGGGTTCCCTTTTCCCACAAGGCCAGACGGAATCAACAGCTTGTACTCTCAGACAGGAAGATCTGTCCAGTCAAGTATTTAAGACTTCCAGCAGGCGTGTGATCAATCACGCCTGACATATGAGCGGCGAACGAGACTCCATTTACACTCACAAGTCAATGCTAATTAATTGTTGCACTACACAATCCTAGACATTGGCAGGTTAAATGGACGATCAGCTGCACTGTCTAAGATTTTGGCACGTCAGTAGATGGCACCTTCCAGCCACCCTAATTTGTGATGATTGCCTAGTCGCCCTAAGGGCAATCATCATTACCAGAAAGGCTAGAGTGCATAGTCAGCACTGCAGTGGCAGTGACATCAGCTCTATATAAACCCCTCCAAAAAGCATGAACAAGGTACACACGCATACATATGTCCATTCTCTCTTACAAAATAGTTAGAGCTACTCTTGTCTGACTTAAGCTTCGGAGGGGCGTGCCTAAACAACCCGTCCGGACATCCTTTTGTGCAGGGGAGATGTCACGACCCAAATTTCGGGCGACCCAAAATTTGGCCCGTGACCCTAGGTCAAAGGTTTGACCCTAAGGGTTTCTCCTATTCCACGCTGGCAATCAACCAAAACAACTCTGAATTTTTTTTTTTTTCTACATATACATCCCACAAGAGTACTCAACTACTAACAATATCTCAAACATTTATCAAAAACAACAAGCTTAAATGAATTTCATTATAATCCAAAAATAGAAGTTCACCATTAAGCAATTTAAACAAAAATAATGTCTCATTACCAATCCATTGTTCATAAATACTAAAATAGATCCCAAAACCATAAACACAATAAAAATAATACGCTCCCCTAAGCTGCTCCAGGAGCATCCTGATGTCCTCCTTGCCCCACCTGTGGATCCTCAGGAATAATATCTGCATCTAAAATATATAAAAAGGAAGGGGTGAGCATTTCCACATTGCTCAGTAGGGTGCCTAACACCCAAGGGGGGGTTAAGGGGGATTACTAAGTTTCATATAACACAACAGGAACATGTCAACAGTATTAAATAAATGCACATGAACATGTGACACACAATCATACAATGCACTATCGTTCTCGGGCTTTCACCGAAGGATACACGTCCGCACCCAAATATACTCCCCATTTGGAGTCTTCCCGGGATAAACTTTTGGGTCTTTCACCCTAGGGATCTCTCTCCCTTCTTAATTCGCCTCACACGGGCTTTTACTTTTCATCACTATTTCAATTTTCTCTTCATTTTGCCATTTCATGCACTTTTCACAGTTTTTATCCTTTCTTCACACAATCATGATGCAAATGCATGCCATGAGGTTAATTACCCTCATTCACAAGTGTCACCACAATTTCACAATTCCAACAATTTCATTTATTCCAACAATTGCCAACAATTTCAACAATTCCAATAAGCCAATAAAATAAAATTTTCACATTAAAATTCCCGAAAATATACCAACAAATTTTCGGAAATTCAAACATCAATATACTTGAATTTATATCACAATTTCTGAATTTTTCAAAAAACTCTAATAATTCCCAATATTTGAAAATAACTAATTTCTCACAATAAAATTACCGCAAATATTCCAATAAATTTTCAAAAATTCATAAGTCACTAGATTTGAAATCTTGCCCTAATTCCGGAATTTTCCTACATTTCTAGCAATTTTTAACAATCTAAAATAATTATTTATTAATTACAAAGAATTCCGGAAATTACAAAAAAATCCAGAAAAAAATCCCAAATCATTCCAGAAAATTCACACAACATCACAATTACCTAATTAACTCATAATTATCAGATTTATAATTTTTTTCCAATGAAAAATACATTAAATTTGAGTTTTAGGGTTAGTTTTCCCCTACCACAAATCTGAGAAGTTGACCGCTAAAAATGAAATCAGCCACCGTAGACTTGTTCCTCTAGTCGAATAGAGCACTTCCTCCGAATTTGGGCCGAAACGGAGGTCGTTTGGCCGTCCAAACAGCCGATCAAAGATCCGGCGAGTGACCAAATTTTCTGCAGTAGCCCTTCTCTCTCTCTCTCCCCGCGTGCTGCCAGTTTTCCAATTCTCCCCCTTTTCCTTTTTTTTTTTTAACAACAAAGGCTTCCTACCACCGGCCCATATCTAAGCCCAATTCATATCTAAGCCCAATCCATTTCATATCTCTTTTTTTTTTTTTTTTAAGACATCACCCACTTAAGCCCAAAACCAAAAGCCCAACTCCATTATTATTATTATTATTATTTTCTTTTACAATCCATTACCTTAAACGGCCAATATTCAAAGCCCATTGAATATTTTTATTTTATTTCTTTTATTTTCTTTTCTTTTCTTTATTCTAATTGTTTTATTTGATTTCCAATTCATTTTTTTTTTTAACACACAATTTATTTATTAACACCAATCTAAAACTAATTTTTTCTCAATTTTTATTATACATCAATTTAATTTAATTTTTCTTAATTTTCCAGAAAATTTCAATTTCTAAAATCTTAAGAAATTTTCTACCCTAAGGCTGACATGGCATAAAATTTCAACTCGTTTAATTGACCGACACAATAAAACGAAACTCACCAATCCGAAATTGACACGTGTTCTCTAAATACTTTTCTTTTTGACTTTTCAACCATCACACAAAATAAGACTTTTCAACTAAAAATGTTAACGTGGCATAAAATACCCGGTCATTACAGGAGAAGTCTGTTTGGCTCCACTACAGTTGGATGGACTCTTCAAGAAGCACGAAGTAGGGAAGAAGTCTGTCTGACTTCAGCGAAGCTAGACAAACTTGACTCTAGTTGGCTTGTACCCAACATCTTACCCGAGCTTTGCACCTCCATTAACCATTTTCTAGCATTCAGCTACAACTGGTGGACGTTTAGGCCATGCCAGAAGCGAAATACAGAAGGAGAAGAGCAGCCAAGCCGAGCACCAGTTCTCCTCCCCACGTACCTTGATGGAGCTGTTTTCGGGTTCGGAGCTGCTGTTTCAGTCCCGAGCGCCTCTCTCTAGAATGCAGACTATAGCCAGCGCACCGTCCTCTTTGACCTTTCTCGCGAAGTGATCGATGACGCCATTGGTGAAAGCTCCAACCTCATCAGCAGTTTTCTTCGGACGAACTTGAGCTGCGTTTGCGGGAAGTTTGGTTCAAAACTTGCATTCTCGGCCTTGAAAGCTCCATTTCCGGTTCTGCAACTCTCAATGTAGTTGGAAAGGTGAAGCATTCAGGTGCTAGTATTCTTCCCCGACGTGTTGATGTAGTATACCTAGTTGATCTCGCAGGCCATGCATGGCCATGCATGCTGTATTCACTGTATCTATTTCATTTCATTTTATTTTAATATATTTTTTTGTATTATTATTATTATTATTTTCGAGCTCTTTGAGTATCATGTATTTTAAATTTTGAGACGGTAAGAAAGTTGGGAAAATCTGTTTGGGCTAAGGCCCTGTTTGGCCGGAAATATATGGAGCGGTTTGAGAGTCATGCTAGGTGCACTGGACTCAAGAGGAGGTGAGGTCACGTGAGAGGGTTTTCTAGAGGTTTCCAGAGGGGTCTAAAAGCAAGGGAACCGCCTTTGTTAGGGATCTTTTGCTACCATTTTTTCACCTCAGCTGATAGAGAGTTTGTGAGGGGAGAGAGAGAGTTTTGAGAGCACGAGAGAGAAATTTTAGTTCGTGAAGAAGTCACAGTCGAGGATTCTCATGTTCGAGTTCAGAGAGACCAGACTTCACCGCTTGAATCTCATTCAGGTTTTAAATTGTTTGTTTCATCCTCTTTTTATGGAAGAAATTGATTGATGAATTTCGTTTGAGTTCAGACATCTACATATATCAGATTATTGCAACTTTTTTTTGGTTAAATCCATATTTGTACACTTTAATTTACACTAATCTAAATATTTTTGAAGAATTAATCACCTATTGAAGACATCGTTCTGTTGTATATTGATTTTGATTCCTCAGAAACCCTAAATTGTGTTTTTTTTAGAATCCCTGTTGATTTATATTGAATGAGTTGTTTTAGAATTTTGAGTTTTCTTTTAATTTTCTTAGTTGAGATGAGATGATTATTGTTTTCCAAAGACCCAGATTGTAGTTTCTTGTTGAGTTTCTTATTAATGTGTTTAGATATATTCATTTTAGGATTTCAGGTTCTGTTCCTCTTTTATATATTCATGCTTAGGTGATTCGAAATGAAAATATAAGTTGTCTTCATTGTTCTGTATTGATCTAGATGTCTCAGAATTGTATTTCTTGTTTAATATGATTATGAATCTAGATTTTTTGTGGCTGTGGATTGATTTTATGTAATCAAAGGATTAAGTTGGTTTTGGGTGATTTGTGTGAATATTATACATTTAGGAATCCAGATTTTATTACTGTATATTAATTAATAAGAGGATTAATTCTGTTTGGTTGATTTGCATTAATTCAATATGATTTGGAAATCTATATTCTGCTAATTTGAAAATGATTAGAAATCTAAATGCTATTGATGACATGAGTTAATTTAATCCACTCAGAAAATTAAGATTGTTTTGTTGGATTATATTGGTTTAATATGAATAGAAGTCTAGATTCTGTTAATGTAAATTGATTTAGTTTAATCCTGAAATTAGGTTTGATTCTGTTAATTTATGTTAATTCGATAGAATTAGAGACCTTGGTTTTTCACCTTTGTTAATGTGATTTGAATTAAATTGATTAGAAATCTGAATTTGTTCCTATTGATTTTGTGTTAATTAAACTCAAATAAAAATCTAAAATCTGTCACTATTAGCTTAAATTAATTTAATTGCACAACAAATTCAGATTTGTTTCCATTGCTTGACATTGATTATATTGAATTGGGAAATCCAAAAAAAAATTCATCTATATTAGTTTGGATTAGTTGGAATTAATTAAAGGCTTAGGCTTATTTCTGTTGATGGATGATTTAAATTAGAGATTCAAATTTTGCTCCTATTATGTCAAATGAATCTAGTCACATTAGAAATTAGGATTTACCCTATTGTTTGGTATTGATCAAATTCAATTTAAAAATCTAGGTTATCACTATTGATTTTGGACTAATTTAATTCAATGGAAAATTCAGAAATTGTCTTTATTATTATGGTTTGATTTGATTAAATTGAGACTTTAGTCATGCCCCGGTTCCCTAAACTGATTTAATCAAATTACAATTGAGACTGTACCTTTGTTGATCTTAATGAATTTAATTAAATTTGGATTTAGGTAGCATCATTATCAATCAGAATAACATTAATTGAATAGAAAATTCCGATCATACTCCTATCATTTAGGAATTGATTTAAATGAAGTGAAATCTAGCTTGCGATTCTATTGATTTGAATGGATTCAATTAAATTAAGAATTAAGTATATTGTATTTAATTTGATATGGATTTGATTAAATTAAAGATTTTAGGTTGAAATCAATCCTAACACACATTAATTAGCATTGACTTTGAAAACCTTACCGTTAAGTAGAAATAATAAAGCTATATTTATCCAGCTGTTTCAAGTGAATGTTGTATTAATTTTGGTTTTTCTTGGCTTGCGTTGGATTTGTGTAATGAAGCTGGAAATATGAGTAATAACAGTCTAAATTCTATTGATTTGATTTTGGGTATGGTTTGATTGAGGATCTAGCAGGGTTTATGTAAATTCCTTGTTTCGCTTTTCAATTTATTTTTAATTTTCAATTAATTGGGAAATACTTGTTCATATATTAATTAATTATTTTATGCTTAGACAATTATAGACCTAAATTAGTGGTATACTATGTTTGGATAAAGGTGATGTTTGTCTTTTGGCTGAATAGAAAAAGCCAAAATATTTATTTATTTATTTATTTTTTTTAAGTTAAAAGTAACTTGTTGATATCAACCAATATAATTAAATTGAACCTATTAATAATAAGTAATTATGTTGATTGATATAAAAATGTTATTTTTAGCTAAATAGAAAAAACTAAATATTTTGATTTTTTCTATTCAATCAAAAAACAAACACCACTTAAGTTTGCTTTAATTTTCTATTTGATTGTTGATAAAGTGTGAAATTGAAATTAGGGATATGTTATTTTATTTAAATTTCCAAAGGTTACAGATTGTGATAAATGTTAAATTGTTCTTAGGTTGATTGTATGAATTTGGATGAATGATTTAATGCGAATTCTGTAATCCAAGAAATGATTAAATGTCTTGTTTAGAATCTTATTCATAATGTACGTTTTTTTTCTTTTTGATTATATTTTGAGATATTAGTAATATTTAAACTCTATTTTTAAATGTGTATTTGGTTATCATCATATTCATTTATAATTTCATGTAATGGATTTTGGTGACAATTGAGATGGGCTTTAAACAGGTACAGAAAGAGTATAATAAATGGAAAACAGTAATTTAAAAAATGAGAACAGTTTTTAGAAGAGGTTGAAGAAGGTTGTGATATGCATATTTTTTGGTTTTAGCAAGAAAAGGAAATAACAATAACAGTTTTAATTAATTGATTACATGAAACCGTAAGCCAATATTTTAATGTAATTGATTGCAAGCAATTGATTTAGATAACTAGTAGATTACCATCTCACACAGAAATAGGAAAGAGTAAAATATCAATGTATAGCTTTTGATCATAATAATCTAAACTTATCGAATTGACTTTAAAATCCAGTTGTGAAAACATAGGCTCTTTTTTTGGAAGCCCTTGAAAAAATATTTTACTTACACACATACATATATTACTTGTTTAATTTTTTTAAAGGCATGAGATACATGTTAAATTTTATTTGGTCAAAATGCACATAATTTATATTGAGTTTACAAAAATCAATGTTACCTTTTATTCAGGAAATTAATTATTACCATGCATATGTTTACAACTAATGCCATTAAATACCTTATTAAGATATAATAAATTATTGAACTTTTTGGACATTGATATTTGATGGGTATGATAACACGTATAACAATGAGATATTTTGTGTAGTTTTGTTTTGAGACTCTGCCCCACTTATATAGCAAGAGGAAGACCTTAAGATGGAATTGTGGGTTTTGATACCAAGCTAAGGGGTAGAGCTCGAGACGGCAAAATATACTTTGTTGTGCCCTTAGTAGGATGAGCTGGAAATGAGCTCTTTAGTGTTGTGATCTAGGGTAGTGAGACCTTGAAGACAGTGTAGATGTGGGGATTCATGGGTAGTAGGCTTTTGTATAGTCAATTGATTCACCATAGATATGCCAAAACCTATGATTGCATGTTTTACATCCCATACATTCTTTAAAAGTTATTATGATTATTCTATGCTAGTTTCTAATTACCAAACTTATTATAGATATTGTTTTAGAATTGCCTTTAAATGTAGATGAATCATCCTAACACTTGTATATCGTGACTATTCACTAGATGTTGTGTTTACCCTATAGATTTAATGTTTTTCAGGTAAGGACTTTTGTATTCCTATAGAGAGCAAGTCATTGGGCACTTAGCTCTAATGCTTTCCTTATTAGACTTGTGGGACATATAGTCTATTTCCATTATGTTTTTTTATTTTTATTTTTATTTTTAATTTAATTTAGTTATTCTTAGCCATATGACTCATCTGGTAAATCTAGCTTCTACTATTGTTGTATTCAATCATTGTTTTATTAGTATTATCTAGTTTTATTCCATTCTTTTCATGCTTCATTTATTTATTAGGATGATAACTCCACTTTAGATTCTGATTTGGAGTTAGGCTCACTTTCTCTTAGTGGGCCTTTGTTAGGGCTGGTCTCTATAGTTTACCACCTAATGGTTCTCCATTTAAATCTTGACATAGAGATAAGTGTAGTCTTTTCTTTTACCTTGAGGGGATGGAGACTAGAGTTTCTCTCTCAAAGAATGGAAGATCAAATGTTGTCAAACCATAGACCATAAAAGGGTTTATATATATACCACTAGTAGACTTAAGTGACTAGGGCCATCACATGGACTTAAGGTACTTCATTCAACCCATTGGGTCCTATTTAATTAAGGGGGAATTGTGTTTTGAAGTTAGTTGGGCTTGATAATTAGCCCAATGTCCTCCTATTATCCATATTTAAACTCAAAACTCAATGAAAGAATAGAAATTTAGATGAATGATATTGCCTTTAAAAAATCCCTAAAATACCCTTGGCTATTAAATAGAAAAACTAACTCGCCACCCCATCTTTCTCATTCTTTCTTACTCTCTTTCACCTTCTCTTAGTGAGACCAAGTTGAATGATTTCCCAATCATTTTTTCTCCAACAAATTGAACATGAGAGATAAATGGTTAAAAAATATTATTGCTAAATGCGTTTTTGAAGTAAATAACTTTTAAATACCTCATCAAATATCATTCTTTTTTTCAAACTTACATTTTTTAAATACCTAAGAAACTTACATAATATATAATAAATATTATTCTTTATTTCAAACTTACATTATTTCTCATATATATTAAACAAGTTTTAAACATTTCATAAAATATTAGTATTCTTTGTTTGTTCTAACTAGCAAATTAGACATCATCAAATATTTTTTTTAAAAAATTTATGGAATATATAATAAACATTTTTTAAATACCTTAGCAAATGTTTTTTTTTTTTGTTTCTTACTTACAAAATTATAAATATGTTGTACATTATTTCTCATATATATTAAATAATTTTTAAATACCTCATAAAATATTATTATTCCTTTTTTTTTTTTCTAACTTACAAATTAGATGCATGTCTTCAAGATATTCAACATTTCTCAATTCCAAAATTACCTAATTGTTCCCCACACTTATTCTAAATTTTATTAAAATAAAGATTTAAATATTTATAACCATTAAAATAAATATTTTCTTATTAAAGCAAAGTTTTAAAAGTAATAAGATAAAAATTATGAAATCTTCAAAACTATAATTATAACAAATGTTTTTAATTTTAAAACTAATTTCATAATTTAAATTAATGATTTTAAAAAATAAAAATGTTACAAAAATATTTTTTTGTTTATTATTAATTCCATTTAAATATTATTTTTTAATCTTACTGATAGAGTGAAATTATGTTTATAAGAGCAAAATAGTAAAAATATATATATTTCATTTAGTTTACTTATAATGAACAATTCAAATATGATTAATATTAATTTTATTTCTTATGTGTTATTTGGTAGGGAAGATCTTAATGGCATAGTTTGGTTAAAAAAAAAAAAAAAAAACTATTGATAATCGTCCTAATGTCAAGGTCAAGTTGTTTAAAAATCGTACAAAACCTATTAGGAGCCTTGTACACCCCTCTACACTTGATACATTTCCTTTATACAGTTAGAGTAATACCCTTGTATAGTGGTGCAAATTTCATATCCCTTCTAAGTTATGTGTCCATGTAGATGTATTAACCATGTTTTCAATGGTTTGGTTGAGAAAAGGGTCCATGACTTCGGGTCAAGTTTTTTTCCTCAAACATTATTATTGGGGAAAGTATTGAAATTTTCATGTGGGAGTTAAATGAAGTGCATGACATGAGTGTACAATCCTTGGATGACAAGGAAAATAAAGGAATGGTTTATAATCGATTGAAATTTTTTACAAAGGGTAGCCTTGTACACCCTTGTATACTTAGTATATTTCCCTTGTACAATTAGTGTAATACCCATGTATAGTGGCACAAATTCCATATCACTCTTAAGTTATGTGTCTACATAGGTCTGTTAACCATGTTTCTAATGGTTTGGTTGAGAAAATGGTCAATGACTTAGAGTCAAATTTTTTTCCCTAAACATCATTACTGGGGAAAGTATTGGAATTTTCATGTGAGAGTTAAACAAAGTGTATGACATAAGTATACAATTCGTAGGTAATAAGGAAAATAAAGGAGTGGTTCAAAATTGATTGAAATCTTTCACAAATGGTAGTCTTGTACACTCTTTGTACAGTTAGTAAATACCCTTATATAGTAGTGCAAATTCCATATCTCTATAGTGAATGTGTGCCTATAGGTGTATTAAATATGATTCTAGCAGTTTGGTTGAGAAAATGATGAAAAACTTAAATTCGAATTTTTTTTTTTTTGTGAATATATTATATTTTTGTGAAAAAAAAAAAAAACACAATTGGCCAATTCCTTTGTTTAATTGTGAACATATTATATTTTTTATTTTATTATTAAAATAACTAATAGAAAAAATAAAAAAGAATAATCAATAAATGAAATTTAATTTTTTTTATTATTTTCATATAAAAAAATAGTTCTAAACAAGGTTTTCATTTTTTATTTTTAAAAATAGTTTTCATTTTTTAATTAAACATATTTTCAAAAAGAGACAATATAGAAAATACAAATTATTTAAAATAAATAAACAAAAACTAGAAAAATATTTTTAAGCCAAACTCAAACATAATCTATATAATTTTAACTACTTGTTTTCATCTAAAATGAGTAAATATACCATTCAACCTTTTATATAAGAAAAATTAAATCTCTACTATACAATGTATTGATATAATCCACTTAAAAAATTAAGTCATACAAAAACATTTTAATTGGATATTCAAAATAAAAACTCTCCATCTATCATGCTTTTTTTTATTTTTTTTTATTCTTCTTATTTTGATAAAATTTCAATTAATTCAAATCATTAAAAAAATCCTTAGTAAACAAATTTGTAACATTTCATGTAACTTATTACCAAAAGTCATGTTCAAAAAGTTATTAAATAATGAAGGAAGAAGATTAAAAGAAAATTTAAACTTTTTATTTTATAATAGTTAAAAAAAAACTTTTAAATACTTTTTAGTATAAAAGGAAAGAAAATAGTGAATATATTTATTTTAAATAGTATTTTAATCATTCAATTATTTACTTCTAAAATGTAAAAGATAATTTTTATTTATTTACATTAATATTTTTTTTAGAAAGTATTTTCCAAAATAGTTTTTGAATCATTAATATAATTTTTGTTTATTTATAATTTAAAAATAAAAAATAATGTTAAATTTTCAATTATTTATAAAAGAGTTTAAAAAAACAGTGAAAAATCCAAAAATGGTTAACTAAGGATGAATTTGCTGGTAGTGGCATGTGAAGAGTGGTGAAATAAAAACAAAAATGAATCAAAGGGGCATTTTTGTCCATTACTATATCATATCCTTGTAATCAATTATGGGTGATAGGAGGACCTTACATCAATTATCTAGTCCAATTGGGCTAGAAGCACAATTCTCCCCTTCAATTAATTGACCCAATAGATAACTAGTTCCAATTGTTTAAATAGCCAAAGTGGAAATCATAAGCCATTTAATTATAAGCGCCAGTGCAACCTTGTGGTTATACTTAAACACCCTTATGCACACATAATAAATTAAAATTTCCCTCAAATCATGTGCCACCAAAGAATGTAAGTTTGAGTAAAGATCACTTAGGCCTATTGGAAAATACTAGCTTCCTTAGAATCAAATTCTAAAATTGACTCAACATTCCATTAGAGAGAGTTAACTCCACTCCCGTATCCTATGAAAATTAAACTGAGCTAAAATTAATTAATTAATTAATTTCTTCAGTTTGTGACCTACTATCTGTTACATGCAAGTTCACTATGAATTGATGTTAGTAATCCAATCAGGTAGCAACTATCAACATCTTAAGATTACCTCTTTAATGCTTGAATCTCAAATCTACGTATAGACAAATTGACACATTTTTCTCCATAAAGGTTATATGTTAAATTCCATTGAAGGACTCATATGACCGTAGATTTCATGATTATAAATGCTTAGGATCCTCTTAGGGGATATACTTTCTAAAATCCATAAGGTATTATGGTGTTTTTATTAAGAAAATATTTTACTACTTACTTAAACTACCAGTAACCGAATCTATAGGGAATATTATGATCACATTAGGATGTTACCCATAGGTCAAATTTATTGATGACTTAAGCATCCATTCAATAATCTCTCATGGTTGAGACATGTAACATAGTAACTTGGAAAAGTCATGATAACTTGATAGCTAATCAATCATGACTCTCTGTAGGTCCTACTCAATGTGTAACCTTATATACTAGTACACTCACTATGGCTTCTAATGGATTGCTAAAGTCCATGAACCAATTGTGAACAACTTATCATATTGTAAGGAACCAATGAATTGAATATTTTATGCAACTCCTAATGCACTTAAGTCATGTTCAATACAAGTGATATATGTTTGACTACTCAAAGAAATCATATAAATAATGTAAGATAGATATGTAATGGATGAAATTGTCATATCACATCATTGGTTGAAATAAGATAAATAATGTAAGCAAGGTAGAAAATAATTGATATTATATATAGTGAATCAAATTGTTATATCACATAATTGGTTTTAAGGGCTTTATCCTAACAATCTCCCACTAACCCTTAAAGTAGACTAAACATATATCTAACACCTATACCATCCCTATAAGTATCAAAGCTTGACTTAGTAAGAGTCTTGGTGAAGGATTGACCGGGTTCTCTAAATAAGGTATCTTGTCCACAATTACATCACCTTTCTGATATAACTTAAGAATCAAATGATACTTCCTCTTTATATGTTTACCCTTCTAGTAGTTTCTTGGTTCTTTTAACTGTGTCACTGTTATACTATTATCATATAATAAGATTATGGGTGGTAGAATCAAGGGTACTACCCTTAGTTCTATAAGGAACTTCCTAAACCAAATGACTTTCTTTGTAGTTTTAAAAGTTGTAGCATAATCAGACTCCACAGTAATGTCAGCAATACATACTCCACCTAAGGTAAAGATATAAATAGAAGTAGACTTATGGGAGTCCTTATCAGAATGAAAATCCAAATTTGCGTACTCAATAGGCACTATCTCATCACAATGGCAAATCAACATAAAATTCCTTGATGTTCTAAGATACTTAAGTATACACATCATTATTGTCCAATGTTCTAGTCTTGAATTAGGCTAACATTTACTCACCATACCTATATTGTAGTGAATATCTACTTTAGTACATAGCATTTCATGTATAGGGCTACTCACTAGTGAAGCATAAGATACCACTTTCATGTGCTCTTTCTCTTTAGTTGTGTTAGGACACCGATCATGAGAAAGAGGAAGAGGAACTCTATACTTGAAGGAGGACAAGCCCTTCTTGGAATCCTACGTCACATTCTTGACGAAAAGCTTATCAATGTAGGTGGCTTGAGATAATGCAATCTCCCTATCTCATAGTCCTCTAGAATCTTAATTCCAAGAATATGTTGCGTTTCTCCTTAATCCTTCTTTTGGAACTAAGTAGATAATAAGATGTTCACTATGGACAACAACCTTACATCATTACCTGCGAGTAGTATGTCATGAACATATAAGATCAAGAAGATCACTGTGCTTCCCTGTACCTTCTTGTATGCACAAGGCTCATCCTCATTTTGATCAAAACTAAAAGTTTTGATGGCCTAATCAAAATACTTATTCCATGAATGGGATGTTTGCTTGAATCCATATATGGATTTTTACAACTTGTTGTTAGGACAACCCTTGGATTATAGGTGCATCCAAATTTATCCTAGGGATCTCTAAATCTAAGCAATAGAAGCAAGAAGTATATTAAAAACTTTAGATTTAGAGTTTAGATGCAATACCTATCATCTGGATGTTCCCAAATTAACTTCAATCATAGAAGAGGTGTCGCGAACCAAGACAAACCAATAGGTTTTCCATGCATTGACTCTCTTTCTTTGGAAGACTAAATGTCAAGCATTTAGAGATAAAAAAAAAAATTTCTTTCTCATGGGCTTAAGTGATTTGAGTCTATTGTGTCATAATTATTTAATTAGTCTTATTGGACTCTAACTAATTAATTAGTTTAATCTAAAAAATCATTTGTAAGTTCTTGTACAAACTTACATTTTTATCAAAACGCCTTTATTTAAATACATATTTTTTCATAATATGCATGCTAGTTCTTATTTATAATAGAAAACAAAGTAACTAGCAACGTTCTAGATTTCTCATGTTAAATTTCACAAATTTATTTTGAATTGAGATTGAGTTTATAGATATTTGAAAGTAACATTTGTTGGTAGAGGGCTAGCAATATTTGTAGTCCTTTGAAAAGAAAACTTCAAAGAATAATTTGTATATTTTATGGGATGCCATAACTAGGACTTCTAACAAACAAGTCTTAATCAAAATCCTAAATAAGACTTAAAAATACTTTAGTACTTATCAAGTATATATATATAATTCCCTAGTACATTAATAAAGTCACCAACTAAGAAATAATTGATTTTTATTTGGTTTTTATTTTTTATTTTTTATTTATTTTTAAATGGTTTTAACATTTTTTCTTTGTATTTGCTTTTTCTCCTTTTCTTTTTCTCTCAAGTTTCTAAAATCCAAATGAAGCATAAAGTTACTAAATAGGATAAAGCTTATCTTTTGCATATGATTGTATGGTGTCATGCATTGTAAAAGGTCAAGTTCTCGCTTAATGCTCATTCAAACATCAATCATACATACATTTCATAGCTGAAAACATAAATTCTAGTTTCTAGCATATTTGCAAGTCATACTTTTTCATCATACAGAATGAATTGTTCCCAATTGCAGTGTGTTTTTGTCAAGGATCAAGATTAATGCCTACCAGCCTGTAATTAGATGATCAGTACAAGTAGACCATCCCATGTCTCTTTAGCAACCCGTTTCTCTTTCAAGGACTCACATTCAGACATCAATTCATCCCACCTGTCTTTTGGAACCGCTTCCACCTATTCAGCCTATATCACAAGATACAAGGTTTCAACTCCATGAACATTACACAATGATGGAGCATATATCTCATATAGTACAGAATCATATATGAAGAAAATATAATTCATGTTTGTGAAACTTAAATTAAGCGTTTAGCATATATATTTAAAATGTAAGATAGACAAAGGCATATAAGAAATAAATCATGAGTATGATATCCCAAAGCATAATCTGTTTAATAAGGACTTAAAACAGAAATGAAATTCTACCTGAAATGGGAAACCAATATAAGCCTCAATTGATCAGTTGATTGGTTGGGGCTTTGATTGGTTGGCTGAGTTTTCTGCCTGAAACGCGTGGGATATGAATATCCCACCTTTGTTGATCATTCCAAGATTCGCATGGTAGACAATTTAAACTAGTTCAAAACAAGACTTCAATGCTTCAAAAATAATAATATGCGAATACCCTGGAACAAGTCCTAAAGTGGTTTACAAATTACCACAACTGGTTTGGATCGTTTAGGTCAATATATATATATATTTGGGTGGGTGAGCATTTTTTTTACATCCTAAAAATTTAAAACGATAAAAATATAATCAAGAATAATTTAAGCTACTTTAATCCCTTTGCAGTGGAAACTTAAACCAGAAAGAAAAAAATTACTTACCAAGGCTTCAAAGGTCCAACATGTATATGCTCGTCAATCTCAGATGTATACAAGACCAATTCCACACTTTTCCACCTTGACTGGTTTACCATCAACATAACCACTAAATGAAGCCTTAAAATGCCTTGATGCATCAGAGCGATACTTCTTCTTGATAGCATGATTAGAATAATATGTTACCCACACTGAATCTGATACACCATCATTATGGTCGCATTGGCAGGATGATCCATAGAAGAGATCATCCAAAAATCCAATGTCATCATCAAGGAAAGTCAATTCACATCCTAAACGATAAGGTTGCGTGATATTCACCATGGCATTCTCAGACGTACTACTCTCTGGTTCATCCTGTTGTGGAATATAAACACAGCATAAAGCAAATCCCAAGACTTCGTTATTGTCGCACCAATTTGGAGGAAGCTCAGCTGTTACTTCACTGCCGACACTCTGGTGTGATATCCACTCTGGAACTTCTCCACTTCCAGGAATAAAAGTACTAAATCCCTGGCTGACACCATTTGCTGGAAGAGACAAAAGACTACTGTATTTCAACTCCTGCGCAGAAGGTACCATGTTAAATATTGAGCATGACTGCATAAAAGTTGTGCGCTATGAAAAATATACCTGAATTTCTTGTAAGACAGCTGATTTGAAGCAATTTAACTGCCTTTGCCATGGCGACAATGAAGTACTTGATGAAGTTTTTATGCTTGTGCAACCATGGGCATCTAGGACTCTAAGACTCGATGGAAGCACTGGAATTTCTACAAGATTCTTGCAGTGCCTCAACCCAAGCACTCTCAGCTTAAAAAGTTGACTTATGGCATCAGTTACTCTAAGAAAATGGTTTCCACTTAGATCTAATACTCTTAATGAGTATAGGCAGAAAATATCATCAGGAATTCCTCCCTCCATTAAATTGCAGTAACTTAGGTCTAATTCTTCCAATGAGTATAAGCTGCCAATGTCACTACTGATTGCTCCTTTCGTTAGGCAGGTGCCATGTGCATCTAATATTTTTAAGGAGCACAAACCAGCCAAAGAGTAATGAAATTGAGAGCTAATCAAATCTGCATTTGATGCACAAAGCTTCTCCAGACATTCCAGGCTTCCCAGGCTCTCGGGCAATCTGCCAAGTTTTGAACAGCCAATTACATTGAGAGTCTTGAGATATTTCAAATTACAGAGGTTCTCTGGAAGGCTCTCAAGTTTTTTGCAGAATGCCAAGTTCAAATATTCCAATGAGTATAGATTCCCCTGGACCTCTGGAAGTTTCTGGAGGTTTGAACAGTGAGAGAGATCAAGATTTACAAGAGAATCCAAGTCCCAAAGGCTGCTTGGAAGGTTCTCAAGGTTTGTGCACCCTATAAAATTTAAGGAATAAAAAAGCTAGTTAGGAACTGTAATAATTATAAATGGATGAACCTTTAGCAAATTGTACAACCTTCAAGAATTAGACTCTCCAGATTTGGGGTATCTGAGAAGTCTGGGATTTGAATGAGCTGCTGAGAGTGACTGAGGTTGATAACCTTTAACTTCTCATGAAGCTGGAACAAAGAATATTTGGTTTTGGTAAATAAACTTCCCTGACCTATAAATTTATAAAGCCAAAAAAGAAAACTAAATAATAATAATACCTTACTCACTTTCCAAAGTACTCTCAGTTTACCATACTGCAGATTGAGTTCAATAAGATTCACTCCATGAAAATTTAAAGGTAAAGATTCCAGAGGATATTCATCCCAATGAAGATATCTTAACTCATAAGAAGGAAATTCAAAGCCGGTAGAAACATGCACTACACAAGTTTTTACAACAGAACCACATTTAAGGTCTCGATGAACTTTGAGTAATCTAAGTCCATTCATCATTTTGAAAGCTTCAGTGGTAAAATCTATTGGTTTTGAAGTAGGCATATTTAGAAATATCCCTTCAACTGCATTAGTCCCCTGAAAGTCAAGATTCATAAATAAGTGTAATGCAAAATATACAAAATAAAAATAAAATTATAGGCATTCGTAGCTTCAAGCACTTGGCTCTTACCTTATTTTTGGTCAAGACATGATGGACATCCTCTGAACTCCACAATCTGCTCCATTTTCCGGGCTCTGTAAGACATGCTTGACGAACAAGTACTTGACCCATTTGTTGTAACAAAGGGTGCATCAGCATCTTGTTATTTGAAAAGGTTAGGAGAGACTTACCACAGAGAGTTGTTATTGCATGCTCAGCCCCATCTAATATTCTTGAAACAAATTCTCTTTCTTCCCCGTTAAAAAAACATGCAATATCAAGAAATATATTTTTTGTTGTATGATCTAGTCTATCATAACTGATTTGAAGCAAACTTTGAATTTTAGGCATAGGTTGGCATTTTAATTGATCCAGTGCCTTTTCCCATTCAGATATTGTCTTACCGTAAAGAGAATGCCCTAAAACTTTAAGAGTTAAGGGATGACCATTGGCATAATCTACTATATCTCTTGAAAGTTCCACATATCCTTCTTCAGGAAATCTTCGTTTAAAGGCACACAGGCTAAAGAGAAGCATAGCTTCTTCAAAACCTAATTCTTGAACCTCATATATAGCATCCACTCCATACTCACATAGTAAATGTTTATCTCTAGTCGTTATAATAATTCTACTTCCCTTACCCAAGCAATCTCGATCTGGAACCAGGTACTTTAATTGACTCGAATGATCCACATCATCAACAATAATAAGAATTTTTTTTTGTCGCAGTCTCTTCTTTATCTCATTGATCCCTTCATCAACATTGTTCAGGTTTTTATCTTTCACTCCTGTGATTGAAAATAGAAGTATTTCTTGTAATTGAAGTATGGGTTGCTCTCTAACAATTGAAAGAAAGCTAACACCATCGAATTGGTATGCGATTGAGTTAAAAATAACTTGCCCAATTGTGGTTTTACCAATTCCACCAAATCCATATACTCCAAGCATGCGAACATCATCAAATCCAATGCCTATCAATGACTGCAATTCTTCCAAACGGCTATCAATTCCCACTAAGTTATCATCACCAATACCTGCATGTTTCAATCTGTCAATGACAGAATCCGTGATTTGCATAATAATAGTTGACTCATACCTGTTAAATAAAATAAAGCAATGTTAATTATAAAATACAGCAAAGATATAATAGGGTAAAATTAGTTACACAAGATTATTAATGTGAAGTTAATATGGCCATGAACTCAATAGAGATAACTTGTCCACAAAATGGCAAGTTACTTCCCAAACGTAGTATTCTTGTTATCAAAAGGAGCATGGAGCGTTACTTCGAATTGTCCTATTTCTTTCACCATTCATTTCACTGACAAGTTATAAATAACTTTTAAATTTATCCATCTCTACATTTTATCAGAAGTCACTTGATTAAAAAAAAAAGACAATACCATATTTGGAAAAATAAACCTTACTTTTAGAAACATAGAAAATATGACTCATTCTTAATAAACATTCTCTCAACGAATTTTTTTTATACACCCAAAAGAGGCTATTTCATCATTTTATTGTAATCTTCATCATTTATCCCTTGTCTATTGTAAAATAAGGAAGAGTCCATTCCACCATACCATATTTGAACTTCTATAAAGTTTTGCCCCAAAAATACATATAAGAATTTTTTTTTTCCTTCCATAACTCCAAAAACCCATTTTTCTATTGATTATGTATATCATTATGACTTTAATTCATAATTTGCATGATAACTTTTGTAATTTTATCACTGTTTTATACATGTAAAATCAAAATTTAAAAGTATTTTTTTTAATTATAACAAAAAATAGTAAATAAATAAATAAATCTTAATTAATATAAATCTTCCTGACATAGTAGTGACGTTCAAGGAAACCATAAAATTATAAAAACAATTATAAGTATCAAAATGAGCAAAAAAAAAAAAATTAATAACAATATTTGTATCATCAATTTCCTTTTTAAGTTTCCTAAATTAGATTCAGAATGAATATATTTTTATTTTAGTATTAAACATAACATAAAGTGTTTTTAAGTATAAAAAATCAATAATCTCTATATTAATATTTAGAATTTACTTTCAAAATCATGTTTGTTATTAGAGATTTTTTATTAATAATAATCACTAATTTTACCATACATCTATAATTTTTTGTTTTAAAAAATAATTTGATATATGTGCGTGTATATATATATATATATATGTTGTGATGTGGCACAAAAATATACATGCCCAACACGTGAGATAGTTTTGGTGTGTGTGTGGCAGCCCACTCTGAATAATATTCCTTTTTTAGTTTCCAGCTGGAAGGTTGTTATAAAAGGTTTTTTTATTCAGTGTGATGCAAGTGTATAAAACACGTTTCACAGCTAGGTTTTCTAGTGCAATGTTCTAAGCCAAAAATAAGGGTTGTAAAGAGGGTTATGTGCTGAAAGTGCTAAGTATGGGGTTGTGCTATAATTTTTCTCTGTTTTTCTCTCTAGTGGATTGGTTCTTCTATTACTCCCATTGATGTAAACTTGAACAAGGTGAACCATGTAAATCCTATGTTGATGCTCTTCATCCTTTGTTCTTCTTTCTCATTAGATCATTGATTGTTTGTTCCTTGAGAAGCACCATTTTGTTGTTTTTTTAACAAACTGGTATCAGAGCATGGTTGATGTTTGAGATGGAATCAATAAAAAGTGAGATTGAAAGATTCACTGGGAAAAACAATTTCAATGTCTAGAAAATGAGGATGAAAGTTATCCTGTTTCAATAAGGAGTGAAAGATGCATTGAAGGATGAATCGGAGCTACCAATCACCATGACGGAAAAAGAAAAATCAAACATAGATGAGAAAGCTTACCATTTGACCATTCTAGCTCTTGGAGATAAAGCTCTAAGGGAGGTCTTACAAGAAACTACAGCTAAGGGTGTCTGCAACAAGCATGAGTAACTTTATATGGAGAACTCACTTTTGAACAGGTTGTATTTGAAAGAAAGACTCTATGCATTTAAGATGCAGGAAGATAGGTCAATTGCAAATAATCTTGATGATTTTGCCAAAATTGTGCTTGAGATGTCTAATATAGGCATCAAAGTGGATGACAAAGATAAGGCAGTCTTAGTGTTGAACTCTTTGCCTAGCTCATATTCCAGCTTTAAGGAAACTATGAAGTATGGTTGGAAAACCTTAACACTTGAAGAAGTTCAATTTGCTCTTAGATCAAAAGAATTGGAGTTGAAGAAGGAGAGTCAAATGGAGAAGACTTGTCTATTAAGGGAATGATAGACAAGAGAAACAACAAAGGAAAGGCTTCAACATTGTCCAAATCTCATGGAAAAAGGAAGTGTTATCAATGTAAAAAAAAGGACATTTTAAAAAAGAATGTCCTAAAAGGAGGTCTAAGGAAAAAAAAAAAAAAAGGCATCTAAGGAAGAAGGTAATGCTGCAATGGTTTCAGATGGCTATGACTCTATTGAAGTTTTGACAACTACCACTAAAAACATTGAGAATGAATGGATTTTGGATTCGGGATGCACATTTCATACATTTCCAACAAGAACTTATTTATGTGATTACCAAAAATTAAATGGAGATAGTGTTTATTTGGGGAACAATCAAACTTGTAGAGTCATTGGTATAGAAATAGTAAAAATCAGGTCTCCTAATGGTACAGTTAGGTTCCTGAGAAATGTGAAACATGTACCTAATCTCAAGAGAAATTTAATTATCTCTTGGGGTGTTAGATGATGTTGGATATTGGTTTAAAGCTGAAAATGGCTCTTTAAAGGTGTTAAAAGGATATTTGGTGTTCTTTAAAGTTGACAAGATGACTGGGCTATACATTTTGTAGGGGGAGATTTTAAAAGACTACAAATGTAGCTATTAGTATTATCTCAGAAAACCCTGAGCTATGGCATCTCAGATTTGGACATATCCATTAGTTAGAGAGAGCTATAAGAAATTGTTAAGCAAGGACTTTTGGGCAATGACAAGATTGGGAATTTGGAATTTTGTGAACATTGCATTTATGGAAAAGGCAACAAGGTGAAGTTCAGTCATACAATCCATAGAACCACAAAAAAAAAAAAAAAAAAAAGAACTTTGAATTATGTGCATTTAGATTTATAGGGACCTGTATTAGTGATTTCTCATGGTGGTAACATGTACTTTCTTACCATAATTGATGATTGTTCATGAAGGGTATAGGTATCATTGTTGAAACACAAGAATGAGGCATTGGATAGATTCAAGACTTGGAAAAATCTGATTGAGAATCAAACCAATAAAAGAGTTAAATGTCTTATAACAGATAATGGACTTGAATATTGCAATGAAAGTTTGATGATTACTGCAAAATTCATGGCATAGTTCAAAGTAAGACATTGAAAAAAAAAACTCTTCTGCAAAATGGCTTAGTTGAGAGAATGAATAGAACCCTTTCAGAAAGGGTTAGGTACATGTCATGAAATGCACAACTTCCTTAAGAGTTTTGGATTGAAGTTGTTCATACAGCTGCTTACTTGGTGAATAGGTGTCCTTCCTCGTCTATACTTGGAAATGTGGTCAGGCAGTCCTAGTGATTATAGTAGCTTGAGGACTTGAGCCTCGAACTAGGAAGTGTATATTTGTTGGTTATCTAGATGGAGCGAAAGGGTATAAGCTTTTGGGTCCTACCAGTAAGAAGTGTTTTATAAGTAGGGATGTGGTCTTCAAAGAGTATGAATATTTTGAGGATGATAGAGAAGCTTCTAGTAACAAAGAAAATGGAGAAGTCAAGGATAAGATGGAGTTTCAGGTGGAGTAGAAGATAAAACTGACGATCTTGAGTTTGCAATAGAACCACAACAATATGACATTTCGTTGGAAAATTATCAATTGACAAAGGATAGAGCAAGGAAATCAATAAGACCTCCTTAAAGATTTGGCTATGATGATATGGTAGCTAACTCTCTGAGCATAAGGGAAGAATTGAGCTATGTAGAACCTAAAAATTATTTGGAAGCCATTTCTTGAAATGATTCTCCAAAGTAGATGATTGCTATGTAAGAAGAATTGGAACCATATCTTTGCTCAAAAATGGAACCTGACAAGTTGTTGATAAGCTTAAAGGTTGTAAAGTAGTAAGATGTAAGTGGGTGTTTAAGAAGAAAATGGGAATCCCTGGTGTAGAACTTGAAAATTTTAAGGCAAGATTAGTTGCCAAAGGTTATACACAAAGAGAATGAGTGGATTTCAATGAAATTTCTCACCTACGGTAAAACACATCTCCATTCAGGTATTACTTGCTTTGGTGTCATTGTAGAATCTTGAACTTGATCAAATGAATGTTAAGACAACATTCTTGCATGGAGACTTAGAAGAAGAAATTTTTATGCAGCAGCCAAAGGGTTTTATAATTTAGGGAAAAGAAAACCAGGTTTTGCTCAAGAGATCGATGTATGGGCTAAAGCAATTCCCAAGGCAATGCTATAAATGCTTTGACAAATTCATGACTAGTGTTGGATACTCAAGGAGTAAGTTTGATAGTTGTGTATATATGAGAAGGCTAACAGTTGGGAGTTATGTATATTTGTTATTATATGTAGATTATTTGTTATTGAAAATCAAGAGCATAATGGAGATAACTCATTTGAAGACACAACTACAATCTGAATTTGAGATAAATGATCTTGGATATTAAGAGAATGTTGAAAAGATTTAACATGGATGCTGCAAAGGCTATCAATACACCAATTAGAGCCCAATTTAAACTTTCTTGTGATTTGTCACCAAAAATAGAAGAAGAAATGCAGGATATGACTAATGTACCATATGGTAAAAGCATAGGAAGTATTATGTATGCCATTGTCTACACAAGACCTGACATAGCCTATGACGTGTGTTTGTTTAGTCGTTATCATGGTTTGAAATATCGGTAAACACACACACACACACACACACACACATATATTGTATGCCATTGTCTACACAAGACCTGACATAGCCTATGACGTGTGTTTGTTTAGTCATTATCATGGTTTGAAATATCTGTAAACACACACACACACACACACACACACACACACACACACACACACACACACACATATATATATTGGTATTTGAATTTTTCGGATATATCAGAAATATAGGTAAAATATTTGTGGATATTTTGATAAAAATATCAATGAGACAAAAATTATTCAAAATTCATGGAAAAGCTCCAAAAAATGATAAAATAAGAAAAAATACACACGTTAAAGTTATTTTATAAGTGTAATTGACATAGGTATAATTAAGGATAATATTTATCAAATTTTTTTAGAAAAAATTATTTCAAATTCCTTTAATATATTTATATTCATTTATTTTAAAAATTAGAAACTATTTTTATTAAAACATGTTTTATTACACTTTAAATAAAAAATTAAATACTTTTAATATTTATATAAAATATTTTGTTTGAGATTTAATTTTTAAAATTTTATTACTTGTGGTGACTACTTTTTGCTATTGACATTAATTTATTTAAATAATTAAAATTATTAAAAATTATATTAAAAATTTATCTTATCAAATTAATTTTAATTTATAAAATATTAGAACTTAATTATTTTTTTTTATTTTAGAAAATTTTAAATAAATTTATATTTTTAATATTTTAAAATAAAAACATTCAAAATTATATAATATTTTTTATACTATTCATATTTTTAATATTTAATTATCATATAAATGATGGTTTTCATACTTTTAGTAATCAATTAAATAAGATTTAAAATAAAATAAGTAGAATTAATTTCTTCATTTTAATATAACTTGTGCGCTTATATATTAACAAGGGTGAAATAGCCTAGGTGGTAAGTGGCCTTCAACCCAAGGCTTTTGGCCTAATTTGAAACCCCACCCTGCGAGGGTCAAACCTGCAACTTCAAAAAATATTTAAGGGGAGGAGTTTGACCGAGAGCCAATCGTTGAATCTTGTTAAAATTGGGAAATTCCCTAAAAAATTGGGAAAATTCTCGATAACTGCCAATATATCTCATGGTACTGCAGATTTTGGGCTCATATACAAGAGAAAGCATATAACAATCGGTTTGGTTGAAGGTTATGCGGATTCAGATTGCACCAAGGAGTTGGATGGGAGAAGACCAATAACAGGTTATTTGTTTACAATATGTGGATGTATAGTAAGCTAGAAATCTACACTACAAAGTATTGTGGCTTTCTCTACCACCGAAACTGAGTATATAGCTACTGCAGAAGCCACTAAAGAAGTTAGGAATGAATCAGAGAAGTGGAACAATTTTCTGTGACAGCCAGAGTGCTATTTGTTTGACAAAGAACCAAAGTTTCCATGAGAGGACTAAACACATAAATGTGAGAGATTCCACTTCATAAGGGATGTCATGGAACAAAGATTGGTAAATGTTAGCAAAATTTTAACCAAGGATAATCTAGTTGATATGCTTACAAAACCAATTCCAAAGGTCAAGTTTAAGCAATGCTTGGACTTGATAAATGTTGGATCTGTATGATAGTAACAACAGAGGCAAAATGGAATCAATCTAGGTTGAACTTTGTTTCTTATTTTGGTGCCAATGTGGAGATTAACGTGATGTGGCACAAAAATATACATGCCCAGCTCGTGAGATAGTTTTGGTGTGTGTGGCAGCTCTTTCTGAATAATATTCCTTTTTTAGTTTCCAACTGGAAGGTTGTAATAAAAGGTTTTTATTTATTTATTTAGTGTCATGCAAGTGTATAAAACATGTTTTTACAGTTAGGTTTTCTAGTGCTTTATTTTAAGCAAAAAATAGGAGTTGTAAAGAGGACTATGTGCTGAAAGGGTTGAGTATGAGGTTGTGCTATAATTTTTCTCTCCATTTTTCTCTCTAGTGGATTGGTTCTTTTATTGCTCCCATGGATGTAGCCTTGAACAAGCTAAACAACGTAAATCCTGTGTTGATGCTCTTCATCCTTTGTTCTTCTTTCTTATTAGATCAGTGATTGTTTGTTTTTTGAGAAGCACCATTTTCTTGTTGTTTTTTTTAACTATATATATATATATTATTTGTCATTTCGATATTTTCATCGTTGTGTCCCACCCAAAATAATTCGATATATATATTATTTGTCATATATATCTATATATTTTTTTTACCGCCGCATAAAGAAAAATTTTCTTGTGAATGAACAAAATATTGAGGAATTGTCCATACGTAAAATCAGAATTATTGATACGGGCCTTTTCCACATAAAAAGGGAATCTTTTGTTGCAATAGAAGCAGAAGCGATGCGGATTATTCAAGAATCAAAGTCGATTTGCTTTATAAAAGAAAATATCAATGAACTTCTATGAAATGGTTTCATGGGATTTAGCCAATTGTCTTGATTGTGGGATATCATTGAGAAATAGGAATCTGCGTTATCAAAGGATTTCCTGTGATTATTTCTATTATGGAATGAGTCAATCATCCACTTTGGTATCTTATTGAACAAAAATGGTGATATTGTTCCTCCATTGATCAAAAATTTCGATTTTTGGGTTAAGAGAGAGACATTTTAAATGTAAGGTTTCTAATTAAGAGACATCATGGTAGAAACCTTATTTGCCATCTCGATATTTTCATCATTATGTCCCACCCAAAATAAATACCATTCTCTTTTTCTACCATGATGTCTCTTAATTAGAAACCTTACATTTAAAATGTCTCTCTACATCAAGAAATTCATGCAGAACATACAATCTTTTAATCAATATATATATATATATATATATATATATATATATATATATATATATATATATACCCACCCAAAATAAATACCCTTCTCTTTTTCTGTCATGATGTCTCCTAATTAGAAACCTTACACTTAACATGTCTCTCTCTTCACCAGGAAACTCAAACAGAATAAACAATCTTTTAATCAATTGTAGTTCTCTTTCTCTTTCAATTTTATTGATTTAGGGTAATTTCATTGTAATATGTCACTTAAATAAATTTCTATTTTTATTATTTTTAAAAATAGAAAATGGAATGATTTTTCAATTACATTTATAATTCATGTAGAAAAAAAAACTTTGTTTTATGATTTTTCCATAATTTTTTTTGTCGAGTTTATACAATTTTTTAGTATTTATAAATGAGACGCGGTTTGACAAAAGAAGAATAAAATACAAATAAATTGCTGGTATTAATTTCCTAATTTAAAAAATTTGGAAATTAAAAGCTTTTTATCCCTTTATTATTATTATTATTATTATTTAAAATTTTTCATACGGAATTTGAAAAGCAAAGAGTAAAAGTATGTTATCAAACATCATTTTTAAATTATTCTAAATTTTAAAAGAAAAGTGCAACTAGACATATTCATTCAAGGTAGAACAAATGGTTTTGAGAGGCAAAAATGGCAATGTTGCATTCTACTATAAGTTATTTCATATAAGTTACCCACTTCAAGCTATCTTTGAATTGCTCACTTCCCATTTAAGTTATTTCATAGTTTATGGGAATTAGATGACAAGAGAATATGATATATTGTTTCGGCTTTGAATGCATAGTGTATACTTTGGACGTCTTTTAAACGCGTTAAATACCCTCCTCATATGATATATTGCCTTTACCTATGAAAAAAAATATAATATACATGTTGAGCTTATAGGATTTTGGGTTCGTAATATATATCACACTCTTTAACACCCTCCTCATATGAAGAAACGTACAGACCATTTTAAAATCACCAAATTTAAATGGCTTACTTTCCAAGTTTAAACTTACACACAAATACTATTCTTCTCAGTTATTTTTTATTGTTATCATTATGAAATATTAAACTAGATGATAATAAATAATTTTATTGTTATCATTATGAAATATTAAACTAGATGATAATAAATAAACATTTCTCTTAAAAGCGAAGGGAGTAAGGAGAAGGCAGTGTTCTCGAATTCAAAAATTTTTATAATATTTTCACTTTGCCCCGTTAAGTCCATTATGAGATACAAACCTCCTAATATGAAACAAAAACATCCACAAATTGTAGTAAATGACAATGGAGTGAGACATGGTGTGTGTAATCGTGGGGAGACAAATAGGGCTAGAGATCAATGATCATCCCTATCAGATGGTGATTTTTTTAAAGTCAAGTTTGGATGGGTAGTTTGAGCTAAGGGTAGGAACAATTTTCTTTTTTTTGGATTCAAATATTTTGCATTTGAGAATACCTCAATGACACCTTCGATTGACTAAAGTATGCCAACAAAGCATGTTATGCACAATAATGTATGTCTAAAAACTAGAAGCTACAATGTACTGTCATGAAAGAATCTACAATGGACTATAGACTGTAGTTATACAATAAACCTTTATGAATTGGAATTAAAATTTCCTCCTATATCTATAATTATGAATATATGTATTATGATCATGCATGTTAAATGGATATAGTCAGGTTTTGAACCCTAAGATTTCAATTTAAGCTCAATCTGAAATCAGCTTCGTGATTAGGAAAAGTAAATTAAGGCAGCAAGAGTGAGTGGGTGAATTTTCCATAAAGAATAAGATGAAGGGAAGTTAAAATTACCGGTCTTGATCAAGATGATAGTATCCTTTTAATTTGCTTGCTTCCGTCAAGGCGGTCCTCCAATTGTCTATCTTTTCCTTCTCCTGCTTTGCGTCGTGATCGTGAAATGCTTCTCCATAACTACGCTTTTGTTTCCGCACATCAGATGGATTCACGTGATAGAAAACTGGAACAACTACTTTTCTCGTTGCTTGTGTGCACTCCATGATTTTGACAAGTTCATCCAAATTATAGCGGGATTGAGCATAGCTTTTGGAGAATATTACAACGAAAACCTTCGATTTCTCAATAGCCATCAAGGATTCCGATGAAATAGCTTCTTTGCTTTCAGGTTTTCCAATAGCTTCTCTAAAGGGATGAAGCCCTTTTTTAATCAAAGCTGCATATAGATGATCAGCAAAACTTTTGCCGATGTCTTCCCGGCTGAAACTCAAGAAGACATCATACTCATCTTTAAAGATGGAAGTAGGGGACATAGAAGAAGAAGAAGACACTGTTTTGCTGATCTGGGAAGCCATGGTTAGACAGCACACACACGACTGGGAGAGACAAGTAACCAGAAACCTTCACATACACACGCTCTTGCGAGCCTTGAAAAGAAGATGGATTTATTGATAAAGGGGGATTGATAAGGCACTTCCTTTTTGTGGCTCATTATAATTGTCTTTGTATCAACTTTTCCATTATGCTTAATTTTCTTGGTTTTTTATTTTTTTATAGTAATTTTAGGAAACATTTTCTCTTTCTAACATTTAAAAAACAAATTTTTTAATAAAAAATTTTAAGACTATATTTGATTAAAGGAATAAGATAAGATATAATATGTATATTTAAGGATATCATATCTCATTGGAATAATAAAATATAATATTCTTATATATATATATATATATATATATCCTATGAACATGATATTGTAAGGTAATATATTGAATGAGATATATTATGTTATATTTAATTTGAAAAATAAATAAAAAAAATAATATGAAATTAATACTACTTTCATTGTTTAAAATAAAAATTATATTATATTCCAACATTTTCTATTTAAAAAATTGAAATTTATCTTATATTTAACAATATTCATGATTAAAAATTTAAACTTTATATATAAAAAATTTTATATTATATTGTTCAATATATAAAAATAATTTATATATTATATGTTAATATTAGTTTATAATTTTTTTTTATAGTTTTTATTTTTTAATCATAAATTTAATTTATAATAAAAAATTACTTTGCAAAATGAGCATATAAATTTTTTTAAAAAAATGATAAAAAAATAAATTTATTCTATATGGGATGTGCATATCTTATATCTAAGCAATAAGATTAAAATATTCTAGGTGGAATGGATAAAAATAAGAGTGTGGATAATATATCCTCCTACTTATCATATTACATGTTTCTTTGAATATAGGATAAGATAAATAATTGAAGAACTTATCTTATACTATCATTAACCAAATATGGGATAAGATATAATATCCCCTCTCTTATCGTACCTTATGTCATATTCAATCAATTAAACATGATCAAAGTATTAAAAAAGTTGAAAGCATTTTCTATTAATCCAAAGAGAAAAATAAGAAAAGCATAAATTTAAAATCAAATTTCTTAAATTATAATTTTTATAGAAAAGCATATATTTAAATCAACTTTTTTATGAGGTTGAATAGAATACATAGATCTAAATTTGAATGGAATGTAAATAAAAATTAATATTCAAATGCCATTCACACTTTAGATTTAGTTTTTGTTTCAAGAAAAATATCTAAAATTAAGACTTAAATTTAAATATACAAACCACACACAACCATGTGGATGATTAAGATAAAAATAAATAAATCAAACTAAAAAAATAAAAAAAGGTAATACAAATTAAGCAAAAAATAAAAAGGTAAATTAAGAAAAAATAGAGGTAAATTGGTTGAATTATATTTTGTACATGGATGTCGATTAAGACCTATTTAAAGTCACAAATTTTCATTCAAGTTATGTTTGGTACTAAAAACGTTCAAGGAAAATTGTGAAGGAAAAAAAAAAAAAAAAAAGGAAACATAAAAGAAAGAAAAATAAAGACAAATAAAAAATAAATTTAAAATCAATAAATTATTTTTATATCCTATTTCAAATCCATTTCACTTATTTAACTTTCTATATAATGATTAAATAATTTTAAAATATATCATTTTTCATTAATTTTAATTATATTTTATTTTCTTTAATAGTTTTTATGATAAAATTAATTATAAGAAAATTATTTTTAAAATTATTATTTTTTAATATTTTTCAAAAATCAAACATAACCCAAAAGTAATTCAGTTGCTTTGAGAATAATTTAAATAAAAGAAAAATACTAATAATGAGAATAATAATTTAACAAAAAAAATGATAATTTCTCAATTCCGAATTTATGTGCTGTTATAAATAATATTTGACTAGAAATTACATTTTAACCGCATTTAACAAACTTTTATCTTTGTAAAAGAGTAAGAACGGATGGGCAATAAAGAAGGCTCATATTTTGTTTCAATATGTGCCATTTTCTTAGATAGACACAATTCCATCCGTTAACTACACCTCGGATCAAAAGGTGGTGCTGGGTATGTCTTTTTTAATGTTTGTAGTTTTTCTTAGAAGCCAACATTCCGCTTGAGAAGCTTTTCTACTATCCATTTCATTATTTTGACTTTTTTATATACCTCGTGTTCTGCTATAACATGTTATCCATTCACATGCTTTTTATTTCATTGCTTAATATTTTTATATTGCACGCCTGTCATCCGCCACCATCATCCATGTCAATATTTTAATTTTTATTTTTTACTGCCTTTTCCTCGTATGACGTGTCATTCACTACCATGCTTTTTGTTTCACGCTTGTTCGCCGCCGTTTTTTGTTTTTACTTATTTTTTTCGGCTTTAGTGTTTGTCTTTTGTAAGACTTCGCGATGACCAAGATTCATGGAATCCAAAAGGTGGCACTGCCGTTTTTGTTTCCATTTATTTTTTCGGTTTTAGTGTTTCTTCTTTTTAAGACGTCGCAATGGCCAAGATTCCTGGAATCCAAAAGACCGCCCTGCCCCTTTTTATTTTTATTTTTAGATTTTAGTGTTTGTCTTTTATAAGACTTTGCGACAAGATTCATAGAATCCAAAAGGTGGCCTTGTTCTTTTTCCTTTTTTCTTTTTTTTTTTTTTTTTTGGGGGTTTCAATGTTTGTCTTTTGTAAAACTTCGAGATGGCCAAGATTCATGGAATCTTTTAATTTATTTTTTCGGTTTTAGAGTTGGTCTTTTTTAGGACTTCGGAGATGGCCTAGATTCCAATGGAATCCAAAAGGTGGCACTGCCTTTTTTTTTTTTTGCTGTTTATTTTTCGGTTTTAGTGTATTATCCATTTTTAAGACTTCGTGATGGCCTAGATTGCATGGAATCCAAAAGGTGGCATCCTCCAGAAATTATTTAAAAAGGAGTCCCCTCGGAGCAAAGAGTTTTTTTAGAGAAATTCCATGCAACTAGAGGACCGTGCAGGATTTTTATAAAGGAAAACTGTGGAACGTGATTCCAACTCTCGTGCATAGAAAGTGATTCCAACTAAGGGGCATGACTTAGTGCCACCGTACTTTAGATATTAGTGCCACCTTACTTTAGATGTCATCATGACACTTAGAAATGTTAAGTGCTTTTTTCACTTCTACGGCTAGTTTGAAAAGAACTTGTTAAAAAAATGGTAGTTATCAACAACATTTTTTGTCTGATTGAGAGGTGTGTCTTCAAGCATAATGTCTTAAAAAAATTAAGTTTACATTACGAGACACCTTTCACAATTCTATAAAATTAAATTTATACTAAAAATATTTTTTCAAGAGATGCTTTTTCATAATTTTTTTCATTAATTATACACATTAATTTTTTTTTATTAAAAATATCTCTTAAAGAAACAACTTTTCACAATTTCATAAAATTAAATTTATATTAACGAACAGATGTCTTTCACAATTTTCATATCATCTACACAGTAAAAAATTTGAATTTAGACTAAAGATATCTCTTCAAATGACACATTTCACAATTTCACAAAATTAAATTTATATTGAAAGTGTTTATTTAAAAGAGACTTTTCATAATTTTTATATCAGTCACTCATTGAAAAAAATGAATTTATATTAAAGGTGTCTCTTGAAAACACACTTTTAGTATAAATTCAATTTCGTAGGATTGTGAAAGATTTCTCATCAAAAGACATCTTTAGTGTAAATTTAAATTTTGTAATGTGTCATTGATATGAAAATATTGAAAAGTGTTTCTTGAAAAGACATCCTTCCGATGAGGCAAAAAATATCATAGATTTGGAAATATTTTTGAATGTGCTTTATTTTAAAACCTTAAGTTTAAATGCACAATACTTTTATAAAAAATCTAGGTGTTAAAAATTATTAGAAAATTGCAGTGGACAACATTTTAGATGGCGTTATGCACATGATAAAGCGACAAACATTAGAAATAATAGTGATGGTTATAACTTATGAGCCCATGGATTTACATTGTACATGTCAGGTCAACCTGCCTCATAATAGTCATAGTAAAATACTTCTAATTGTAAAAAATTACACTTTACAAAAGCCGTTTGGTATTTAGGATGACCTTTGGACACACCTATTCACACCCAATACAATTTGTTTTTCAGTTGAAAGTTTAGGGTAGTCCCCCTAAGTTTTGCAGAACCAGCCTAAAAATGTCACTCCGCAATGCTCAAACAGCTTCTTCTTCTTCTTCTTCTTCTTCGAATTCTACCTTTTCTCCTGGATACAACTTTGATATTTTCTTGAGTTTTAGAGGAGAGGACACTCGCAGAAAATTTACAGATCATCTCTATACGGCTTTAGTTGGAAAAGGAATTTGTACCTTTAGAGATGATGAAAAACTTGAAAGAGGAGAAATAATTGATCAAAACCTTCTGCAAGCAATTGAAGAATCAAGATTTTTCATCGTTATTTTCTCAAAAAATTATGCAAATTCTGAGTCGTGTTTAAATGAACTCGTGAAGATCATGGAGTGCACTGCAAGGGGAGGGAAAGCTTTTCCGATATTTTACCACGTGGATCCATCAGAAGTGGAAAAACAGTCTGGAAAATATGGAGAAGCATTTGCAGTTTACGAAAATAATGCAAACCTAGAGAGGGAGCAGATACAGAAATGGAGGACTGCCTTGACGGAAGCCAGCAAACTAGCTGGATATCATATAGAAAACCAGTAACTACTACTTCCTTTCTTCTTTCCTTTCCCTTGGCACATTTTCTCTTTACCTTACTTGACTTGTCTATTATTACTAGTAAAATTAGGACCATCTCAGTAGGAAAAAACTTGCGCATTATTACAGGGAAGCCCGCTTCTCTATCCATTTCATAAAAATATCAGATACACTTGCATATTTTCAAATATAGTTTTTTATCCCCCGTAGTTTATCGCTCTCTTCAATTTAATTATAAGCATTATATTGGGCATTTTAAAATTTAATATTGATGATTAAAAGTCTTACAAAGTGTGCACAAATGTCATATTCCTTAAAAGCTTTGCTGCATTGATGCGTACCTGATGGATTCCTTGATTTTTTTGTTTTAATTAATTAATTAATTTTTTTATTTTTTATCATTGCCTATTTGTTACGTGGCATCTACCCTTTTTGGATTGGCGCATTATTAGGTGATTTTTATTTTTTTATTTTAGGTTATTGATGAATTATTTGATATTATTTATTTTTTCAAAAGATGCTGGACAGGGTATTGTTGGTTGTCATGAGCTTGTGTTATCATAGTTGATGCAATTGTTTCTATTTCGACTTAGGGCTAACGAGTTCAAGGTTTATGATCCTTTTAAATTGTGACACCCCATCTTATATCTCAAATGTTGTCCCAGATTTTAAAAGAGGGAGATTTTGCTATGATTTTGTATCTCAAAATATTTTTGACGATATCATCCAAAATCCACTTGTAATTAACTTTGATCTTTAAACATGTCCAACATGTTTTCTTCTATGGCGAGTTTGAAAGAGATTGCACACCTCAAATGTGTTCCAACAGGCTCTAAACCATTTTGGGAAGTGAGGGCACCTCATCTCACAATTTTTGATCTGTACAAGGATGTGGACATGGTCATAACGTGGTGATTATGGTAATCATTCTTCAGTGTTTTTTTTTTTTTTTTTTTTGAAAAAAAGGAGATATTATAACAATACCTCTAGCTAGGAAAGTTCCCAAGACATACTTACTACAAATCATGAAGAGTTGTTACAGTTGTGACATGAAAGGAACTTCGTCTTTCACTAATATATGATCAAAAAATAGTTTAATCTTTAGAGAGCCTTAATAAAATTAAAATAAAAAAGGGAATGGAAATTAACTTAATCAATGGTGATGTATTAGACCTAAGTAAGACTGATTTTATTAATTTCTTTGAAGGGCCAATTGCAATTTGTCCATGTAATTAATTGATGATGAGAATCTTGATATTAGTTGCATGTTATTTCATCTTTTGTTATTTAATATGTTATGCTTAATCTTTCTCTTTCTTTCCATGTCACGTATAGATGTTTGAATTCTAATGGAAAGCAAGATTATTTTTTCATGCATGAAATACTTATGCTAATAATTCCAAGACGAATGAGAAATATATGTGCCCCGTAGACCATGTAAAAATGCACAGAATCCTTTGAGATGAAGGACGCTTCATAAAATTGGTAACAATTGAAGGTATGTTAGTATCATATCAAGTACTACAAACTTGATTGAAAGATCTAAAAGTGATAATGTATGTAGCTAAGTAGTAGTACTTGATTCCACATTGATGGCCATATTTATATTTCACAAATGTAAAGAAATTCTCTTTATTTTAAAAATATCTACAAAGAGATGAATATCATATTAAAATTGTGAATGAATGTAAAATATTTTTACCTCTATTATTTCTAGTAGGAAATAAATATTTGAAAATTCCCTAATTTCCTTCTAGATTGAACCATATATCCATAAGACCTATTGAATCATATTTGCTAATGAGCCAAAAAAATCACTACAGCAAAGACTTATAGGGTTTGTAATGATTGACGAGGCCACCTAAGATCCTGAATGATTTATTGAATTGTGGAAAACTCATATTGGCATCTTTGAAGGTACTAAAAGATTCTTGTTTTCCCAAGTATGTATTTATACGCTACTTAATCATAAAGTAAGTTGATAGCTAAGCCATCTTCAATTGAAATAGTTGTTAAGTCACTAGCTTATTTTACAGAAAGTACATGGGAACGTGTGTGGGTTTATCTATCTACCTTGTGGGCTATTTCAATATTTATGGTTCTAATAGATGTAACTACTAATTGGTCACATGTCTAATTACTTTTTAATCAGTGTTACTTTTGCTAGACTCTTTGTTCAAATAATCAAATTATGCCAAATTCTAGGACCACTCAATCAAGATATAAACTGTCTTGAAAATGCAAGTGAACTTACATCTCAAACTAGTATTAATATATGTCAACTAGGATCAATGTTCTATTGCTTATACTTAAACTTAGAACAGTTTGGTAGAGCCCTTTTATCTAATGTGTACCAAATCAAGATAGTATGCCTTGAAAATGATAGTGAATTCTAATTACATCTCAAACTAATATTGAATTGTAAATAAATTGGGATTAATAGTGAGCATTCAATTTCTCAAATTCTAATCATCATTGGTCTCCTAAAATCTCTCATCAAATATCCTCAATTGATTTCTTGACCTTATGAGAACAAAACCGTTCGCTTGTCCTTAGGGGTATCCTGTTATATATGTTGTGGTTTTAATTTGCTTTATGCATTGAACTTACACTTAATTAGGCATATATCAATATCCAAATATCTTCCATATACAAACTTTTGGTTGTATTGTACACATACTAATAATACCTCCAAAATGCACTAAGATATATTGTCAATGACAACTTATGATTTTTGGAACTTTTAATTTTCCATCCATCTTATGATAGCTTGAATCCTTGTTTGGTAATGTTTTGAGGGAATTCTATGTTAATTCATATTTTGATGAATTTGAAAAGTAGTGTAAAGTTTTGTAGGATGCATCAACTTTATCTCATTTTGAATTTTGGTTAAAAAAATTTTAACCGAGTTTAGAGGAATATTGTCAATTTTCAAAAAAATTGAAAAGTAATCATCAAATGCAACAATTGACACATGAAAGTGATAAAATCAAATGTATTGACTACAAAAAGTTTAGAAAGAAATGATATCCTCATAGTAAACTTAACCAATTCATGATAGATAAATCTAAAATATACTTGAAGTAATCCAATCACAACTGATTTGGTTGATAAAATGAAGCATTTGAAACTATATAGTCTAAATGCCAAAAGTTTTAAAGCCTTATGGGTAAAAGTGGGTAGTTGTATTAAAGTGCAATAAGAAAAATGAGACTAAAATATAAAGCATGATTTATACAACAAGGTCCCCATTGAAACCTAGTATTAGGAATAGGGAAACATACCCTCCAATCACATAACTAATCACATTTTAATTCTTAATTACTCTTGTAGTGTAAGAAAGATTGCGGAAACATGTCATTGAGGTGGTTACTACAAATTTATATGAATTTACCATAAATAATCATATATACATGAAAAACCTTGAATCATTTAGGATACTTAGAGTAAATAATTCAAAACCTCAAAATATAATTAATATGCTATAATATTTCTCATATAGACCCAAAACAATCTAGACTCATGTGGCACAATCACTTTAACCAAAACCTATATATTAGAAAGGATATATGAATAATCTGGTTTGCCCATGCCAAGAAACAAAGAGGAAGCATGTTTTGAGAAGCCCACTTGAATATAGGATGCTATTAACTTTGAATATATTCAAAAGCTTTTTGATACAACATATTACGAAAGGAGAATAAGAGATTTACAAGAGAGACTAAACCTGGGATTATATAAGGAAGAAAAAAAAAACAAGCAAGAGAGAAATGATAAGGACCTCAAGGTGGCTAATCTTTCTCCTTAACATCACTTCACAAGTTAAATAATATGTCCATGATGGAGAGCTAATTTTTCCAAAGTTGAGAACCAGTGTGTAGGTAAACTTTTAGTGAAAACATCAACAATTTGGTCCATAGAGAGAACAAAATCGATTTCAAGAGACCTTTGCATAACTTTTTCTAGAACGAAATAGAAATCAATCTCTATATGCTTTGAGCAAGCATGAAGAATTAGATATATTGCAAGAGGAGCAGCACTTATGTTATCACATCATGTAATTAGAGTTAAATGAATTGAAGTAGCAAGTTGAAAGACAAAAGATTGAATCCATTGTAACTTAGTTGTGGTATGCGCCTAGGCACAATATTCAAACTTTAGTGCTTGACCTGCATACATGTTATTTCTTCAATGAAATCAAATTGCTACCAATAAATACACAATAACTAGAAGCAGATAAATGACCATCTAGGTTGGCAACCCAATCCCTTTTTTATCATAGGCAATAAGAGAAAGGTTATAATCAGGAACTCTATGTATCATGAGAATACCATGGTGAATTGTCCATTTCAAATATATTAAGATTTTCTTAACAATTGTCAAATGCTTTGTACTTATATCATGCATTTTTAGCATGACTAATTGACTACAAAAGTTAGTTCTAGTTTTGGTGATGGTAATATAATGAAGGGCTCCAACGGTGCTTTGGTTTAAAGTAGAATCACCATAGGGAGCTTTTTTATAGATAGAACGATTATTACTATATGAAGGAGAGCTAATTGGTCTTACTCCATCCATCTTTGTGTTGTATAAGAGATCTTAAATATATTTTCCTCGTGAGAGATGAATGTTGCCCTCTTGAATGTTATGAGCCACTCCAATACCAAGGAAATAATGAAGGCTACCTAAATCTTGTAGCACAACTTTGTTGTTCAAAAACTCCATAAATTAAGTGAGAGTAGCAATTTTATCATTGATTAACAATATATTATCAACATAAATTAGCATGATCATATAGCAATCTGTGGTATGATAAACAAAGAGAGATGATTCTACCTTTGAAGTTGAGAACCCTCATTCAATAAATGTTTTACAAAAATTTTGAAAACAAGTCCATGGAGCTTATGTTAAACCATACGCGACTTTATGTAAATGACAAACATGATGGAGTCTCTCTTGATAAATGAAAACAAGTGTTCTTCTACAAAAACTTGCATATGTAATTGTTCATGTAAAGATGCATTATTAACATCTAGTTGCCTTACGTCATCAAACATGTTCAATAGATAAAGAAGGTATCAAACAAATACTTGTTGGATCCATCACTAGACTAAATGTTTCAAAATAATATATTCCTAGAGTTTGAATGAAGCATTAAGTAACTATATAAGCATTGTAATGATTGATAGAGCCATATGAATTAAACTTGATCTTATAAGTCTTCTTATAATCACCTATGTTTTTACTTGTAGGACCAAATACTAAGGACCATATGTTGTTAGTAAATAAAAAAATCATGTTCTTTTTGTTTGAAATTGTTTCTCATCCTTAATGGCTGGCTTATAAGAAGATAGTGCAATACGGTTAAGCAAATGGTGCCTTATGGAAAGGAAGTTCATAGGTTTTGAAGTTTACCCTGAGACCTAGTAACCATATGACATGTTGAATGAGGGTTGCAACTAGATATGAACTAGGAGCAATGGGCAACTCTACAAACAACTAAATGGTAGGATTGAGGAGACTCAAGTGTTGTTTGGTTTTTTAACTTTTTGTTGAAAGCAATTTCCTTTGAGATTTTAGATTGTTTGTTTTTTTGCTTTTTATTAACTTATTACTTATTTCTTAATTTTTTTGACTTAATAGAAAAAAACCAAAATATTTTACTTATTCTAAATGTTAAAAGTAACCTATTGTTTTTTCTTTACTTTTTAATACTTAATAGAAACAAAATATTAAAAAAACAAACAACTTAATACTTTAACACTATTAAATGTTATTTAGTTTTAAGTTTCGTTTAAAATTAAGTCAAAAAAAAAAAACAAAAAACAAACAAACACCATCTTAGTTATGACTATTCTATCTAAACTAGCCTGATAAGGAGTTGGATGAGTACCAGGATTACCATCTTTGAGAAAGACATTGATTAGGATCGGGACCTTTACTTGGGCCATTTGAAACATTTTTTAGAGAGAATAATTAATAAAAAATGTTAGTATATGTTGGAGCATCTTCATTAGGGTAGTTAAAGTGAGAAAGGTAGTATAAGTAGGAAACAATATCTTAGAGTTAGGGAATCCTTTCCCTTTCTTAACATTAGGAAATTGATGTTCATAGAAAATCACATGTTGAACAATGGACATGTGGCCAAAAGATCATAGCACTTATAGCCCTTGTAAGCTTCACTATATTATAAGAAAAGGCAAGGCTTTAATTTGTATATTATTGCAGTTTGTGTTGGTTGTAAGGTCTAAGATATGGATAATGAGACACTTTTCAATGAGAGCAAGTGAGAGATTTGTTGTATAATTTTTATGCCAACATAGGGGAAGGTAAGCAATTAACAAAATAAACTACTATGGCACATGCCTCATAATAAAATTTAAAGGTAATAGAGCTTGTGCTAGAAAATAAAATATTATAGCAAATGCCTAGCTCATACCATGTTTTTCTTAGGAGGGTAACGATGGTGATAGGCTATTCCATGTTGCTCTAGGTAGGCTGCAAAAAGTTTGTATCACCACTCTGGTTTGTTTGGATAGTCTTGATCTTGTTGTTTAAGTGAAGTTCAAAATTTGATTTAAAGATTATGAAGGTTTGTAAGAATTTTGACTTTTATCTTAAGAGACAAGTCCATGTAAATTGAGAATAGTCATCTACAATGTGGACATAATATTTGTGAGCATTTAGTGCTAACACAAGTGATATTCTCTAAGTGTATTAATTCAAGAAGAGCAAAATATATAGTATTCCATTGAGAAAATGGCAGTTTGATTTTTTTGTAACTGACATGCGAGACAAACACTAGAGTGCTTATTCTTCAATTGGAGTCTACATGAAGACAATATAGATGACATGACCTTTGATGATGGATCACTAATTGGTGATGCCAAATATCTTAAGAAGTTGATTTTGGGGTTGCTTGAGAGGTGAAAGAAACTTACTTTAGTGATTTGAAGCGACATTGATAGAAGTCATTATGAAGCTTGCCTCTAAGAAGAGTTTTCTTAGTCATGTCTTGATCGATCCTATTAAGTAAACAATGGAATTGATGAACTGAAAATGGCATAAGAAAATTGTGAGACACTCAACAACTTCTTTCTGATATGAGGAATATGAAAAATACTTTGTAAATTGAAAATGAGAGATTTTGTAGCAATAGAATACAAATTTGTCTAAGAAATAAGAAGGTAGGCATCATTACCAACTTGTATTTGCTCTAGTCAATTTGTACTCAGATTTGATAGACTAGATATTCAAATCTACTTATGATTAGGTTGTTGGGAAGTTAAAGGGAGAGATCTAGAGTGTTCACCTGCTAAGGTTAAAATATTCCTCCACAATAATAACCACTACTCAACAATAATAACAACCTAACAAGAATGAACAATAATAATCCAAGAACATTCAACCAAAAAGGGACACTAAATATAATGTGGAAAAACTCTCCAAATGGAGGTAAAAAACCACAAAGAAAATTTCTTACACTTCAATAAAATGAGGACACAAATAATCAAGTCCTCAATAGTTTCTTCACTTTAAAAACTTATATAAATATATCTCAATACTTAAGGTGGGAATCCATTACCCCATAAAATAATGAAAAAAAAAAAGATTAGGAAGAAATCATGCCGTAGGGACTTCTTTAAAAGGTTGATTAAAGAACCTATAACTTCACCCTTGAGCCCTAGAACAATGCCCATAAATTAACCCTAATTTTTTTCCCCAATATACCAAAGTCCTAATGCTATTTATATATATAAGCTTAAAAAATACCTAAATATAAAATAGCCTAATATATGGGCTTAGGAAACTTTCATGGGTTGGACAAACTTAGCCTAACAATCTCCCCCTCCAATACTTGAGGGAAGAATGCTAATATAAAACTCCATCACATGGAGTTCAAACCTGTTGTCCCAAGGCACAACTAAAGCTTTTGCTTAGAAACAACCTTTATCAACATGTTGGAGACATTCTTGTTTGTGTGAATCTTCTTCAACTTGGATGCATTTTCTTCAACTGTATCTCTTAACCACTTGAACACCCATTTGTTTTTCAATGATTTTCTTCCCTTAAGAAGTCGTACCAACTCATTGGTTTCAAATTTTTTTAGGGAATCTATCGTATCTTGCATAGCTCTCAACCAATTTGTACTATATTCATGAGACTTAGCTTTCTAAAAACTCTGTGGCACCCCCACATCAATTACTAACATGTACTCAGAGAAGAGATATCTAGTAGAGGGACCATGTTCTCTAGTAGACCTACTAGCTTAGGGTACCAAATCCTCTTGATGAAGTGATTGCTCTCCTTGCTCCTCATTCTCAATTTACTCTTGTGCAAGTATGTCACTTGCATTATCATCTCTTGATAGCTCATCAATTTCCTTCTCTTCATTTTTGGGCTGCTCTAATAATGCAAGAAGAGGTAACAACTCGATCAATAAAGTCATTACTTGTACCTTTGGATCGATTAGCTCTGTCAAAATCTCCCAAGGTTTGATCCTTTTGGAAGACCACATCTCTACTTCTCACCAATTTCTTCTTGGTTGGATCCCATAATCTGAATCCAAACTTTTCATCACCATACCAAACAAAGACATGTGTAACCACCTTATCATCAAGTTTGGATCTCTGTTCTTTGGGAACATGCATAAAAGTTTTACACCGAAAAACCTTTAAGTGGGAATAGGAAACATGTTTTCCTGTCTATATTTTCTTTGGAATCTCAAAGTTCAATGGACTTGATGGAGATCTATTTATCAAATAGTAGGCAATTTGAGCAACTTCACATAAAAAAAACTTAGACAACTTTATAGTCTTCAACATACACCTAACCCTCTCAATGATGGTGTGATTCATCATTTCAGTCACACTCTTATGCTATGGAGTGTTAGAGACTATTTTCTCATGCCTTATATCATTCTTAGTGTGGTATGTTTCAAACTCCCTTTAGGTGTACTCATCTCCATTATCTGATCCGAGACACTTCAATTTCTTTCCAGTCTCTCTCTCAACCATGGCATGAAACTGTAGAAAATACTAAAGCACTTGATCCTTTGAACTGAGCAAATAAATCCATACCTTCCTAGCATCATCATCAATAAAGATGACAAAGCATCTGTTTCCTCTAAGAGTTTCCACATCCATAGGGGCCACAAACATCAGAGTCTACCAACTCCAACTTCTCAAACTTTTTCTTAGATTTTCTACTAAATGAAACCCTATGTTGTTTTCCCACCAAACAATGATCACAAGAAGACATAGATTCAATTTTGGCTAAGGGAATTAAGAACTTCCTTGCTAGAACTTGCAATCCTTTCTCACTCATATGCCCCAACCTTTTATGCCACAACGCTAAGGAAGTACCCTCTATAGCATATAACTGATCATTACAAACTTCCCCTTGGGTCTTGTAGAAAGTGCAACATTCTTTTCCTTTTGAAAAAGCCAATGAGCCCTTAGTGAGCATCTATTTGCCTTTGCTAAAGTGGCTTTCATAACCTTGCTTATCCAAGGCAAAACTTAACATCAGATTAAGGCATAAATTTGGAGCATGCCTTACATCTTTCAATGTCATCTTACACCCCATATTAGTTTCAAAGCAAACATCACCCATCCCTACAATCTTGGAGTGACAAGAGTTTCTCATCTTGATTGTGCCAAACTCTCCAACTCTATAATAAAAAAACAACTCTAAGTAAGGAGTAACATGGTAAGAGGTTGTAGGGTCTAAAATCCACTCAACTCCTTGCTCATCTACATGCAAACACTCATTTAAGAGCACTAAACTTCATCACTTTTGGATATAGATGTTGTGATATTCTTGTCATTTTTTTTCCTGATTCTACTTATTATGTTCCCTTTTCCAAATTCGACAATTTCTTTTCATGTGTTTTTTTTTTCCACAATGGAAACATTTGATTTTATCTCTCGATTGGGACCTTCCCTCGAACTTGTTATGACCTTTTTATTCTCTATTCCTACTTATTCTTCTACTTTATGTGATGAGAGCCTGTACATTTTTCATGTTATAAGCCTTCCTTCTTGTCTCTTCATTGAAAAAATTTCCCTTCACAAGCTCCATAGATGATACATCATTTGGAACAAAGTTACTAAAAGTCACAACAAAAGTTCCCTAACTGTTTAGTAGGGAACATAACAACAAAGAGGCTTGCATCTTATCATCCACAACCATTTTCATAGCAATCAACTGATTTACAATACTTTGAAAATCATTCAAGTGATCTGTCATTAGTGTTTCTTCCTTTAACTTCATATTCACTAACTTCTTTAACAAGAAAATTTTATTCCTAACAAGTTTTTGTTCAAACGCTTATTTCAATTTCTTCAAGAGATTATAGTCATTTGTTTCATTTGCTACATGATGGTGTGAGAATGTATCAATCCATTACCTAATGTAGGCAATTGTCTTTTTGTTCATCTTATTCCATTCCAAATAAAAAATATCCTTGAGCACGGCTTCTTCACTCTCAAGAGTATCTGACAAATCTTTGATGGTGAGAAAATCTTCCATCATGGACTTCCACATAGCCTAATTTGAATTGTTAAGTTTTACCATGGAGACTGAGTTCCCTTCTATTTCCACCCTTTTCAAGAATAAGAGTTCCCACAACCAAACTCTGATACCACTTGTTGGAAAGTTAAAGGGAGAGATCTAGAGTATTCACTTGCTAAGGTTAAAAGATTCCTCCACAATAATAACCACCACTCAACAATAATAACAACCTAACAAGAATGAACAATAATAATCCAAGAACATTTAACTAAAAAGGGATACCAAATATAACCTAGAAAAACTCTTCAAATGGAAGCAAAAAACCATGGCGAAAATTTCTTCCACTTCAATAAAATGGGGATACAAATAATCAAGTCCTCACTAGTTTCTTCACTTTGAAAACTTATATATATATATATATATATATATATATATATATATATATATTTCAATCCTTGAGGTGAGAATCCATCACCCTAGAAAACAGTGAATAGAAATAGATCAACAAGAAATCATACCATAAGGACTTCCCCAAATGGTCGATGAAAGAACCTATAACTTCACCCTTGAGCCCTAGAACAATGCCCAAAAAACAACCCTAATTTTCTTTCCTTTTCTGAATCATCCTTTCTCCCATTGTACCAAAGTCCTAATGCTATTTATATGTATAGGCTTAGAAAATACCCAAATATGAAATAGCCTAATATACGGGCTTAGGAAACTTTCATGGGCTAGACAAACTTAGCCCATCTTAGGTTGCCCTTATATTTGCATACAAAAGTTTAGATCGTTGACAATAGAAGGTGATGTGATCATGGTTGACAGCTAGTTTTGATTATTGCGAGCCTGGAAATTATGATAAGATCTATAGTAACAAAATGATGCTGTATGGCCAAACTAAGCGTATATGGAATTGTAAATGACTCCCTTTAGATCTTCTTCTAACATGTCCTGGTCTGGCCTTCTACCTTTGTTAGACATGAACAACTAGTTTGGATTAGACAGAAGAATTATTGTTGTCATTTGAGTTTCTCTACTATTATTTATTCTGTTTAACACTCGTATGGTTGTGTGCTACAACTTTGTCAAGGCAATATTAATCATAGTAATTTAGTCAAGATTCATGAGTAAGAAGTAACCCATGTATTTTCCTGAATGATGGTTTAAACAACCTGCTGGTAATGGAAACTACAGAGGGATCATATTTGGGTCCTAAGCCTCTAAGAGTAGTTAACATCAAATCATAATGAGTATTGAAGGATTGCTCTGCACTCCAAAGAGCATGAGGTGCAGAATATCAAACCACTTGTGCCATAGCATTGGGTAAGTGTGGAGAGGATCTGGTTGAGAAGGAATTTTTCTTGCCTCTTCCATGTTAAATATTCAAGATTAACATCTTCTTCAGTTGCTGAAGAACCTTCTCCTATCTATGTTGATAGTCTAAAGAGAACTCAATTTTGTGCTATGAATGAAATGGTCCAAATTATAGCCTTGAATAATTGGTAGAAGCTGACCTTTCCAGAAAAAGAAATTGTGTTTCTCGAGGTTGATAGCGAAGGATGGCAAGGGAATTGAGATGGATGCCAAGCCATATGCAGAAGAAGTATTTTGATCCATGACTTTTTTCAATTGCTATTGACTCTATATATGTTAAAGAGCTTTGATAATACGACATATTACAAAGAGGAGAATAAGGGATTATAAGAGAGATTGAAGGACGAGAATCAGAGATTACAAGGAGAGATTATATAGGAGAATATATTATTACAGTTTACAAGGAGAAAAATAAGGGATAGAGAAAGCAAGGGAGAAGTTATAAGGAAATGACATGTGCATCTTCTAGTAAGAAATTAGAAATTATATTAATATTACTATGTAATAGATGCAAAATCTTGTAGAAATGCCTAAACAATTTCAAAAATAAATTTAGCATGAAAGATTTTGGAAAAATAAAATTTTTTCTCAACATATAAATTAATCATTTTCCAAATGGAATTTTGATGCATTGGCTAATATAAATAAACAAAATTCTGAATTGCTTTCAAATGGAGTAAACAAAGCTACTAAAATCACAAATGATTATTTGATCATTTAAAGTAAAAAAAAAAAAAAAAAAAAAAAAAAAGACCTATCTCATTTAGATAAAAGATGATGGAGATACAGCTAATATGATTATTTATCTTATAAATTATACATGATCAGACATTGTATTTTCTATACATTTATTAGCAACATATGATTTTAGTCCAACTCAAACTCATTGAAATGATGCCAATCATATGTTGACATACATTCATGGAACAATTAATATAGTTATATTTTATATAACAAAATAAACATCACAATTGTTTGGTATTATATTCTAAACCCAATAAAGCTTGATGCATGTTAAATATGATGTATGTTTGCTTGTGATGATATTGAAGTGTTATCATTTATATGCATGTGACTTGAAATCATGTTGGGAGAGAATTCATGAAACAAGGTGTCAAATTGAGATTTATAACCCAAAATTTTTGAGAATCATGTAAATTATGTTCAATAAAAAGTAATACAATAGTATTCTTCAAAGACAATACTACATGTATTGAACTAATTAAATGGAGTTACCAAAGTAGGTTATATTAAAGGCAATAGAATAAGACATAATTTTATGAAAATTCTTTATGATTAAGAACTTTAAAAGTGTGGTGAGGTAAATATTTAACAAATATTATTTAAGTAATAATCTAACATATTAACATATAACTAGCTATGATATTTAAAAAGCTAATAAATGAGATTTAAGTGTGTCAACTCAAAGATATTCATGATAAACCACATGAGAAACTAAACTCATGAACTTGAGTTGAACATGCTCATGAGCAAAATGTTTGAGTAAAGAATGCTAGTGTACCATATTAATAATTTTTTTTTCATTCATTAAGAATTTCTCTTATTAGATGTTTAAAAAAAAAAAAACATATTTTAATGAGATAGTATTCGAGAACTATTCTGCGTTTGTGAGAATATTTTATCCTTTTTCCTTATTTAATGAGATTATCTTTAAAGTCAGTCAAGGAGAATACTTTATCCTTTTTCCTTTTTTTCTTTTTCTTCCTTTAAGCTTTAATATGGCATCCTAGACGGACATGGTAGGTGAAATGCATAAATATATTATTAATGATTAATAATGTAACCTATTAGCTTTAACTTTTCCCCTCATTAATTGTGCTGCACTTATAAATTGGATCATGGGAATTATGAATGAAAAACATCTTTGGAAAAGAATTCTATACTTCTTGTTACATTGTCTTACTCCAAAAGAATTATTATATAATAGTAACTTTGTTATAATCATATAGTAAGCATTTTCAGATGTAACTCTCAGAATAATGATGTATATATAGGAATGAGAATGATTTATTTATTTATTTTTATCTATTTCTTTTTCTATTTCTAATAAGTAATCTAGGTGCGGTAATAAATATGAAATGGAATAGATTTCTCCTTCTCATGAATGCTTTATTTTGGTTTTTTAAACATATTCTTGTGGATTGCATCAAACACGTACTTGCAAAACAGTATACAAAAATTCATAGTAAAGTAATCATATTTAAAGCATTTTGATTTTATTATATATATATATATATATACATTGATTATTTAACTAAAACAAAAGCTTTAAAAGATGTTAACGATTAAGAAAATCATGTAATGTAAACCCATGAGGAATCATTTAAAGCATTTTAATTATATCTCTCTCTATATATAGACATTAGATTATTTAAGTAACAAAAGTTTTAAAAGATGTTAATGATTAAGAAAATCATTTAATCTAAACCCATGGCAGTGAACTGGTTTCTAACACCGTTATTTTATCAAGAGGAAATTAATTCTCTACTGACCTAAGCAACCCTATAAATATTAATGATTATTGCCAGACATCTAATTAGTTCTAAGACTCCTTCTACTGCTACTTTATAATATTGACCAAGGGAATTTGAGGTTTACCTACTTGAGAACTTCTCTCCTATTACATTGGAAATTAGTTGATGAAACTATGACAAGAAAAAATAGAATTGGAAAAGTATTATGAGCAACCTGTTTATTATAAAGAAAGCTACGGAGTGGGTTAATGGATATAGTCTCTCTAAAGCATTGTTGGATTTGATGATAGAAATGATAGGTTGAAAAGCTGGGACAACAATATAGTTTCTTGTTACATTGAAGTAGTCGTTTGCAATATATACTAATGATTTGGTAGCTTCATCATAATAAAACATTAAAATCCAACACCAGATCACAGTTCCATGCTGCTAAGCATGTTTTACAATCTAAGAGACATCTTATATATTTTCATTTCACATCAGTAGTTAATTGTCATTTAGGCTAGGTATAATGAAATTCAATGTATTTAAATATCTCATTTACCATAGTTTTATTTCTATCAACAAGACTCATCCATCACAGATGAACTACATGATTATTTATCATTTATAGCTCCTTCCCAGTTGTCACAATTTTGTATTTTATAATTCCCAGATATGAGTCACAGATGATCGAGGAAATTACCAGAGATGTGTTAAATGAAATGATAGGTAAACACTGTAATGAGGATGGCCTGGTTGGTAAAAAACCCCGTTTGGAAGCCTTAAAGGAGTTGATTACTAAACCAAAAGATGTTCTCATGGTTGGGATCTGTGGACTCAGTGGAACGGGAAAGACAACTTTCGCCCGAGCTTTGTATGATGAAATTTCTTGTGAATTTGAGGGTGCTAGTTTTCTTGCAAACATTGGAGAGGTATTCAAAAAGGATGATCTATATTGTTTACAGGAACGACTTTTTTGTGATATTCTATTAGGGGAAAATCAAGAAATTAGGCCGTTTCACAGAAGGAACAATTTGATGAAGGATAAAATTCGTTGTAAAAAAGTTCTTATTATTCTTGATGATGTGAATAATGCAAAACAATTGGAAATCTTAGCAGGAGAACATGGATGGTTTGGTAAAGGAAGTAGAATTATTATCACAACTAAGAAAAAACATCTACTACAGCATCAAGTGGATGAATTTTATCAGATTGAGGAATTAGGCACCCTTGAAGCTCTAGAACTCTTTAGTCACCATGCCAATACTAAAGGAGAATCCCTGTGTAAGTTTTCTCACCTATCAACGCAAGTAATAAAGTATTGTGGTTTCCATCCTTTGGATCTTAAAGTTGTGGGTACTTTTCTACGTGGCAAGAGCTACTTGCAGTGGCAAGTTCAGTTGGAAAATTTAGCTAGAGAGTCTGCTAGAGAAAATTTGGGTATTAGAGCAAGTTATAATGGATTAAATCTTCGAGAGAAGGATATATTCCTTGATGTTACATGTTTCTTCAAAGGGGAGCACAAAGATTTTGTTGCAAAAATGCTGAATGAACATGATTTCTCTGCTGAAAAAGGAATAGAAGTTCTAACTGATAGGTGCCTCATAACAGTTTCAGAAAGAAAGTTATGGGTGCAGAGTATAATACAAGAGTTGGGCTGGCAAATTGTTCGGGAAGCAGGCAAACCTTGCCGCTTTTTGGATCATATGAATATCCAACGCCTATTGAGAACAAAAAAGGTATTTTTTTCATATATATATATATATATATATATATGTATTCTTAGATGTTAATATAGTTTAAGAAACTATTTACTGATACATATACACAAAATTTTTGTTTTACTTATTTGTGGCTCTTTCTTGTAGGGGATACGTGAAGTCGAAGGCATATCCCTAGACCTATCCAAATCAAAGGATATAGATTTTTCTACAGAAGCCTTTGAAAAGATGACTGAACTTAAATTGCTAAAAGTCTTCTTGGGTTCTGATTGTGTAGATGGAAAGGAGAATTATAAAGTGAATCTTTCTACAGACTTTGGACTTCGTTGTTCTGTGTTAAGGTACCTCCATTGGCATGGATACCAACTAGAATCTTATCCTCCAAATTTTGAGGCAGTGGAGCTTCTTGAACTCAACATGCCATATAGCTGCCTAAAACAAATTAACGGGAATGAGGTATGATTACTATGGTTTTTTTTGTACATGTGCTTGTTTCTAAGATGAGTGATGATGTAAATAAAAGCTAATTTACTCGATAAAAATTCTCCTTCAGATTCATTTTCCAAAGTTGACTACCCTCAATCTTAGTCACTCCCAACACTTGGAAAATATCCCAAACTTCTCGAGGATGCCAAATTTGGAGAGACTGGTTCTTGAAGATTGTAGAAGTTTGGTTAAGGTTGACCCATCTATTGGAAATCTGAACAAGCTTTCTTTGATGAATTTGAAAGACTGCAAAAGGCTTAATAGTCTTCCAAAGAGCATTTGTAAATTCAAATTTCTTGAAACTCTTATTCTTGCGGGTTGTTCGAGACTTGAGAAATTGTTAGGTGACTGGGAGGAACGGCAAAGTTCAGTAAACCTGATGGCAAGTCGAACTTATAGAAGTGAGTATAAGATACTGTTATTTTGTTTGTTTTCGCACACTATTAGGTCTAAGCAAATGCCATCTTGTGATAGGGCAGTCCCCTGTCATCTTTTGATGCTTACTGTCATTGCAAAAGTTAAATCTAACTGGAAATGACTTTATTATCATACCAGGAGTCATTATTCTACCTCCGACCCTAAGAATTCTTCACTTGGGGCATTGCAAGAGGTTTCAAGAAATTCTAAAGCTTCCTTCAAGTATCCAAGAAGTAGATGCATACAACTGCATTTCTATGGGAACTTTATCGTGGAACACCAGACTAGGAGCATCCATTTTACAGAGGATCAAGGTTTCTCTCTCCCATGTTAAACTTTGTCATTTTCAAGGCAGAACTTTGCTCTCTTTTTCATGATAAACTTTAATTTTGATGGCAGATTAATCCGGAATCTGCATTTTCTATCGTTCTTCCTGGGAATACAATTCCAGACTGTTGGGTCACCCATAAGGTGACGGGATCTTCAGTGACTTTGAAGTTGAAAAATCCTGATCGGTACAACGATGACTTCTTGGGATTTGCCGTGTGCCTTGTTTTTGCACCACAGGCTGAAAGGCCTCAGCTAAATCCTGAAATATTGTGTGAATTGAATAATTTCACATTTTTCTACTGCTGTGGCGAGGACAGTGTAGATGAATTTCCAGAGTTAGATCAAGAATGGGGCAACAATGGTACAGATCATGTGTGGTTGGCATACCGACCACATGCTCGAGCTGATAGATGTCATCCTAAAGAATGGAATCATATTAAGGCTTCATTTGAAGTCTTTAACTGTGTGGTGAAAGAGTGTGCTATTCGCCTTATATACAAGAAACAAGTAGTGTTTGGGCAAGAAGCCCAGTGAAAATGGAATTTATGGCTCATACTCCGTTGATAACTCCATTATTCATGATATTTCTTCCAGCTTCCAAAACGTTTGGATTGTTTGATTTGAATGTTCCAAAATATCCATATAAACTCCTTTCTAAGAAAGTCTGTTTATCTGTGGATATCACCTTTGTTTCTCTCCACCAATTTATAAAGATTGATTCATCTGAAATTGAGCAATCATCACTGACCTGAGGATTTAGGTCATCGTCTCCACTGCCGGTACCAGTTATCGCCTGTCTGAAAGCTACCCTTTTTACTAATCAGGGGTGCTGCCTCCCTCACTCCCATAGCCAGAATCCACAAATTAGCACTGGACCTTCTCCACCACCTGTAGCTGGCCAGTTTTCTCCTTAATTTTCAAGATCAATTGATGGTCACATAAAGGAAGCTGTGTTCCTATTTGCAGATATCTTCCCAGCACTCGTTGGCAAGGAAAAAAGAGTGGGATTGTGGGCGAGGCAATGTAAGGGCTTATGGCTTTGGCGTGGGGGGATCTTCAGTGTGAGAGCGAATTGTGGGCTGTTCTGATGAGCTTTATCTTTAGATGTGTTTAATGTCTTTAAGATAAGGCCTTGTTTCGTTGTTTCTATATATCTTTACCTCCACCTTAGTACATTCTCCTTTGAATCTTTTTCATACCTGGAAAATGCTTCTCCGAAACTTCCCATCTGCTTTCAGACGTCAAATGGATCTATGGGATAAAAAATTGGCACAACTGTTTGTCCCATTTCTTTCCTGCACTCCATGATCTTCACAAGCTCATTCAAGCACCATCCAGAACTAGCATAGTTTTTTGAGAATACGACTATAGAAAACCTTGATTCCTCGATAGCTTTCAAGATTTCTGGAGCAATCTCTTCTCCTCTCTTAAGTGTATCATCTATAAAAGTTTTAACGCTTTTGTGAACTAAAGTGGTATAAAGGTGATTAGTAAAATTGAAATGGGTATCTTTGCCTCTAAAGCTCAGGAAAACATTGTACCTCCATGGATAGATAGAAGTTGACGAAGAACAGAAAACTTTTTGAGCACTTGTGTAAGCTGTGGGGGTTCCCCTTCACATGTCCTTCTCAAGCACAAGTCTTTGGCCGACTAGGACAAACATGTAACCTACTTGGGATCACTCTGTCTAGACCAAGATAAGTTTCGTCTGACACTCGAAGTGAGAGGTTTTCCTTTTTCCATAAGGTCAGACGGAATCGACAGACTGGGCTCTCTGGACTCTCAGACGAGGAAATCAATCCAGTCAAGTCCTCAAGACTTCTGGCACGCCTGACATTTGAACGTTGGCCCAAACACCTGACGTCTGAGCGATGGATTAGATGCTTGATGTCTAAGCAGCAGACAAGACTTCATTTACACCCAAAAGTCAATGTCAATTAATTGTTACACACAATCCCAGACATTGGCAAACTAAGTGGACAATCAACTGCATGGTCTGAGATTTTGGCACATCAGCAGATGGCACCAATCAGTCGCCCTTATTTGATATGATTGCCCAGCTGCCCTAAGGATAATCATCAGCTAGAATGCATAGTCAGCACCATAGTGTCGATTCCATTAGCTCTGTATAAACCCCTCCAACAAGCACGAAAGTGGTATGCGCACACATATGCTCATTCTCTCCTACAAAATAGTTAAAACTATTCTTGTCTGACTTGAGTTTCGGAGGGGCGTGCCCGAACCACCCGTCTAGACATCCTTTTGTGCAGAGAAGAAGTTCGTCTGACTCCAATGAAGTTGGGCGGACACTTCAAGAAGCACGAATAAGGGATGCAGTCCGCCTGACTCCAGTGAAGCTGAATGGACCTGACCCCAGTTGGGATTGACACCAACATTGGCGCCGTTTGTGGGAACGACTAAGGATGTCAACTCCCTCTAGAAGTTGATCATCAGCTATGGGCAGCAAAAGCTACTTTGCCTAGCAAGAAAGTATAGAGAGATGCCAACGAGAGAATGATTGACAAATGCAATCTCTGCTCCTCCAAACGAGACAACTCAAAGAAGAGAATGAAGAGTTGCAAGCCTAAATGTCATCATCGGAACACTCTCAAAGTCGACAACCTCAAAGCCAGCGAATAGCCTCAGGATGGACTGATGAGACATCTTTCCCCAGGAACGCAGAGTTCCCCTCTGGCAACTACATGACACAATTTGAGGAGGAGTTTTTGCCAGCTCGCCAAGAGCAGTTGGACGAAGGCACCGACTCTACCTGAGTGTCAACGAAAAGGAGGCGCAATGGAAGGTTGTGTTTATTAGATGCGATGCGAGCCTGATTGGGACCTCAAGCCAGGCATGGGTGGAAAACTAGGCATGAAGGAAACCCTATAGGCCTGTCTAGGTCTCTCAACCGCAATAATTATGTCGAAATGGCTCTCTTAACCACCAAGGCAACAACAAGCAGAGGCCCCAACGAATTGAGCTCCACCCGGCTGGATGACATGCTCTCGATGCCGTTCGACCCTTATATTATTAACTATGAGCCACCTAGGGGGTTCATAGTGCCAAAATTCACGACATACGATGGAACAAGCGATCCATTTGATCACATCATGCACTTCAGGCAGCTCATGACCCTCGATATAGGAAATGATGCACTATTGTGTAAGGTCTTTTCGGCCAGCCTACATGGCCAAGCTCTTTCTTGGTTCCACCGTCTCTCGAAGAATTCCATGAACACTTTCTAGGATATATCGGAAGCCTTTGTGGACCACTACTTATATTCAACTCACCATAAGCAAAACATAAGCACCCTGCAGAACATCAAGATGCACGAGAACGAGTTGCTCAGAGACTTCATGAAGTGGTCTGGGCAAGCCATACTCCAGGTAGAGTCCTATTGCATGGATGCCATCCTGTAGATCTTCAAGCGAAGCATCAGCCAGAGCACACCATTCTTTGAGTCTCTCGCAAAGAAGCCGCTTACGACGATGGATGACTTGTTTAGACGAGCAAACAAATACTCCATGCTCGAAGACAATGTCCAAGAAGCCACTCAGCAGGTCTTGTTCACCAATCGTCTGACCAAGCACAACAAGGCAGGAAACTCTAAACCCTCAATCCAATCGAGGCAAGCTAGCAAGAGGCGGGATGGCCAGCAGCAGCAGGATCAGGCAAGACTAATCCTCTTTAGTATCTCATATGAGAGACTCATCCTGATGATCCGCAATTTGTCCGACTTTAGATGGCTAGAGCTGATCAAGACAGATCCGACCAAATGGGATCGGAGTAGAAGGTGCTCCTATTATAAGTACCATGACCATACCACTGAGCAATGTAAGAGTCTCCATTACTTGGTGGAAAAACTAATCAGAGTCGGGCACTTGAAACAATATGTCTGCACAACTAGCGGGTAAAGAGAGACGACCCAAGAGCTAGCCGTCCAAGCCCCTGCATCTTCAATAACTCCTAGAGTTGTCATCAACTATATACACGGAGGCCCCATTGATGATAGATACAGTTCTAAGCAAAAAAGGCGAAGGTTGCTCCCCTCAAACTCTGTAAGAGAGCGGGTTAACTTCGTTTAGCGTAACTTTTCGAAAGAAAGTGTGCGCCCTGTTGACGGCATAGTTACCTTTCCCCCATTAAATGCTAGCCAAGTATTGCAACCGCACAAAAACGCCCTAGTCCTAACACTAGGAATAAACGAATTCGACGTGAGAAGGGTTCTAGTTGATTTAGGTAGTTCAACTGACCTCTTGCAAATGTCAGCCTACAAACAGATGGGTTACTCACCATCCGCCCTAGAGAACCTAGGGCGTTTGCTGTCCGGATTCAATGGAGCCACGACAACTTCTCAGGATGACATTGTGCTACCCGTCCAAGCTGACCCAGTCACCCTGAATGTACAATTCTCAATGGTCGAAGATTTGTCCCATTTCAATGCCATTATGGGATGTGTATGGCTTCACATAATGAAAGTCGTTCCTTCTACGTACCATTAGATGGTGAGCTACCTCACTAAGGAGGGACAAGTTGATCTCCTTGGAAACTAGCTAGCTGCGCACTAATGCTACCAGGTGGCTCTAAACTCCGAAAATCTAGCCAGTGAAGAGGCTAGGTCCAAAATCATCAAACATAAGGGAGCAATAGCAATTACTGAGCCCGACGGAGAAAGATCCATCTGTAGCTGATCCACTCCAACCACTGTGTCTCTCACTAGCTCCCTGCTCACGAAGGATGAACTGGAACTACTAAGAAGTATGTTTCAGCAAAATAAGGACGTCTTCGCCTAGACTCATTCTAATGTGTTGGGAATTCATCCATTTGTGGCCTCTCAGAAACTTAATGTTTCACTCACCCCGCAACCTATCCGGAAAATGGTCCGACGTTTCCATCCGGACTGACAAAAAGTCATCTAGATGGAAATTGACAAACCGTTGGCAACCGAATTTATCATAGAAGTCAAATATCTGGACTGGTTGGCAAATGTGGTAGTTATTCCAAAGAAGGACGAGAAGTGGCGAGTTTATGTTGATTACACCAACCTGAATGACACCTACCTGAGTGATAGCTTTCTCTTACCTTAGATAGATCAAATAGTCGATTCCACCGCTGGGCATGGGATGCTCTCCTTCTTAGATGTCTTCTCCAGATATCATCAAATCCCTATATATATTCCAACCCGATGAGGAGAAGATAGCCTTTGTAACACCACATGATTTGTACTGCTACAAAGTCATGTCGTTCGGGCTTAAGAATGCTAGTGCTACTTATCAGAGACTAATGATGATGATTTTCAAGCCCTTAATCTGCCGAATAGTGAAGGTTTACATTAATGACATTATGGTAAAAAGTGAAACCCGAGTTGAGTACGTCCAGTACTTGGAAGAAACATTTCGTTTAATACAAGCCTACAACATGAAACTCAATCCAACTAAGTGCACCTTTGGTGTTAATGCAAGAAAGTTTCTAGGGTTTATGGTCACCCAAAGAGGAATTGAAGTTAATTCGATGCAAATAAAGGGAAATGGGTGCCGAAAGGAAATGGGTAGACGAACTGTTCGGAGTCCTATGGGCTTACCAAACAACATTCAGATGACCAATATGAGCTACTCCTTTCGCCCTTGCTTATGGGATGAAGGTTGTTATTCCAACTGAAATTGGCATGCTTATCACCAAAACAGTCATGCAAGAGCAAATAGACAATGATGAAGATCTCATAAGACAATTGGATTAGGCAGATGACATACGAGGAGACGCGGCTATCCGAATGACTTCTTACCGTCAAAGGGCGATCGCTCATTACAACAAGAAGGCACAACTACGGTTTTTCTGGCTAGGAACTTTAGTCTTCAGAAGAGTCTTAGAACACAATCGAAGTCGGAGCTGAAAAGCTTCAAGCTAATTGGGAAGGGTCATATGTTGTAACTAAGGCTAGAGACTCAGGAACATACCATCTTCAAAAACTGGACGGTGTACCCCTACTTCGCTCGTAGAATGTATCCAATTTAAAGCAGTACTCTCAATAAAGTTTGCTTACGAAAATAATGCATGAGAGACAAATGGATAAAGTAAATGTATTCAAATAAATAAGACATTCATTGCCTTTATAGGTTTAGCAGTTTAGGCCACATCTGACCAGAATAAATAAATAAAAACAAAATATCAGGCCTGCTCGCCAGAGGGACTGCCTACAGAAACATCTCTTTCTTCCTAGGTAGGGTCGCCTAGAAACTCATCTTTGTCATCTAAAGGGAAGTTGGGAGTATCTTGGGCAATGTCATGCTTCTTCATACAACATCAGTAGTCATAGAAGAACATGTCATCCACCTGCTTTTGGTAGTGTGCCTCCAAAGCTTCTTTCTTCACAACAAACCCCGCTTGGAGATCCTACTGCTTCTGCCTCAGTGGGGCAGCCTCTTCTTCGGTCTTCTTCTTGTCAGCCGCCATAACTTCCTTCTTTTCAGCCAGCCAACGCGCTTCAACTTGAATTGCCTCCTTCTCCCCCTCTACTTTCCTTAGCAGACCAACTCCTTCTTCAACAAGCTTTCGAGTAGCAGCATTTTCACTCTTCATTGTCTCCAAGCTGGTGAGGAGATCCTCATTCTCCTCCATGTTATAAGCAATATATGCCCTCATGATTTCGGTTGCTTTCAGTTGGTGGAAAAGGTAAGCACGCTACCGCATGAGGTTTCGAACTCTAGCTATCACCTGGGGGCCAGTAGAGGAATCATTGTTAAATAAGGGCTAAAGCAAAATAAGTAGAAAATAAGGAGGCAACTTACCATTTCTGCCGTTTTAAAAGCCGTATAGTCTTGTATGCGAATAACGAGGGCAACAATGGTGTCCGAAGTACCATATGGAAGCCTTGCTGTGAAGGACCAACTGGAATAGTCTTCTATCTCGACTGGGATCCGTTGAGTAGCCGAAAAGAGAACACCCATGTTTTGTATTAGGGGCTCTCTTTCAGTGAAGGAAGGAATTCGCTTCAAGAGCTCGAATACCTCCTCTCAGCTGGGGACGTAGGATGACTTTAGACGAGAAGGAGAAGAAGTCATGAATCAAACGACTTTTCGCTGATGTTTTCTGGGACGACGAAGGGCCTCCTCGTCTCGTGATAAACATGTTCATCAATGGAAAGAAGTTTCTCATCCGACTTAGGAGCGACGACCGCAGCAGTAGTCGAAGGAACCGACATGGGCGTAGGAGCTAGAGTAGGTTCCGGACAAGCTTTCTTAGAGGAGGTAGGGTTGAAAACAATGGATTGGGACAGGCGCTTGCGCTGCTTCTCATGAAATCTGACCCTTAAGTTTGAAGCCATATCATTTTCTTCTTCCTCCTCACAAATAATGGGGGGGCACTATCCAATCAACCCCTACTTCTAACTCGCCATTGGAAAATGAAGGAGATGGAGATGACAAAGAAGATGAAACTAATGAAGAAGATGGAGATGCAAGAGGCGAAGTCCTTGCCCTCCAAACAGGCCGAGCAATAGGTTCCCTCATCGTTTTAGTGGAAGGACGGATAGCGGAACTAAAGGACAAGCGACTAGCAGCCGAAGCTTGCCTTAACGTCCCTTCTTGACTTTTTTCTCCCATTCCTCTAAACGGGCCTGGCGTACCTTAGAATTTGCAAGACGAGCGACTTTGTAGAAAGGCAAATGTTTCAGCACGAAGTGTTCACCAGGCACTAAAGATGGGGGGCCAGACGGGGAAAAACGAGGATGATGAACGGCTTTGGATTATTAATCAGAGCTAGCAAGTTTCTGTCCAACAAAAAAACCTTGTGAGCCTATTCAGGCGCGTCTATTTCGAACAATTTGTTAAGTCGGGTGAAAGAAGCCTTGTCCACCCACTCTATAAGGCGTCCTCACCTCTTGATTCGTCCCCAATTGGTGTGCCAAGTTGATTCTTGTTCAATCAACTGGTATGCTTTGATTTCAATCCTCAGACGGGAGTTATCAACAAAATTTATAAACCTAATTCACCATATACTAGGGTAGCACTAGCTAGCATAGTATAGTGGCTCTAGGATCGTCCACAGAGATGGGTTTTCACTCCACAATTGATATTAATTCAAAAACTGAATTGGTGTTTTTTCTTTTCTAAGTTAGCTTTAAAAGAAAACATAAGTTTGAATGCAAACGGTTGGTTTTAAGCTAACCAAACATAAAGTAACTGAAAGTAATTAGAAAGAAAGGTGTTTCTTGGAGTTTAAGGTCACTAGGCTGAGGTACCTTATACAAAAAGGGAGATTCCGGTCACTTGAATCTTTTCTTCGCATTGAGGATTTAACATATAGTTATTTCCTGAACCGGTGTGGTACAGATGCTTCCCATTAATGGTTTCAAACACTAAAACCTTGTCACTGATACACCTTGCAATGGTTCATACCTCTCACCTAGTACTAGCCATTCAAGGTGTTCCTTAACCTTGGATCACCCTTCAAAAGCGAACAAGAGATAACAATTAGACCTCCATGGAGCAAGATTGCAAGCAATAAGAATCCATGGAATCCGAAAGCTTACCAAGTATTAGCTATTCAAGGTGATCCTAAGTTAACTAAAAATATAAAAACCATTAACGGGTCACACTTTCTTTTCATTAAAAATTGAAACAACAAAAACTCACACTTTTGTATTCGAAACCTTACCTAGCTTCCTTCACCCAAGAAACAAAAAGCCTAGCCACTCATTCTTTGAGACAACATCTCCAAGGTTGATTTGCTAGAAATAAAAATAAAAGAGAAAACAAAATGAGAAGGTAAGGCAGAGCAAAGCTCTGTGTATTACTTGAAAAACCTATACAAGTGTTCTCTGATAAAAACTTCCCGAGAGATCTGTTTAAGAGTTTACAAGAGATATTATATAGGGAGGCTATTTACCCTTCCTTGATTACTTCCTAACTAAGGAATTACATGATTCGTGAATTACAAGGAGAAAATAGGGATTTATACAAAAATATCTGAAGACAAATATCAAAAGGAGTTGGTGCGCAAATATCTCAGATTACAGGTGGATTTCACAAGTTGAAACATGACTTGCGAAAATTTCGCAAGTTGAAACTGGTGATTTCGCAAGTTGAACTTTGATTTCGCAACTTGAACTTGAGGTTTCGCAAGTTGCGAAAATATCACGCAACCGATGAGCTCTTTGTGATTTGGCGACTATGTCCCTTTTTCCATTTCGCAAGTTGCGAAAATTTCGCAAGTTACTTCCACAACTTGCGAAATTGCTTGATGGATGATTTCTTCTCTTCTTTTCTTCCTTGTATACTTCAATGACTTTGGCAAAGGGTTATAAAGCTCTAAAGCTTGGTTTCTTCATGAATTTGAGCTTCAACTTGCTTTGCCATGAACTATACAAAGATCTCCCTCATTCTTGGATTGCTTTGGTGAACAAAAAGCTATCAAAAACACCAAAACTTAACACAATTTGATTAGAAACGATTGCAAGGGTCCTTAACATGCCAATTGAGTTAAAAGGTAATAACTACTACTCAAAAGTGTTTAAAAGAGTTAATTACAAGTTATAAAATAGAAATTTTTGAGTAGTAATCACTCCTGATTCGTCCCCAATTGGTGTTCTAATTGATTCAGATCAATCAACTGATGTTCCTTTGATTCAATCCTCAGACGGGAGTTATCAACAAAATTTATAAACCTATATCACCATATACTAGGGTAGCATAGCTAGCATAGCATAGTGGCTCTAGGATCGTCCACAGGGATGGGTTTTCATTTCACACCTGATATTAGTTTAAAGTACTGAAATGGTGATTTTTCTTTAAAAGGTTAGCTTTAAAAGAAAACATAATTTTCGGATGAAAAAAAAAAAAAATTGATTTTAAAGTAAACCAAAAATATTAACTGAGATTAATTACAAGGAAAATGGTTTCTTGGATTTTCAGGTCACTAGGTTCAGGCTTCTTATACAAAAGAGAAGATTCTGAATCTTTTCCTCGTATTGGGGATTTAACCTATAGTTATCCTCCTAACCGGTGTGTTACAGTTGCTTCCCATTAATGGTTTCAACGCTAAATCCCTCTCACTGATACACCTTGCAATGGCTCGTACCTCTCACCTAGTATTTGCCATTCAAGGAGATCTTAACCTTGGATTACCCTTCAAAAGCTCGCAGGAGATAACTAATGGATGTCTCTAGGGAGTCCAAAAGCTTACCAAGTGTTGGCTATTCTAGGCAAACCTACCTTTAAACCACCTCCCAGAGGCTCGCAAGAGATAACAATTGGATCTCTATGGACTGAGTCCAAAAGCTTACCAAGTGTTGGCCCAGGTGATTATAAGGGATTTTAAGTTAACTAAAAAGATAAAAACCATTAATGGGTCACAACCTTCTCTTCATTAAAAACTGAAACAAGGAAAACTCCTACCTTCGTATTCGGGTCCCTTACCTAGCTTCCTTCAATCCAAGAAACAAAAAGCCTAGCCACTCATCCTCTGAGGCCTCAGAAGATGTTTGGCTAGAAAGAAAATGAAAATGAAAATAAAATTGAGAAGCAAAAGCAGAGCAAGGCTCTGTATAATATATATTGATCGATTCTGTCTCTGATCCTCGATTACATTTACAAAAGGTTCAAAAGAATATATAGAGGAGTTTTTCCCACCTTCCTAACTAAACAATCTTGTCATTGGCCGATTACAAGGAGAAAATAGGCAATTACACAAAATATCTTGAGCTAAAAATCTAACGGAGTCGACGAGAAAATATCTGAAAATATCGAAAAATATCCCATGAGGATTTCGCAAGTGAGAAATGGAGTTGCGAAAATTTCGCAAGAGGGAAAGGTGGCTGCGAAAATTTTCGCAAGTGAAAAAGTCACTTGCGAAAATTTTGCAAGAGGAAAATGTGCTGCGAAAATTTCGCAAGTGGAAAAGTGTCTTGCGAAAATTTCGCAAGAGGAAAATGTTGATGCAAAAATTTCGCAAGTGGGATAGCTGCTGCGAAAATTTCGCAAGTGGAAAATGCTGATGCGAAAATTTCGCAAGTGGGAAGTGTGTTGCGAAAATTTTCGCAAGTGGAAAAGCTCTTGCGAAAATTTCACAAGTGGGAAATGCTCTTGCGAAAATTTCGCAAGTGGGAAGGCTGATGCGAAAATTTTCGCAAGAGGGAAGGCTGCTGCGAAAATTTTCGCAAGTGAGAAAGTCACTTGTGAAAATTTCGCAAGTGAAAGGTGCTGTTGCGAAATTTTCGCAATACCTGGTGCAGTCAGTTTCAAACGGCTATAACTTCTTCATTTCAGCTCCGATTTGCACACCGTTTGAAGCGTTGGATTCTTGACTTCCCGAGCTTTGAAACGATATATAGTAAATATAAAATGAACTCCAGAAAGTGATCCAAATGTGCAAAAGAAAACTGCAGCTGATCCCCTCTTGAATTCCAGTATGCGAAATTGCTTCCTGTTAGATTTCTCTCTCTCATTTTCTTCCTTGAATCTCTTGATTGGCTTGGAAACTTATTGACAAGGGTTGCACAAAAATTCTCCCTCATTCTTGGCTTACTTTAATGATCAAAAAGCTACTAAAAACACGAAAACTAGCCAAAAATTGATTAGTAACCTTTGCAAGGGTCCTTAATGTGCCAATTGAGTTAAAAGGTATTAATTACTACTCAAAAGTGTTTAAAAGAGTTTATAACATGCTATAAAAAGAGCACTTTTTGAGTAGTAATCAACTCCCCCCAACCGATATATTGCTAGTCCTTAGCAATGAAGGAGAGAAAAAATAAAAATAAAAGTAATATAATTTACAAAATCATGATGATCACTCCAAAAAATTGCAAGTGGCATGACTGATCAAACTCTGACATGGAACATTAAAGAAATAAAACTCAAACTTTAATAGGAGGTATCAAATAACTTGCCTAATCACAATTCATACAGATTAGGCATTATGCAAATTTAAGCTTCAAAATAATTTCCACTCCCAAAGGTCCAAAACTTACTCTTCCACAAAAATCTAAGTGTTACTTATTAGTTTCCGGATATAATATGTTGAACTATTCTCTCTCCTCAACTTAGTTCTTTTCAAAGCTTAGCAAACTAATCAACCTCCAATAGGCTAAGAACGTACCTCTTTTCTTTCATAATTTTTCTTGTAGGAGTGCAAAGCTTAAAGGTATTATTCTCTAAATTGTCCATGTAGCAGGGGTCCATCGATAACTCCCAACCAATAAAGGTTTAGGGCATCAAGCTTTAAGGATCTTTCAACCACTAACTCCTCGGATTTCACCCCGGATTTTTTAGAATAAATTTTAATACCCAAGCACCTATAGTATGTTAAACTCCACCCATTCACCCATGTAACGAGCATTGAGGTCGGTGACTCTCAACCAATTAAGGCTTAGGGCACTAGGCTTTAAAGATTTTCACCATATACCCCTCAGACCTTGCTCAGGTTTTAAGGTAAGTAAAATACACTTTTCTTCTCTTTTTTTTCAAAGGCTCATTGGCCTTTTATAAGGTGTCCCAACACTATTAAAATGAGGTCAAAGGTACCAAGTCTAAATTTTCTTAAGTCAAGGGAGAAAATAGTTTTTCATCTTATAAACGGAACCTAGTGTGCATAGTGTGTGGTAAGCTTAAAGTGGAAGAAATAAGATTGAAATCAATAGGAGTTTCAATAATTCATCAACTTCAATAAGCATAATACAACTCTAAGTTTCAAGTAAAAAGACAAAAATTTAATTTCTCCCATTTCATTTTGAGAATTTTTCCTTAATAACTATGGAACGTAGAATAAAAACTTTAAAAACTTTAAAAAATAAGCAAAAAGCACTAAATTACCAAAATAATCTAGCATTAATAACAAAACTTCCTTCCTCAACTCTCCCCCCAACCAAGTTGAACATTGCCCTCAATGTGGCAAGAGCGATTGAAAATACAAAGAGGAAGTGGTACCTCCTGAGTAGAATAGAGTCATTCGATTCATATAGGAGAAACCACATGATTAAAAAAATAATAATAATAATGAGTAGAGGAAATAATATGCCAAACATAATAAAAATGATATATATGTATTACTTTGAGAAAATACAATATGAGCTATGCACAAGTAATACATCCAATCCCAGTATATAAAACATCAAAAAGATGGGATTCACAGATCTAAAATAAAAAGTAAATGCAAAAAGTAGATAGATGATCAGGTAGTGGTAGGAGGATCATGTGGAGACGATGGCTCTACTGTGGTCTTCTCTGATGGTATAGTTTGCTTAGCTGGAGTAGCCTCCTCCTCTGGAGCTGTAGGCTCAGATGGGTCAGATCTATCATGCTCAGGTAGTGGCTGCATACCCAGATGCTGCTGAATCTGATGAAGGATGGCAGTATGATGGGTTTGTGTGGCAATGAGCTTATCCTGCTGTGCATATATAGTTGCCATCTGCTGGAAGAGAGCACCTTGAGTGGTGCTCAGTGTCTGTAAGGTATGAAGTAAGCCTCTAAACTCCGTAACAGATACGGTGATAGTACACTCAGATGAAGGAGGAGGTGCTGATGTAGCTGGCATAACTGGTGGAGTGTCAGGAGTGGTAAGAGGAGCAAAAGATGTAGCCTCAGGCATGGGCACTGGAGTAGGTGTTGCAGGGGCAGGGGGTATGATATCTGTAGGAATGTCACCCTGCTATGCCTGTGGTGGCTACTCATCCTGTGGTGGCTCTGGTGGTGTTGGCATATTTGGGGCTCCTTGAAGTGCAACATAAGCTGCCAAATGGTTCCATTTGTCGAGAGTGAATTGCTCTTGGCAATGGCCGCGGCGCTCAAGCTGAGGCTCCGAAGGATAGCCCAAATGCTCTAATATCTGACAGAGCAACCTGGGAAATAGTAAAGGAATAGCATCTGCTATCTAGAGCTTCCTCCTATGGACCTTCTCTTCAAAGTGAAGAAGGGAGGTCATGATCAAATGATGAGGGCCAAAGTAGTAACCCTCAGATATCCGGAATAAAGCCTCCAATATAGCTCATCTCCTCTGTACCATATGCTGAAGTGGAAAAATGTTGAAGCGCAGGACTACATCTATAAGGAGCATCCTAGGTGGAAGCTCCTTTCTCACTAAAACCGAGACTACAGAGGTCCCCCTGGACAATAGATGGACCATGTCCCTCTGAGAGAAATGAGACCACACTCTGAAGTCTACTGGTCTCGTAGGCTCATAAGGAATATGCAGGGAGTCTGCGATGTGTCTAGCTCCAAGGATACCCTGGCGTCCATCTATACTGAAGTGAATGAGAGTAGGATTTCGGACGCCGCGAGTAGTCATAGATTGATAAAAGTCTAGTACCACTCTGGGATAGAAGAACTGCTTAAGAGCCATCAGATGCTCCATATGGTATCTTTGGAATAGGTGGAATGAATCTCTAAGCTCCGGCTGCTCTCTAAAAGTCTCCAGATCAAAGCATAGCTCGGAGTGGAATGGCCTAGCTCTGCAGTGCAAATTTCCCTCTATAGGTGCTCCTGCAATCATAGGTCGCCTGATAATGGCTTTTGGGGAAATTCCAAAAGGAATCTGAGACTCTGTAGTAGGCGGCTTAGGCTGTGGAGGTGCAGATGACTCTCCTAGACCCGAAAATTTGGCTTTCTTTGCAGGGGGGCGACGAACTGATTTCTTTGGGCTCGAAATGGCTGTCCCAGGTGTAGTCGATGGTCTCCTCATCTGATATCTACGTTGAGGAGGGCTAGATTACATTCCACCCTCAGAAAATGGAATGGCAGGGTCTTGTGGGGCCTGAGATACGGAATCTCGCGTAGGTGAAACTCTTGGCCTTGGAATTCGAGTTGATAGAGACGCGACATGGCCTCCTCTAGTCTTTGCCATGGCTACAATGGAGATGAATGGGGTTGCTTGAGTTCCACAGGGTACATGAAAGGTGGGCGGTGGTCTTCTCTCTTCAGACGCACGTCCTCAAGGCTTCAAATGGAGACAAGGGGCTGGAATTTAAAGGGTCGGAAGGTGGTAGGGCTTTTCGCAACTTGAAATGACTGTGCGAAATGAAAATGAGAGGCTCGGGTGGTTTAAATATAGGTTTAAACGACGGTTGGAATTTTCGCAACTTGCCCTGGAATTCGCAAGTTATTTCGTAACTTGCCCTATTTTCGCAACTTGATTCGCAGCTTGCGAAATCATTTCGCAACTTGTGAAAATGGCACACGTGTGCCTGAGAGGTGTTTCGCAGCTTGCAAAATTTTTTACAACTTGAATAGTGAACTTGCGAATTTGGGATTTGGGATTTTGCAAGTTGGCTTGATTTTCGCAAGTTGGATTTTCAACTTGCAAAATTTTCACAAGTTGGATTTTCAACTTGCGAAATTTTCGCAAGTTGGATTTTAGTGCTCTGCTTCAGGATTTTTCCCCCTTCTTTAGTTCTTTAAAGCTTCCCCAATTTCTTTGAAGTTCCTCCTAAAATTGATCATCCAAAAATAGTCCAAGTTAAGTTAAAATAAAATAAATTAAAGCTAAAATTAAAATTAAAAGGAATAATAAAGCTTTTAAATAAAAAAAATGACTACAAAAACATGGACTTGGGTAGTCTTTAAAAAAACTAAGTCCATCTACCCCTTTTCTCTTAAGGTTGCTATGGTTCAAGGAGAATGACTTCCTCCTTGTCTTGATTGAAAGGCTCCATGAATGGTTTGAGACGGTGGCCATTGACTTTGAAGGTGTCATTGCTTTTGGAATTGAGTAGTTCCACTACTCCATTGGAATACACTCGATGAATAATGAAAGGGCCTATGCATCTTGACTTTAGCTTTCCTGGTAAAATGTGGAGCCTAGAGTCATAGAGCAAGACTCTTTGTCCCTTCTGAAATTCTTTCTTGAAGATTAGCTGATCATGCCACTTCTTCATCCTCTATTTTGCAATTTTGGAATTGATGTAGGCATCATTTCTTAATTCTTCCATCTCATTAAGGTCTAAGCACCTCTTCATCCCGGCTCGAGTTAAGTCCATGTTTACCTTCTTGATTGCCCACCAAGCCTTGTATTCAACTTCCACAGGGAGATGACATGCTTTGTCATAGATAAGGCGATAAGGAGACATACCAAGAATGGTTTTGTAAGCCGTTCTATATGCCCATAGTGAATCATGGAGCTTAATAGACCAATCTCTTCTACTGTGTTCACCACCTTCATCAATATATTTTTTATTTCCCTGTTTGCTAACTCAACTTGCCCAGAAGCCTGAGGGTGGTAAGGTGTAGCTACCTTGTGCTTCACCCCATACTTGGCTAAGAGAGTTTCAAAAGGCTTGTTGCAAAAATGTGTACCTCCATCACTGATTATGGCCTTGGGCACCCTAAATCTCGAGAAGATGTTTTCTTTGAGAAATTTGAGAACAACTCTGTGATCATTGTGTTTACAGGGGATTGCCTCAACCCATTTTGAAACATAATCTACTCCCACTAGAATGTAAGAGTTATCAAAAGACATAGGGAAAGGTCCCATGAAGTCAATGCCCCATACATCGAAAAGATCAACTATTAAAATTGGGTTCATAGGCATCTGGTTCCTACGAGTCAACTTCCCAAGCCTTTGGCATCTATCACAGCTCCTGCACATAATGTGAGCATCTTTGAAAAGTGAAGCCAACCGAAACCTGATTGCAACACCTTCATGGTTGTTTTCTGAGAGGCGAAGTGGCCTCCACATGGACTTTCGTGGCAATAACTGAGGATCCTTTGTTGCTCTTGTTCAGGGACACACTTTCTTATTATTTGATCTGCACAATACTTGAAAAGAAAAGGTTCTTCCCAATAGTAGGCATGGATTTTTGCAAAGAAGTGCTTCCTATCTTGTGTTTTCCACTCACTTAGGACTTCACCAGTAACTAAATAGTTAGCAATATGAGCATACCAAGGAGCATCTTCTAGCAACATAAGTGACTCCTCCGGAAAATCATCATTAATTGGCAACCTATGGGAATTGTGTGATATAGCCAACCTTGAAAGGTGGTCAGCTACCACATTTTCTACTCCTTTCTTGTCTTTGATTTGGAGATTGAACTCTTGTAGTAAAAGAATCCATCTAATCAGCCTTGCTTTTGCATCTTGCTTTGTCAATAAGTACTTCAAAGCTGAGTGGTTAGTGAAAACCACAATGAAAGACCCTACCAAATAAGCACAAAATTTATCTAAGGCAAAAACTACAGCTAACAATTCTTTCTCTGTGGTTATGTAGTTTCTTTGCGCTTCATTCAATGTTTTGTTTGCATAGTAGATCACATAGGGCTTTCCATCTTCTCTTTGACCGAGAACAGCTCCTAGAGCAAAGTCACTGGCATCACACATTACTTCAAAAGGTAGTTGCCAATTGGGAGCCCTCACTATTGGAGCGGTTGTTAAGAATAACTTCAATTGTTCAAAACTCCTTTGACATCTTTCATCCCATATGAATTTAGCATCCTTCACTAATAGTTCACAAAGAGGTCTTGAAAGTTTAGAAAAATCTTTGATTAACCTTCTGTAAAACCCAGCATGGCCAAGGAATTGCCTTACTCCTTTGACATTTGTTGGGGATGGCAACTTAACAATCAGTTCCACCTTTGCTCTATCAACTTCAATGCCTTTGTTGGAGATGACGTGTCCAAGGACAATCCCTTGGTGTACCATGAAATGGCATTTCTCCCAGTTAAGCACTACGTCTTTTTCAATGCATCGGTTTAGAACAGCTTCCAGGTTGACTAAGCATTCCTCAAATGTGCCTCCATATATGGTGATATCGTCTATAAAGACTTCCATAATGTGCTCCACCATATCACTGAAAATACTTAACATGCATCTTTGGAATGTTGCAGGTGCATTGCATAAACCAAAAGGCATTCTTCCGTAGGTATAGGTTCCAAATGGACATGTGAACGTGGTCTTCTCCTGGTCTTCAACATTAATTTCTATTTGGAAATACCCGGAGTAGCCGTCCAAGAAACAATAGAAAGGATGGCCAGAGACTCTCTCAAGCACTTGGTCAATAAATGGCAATGGAAAGTGATCCTTCCTTATCATAGTATTCAATTTTCTATAATCAATACACACCCTCCAACCTGAAGTGAGGCGTGTAGAAACTTCTTCTCCCTTATCATTTTGCACCACTGTGATCCCTGATTTCTTTGGCACTACTTGAGTAGGACTCACCCATGGGCTATCTGATATGGGGTAGATAATACTGGCCTGAAGTAGCTTCAGAACTTCAGCTCGCACCACCTCTTGCATATGGGGATTCAATCTTCTCTGAGGTTGACGAACTGGCTTAACTTCTTTTTCCATGTATATATGATGTGTATAGACTAAAGGGTTGATCCCTTTCAAGTTAAAAATTTGCCATCCTATTGCTTTCTTACATCTCCTGAGGACTTCAAGTAGACACTCTTCTTGATTAGTGGTAAGAGATGAAGATATAAAAACAGGGCACTTCTTATTTTCTTCTAAGTATGCATACTTCAACTCCGTAGGTAGTGGCTTCAGGATAAGCTTTGGGGCCTCCTCTTTAACAGCTTCTTATGTCTCCTCCTCGTTGAATAAAGGTAGAATTTCTTCTATCTTCCTCCAAGGTGGCAGAGTAGCAAGCAAATCTGAAGGTTCAGGTAACCGTTCATCAAAATCCCCAAGACTTTCATTCAACTCATCTTGAATTTTCTGATCACAAAGCTCCTCCACTAGCATGTCAATGATGCACACCTCTTCTGGACCTTCTTCTTCTTCCGGATTGAATTGCCTATTGCACAAATTGAAGATATTGAGCTCTAATGTCATATTGCCAAACGTCAGTTGCATGAGTCCATTCCTACAATTGATGATTGCATTTGATGTAGCTCAGAATGGTCTTCCAAGTATGATAGGAACACAGTTAGTTCATTTGACAATTGGGTCCGTATCAAGAACAACAAAATCCATTGGGTAGTAGAAATTATCCACTTGAACTAAGACATCCTCAATCATTCCTCTTAAAATCTTCACTGATCTATCTGCTAGAGATAGAGTGATTGATGTTGGCTTCAATTCACCAAGTCCCAATTGCTTGTAGACAGAGTATGGTAGCAAATTCACACTTGCTCCCAAGTCCAACAAGGCTTTCTCCACTAACGTCCCTCCAATCATCACTGAGATGGTAGGGCAGCCTGGATCTTTGTACTTCACTGGAGACTTGCACTGTATAATGGCACTAACTTGCTCAGTCAAGAAGGCTTTCTTATTCACATTCAACCCTTTTTTTATAGTGCACAAGTCCTTCAGGAATTTTGCATAAGTCGGCACTTGTTTTATCATGTCTAACAATGGGATGTTGACTTTCACTTGCCTCAATACTTCAAGAATTTCTGAAGCATTGCTGATTCCCTTTTTCCCATGCAAAGCTTGAGGAAAATGTGGAGGCATGTGTTTCTTTATCACATCTTCCTTGTTAACTATCTTCTCCGGATTTTCATTCACAGTAGATTCATGGTCCTCTTTCTCTTTGCTATTCCCTTTTCTCTTTCCTTTGATTTCCTCCATCTTCTCTTTCTTTTCTTCATTCTCTGATTCATCATGCTCTGGCTTGGTTGTTGGCAGCTCAACCTCTTTACCACTCCTTAGAGTGATCACGGCCTTGATGTCTCTCACCTGTGAAGATTCTCCCTCATGAGCCTCCACTTCATGGATATTCTTGGGATTTTGGTGAGGTTGAGAAGGAAACCTTCCCTTCTCTTGCACTGTGTTGAGGTTGGTGAGCCTTGAGATTGAATATTGGAGATTATCTATCTTTTGAGATAGATCATTTTGCATTCCATCCATCATTTTATTCAATGTATTTTCTACACTGTCAATTCTTTGATTGAGTTGAGCATTGATGGATTTCTGGTCTCCAACAAAATCTCCCACGACCTTGCTTAAATTCACAATTGTTTGTTCAAGATTTGAAGCTTGTTGAGGTGCTTGGCCTGGTTACGTGTACTGAGGTGCTCTTGGTTTCCAGGAGAAATTTGGATGGTTCCTCTAATTTGAATTGTAGGTATTACCATATGAAGCATTGTTATTGGGCTTGAATTGTCCAATAACATTTGCTTGATCACTAAACATTTCTCTGACAGCTGGAATTGTAGGACACTCCTCCACCAAGTGCTCATAAGATTGACAAATGGAACATGGCATAGCTTGCACTGGTGTTTCAGAAACGGATTGCACTTCACGTATCTTTTTCAGTTCTAGCTCATCCAATCTTCTTGTCATAGCCGCAACTTTTGCTTTCATGTCGATAACTTCATTCAAGGTATACATCCCAGCCTTATCATTAAGAGCATTTGGTTAAGACTTCATTCTTCCCACTTCTTCCCTGTTCGGTTCATCCCATCCCCTTGAAACTTCAGCTACATAACTCAAGAAATCCATGGCTTCCTCCGAATTCTTACTCATGAAATCTCCTCCACACATAGTCTCTAGGAGTTGCTTCATTGAGGAAAACATACCATCATAAAAGTAGCTCACCAATAGCCATGTATCAAAGATATGGTGAGGACAAGCATTGATAGCTTCCATGTATCTCTCCCAACACTCATAAATTTTCTCATTCTCCTTAACTGAGAAGTTTGAAATTTTCCTTTTCAAGCCGTTGGTCCTATGAGTAGGGAAAAATTTCTTGAGAAATTCAGCTTGCAAATCAGTCCAAGTTTGGACACTCCTTGGCCTTAAAGAATTAAGCCAAATTTTAGCCTTACCCTTCAGGGTGAAAGGAAATAACTTCAGCCGCATCATGTCGATTGAAAATCCTCCTTCTTGGAATGTATTACAAACATCTTCAAATTCTTTGATATGCGCGTAGGGATTCTCACTTTCCATCCCATGGAAAGTAGGTAGAAATGGCACAATATGTGGCCTGATTACTAGCTACTCTGTAGGTGGCACTATGCATGATGGTGCACTCATACGAGGTGGATGCATGCGATCCCTCATTGATCTGAATGCATTGGGATTGTCCTGGTGACCATGGTGACTATGCTGATCTTCAAGTGTAGCTTCCATGACTTCCACTTCCAATTCCAACTCTGTTTCGTGAGGATTTTTTATTTTCACAAGCCTTCCCCCACTATCTCGTATCCAATAGGGCATACACAACTAGCAATATCTGAAACAAGAATAAAAACAAAGGAAACGAAAGAAAAACAATTCTTGAAAGAAAAATTACGGTTAACTAATAACTAATTAAAAGATAAATGAAAAACATAAGTAAATAAAAAGAAACAAAGAAAAAGTTAGTAAAAGAAAATAAAAATCACCAAACTTGTGATGAAAATCACAAGTGTTCTGAAAAGATCATATCACTGGTAAGTGGCACCATCCTCGGCAACGATGCCATTTGATCCATCCCCAATTAGTGTGCCAAGTTGATTCTTATTCAATCAACTGGTATGCTTTGATTTCAATCCTCAGATGGGAGTTATCAACAAAATTTATAAACCTAATTCACCATATACTAGGGTAGCACTAGCTAGCATAGTATAATGGCTCTAGGATCGTCCACAAAGATGGGTTTTCACTCCACAATTGATATTAATTCAAAAACTGAATTGGTGCTTTTTCTTTTCTAAGTTAGCTTTAAAAGAAAACATAAGTTTGAATGGAAACGGTTGGTTTTAAGCTAACTAAACATAAAGTAACTGAAAGTAATTAGAAAAAAAGGTGTTTATTGGAGTTTAAAGTCACTAGGCTGAGGTACCTTATACAAAAAGGGAGATTTTGGTCACTTGAATCTTTTCCTCACATTGGGGATTTAACATATAGTTATTTCCCGAATCAGTGTGGTACAGATGCTTCCCATTAATGGTTTCAAACACTAAAACCTTGTCACTGATACACCTTGCAATGGTTCATACCTCTCACCTAGTACTAGCCATTCAAAGTGTTCCTTAACCTTGGATCACCCTTCGAAAGTGAACAAGAGATAACAATTAGACCTCCATGGAGCAAGATTGCAAGCAATAAGAATCCATGGAATCTGAAAGCTTACCAAGTATTGGCTATTCAAGTTGATCCTAAGTTAACTAAAAATATAAAAACCATTAACGAGTCACACTTTCTCTTCATTAAAAATTGAAACAACAAAAACTCACACTTTTATATTCGGAACCTTACTTAGCTTCCTTCACCCAGGAAACAAAAAGCCTAGCCACTCATCCTTTGAGACAACATCTCCAAGGTTGATTTGCTAGAAATAAAAATAAAAGAGAAAACAAAATGAGAAGGTAAGGCAGAGCAAAGCTCTGTGTATTACTTTAGAAACCTATACAAGTGTTCTCTGAGAAAAACTTCCCGAGAGATCTGTTTAAGAGTTTACAAGAGATATTATATAGGGAGGCTATTTACCCTTCCCTAATTACTTCCTAACTAAGGAATTACATGATTCGTGAATTACAAGGAGAAAATAGGGATTTATACAAAAATATCTGAAGACAAATATCAAAAGGAGTTGGTGCGCAAATATCTCAGATTACAGGTGGATTTCACAAGTTGAAACATGACTTGCGAAAATTTCGCAAGTTGAAACTGGTGATTTCGCAAGTTGAACTTTGATTTCGCAAGCTGAACTTAAGGTTTCGCAAGTTGCGAAAATATCCTGCAACTGATGAGCTCTTTGTGATTTGGCGACTGTGTGCCTTTTTCCATTTCGCAAGTTGCGAAAATTTCACAAGTTACTTCCACAACTTGTGAAATTGCTTGATGGATGATTTCTTCTCTTCTCTTCTTCCTTGTATACTTGAATGACTTTGGAAAAGGGTTATGAAGCTCCAAAGCTTGGTTTCTTCATGAATTTGAGCTTCAACTTGCTTTGCCATGAACTATACAAAGATCTCCCTCATTCTTGGATTGCTTTGGTAAACAAAAAGCTATCAAAAACACCAAAACTTAACACAATTTGATTAGAAACGATTGCAAGGGTCCTTAACATGCCAATTGAGTTAAAAGGTAATAACTACTACTCAAAAGTGTTTAAAAGAGTTAATTACAAGCTATAAAATAGCACTTTTGAGTAGTAATCACCTCTCCTTGCTTGTATCACACAAATAGAAAAATTAGCAGTAAATTCACAACGAGGAGGAAATAACTGCAAAGTACAAAGAAAGTGACAGAAGCGTATCCTACTTGGAATCTCCAACGAATGTTGTGAAGAAAAGACTTTGTCTAGTCTGTCAGATGAACCACACTAAGGATCGGAGACTAGAACATACCCCTTTGCCCAGCCTTTGCACGTATCTGGAAGGCCGGTCACCAGCTGGAGGGAAGGAATATGGGTAGAGAAGCAGAACCTTTCTTTCCAGCTCATTTTGATAGTATAAACGAACAAGACGTCCAGCAAGGATAGATCCAACTGGAAAAGCATGTCTAGAACACTACATCCCATCAGTACCCGGACAACGTTTGGATGAACATAAGTTGAAAGGATTTGCGTGAAGTGAAGGAACTGCTTGAAGAGAGAGAAGGGGTAGACGAAGCCCCGCAGCGAATTATTCCTTAGTAAAATACATCAAGTTGTTGGCCTGATTAGTGGAGCATAGAGCCTCGCCATCTATTAGATGAATAAGGATATTGTCTAGAATGTGAAAGCGAGCCTGGAATGCCTATTCAGACAAGAGACTAACCGAACGCTCCGGTACGAGGCGCCAGACTCTAGTATTTTTCCATTCACTTTTTTTAGGCCTACCATTTCCATTGGTAGAGGCGACACCTCATTTTTCCATCATGTTGAGTGGATTTGAGCCATGTGGAAACCTGCATGGGATAATGTAGTTATCAAAACCAATCACCCGGCTAATCCGCCGTTCAGCGATGCCTCAACAATACAACGAAAATCTAGAAAGACTAAAAGTTCGAGTCTAAAAAGATCAGCTAATGAAGCTTACAAAGCAAGACTCTTAAATAATAAATAGAGGAAAGATTGCCCTCGTCATGCCAGCGCGACAGCAATAGAGCAAAACACATGAATGGATGATGGATGCCTAGACAATGTAGGAGCAGAAAGGGAAACTTGAAAAGCCCTAAATCTGGCCATCGGTATAGTCATCCTCTCCAAAACATAAACACCAAAAAACCTTAAAATCTGGAAGCCAAGATGTCCATTTCTGTTTAACCTAATAGCCATTAGCGTGGTTTAAAAGAGAGTAACAAATAGAAAGAAAGGTGAGCTTACCAAAATGAGGAATGAGTGCTCTCTAACGGGGAAGGAGTCCGTCGGAAGCAAACCTAAGGGTGGCGGCGAGGAAAGTGAAGAGCAACTAGTGGTAGACGCAGCGGCGATAAAGGTGTAGAGCGGGAAGAAAAACTCTAAAGTAGGACAGTCCAAAAAGTAACCTAAAAGGTGTGGGGCCCCTCTATTTATAGGGGTCCAAGAACCTAGGTATCCCAAGGGACAAGCCGCTTGGAAACGGTTCCCTAAGAGACGCGTTGTCTGACAGCCAACCTTGATGGATGTGACTCATCATTGCCCTTCCAAGTGACACGTGTTCTAAAGCGCCCAAGTAATCTAAAGAGACAGATAATTCATTCTACCTTAACCCATAGGCTACTCGTCCAGATAAAGGTAGACGAATTAAGAGGGCATTGTGGGAGGTTCCCTTCCACGTGTCCTTCTGAAGCACAAGTCTTTGGCAGACTAGGATAAACATGTAACCTGTTTGGGATCACTCCGTCTAGACCAAGGCAAGTTCCATCTGACACCCGAAGTGAGAGGCTTCCCTTCTTCCATAAGGCCAGACAAAATCGACAGACTTAGCTCTCTGGATTCTCAGACGGGAAAATCAATCCAGTCAATTCCTCAGGACTTCTACCATGTGTGATCAACCACACTTGACATCTAAATGCCAGCCCAGACACCTAATGTTTGAGCGGCGCCTTAGACGCTTTATGTCTAAGCAGCGAACAAGACTCCATTTACACCCAAAAGTCATTGTCAATTAATTGTTACACACAATCCCAGACATTGGCAGGCTAAGTGGACAGTCAACTGCACGCTCTGAGATTTTGGCATGTTAACAGATGGCACCAGTCAACCGCCCTTATTTGATATGATTGCCCAGCCGCCCTAAGGACAATCATCATAACAAGAAAGATTAGAATGTGATAAAATAAAGGCTTTGCTAAAGTAAGAAAAACACCCAAGATGGGGGGTGAATTGGGTTTATAAAATTTTTTAATCACAATAAATTCAAACACAGTATAAACAGAAATAAGGAGATAGAGTAGAAGAATTCAAACTCAGGTTTTATAGTGGTTCGGCACTTCCTTGCCTATGTCCACTCCCCTCAATCTCCTAACCGAGCGAGAGTTCCATTATCTTGAAGCTTCAACCAAGCTTCCAATCTTCTTACACTTGGATTCCAGATCCAACGGGCTCTTACACAATATCTTCAAGATTCAAACCTCTTGAAGGCTTTAATACTCGGTCTTTACAAGAATAAATGCCCTCAACCTAGATCAAATAGCTCAAATACAAAAGAAGGCTAGGATGACTTCACAAAGGTGCACTAGGAGGTATGCAAGTGAGAGTTTAATGCACTAAGAAGGAATTGAGAGCTTTTTGATCAAGAATTGGTAGGTAGACAATTGATTGCAAGTGTTCTCTTAGTCATAAATGAAGTGGGGCTCTCATTTTATAGGTTTCTAAGCTCGGGAGTCAAAAATAGCAAAAAAGAGCCTCAACCGGTTGAGTTGGGGGTCGACCGGTTTACTAGCCGTTGGAGTATTTAACGCTTTGGGAGGTTACCGTTGCCTCGACTGGACCTCGATCGAAGGTCGACCGGGAAGCAAGGAACCTCAACCGGGAAGGAGAGGTTTCTGGAAGAGAGAGAGTGTTTTTGGCACTCCTCAACCAAACCTCGACCAGTTAAGGGAAACCAGTCGATCGGTTCCCCAATCGGTTGAGCCAATTGGCCAGAGCCTCAACCGATTCAGCCTTTTGGCCCTGAAAACTTACCTTTTTCAATTCCTTTTTTTTCTAACACTTAGGCAAGGTCTTTAGGTGAATTAATATGCCAATTTTGAAACAATTTGCCTAAGGTATATTTGATAAAACTCGGGTTTTAATGAAATTGCAACTTAAAGAGATAAGCCGAGTTTTCAAAAGATGCATGGAAGGATATGAAAAACCTAATGTGGACCCGTATTTTTCACGTGCGCCCTCACTCGATTGGCGAGACTCGCTTTTTATTTATGAAAAAGTAATTTTTGGAAAAGTTGGAGTCGCCACTTATTTTATTTTTTATTTTAAAGGGAATAAAACAAGAAAGAAAAACCCTAAAATGTGACTCCATAATTTTTGGAAAAATCAAGTCTTTGAAAAAACCTGAGTCTGGATTCGGGGATCATGTTACTTATCGGGAAGGTACCTCTAGGAGGTAGCACCCCTCTAAGCCCTATAAAGGTCTCTACTGACTAAATTGAGGGGAACGTGGTAATTAAATGGTTGATCATGGATACCTAGGTAGACCAAGGTGATTTCAAAAAAATAAACATGTCTAACAAGAAAATCTAACCATCAGAGAGAGTTGAAGTGCATACCTGAACAGCTTCTCAAGCGCTATAATGAAACATCAAAGTTAGTATAAAGATACATCACATAACATGCATTCAATTGGAGATAATCAAACAAGCATCAAGGTAATCATGTATGACATCAAAATATGGACATGGCTCATAGAGGCATAGATATTCATAGAATTTCGAAAATGGGATGATGAAGAGCATACCTGGACAACGAGCTGAGCGCTAAAATGAGAAAAGAGGTTAGCTCAATAATAGGCATAAAACAAATTCAAGCATACTGTCAAGAAGAACCAAAATCAATCAAATATCAAGCAATCATCTCTTGAATTAATATCAAAGATGATGTCTAGAATATTGGATCCCCCACCAAGATCCAAATTGCTTTTGCACGAATTGATTCAATCAGTCCCATCATTCGGAACCATGAAGTTTATTCGTGCTTATTTTAAAAAAATGAGAAAACCATGAAAATAGTTGAAAATAAAATAAAATAGAGAAAGTGCATGCCAAGAGGAAAAATGGCAGCAAAAGATTATTGAAATCTGAATTTTATGCCTAGAAATCCCTAAGGATGAAATTTGAAGAAAACTGAAATTGTTTTAGTGAAAAAGATTTTGAAATCCAAATTTAAAATGTATAAGTTCACAAAGAGAAGAAGAAGAAATATTGAGGGTATGATGTGTGGCAAGGTGGCTAAGAGGGAGTAGAGCCTGGGAATTCTGGATAGAAGAAACCAATTCAATATGAAGATGTTCCATTGTCAAATGCTTCAATTAAAAAGGCAACCTGATCTGTAAGCTCAGCTGGATTTTCCTCGGTAATAGTCAGATACTGAACAGGAGGTCCAAACTTTCCAATTTTCTGTATTGATAGATTTCCTGCATTCTGTGTTAATTTCCCACCACCAAGATTTAATTCAACAGCTCCGTTGGAATACATACCCTTGCTGTTGCCATGAACTGAGCAGATTTCATATTTTCTATTGTGATCTATAATGGGACTGAACCTGCAATGAATGGTTTCTGTTTGCATTTAGTTCCTCAATACGTACTTGTCATCTAGTAATCTGTACGGTGGATGTCTTGACTCTGATGCAAGCTTTTCAAACATTACTGATGATGCTACATACTGTTCATTGCTAGGCTGTGGTACATGGTGCCATTTTGAAGCGAGAAGCATGCTTTTGGAAAACGATGTCTGTCAATGAGACCATTTTACTTCATTCTCTAAATCAAACTTAGACACCACCACCTGTTTCAATCTTCAAGATTCAATTTCAGGACTTTCTGTTCCTACTACAATTCAGAGTGCGAATTCTGCAAGTTCCGGGGAGTCATCTCAGTTTGATTAAATTGCAGGTGCATTCTGTGCAAGGGTCTGAACTTGCTGCAATTCCTCCTGCTTCCTGACAAGCTCGACAGTGTTGAAGGAATTCTTGAAAATCTGAAATATATCTGTGAGTAATCTTGGATACGTTCGAGCAATCTGTAAGTTCTTCACCTGCTCTCGTCGCTGAGTTGCCCCATTTCTTCAAATGTCTGGACCTGCCATCCCTGGTTTGCTTGGAGATCATCAATAAGAGGGCAATCAAGGTAGAATGGGCCAACTGATTCGTGTTCTTGTTGGTCAGATGTTAACCTACTAGTGCGTTCTATTGAACTGAGCAATACTATATTGACCCTCAAATTTGAATTTTGTAATCTGGATTCAGGACCAACAGCATCATTAGGGTCACTGGCAGTGGCAAGCCTTAATTCTTCATTGCTCCATGTATGCATCAATAGCCTTGTTCTGGTTGCATCTTTATTCTGATATCTATAGGCTATATGTGGTGGCCCACATTCTGTTTTAGCTCAGGCTAGAAACTGATACAGTGTACTCCGTAGCATATTCCAACACCTTGTCTAGTTTCAAACTCATTCATTGACTGCAGATTTTATTTTCTTCGCGGGCTTAGAACTCATTGGTTGCGAATCAGCAATATGAAATAGGACCTGGGAGTTGGCAATCACAAAAACCTGGTTTTCCCTTTCCCAAAACAGTCTCCTTCCGTTTAAAAACTGCACTCCTCATTTTCCTAAGGCCATATCCGCCTGCCCAAATGTTTGGATTTGTTCCAGCATAGAGGATTTATTATCGAAAGCGAGGCGTCCATAAACTTCACCAGAAGGTCAAGTTATTTATCATTTCTGCAGCCCTCTTTAATCCTTAATCTCTAAGAATTTAGCATCCCAAACATGACCAAAATGTTCTATGCTTTGAACATAAATTCTTTCTTTCCAGAATTCTCGCAAAAGCAATCTTTACTGCCACTAACTTGAACAGCCAGCATCTAAAAACTGTACTTCTAGACTGCATCTTTGGTTTGAACATGGTGTCGATGAGACCGCTAATGAACTCTGAGGAACCTCTATCTTATACTCGTTCTCAAGGACTTTGAGCTACTCTAGATCTTCTTCTAGTCGGAGAGTAGGTGAAAGCTCTGAACATATCCTCAGAAACTGGGCAAAATCAGGCTAAGGCAGAAGCTTCAATAGTGCTTCAATTCCTGACTCCATAAATAATCAGCAAGTTCAGGAAATTTTCATCATTTTGTGAATTGGAGCCAACACATGATAGATTCAAAATTGGACGAGCCACTCATCGCTGACGTCTATGGCAATTGAATTTATTAAACCAACCAAGCGGCAATGGCCATCTTCTCTTCATCTTTAGATCCACTTCCATTGTGGCAGCCTCATTAAGTCTTCCTGAGAAAATGAATACTTTCATGGGATTAGCAACTGTGCTAGGCTGAGTGTCACATGCCTAAAACCGAAAGTCACATATGTCGTTTAGTTCACAGCCAAACCAAGTTGCATGCAGCTGTAGGAATGAGTGATGCCTTAAATTTTTAGTCTTTGTTCTCTCGTTTGATTTTTGTTTTCTCATCAATTTTATTGTCAAAAGGACCATTTTTAGTAATCAGTTTACCCCTGCAGATTGCTTCAAAAGTTGCGGCTCTACATTTCCGGAACTACTGATACATGGGAATTAGAGAGACAGCTTGGTCAACTTGGTGAAGGTATCTGATTTCAATCCCATACTCATCTGCTCAGACGTCTTAAAGGTCTTCCCAACAGCTATTTCCGATCTTTGAAATTTAATTTTCTCTTTGATGATCCACGAGAGCCACTTCGAACTGTCACTTTCGGAATGCGATGAGCCTACTGCTATGAACCATAGCAACAGTTCCAGTTCCAATTCAGTGATAAATTCAATAGATCTACTTGTTGGTGATGGTGTTGAACAGAATCAGGTTAAAGGACAAATTCCATTTTGGCCTGGCAGGTGGCTTTTTGCTAGGTCTGCTATCATCACATTAAAAGTAATATCATCATGTACTGTGGATTTTGCTTCTTCAAATACCTCATATGCATCTGCAACTTTCCTAGAGTTGAAATACATTGTAAGCAGAGCATTAACAACAGAAGCTCTAACCGAAAGCCTAGTTTTGATGACCAGTGTATGCACCTTCCTTCTAAAATCTAGTAACTCCGGAGAACACAAGCTGAGAACACTAGCAAAAGCATACTTGCCATGTCTAACGCCCAATTGGTGCATTTCCGGAAACAAGTTCAAAGCGATCTCTGTATGCGTATTCTCTGCACATCCGGTGATTATTGCATTCCACACTACAGGGATCATCCAAGGTGTTTGATAGAATAAGCGGCAAGCATAACCAAATTGCCCTCTTGGTACAAGCTGACAACAGAATTGTCTATGAGTATACATCAGGATTTTCGATTTCACCGAATACCCGTTGCACAAAAGCTTAGTCTTTCGACATTGCGTAGAAAGAAATGAGAGAATTTCTAACATGTGTATAGGCTTTGAGACCTGTTATGATGGAATAAGCATGAAGCTGATTACCAGTTGTACCCATCTGAAATATTTGCTTTGGTATCACAGATGAAATACAAAATTTCTGTGGCAACTCCTCATTCTGGCAAGACATTGTAGTAGCCATTTTAAGAGGTAAACTTCTTTCATAGGCATGGATAGTAGAAAATACCAAACCAAAAGCATCATTGCCCCTTAACGCATGCTGAAATTGACTCTGAACTTTTAGAGCTATGGCACCTGTTGCAAATTGGGTCATTGAACGAGCTGATTGTGGAAGAGCATCTAATATCAAAAGACGTTATTGGACCTGAAGCTGGGCTCATGGGATTTTTGTTGCATGCTATACAATATTCTGCAGAATTGGATATCCCAAAGACAACCAGGATGCTCTATGCTTCAACACAAACTACATCTTTCCAGGTCTCAAACACAGGATCTCGATGTTTCAGAACCAGTGGTAGTAAACTGATGCAAATCAACCATGATGGCATTGTTTCCACAAGACAACCTTTGCAATTACCTACTTCTTTCTTATCCAAACTTCCCCACACTCTCATGATATGTAGGTCTTTCTTCTCACTAGGGGTATAGTTTAGACCCGTGACTTGAAGACAGAACACGGTGTATATCCATTGCGGCATTTGAAGGCAGAATGGAGACAGGGGCATGTACGAAAAATGCATAAAACACAAGAACATCCAAGGAAGAAGAAAAACACAAGAAAATCCATGAGAGCAAAATAGAAGAATGGCCTAGTTTTGGCAAGTTATGTAAAGCTCCAAATCATGTTTTTATCAGTGAGCTTAAAGAAATAAAAACCCAAAACAGAGAAGAAAAGAACACATCTTAAATATTCCAATAAAGAAGACCATGCCACAGGTGATCCATAAAAAAAAAACAATCTTTAACACAAATACACAAATCTGGAAGATTGAAAAGTAATGAACAGGGAATCATAATGATCAACCTAAGAGTCTTTCTCTGCTTCTCCAAAGACCAGGGAGTCCTCCCTTTCTTTGACCAGGCCCGATAACCCAGATGGACTCCCTCTCCCTTTCTGCTCCCTTCCCTCCTCGCCTACCTTTCTTCTCTGAATATTCTGCTTTCTCTTCCTCGCCTAACTTCTCATTGCGTTCTCCCAAAATCCCTTTTTTTTCTTCCAAGCCTCCTCTTTTTCTCTCAATATTGCGTGCTGAAAGTCCCCCCTCAAAGAAAGCCTCTTTCCTTTTCTTTTATTCTATCTCTGCTTTTCCAAAAGGAAGCTTTCCTTTCTCCTACCAAAAAATCTACCACCTTCGTTTTTCCAAAATTCTGTAATCCTCCTTCCAAAATAGATGGCAGCCTCGTTTCCTCATGCAAAAAAAAAAAAACCCAGAAATAAGAGTTAGTGGGCCTAAGTACATCTAAAAGCTATCCTAAAAATGAAGAAAAAAAATCCTAAGTCTAAATTAGGGCTGCCAAGAGCACAATGAAGGGTTAGATAAATCCCTCAACCAAAGTCTCCGAGGTGGCTCAAGAAAAGGTAAGTAGTATGAGTAGCAATGGGCCACCAAGGAACTACCGTGGAGCACTGGAAGTGAACTTAAAGACATGTGCCAAAGGGACAAAACTGAGGGTCTACACCTAAGTGCACCCATGCATTCATCTTACGTTCATTTCCTATGATGAAAAGACTTCCAAAGGTCTCGATCTTGTATCTATTTGGTCCTTTGATGTTTTTTTGAATTTGTACCTGAGGTTATTTGCCATTCAAACCAATTAGTCACTTAACCATGGTTTGTTATCATCAAAACCTGATTAGGAGAACCCCTGGGCTAACAATCTTCCCATTTTTTATGATAACAAACCTTGGTTATCTAGGAGAAAAAGAAATCTCCCCCTTAAACCAATCATGGATCAACCAATTCAGAATTTGTGAATTTAAAGCGAGAAAACAATGTAAAACATAAAAGTAGCATATCATATATATAGTAAAGTCAAAAATACATGAAGCATATATAGGTAAGATATGACAGTGATATGCATGTAGGTCTCCTAAATCCTATCCTAAATATATATCTCCCCATTTGGCAACATAAAAAAAAAAAAAAAACGAAGGGGGTCTCAAGCAAAATCAAGGCTGAGGAGGTGGAGGTGGAAACACGAAGCGGAGGTAAGCCATCATCTCCTCATGTTGACTCTCCTGGCAACTCTTGATGCGCTCAATCCTCTGCAGTAGGTACTCAAACTGAGAAGTGAACCTAGTCTGATACTGATCCATGCAATCCTCTATGGAATATAATCGAGTATCGCTGATGATTGCAAGGTCCTCCATACGAGTGTCAAGCGAGCTGATCTGGGCAGATAGATCCATCCATGGCACATGATCAGGAGCATGAGGTGCCTGATGAGAGGATGTCTCAGTGTGAAGAGGCTCGGTGAATGATGGCTCAGAAAAAGGTCCCTCTGTATATGTCGGCTTAGTCATCATAGGCTCCGTAAAAGTGGCATCAAAATGAACATCCTCTGTCTGGAGTGAAGGAATGTCAAGCTCGGGTTCTCTCTGCTCAAATCCTCTCTGAGGGTCTACCCCACCCTCCATCTCTCGAATCTCGGCCTCCTCCTCAACTGCATGATGCATTTGTCCCTAAGTTGGTGGACGCTCTTCTCGCCGAACCCAAAAGCCATCAGGGGCCTTCTCAAACTTCATGCGCCCCATGGACTGCTTATCATACGTGTCATAGATACTGGGGACCTCAAAATTTGTCTTTTTACTCAGGTCGACCCCGGCATCCTTGAACACATGAGTGAGGAAGTGCCCATAAGGGAGTACACAAGTAGAGCTCTCACAGCAGGACATCATGTGCATCAACATGAGGTATCCCAAATGGATCCGTCTCCCTGTCATAATGGAATCCATGATGAAGGCCTCGAGGTAAGAGACCTCGTCTCGGTGTCCGCCACGTGGAAGTAGAATGAAGCAGACCATATGGTGCAATACTTGGCTGGATACTGTCAGACTATGAGCTGATGGTTTGCCCATCCCTTGGGCATCTGCTAGTCCACATAACCTCTTAATGGCCTCTCTTAGCTCAAAACCCGGCAAAGTGGGCCAAGTCTTGGACTCATACACCCTGAGTCCGACTGGAAGAATATAAAAAATTTGGCAAATACTCTCCGGGTCCAGCTGAATCTCGACTCCCCTAATAGTGGAAATAAGCGGGCCACCATGTCCAAATGTGGCCCTCGAGTAGAAAGAATGTACCAAGGTCGGGAAAATCAGCTCTGAAAGTGTCACAACTGGCAGCCAACCCATCCGACTGAAGAGTCCCTCAAACCCGAAGTGCTGGTGTTGGGAGAAATTGATATTTCTCTCTGGAACCACTTTCCTCTGAGCAAACTTCTGCTTGTATCTTTGATACTCCTCGACGGAATTGAAATGAACTGTATCAAACCTTGCCTTTCGACGAGCCTCTGTCTGAGCAGGTTAAGATGGCTCAGCAAGGCGTTTGCCTTGAGCCCTAAAAGCTGCTGACTCTCTCCTAGGAGCCATCCGAAGACCAAAAAGAGAGAAAATGAGGCAGGTAGAGAGAGAAATCGAACCCAGATAAAAGCCCTAGGCACAAGGAAAATAAGCTGAAGCAGGTGGTGGCGCGCGGACAGAGGAGAGACTGTCCAAATCCGAAGTCCAAACGTCCCAAAAATGAAACCCTAGCCTCAAAAAGAACAATCCGGAGTCCTCAAAGTGCTGCAAAGGCGTCAAAAATCGTTTCTGGGCAGCTAAAACGATGCAATCCTAAAGAAACTAGAGAAAATAGGTGGAAAAATGAGGTGCAGGAGGCTCTTTAAATTCTTAGCCTCGACGAACCGGTCGATCGGTTCCTGATTCGGTCGACCACTTGGCCAACGGTCAACGCGGTCAACGCTTCCATTTTGTGCAAATTCTAGTCTCGTGATCCCCCCATGCCCTTTTCAGTTGAAATCCCTAATTTTTTATGTCCAATGCCCAAGGAATTTTGATTTTTGGTCAATATTTGACCATTTTTCTAAGTTTATGTCTATATGATGCATATGACATGAAATTCATGCAATCAGAGGGTATATTCAACAAGAATTCATTAGCAATCATTAGATCATAAAGAAATTACCCCTAGTTGTCTTCTAATATCGAAAAATTGTTCTTCACTTAGAAGTTTTGTAAAAATATCGGCAAGTTGATATTTTGTGCTTACAAATTCAAGTGTAATGTCACCCTTTTGTACATGGTCTCTAAGAAAATGATGTCTAATCTCTATATGCTTAGTCCTAGAGTGTTGCACAGGATTTTTTGAAATGTTTATGGCACTAGTGTTATCACATTTAATAGGAACATGATCAAAAGACAGATTAAAATCACTAAGTGTTTGTTTCATCCAAAGAATTTGGCACAACACAAACCAGCCGCTATGTATTCGGCTTCTGTCGTTGACAAAGCTACCAAATTTTGTTTCTTACTATGCTATGAAACAAGTGAGTGTCCTAGGAAATGACAAGTGCCACTAGTGCTCTTTCTTTCAACTCTACAACCGGCAAAATCAGCATCCGAGAATCCAATCAATTCAAAGTTATCACCCTTAGGATACCATAAGCCTATGTTCATTGTCCCTTTCAAATATCTAAGAATTCGTTTTACGGCACTTAAGTGAGATTCTTTAGGACAAGATTAAAATCTCGCACACAAGCATACACTATACATGATATCGGGTCTACTAGGGGTCAAATATAGCAAGAAACCTATATATCATGCCTCTATACATAGTTGAGTCAATGGATTTGCCTTTCTCATCCTTATCAAGCTTAATGGATGAGCTCATTGGAGTCTTCATCACTTTGGCTTCTTCCATGTTGAACCTTTTGAAAAGATCTTTTATATACTTTGCTTGATTGATGAATGTTCCTTCCTTTAGTTGCTTGATTTAAAGTCGAAGGAAGAAGTTGAGTTCTCCCATCATACTCATTTCAAACTCACTATGCATATACTTAGAGAATTCTTCACAAAGAGACATTAGTGGCTCCAAAAATAATATCATCAACATATATTTGAACTAGGAGTATATCTTTTTCTTTGGTCTTTGAAAAGAGTTGTGTCAATTTTTCCCATTTTAGAATCCTTTTCAAAAGAAATTTACTCAATCTTTCATACCATGCTCTATATGCTTGTTTCAAACCATAAAGTGCCTTTTTAAGTTTAAAAACATGGTTTGGAAAGTTAAAACTTTGAAAACTGGGAGGTTGTTCAACATATACTTCTTTATTTATAAAGCTATTTAAGAAAGCACTCTTCACATCCATTTGATATAGAATAAAGTCTTTAAAACATGCAAGGGCAAGTAACATTCTAATTGCTTCCAATCTAGTTACGGGGGCAAAAGTCTCTTCATAATCTATCCCTTCTTCTTGATTGTAACCTTGGGCTACCAATCTTGCTTTATTTCTAACAATTATGCCATTTTCATCCATTTTATTTCTAAACACCCATTTAGTTCCAATAACACTTTGATTTGAAGGTCTTGGCACTAATTCCCATACTTCACTTCTTTCAAATTGATTTAATTCTTCTTGCATAGCAATCATCCAATTTTCATCAATTATAGCATCTTTTATGTTTTTAGGCTCAATTTGAGAAATAAACGCAAGATTATTGCAAATATTTCTAAGAGATGATTTAGTTCTTATCCCACTTGATGGATTACCTATGATTTGATCTTGTGGGTGGTTGATGACAAACTTCCAATCTTTTGGAAGGTCTTAACTTGATTCACCTTGCACTTGTTGAGGAGGGGGTAGTGCCAAAGGTGATTCTTCTTCCTTGGGATCCTCTCCAATTTCTTCTTGTTGCCTCTTGTCTTCAATTTGCAATTTTCCCATGGAGGTCTCCAATCCTAAATCATCATCAAAACTTTCTCTTTCTTGAAGAGAATTGTTAGATTCATCAAAAATGACATGGATAGACTCTTCTACAACCATAGTTCTTTTGTTGAAGACTCTAAAAGCTTTACTTAACGTTGAGTAGCCAAAAAAAATTCCAACATCGGATTTTGCATCAAATTTTCCAAGATTATCTTTGGTGTTTAACATAAAACATTTGCACCCAAGACTTTGAAATAGCTAATGTTGAGTTTCTTGTTTTTCCAAAGCTCATAGGGAGTTTTCTTGAGAATGAGCCTCAATAATATTCTATTTAAAACATAACAAGAAGTGTTAACCACTTTGGCCCAAAAATATTTTGGTAAATTGTTTTCATTTAGCATGGTTCTAGCTATTTCTTGAAGAGTTCTATTTTTTCTTTCAACTACCCTATTTTGTTGAAGAGTTCTAGGAGCCGAAAAATTGTGGTTAATACCATGCTCATTGCAATATTCTTCAAAGTCAATATTTCCAAATTCTCTCCCATGATCACTTCTAATGCAAGTGATTATAAAACTTTTTTCATTTTGAATCTTGTTACAAAATTTTGAAAACTCATAAAAAGCTTCATTCTTTTGACTTAAAAAAAAAAAACCCATGTGTATCTAGAGAAATCATCCACAATGACATAAGCATAAGATTTTCCTCCTAGACTTGGTGTCCTAGAAGGACCAAATAAATCCATATGCAACAATTCAAGAGGTCTAGATGTTGAAATGAAATTTTTGTTTTTAAAAGAGTTTTTTATTTGTTTTCCCATTTGACAAGCTTCACAAACTTTGTCTTTTTGAAAATTTATTTTGGGAAGGCCTCTAACGAGTTCATCTTTGTTGAGTTGGGAAATGAGGTCCATGTTAGCATGTCCCAACCTCCTATTCCACAACCAACTTTGATCATGCATGCTTGAAAAACATCTTTCATGGCCATCATATTTTGAAATATTTATAGCACAAACATTATCACATATATGGCCCATGAAGATGGTTTTATCATTTTGAATATCCTTGATGATGCAATGAGATGCTTCAAAAATTACTTTAAAACCTTTGTCACAAAGTTGACTAATGCTCAAAAGATTATGTTTTAAACCATCTACTAATAAAACACTTTCAATAAGAGAGGATGTGCCATTACCTATGTTGTCTTGACCATTGATTCTTCCTTTTGCATTGTCACCAAAGGTAACATATCCTCCCTTTCTCTTTGTAAGGAAAGCGAACTTGGATTCATCCTCGGTCATGTGTCTTGAGCATCCACTATCCAAGAACCATTTATCCTTATTTGAACCCTACAAAATAAAATTCAAGTTGATTTAGGTACCCATATCTTTTTGGGTCCTTGAGGGTTAGTGACTTTGGATTTTTCAATTCAAACCTTTTTAGTCTTAGCATTTGAATTCTTTTGAGAACCATTTCTTAAGGGACATGTACTACTAATGTGTCCTCCTCTTCCACAAAAGTTGCAAATAGTGGAAGGACATTCACTTGAGGATTCTTTTACAAAATAGTTTTTAAAATACTTTTGGTTCTTTAAAGATTTGAAACCTACTCCTTGTTTTTCAAAAACACATTTTTGGCTAGCTAAGATCATTTCAAAGGATTTTTGTCCACAAGAAAAAATTGAAAGAGAGGAGGTCAACCATTCATTTTTCTTTTTCAAAATCTCATTTTCATTTCTCAAAATCTCATTTTCTTTTTCAAGATGAGTTTTAGAGATTTCAACAATTGAAAATCTTTCTTTCACTTCCTCAAGTTCCTTTTCAAGTTCTTGAATTTTCTTTTTAAGAGAATTATTTTTCAAACTAAGTTTTTCAAAATCCTCATATAATTCTTCAAAAACATCATGCATATCTTCATCACTAAAGTTAGAGTTTACCTCATCAAGATCATCTATTTCCATGAAGCACATGTTTGCCACTTCTTTATCATTTTCTTCCTCGGAGGATTCTTCACTTTCACTCTAAGTGGCCATCATTGCCTTCTTCATTCTTCTCTTGGCTTCACTTTTGTAGAGAGGACAATCATACTTAATGTGTCCTGGTTTTTTGCATTTGAAGCATATCAAATCTCTTTTCTCTTCTCATTTCTCCTTGTCACCATGTGATGAGGATTCCCTTTTTGAAGGATCTCTTCTAGAGGTAAACTTTTTCCCTCTAAACCTTTCACCTCTCATGTACTTGTTGAGCTTTCTTGTGATGAGAGCTAAATCATCATCTTCTTCACTTGGTTTTTCTTCTTCAACATCTTCTTCTTCCTTGGTTGTAGCTTTGAGGGCAATGCTCTTCTTCTTTTTGTCTTCACTCTCTTGTAGCTTCTTTGTCAAATTGGTCTCATATGTCATTAATGACCCTATGAGTTATTCCATAGGTAGCTTGGTCAAGTCTTTTGCTTCTTGAATAGCGGTGACCTTTGTATGCCACTTTGATGGGAGAGACCTCAATATCTTCATCACCTTTTCAGATTCCTTGAAGGTCTTTCCCAATGTTTCAAGGCCATTGACAATTTCGGTGAACCTAGTGATCATCTCAATAATAGATTCAGTTTCTTTCATTGAAAATAATTCATAGTTACGAACAAGTAGATTTATTTTTTACTATTTTACTTGATATGTTCCTTCATGAGTTATTTCAAGCAATCTCCAAATTTCTTTAGCCGATTTGCATTGGCATATTCTATTATATTCATTTCTATCCATAACACATTGCAAAGTAAAGATGGCTTTAGCATTTAATTGAAAATTTCTTCTATCAAGCTCATTCCATTCTTGTTTGGATTTTGGAACCAAGACTCCATCAACTAGTTTTGTAGGAAAGGTTAGGCCATCTTCAATGACATCCCAAACGTCTAAATCAATTGATTGTAAATACCAAGTCATTCTAGTTTTCCAATAGGAATAGTCGGTTCTCGTAAAGAATGAAGCTCTATGTTTTGTAAAATTTTCAGTTTGAGATGAGCTTGATGGAATAGCCATTTCCTTTTAGACTATTAGGTCTTAAACAAGAGGTCTAGCTCTGATATCAATTGATAAAATAAAGGCTTTGCTAAAGTAAGAAAAACACCCAAGAGGGGGGAGGGGGTGAATTGGGTTTATAAAATTTTTCAATCACAATAAATTCAAGCACAATATAAACAGAAATAAGGAGATGGAGTAGGAGAATTCAAACTCGGGTTTTATAGTGGTTCGACACTTCCTTATCTACGTTCACTCTCCTCAATCTCCTAACTGAGTGAGGGTTCCACTATCTTGAAGCTTCAACCAAGCTTCCAATCTTCTTACACTTGGATTCCGGCTCCAATGGGCTCTTACACAATCTCTTCAAGATTCAAACCTCTTGAAGGTTTTAATACTCATTCTTTACAAGAATAAATGCCCTCAACCTAGCTCAAACAGCTCAAATACAAAAGAAGGCTAGGATGACTTCACAAGGGTGCAATAGGAGGTATGTAAGTGAGAGTTTAATGCACTAAGAAGGAATTGAGAGCTTTTGGATCAAGAATAGGTAGGTAGACAATTGATTGCAAGTGTTCTCTTAGTCATAAATGAAGTGGGGCTCTCATTTTATAGGTTTCTAAGCTCAAGAGTCAAAAACAGCAAAAAGGAGACTCAACCGGTCAAGTTGGGGGTCGACCGGTTCACTAGCCGTTGGAGCATTTAATGCTTTGGCAGGTTACAGTTGCCTCGACTGGACCTCGACCGAAGGTCGACCGGGAAGCAGGGAACCTCAACCAGGAAGGAGAGGCTTCTGGAAGAGAGAGAGTGTTTTTGGCACTCCTCGATCGGACCTTAACCGATCAAGGGAAACCGGTCGACCGGTTCCCCAACCGGTTGAGCCAGTTGGCCAGAGCCTCGACTGGTTCAACCTTTTGGCCCCAAAAACTTACCTTTTTCAATTCCTTTCTTTTCTAACACTTAGGCAAGGTCTTTAGGTAAATTAATATGCCAATTTTGAAACAATTTGCCTAAGGTATATTTGATAAAACTCGGGTTTTAATGAAATTGTAACTTAAAGAGATAAGCCGAGTTTTCAAAAGATGCATGGAAGGATATGAAAAACTTAAGTGCACCCATGCATTCATCTTACATTCGTTTCCTATTATGAAAAGACTTCCAAAGGTCTCAATCTTGTATCCATTTGGTCCTTTGATGTTTTTCCGAATTTGTACTTGAGATTCTTTGTCATTTAAACCAATTAGTCACTTAACCATGGTTTGTTATCATCAAAACCTGATTAGGAGAACCCTTGGGCTAACAGAATGCATAGTCAACACTACAATATTGGTGCCATCAGCTGTATATAAACACCTCCAACAAGCATGAAAGTGGTACGCGCACACATATGCTCGTTCTCTCCCATAAAATAGTTAGAGCTATTCTTGTTTGACTTGAACTTCGGAGGGGCGTGCTCGGACCACCCATCTGAATATCCTTTTGTGCAAGAAAGAAGTCCGTCTGACTCCAATGAAGCTAGACAAACACTTCAAGAAACACGAATAAGGGAAGCAGTCCACTTGACTCCAGTGAAGCTGGATGGACCTAACCCCAGTTGGGATCGACACCAACATAAGCCATTGATGAAGTGCATGAACAAGAGTTTGGAGATTTCTCTACATATCATGAATGATTGACCACTATTAAGCTGTTTGCTGGAAAAAAAAAAATGGCTATCAGAAACAAGGGTGAAGTGTCCTTTGCAATATAAGGTCAACGACTCCAATAATATTTTTAACAATTTAAAGAAATTTTAATTGCCTGTGAATCCTGAGATCAACAATAGCAAAAATTCATGCAAGACCAAAATATCCTTCATGTGAATCTTGGGTTTGGATCATTGAATTTTAATTTTTCTTTTTATTTCATCTTCATTGTGTAAATTAAGTATTATACGCATTGTATATATTTAGATATTAGAAGGAAAATATGAATTAATTAGTTGTTCAGAGGGCTTGATCAAGTGAAAATGATATGATATATGGCAAGTTAGCTGAATTTTTCAATAAACATTTGTGTTCCACGGTTTGGTTAATTTTCTTATTTTTGTTCCTAATGGGTTTATCTCCACCTTCTAAAATGGAGCGAAAGACTTGTTTACCATGAAACTCTATTTTCTTAACTAACCATAAATATATAAATTTGAATTGGTCAAACGTCAACAGCCCAATTATTAATTTAAGGAATTTTTTTATTGAATGTGAAATAGTACAAAAATATTACAAAATGGAAAAAATATTACAAAATTTGATGGCTTAGGATGATAGAACTGGATGCCACCTTGAATTCGAACAATAATGTTATGGTGAAAAAAAAAAACACACACACACACACACAAATCTAGAGAGTTTGAATGAGGAAAAATCCTCTAAAATTAGTTTAAATATTACTATTTTTTTCACCTTGGCTCATACCATTATAGAACCCTTTTATACTGAAAAATAATTTAATTAATTCATAATTAAGATACAACAGTTATATGGATGGTATCAAGATATTCAATGGGTAATATATAGTGGCCAAACTTTATAGGGGATGGATAGAGAACACGCAAAAAGTCCATAAGATGAGCAATGTGTCATAACAATATTCACAAATCCTTAAACGGCTGTGAAAATTAGTGTAATTTGATCAATAATTCAACAATCAAATAAGAATATGAATTAAAAACTATTCTATTAATGGATCCTAGCTAACTACTTTATTTAGGGGAAGCCTATAAATGCTAGCTGACTTTTGTATAGTCTTCTAATTAGTTTCCTACCATTTATTGTTTGATGATGCTTCTTAAAAATGAAATCTTTAAGAAGATGTGTTCTTATATTATTTATTTATTAGGTCAAGGTGATGAAACTTCGATAATTTTTATTTTTTATTTTTAATTTCCCTGATCTTTTGAGAGTGTCCAAATCTTCATCTTAGGTTAAACAATACATTTATTAGGCTTTATATTCTTATTTATTTTCCTAATTCCGTGATAACGTGGTTAGGAGATAACCAATTTGATCACTCACTGTTTTTTTCTTTTTTTTTTTCTTTTTTTTTTTTTTTATTTTTTTTATGAAGAGAGGTTTGGTTTGATCCTTTAATCTAAAGGTGGATAAAAAATTATGGGAATCGCTAATCCATGTTGACAAATACCATCATTAAGAAAATTAAAATGAAGGGAATATAAAATCTAATTGTAGTGGACTTCTAATATTTAATTTTAGTCGAAATAGGGAAAGGGATAGGGATGAACTTTTCTCTCACAGAGCTGGCTCCTAATCATTACTATTCATTCTTTCTTGTATCAAGTATCATATGATGTGTTAGGATACTTGCTAGACTTGTGGGAATAGAGTGGCCATGATGTTCCACATGATCACTAATCCCATGTTACGAACTTCTAAGGGATTTATTGTCTTCAACTGTGTCGCATGTTGCATTAAAAGAAAAAGGTTTGGTAATCATGTAGTTTGAAATTTGAGATAAAATTTTGTCCTTACGTACTTCCATAATGTATGTACTAGGTAAGAAAGACTAAATATGAAAAGATTTAGAATTTTGTCCTTACACCTCAGATTGAGGTTTCGACTACCTGGAAAATTGCATTCTTCTTGAGTTTTGTATGGATTTGATTCTAGCACAACGATTCCTTTATTGAAAATTTTAAAATAGTTGGAATTCCATATCTTCCATGTTGGTGACACGTATTCATGTGAAAAATCTCCACCAACTCCACAACACGATCTAAAATGAAAAGGAAAAAAAAAAATGGAAGAAAGCCAAACAGAGAAGGATTTTTCTTTGATGGTGGAAGAAATCTTGGGAGGAAGGGAAATTTGAAGAAAACAAAAGGAAACGAAAAAGGATATGAATGGATTAGGGGAAGAGATTAATTCGTACAAAGGGAGGAGAAACGCTAACTTTTGAAAGGAGGATACGAACGGTATGGGGAGGAGTTTTAGAGGGGAAATAAGAGGCTTTAGGAAAAAACAAAAAAAAAAAAAAACAAGAGGGAAGAGATGGAGGATGATTGAGAGAAGGAGAGGGAATTTGAAGGAAACAAAAAAACTATCATATACGACTTTAATCATCAAAATTAGGTCATAAAAAGAATGTGGAATTTTAACATGACCCACCCTTTAGGTTATGTTTGGTTTTTGAAAAATTTGAAGCAAAGAAAATAAAGAGAAAAAATAAGAAAAAAAATAAAGGAAAATAAAATATAGGTTCAAATTTAATAAATTATTTTATATATTTTTTTAAACTCATTTTACTTATTTTTCTCTATTATATAAAGATTAAATAATTTTAAAATATATAAATTATTGACAAATTTTAATTATATTTGATTTTCTTTTTTACCTTTTACGATGGAATCAAACATGAGAAAACTATTTTCCTTAACACTTTTTTTCCTTAGTATTTTTTGGAAACTAAACATTAATCTTAATTTTTTTACATTGAAAAAAAAGATTGATGGAAGATGAGCCTTTCTCTTGGAGCAGTGTCTTGTCTTGGGTATTCTTTGTTTTTTATCTTATCTTTATCTTATACAATAAGCATTATATGCGTTGTACAAATTTGGATATTAACAATAAAAATGGAAGGGCAAGTGGGGCACATAAATATGAATTAATTCTCCGAAGACATTGATCAAATCAAAATAATATGATATAAAACAAGTTTGCTGAATTTTTCAATTAGCATTTGCATCCAACCGTTCGGATAATTTTGTTAATCTAATGGCATTGTCTCCACCTTCGTGTAAAATGGAGTGAAAAACTTGTTGACCACGAAACTCTATGCCTTGACTACCAAAAATATATAATTCGAATTGGTCAAACCTCAACTGCCCAATTATTGATTTAAGAAATTTTTCATTGAATGTGAATTTTTGCGTAATACTTTAACAATTAAATTATAAAATAATGGTTTCGTGGATAGTAGAATTGGATGCCACCTTGCTTAAAGTACATAAGTTGAAGAATAATGTTTTGGTCCCCCACCCTCTTCTCTTTTGTTGTCTGACACTCGATGGGTTGACGTGAATTGTGGAAGAAAAGTATACATATATTTGACAAAAAGAATTAAGAATACTGGCAGCAAGTGCCCATTGACTTTTTAGGGTTTGCCCTTTTCTTTTTTGAAGTTGCATAGAGAACTTCAAAAGTGCTTAAGAAGGCCAAGAGCAGTGCCCATTGAGCATCCAAAAACTCTCTCTTGTTCTCCGAACTCTTGTAATTCTCGCACCAGCAATTCACAAATGACTTCATCTACCATTCAAAGAGCCTCTTCTTCTACTTGTATCCGCAATAGTTATCATGTATTTCTGAGTTTTCGAGGTGAAGATACCCGGAAAAATTTCACGGATCATCTCTATACAACTTTGGTTGCATATGGACTTCAAGTCTTTAGAGATGATGAAGAACTTGAGAAAGGAGGAGATATTGCATCAGATCTCTCAAGGGCCATTGAAGAGTCCAAGATTTTTATTATTATTTTCTCAAAAAATTATGCCAACTCCAGATGGTGTCTAAACGAACTTGTGAAGATCATCGAGCAAATGGAAGAAAAAAAATCAATGGTTCTACCAGTTTTCTGCCATGTGAATCCATCGGATGTTCGGAAGCAATCAGGAGGTTACGAAGAGGCATTTTCCAACCATGAAGCAGATGCAAACCAGGAAAAGGAAAGGATACAAAATTGGAGAAGCGCTTTAACGAAAGCGGCCGAGCTTTCTGGATGCCATGTTGATGACCAGTAATTACTCTTCTTCTCACCAATGATTTAGAAATTAATTATGACGTACACTTTTTTTTGTTATCTAATTACAAAGCTTGGTAGTTTTTAAAGATTATATTTTACTATCCAAATGAAAGCATCCCCATGCTATCAATACCCAGTTTTAAAGAAAATAAATACATTGATTCAGAAATGCTACACTGACCCAAGTTTAAGTGTGGGTTGAGTCTTTACCATTGCATTAAGATCGAACTTACTTAATATAAGTTATTTTGTCAATTTGGTATCTTTCGTTTATTTATTCATTTGAATCTATTTGATTTGGTGCAACATGCTAATGTCCTTTTACTTGAATTTTTAAAAATTCTTAGCAACATTTAACATTTTATCTATAATAATATATTAATAACTTCATTTTTTTTTTTCTGTTTAAAAAAAATCAATAAGATGGATTGAAATGAAATGCATAAATTATAAATTCTAAATTTAATTCGATATTATGCCTAGAAGCATTAACGTGATATTATGTTTGTTGTTGATCCATCTATGGGACTTGGTCTAACCCTAATCAATACTTGTCTGTAATATGACTATTGATCACCAATCCAGTTGCAATAATTATATTTTCACTTCATATTGATCTAGAATAATTAATGTAGAGATGGATCGGATGAAAGAGAGAAATGGAGCTTCGAAGAAGTTTGAGTGGGGTTGGAGAAAGGCATTTGGGGGTAGAGGGTTAAGGCTTCTAAGCCTATCGTGTATAGCTGAAATGTAAAAAGCAAAGGCTTTTATAGCATTGAAGAAGATGACACTTCCACAAAGTGACAACATTGTCTAAAATATTAAAAAGCTCCAACAGGATTCTTAATTAAGCTGCCATTGTTGCCTGGATACTACAAGCAACAACAGAAGATTCCAAAAAGCGACATCTTTTATGCAATTGGAAAAAGCTCCATTATATTTATCTGGAAGTGCCATCTTTTACCTATTTTTATAAGCTCATGGTAAGAGAGTCTAGGAATTAAGGAATTAATTGCTAATAAATGCATTTTTATAAGCTCATATGTTTTCAAAACAGTCGTAACAATATTAAAATCACTAAAGTACTTTTGTCAATTCCTATAGTTGTGAGATGAGTTACTTTAATTGCCTCACTAGATAAGTGATGCATAAAGACTCTAGATTCCAACTTCTTGAATTCTTATAACATCAATATCGATTGTTCGCACGTTCTCATGACACCAAGAAATTAACTAGACTGAAGTTCCATCCACATTTCAATTGCCAAACCTTCTTGAAAACAACCAGCTTCCCACATCCTAACTTACCCTATATTCTAGTTTATGACTTACTCAAAATATGTACAGGATGTTTGCCATCTTAGTGTCAGATGAATCACAAATGGCAAGAGCTCATATTGTTCCAAACTTGTCAATGATTATCTTGAGAAGAGAGCGCCAGAACCACCTATATATGTATCTCTTTTTCCACAAGTTTTGAGATGGACTTTCCAATGATAATGTTCAACAACATACCTCTATGGGCACTTCTCACAATTCCATTTCTTGTCACAATGCTTTCTAGAGTAGTGCTTCTTAATTCCAGTGAGGTAGCTAAGAGCCCAAGGTAGGACATATCTCTGGACACAAATTGACCTTCCTCATGTTTTTTGTTGTCTTCTGCTTAAGCTTCAAGGCAAGTTGCGTCCTTATCTGTTGAGCTATAAGTTTGCTCCCTTTGAAACCCATTGTTGCCCACCTGACATTTACACATATTTAAGAGCATTAAGGTCTTACAAGATACTGCAATTACCTCTAAATCTGGTGCAGTTATTAAAATTTTTTTAAAGATGGTAGATCATCACACAAATAATTTTTTTTTTCTCCATAAGCATAATCACACATTTAACAAAGATATTTATGATTTTATGTGGTCGTAGTTTATTCTATGTCAAAACAATGCACTAAAATGTCATATTTTAATGATTTCAGCAATGGTCTAATGCTCAATGATGCAACAAATGCACTAAAACGTCATATTTTATTTTCTATGATAATATTAATTAGAACTCTGAAATCCAGAAAAAAGGTTTTGATCTCTTTCTATAGTGTATTTACTTCTATAAGAGTAATAAATAGTAAAATCTTATAGGAAACCATGTTATTTCTCTTAGAAACTAGTCTATACTCATCATTTATGCTTGTCTAGTGAGCACCATATAAGAATTATCCTAGCTATGTGAGCACTATTGCTGACCACTCTTACCCTGTGCAACCATCCACCTCCAGTCATTTTCAACTCACAATTTCTACTTGGCAATTAAGCATCATTATTGAGCATTCTTATGTACCTTGTACAGTTGTCTACTCCCAGTCATTTTCCTCTCATAATTTCTACTCCCTTACTAAGCACTATAGTTGAGCAACCAACATGCTTAAATAGTTTGAATGGAAGATTGCTCACAATTCGCACTTGTCAAGTGAGTACTAACCTTGAGCACAAAATCCTTACACAATGCCGACATCTTTGTACCAACAGCATATCGAGCACCAATCCTAGGCATAAATTCCTTCTAATGAATTATACCTACTCTATTTTCACTCAACCAGTGAGCATAATTGTTAAGTACTCACTATTACAATGCTTAATCATTGTCATCAACTTCTTTCACCCATGTTTCCAACATCATCTAATTCTTCAGCTTGTGTCACGCGCACATGGTGCCCAACTTTTACGTGATGTCTCCTTCACATCTATCAATGGATTCACTTGATCAACCCTGATCATGTTATTCCACGTCACCATGTTTATGGAAAAATTGGACTGCTCTCCATAATTTTGGAGGCCCTTTAGTCGCCTCTATGGTTTAAATTATACCCTTCATCTTTATTAAAAAATTACCTTTTTCATACAACTAAATCAAGGTATATTTATTTTTGTAAGTATCCTTCTCTATTTTTTTAAGCATTGTCAATTCAATTATTTAACATTTATGGAGTTTCCTAGATTTTTTGTGCATAGCTAGACTTTAAAGTTAGGGTTGGTTCTCTCTAATAGAATTCTCCCATGTTGGAGTATGCCACTAAATTTGAGTTGTTCAAAGATTGAAATCCTTGTTCTTAGATTTCATAACATTGGTTTTGCTTAGACTAATCATAACTCAATTTTTAAATTTACCTATTGCTTAAGTTGCATTAGAAATGCTTGACATATTACCATGACCTAGTCTCCTCTTTTGAATTTCTAATCTTAATGGTAATAGTTTTAGTTACAAGTTAAGTTAGATACTGCTTAAGAGTATTGAGGGTACTTGGCCAAATTCTAGCTCTCATATACTCCTTTGAATTGTTGAAGCTTGAGGCTTTAACCCTTGGATCTAAGATTTAGGAAGGCAAAGTGTTTCTAAACCTCCCTTAATGGGATTTGAAAAGCATAACCTCCACTCATGGTTACTCAATGAATAGTGTTTCAAGTGCTTTGTGTATGGTGAACAAAGTCGTGAAAAGAAATACAAAATTAGGAGCTCCTCAACTCAAGTTTGAGTTGATGTAATTTTTATGATTCTCTTTTCCTTATTAGTTAATCTTCCAATTTAACCTAAATGATTAACTATATCTTTGAAACAAAATTTGTGAATTTGATTTATGTATGGGAGGGACACTTTTGTATTCTTGAGAATTTAGATTGTGACAATAATTCTTAATGGAGTACCATCTCCTCTTGCTAATGCAAATGACACATCTAAAAGCAAGGGTTGAAAAATGATTAATTTCCATGAAATTATTTAGCTCCCTCTATGGTTTAAACCATATCCTTAATCATTATCTTTTAATTTAGATTTTACTTTGCTTAAGTGGTTATCTTTATTGTACAATTAAATCAATATATATATATATATATATATATATATATATATATATATATATATATATATATATATTTGTTAGCCTTCCTCCCTATTTTTTCACCTATTGTCAAATCATTTCTTTAATATTAATGGAGTTTTCAAGATTTTTTGTGCATAGTTAGACTTCTAAGTTATGATCTATTTTCTATGATGCAATTCCCCCATGTTCAAGCATGCCACTAAATTTTAATTGTTCATAGATTGAAATGCCCGTTTTTAAGTTTCATCATATTGGTTTTGCTTAGAGTAATCGCAACTCTTACTTAAATTTAGCTACAACTTAAGTGCATTAGAGGTGTTTGACTTATTACCAAGACCTATAAACTCCTCTTTTTAATCAGTAATTTCAAGGGCAATTATTTTTAGTTACAAGTCAAGTTCAGCTACTGCTTAAGGGGGTATTAATTAGGGGTATTTTGGTTCGATAAATAGAGTAAGTTTAAGATAGACCATCCCTTTTTCAACTCTATTGATCTCTAAAATCATAACCCAAAAACACAACTAACATAGTGATAGCTAGTATTAAATTCATGGAATTAATTAGCTACATTGGTGCCCTCTCAACAATCTAGTGTAGGTTAATAATTTTGTTGTGTGACATTTCAAAATATAGTAATTAGTCACCACTTAAAGAAATTTATAAAATATGATCAATATCAATAGTAAAAAAATGGTAGTATATATCATTACAATAAAATTAAATTTAGACTGTAATGCTTTTGAACTTTGATTCATTGGAATTTACATTTTGAATTTTAGTTTATGCGTAAAATTTTATAATCATTTTGTACTAAGAAACTAATTAAAATTTTCATTTCAGAATCCCGGTTTTTTATATTCAAATTTGAAAAATAGGTTTTAAATTTCATAGTAAAACCTAAAATTGTGACTTTACTACAACAGAATCCATTTGGTTAATGTAGAAAACATTAAATTTCTATTTTCTTCTTTTATCCGAAAATGAGTTGTATTTCATGTTTAAAAATTACACGAAGGCCAACAATAACGAAACCCTAACTAAAATTCTCTCATTTATTTGACTTTTTGATATTTTCTCAATATTAGTAAAAAATAAAAAATTGAGAAGGAAAAAAAAAAAAATGAAACATTGTGTTGTAACCAAATAGAATCTAAAAAAAAAAAAAAAACAAATAATTTGTAGGAGCCCTAGAAAGCAAATCACCTTGTCTTCCATAATACAAAGTTTTAAAATATATTAGATGGATAAATCACCTTGTTCTATAACTCATCGGAGTTGATGTAATTTGTATGATTCTCTTTTTCTTGTTAGTAAATCATTGCATTTAATCTAAATAATTAACTATATCTTTAAAACAAAATTTGTGAATTTGATTTATATGAGAGGGATGCTACAGTATTCTTGACAATTTAGCACATGAAAATAATTCTTAATGAAGTATGACTCTTGTCCCTGATGCAAATGACACATCTAAAACCAAGGTTAAAAAAATTATTAGCTTCTAGGAAATCAATCATTATAATGATGTTATGTTATTTAGATGGGAAATTACTATTTTAAAAAACTGTTATAAATTAAGAGTGCGTTTAATGATAATTCTAAAAAATATTTCTAATATTTCTAACACTCGATATATTTTTTTTTTAAATATTTGAAAAATTAGAAGTACTTTTTAAAATTACTATTAAACGTATTCTTAATCATATAACTTTTTTAAATTGATGCTAATGACTCATTGAAGTCTAATAAAAAATTGTCATATAACTAAAATACTAATCGATCATGAAAATAGAAATCATCATTGACTTTGTTAGTAGATGTCTCACCTCTGCTAAGTCATTGACTCGATCACAAGATGCATGCCCCCTTTTCTTTTTGTTCGTCACCGTATTCTCACATCACAAGCCAATCGCTGCAGCCGTCCGCTGGCCTCATGAGGAACATTATGTCACTATATATATCCTTCTTTTAGGGTTTGGTTCTTCTATAGTTGGTGGGACCACCAGGTAAAAAAAATTATTTTAATATATGATGCCCGTAACTTTTGAATATTTAGTTAAAGCAATTTGGAGAAATACTTGATGACTTTTATTTTAAAATCATCCACTAAATTAACTATTGAATAAATATAGATAAAGTATTTTGAATTATTTAATTAATTTTCGCTATATATTTAAGAAATTGTTAAAACTTGGCCATTCACATTTTCTAATTGTATAATAATTGCAAAAAAAAAAAAAAAAAAAAAAACTATTTTCCCTTTTAATTAAATTTCTCAATCTTATATAGCTTTTACATTGGTCATGAAAATGTAACTAAAATTTATAGCACTTTATGTAATATATACTAAATCAAAATGGTGTATAGAGAATTAGTGAAATTTGTGCTTAAATTTTCGTTAGATCAAATTGCTTTAAGTCTACAATATAAGTAATGAATAGCCCCTATTAAAATTCAATAAAAATAATTTTTAGAAACAAATTCAAAGTGAATTAAATTTTGATTTTTCAATTTTAATTATAAAATGATAATTTGAGGAAAAAAAATGGAAAAATAACTAATGTTAAATAAGGATAACTAAGATAAAAATTTTGAAAGTTATTTTAGTTATACCAATATCAAAACAATAATTGTTCAAACTTTTTTATTTAAATTTGAGAAACTTTTAAAAATAATCCATTTCTCTTACTCCATGAAAATTCAAGACAACAAAATAAGCATATAGGGCACATTGGAAACTTCCCAACCTAAAAAGTTATGTTATAAGAACACAGTTTAAATGAGAAAATTTACTTATAATGAAGATCTAATTTCATTACAATTAAGTGATGTCATAATAATATTTTAACCATATAATTTGGGAATCTTAGATCTTGGAAACATCAGTATAGACCATCCATTTTGTACTCTTAGCACATGCTATGCATCATACTTATTCCCCCTAGCCTTGTGCTTTCGTGTGGTACGCGCATAGGATTCCTTTCTGCTTATCTGTTTATCTCACTCCTCGGTGGTCCATCTATTACCCAAATTTAGTCCTAACTCTTAGACCACCTTTGAAGACCTTTTGGAGGTAGTTTATGGATTCGTGACATGACTTTAGTGTTACCTTAGGTTTTCCTAAAGTTTTAGCGTCTTTGGAGCTCATATGGGCCCTTTTTGGCCACCCAAGACCTTTTTGGGCTCAAACTGGTCAAGGGGCATTGGTTCAACTAATCGACCTATAGAAACTAGTTGACCCTGAAGGTTGACTTGTTGCAACTAGTTAACCTAGAAGGACAACCTGTTGAAATTGGTTAACCTAGAGAGTCGACCTATTGCAACTAGTTGACCTAGTAAGTCGGCCTTGTTGTAATTGGTTGACCTACTTAGTCAACCTATTGCAACTAGTTCACCCAACTAGTCGATTGATCGAGTAATTGGTTCAATCGATTGATTAGGATTTGCTATTTTTTGGCCCATTTTGACTTGTTTTGAAGCCCCATTATTTTTATTTTTATTTTTATTTTTTGTCTTTAAGGGTTCCTAAGAGTGTTTTAGGTTAGTTTTTGTGAGCCATAACCTTGGGCTAAGGTCCCTTGGGTTTAGGTTTGGTTTTAAATAGTTTAAAGCTTTGGTGGAGATCATGACCAATGTCAAGATCCCCACCATTTCTTACCCTCTAAAAAATAAAATGGGGCCTTAGGAGCTTGTTTTAAGGGGATTCTCTCGAGGTTAAGGCTTAAGTCTTGTCATCCTCTCTCTTCAGTCTTGAGAGAGAACCCTAGCATCTAACCTAAAGATCTCTATCACCTCAATTACAAGACTTAAGGAGGATTCATTGGATGCAAGATCATTACATTTACAAGATCTATAGTGTTAGAGTATTCTACACCGACAAGAATTTATCTGGGAACATCCGGATCATAGGAATGTAGTAGTCTCTAAATCTATGATATATATTTTTAAATGTCATGTTTTCATTATATGATAGATCTAGGGAGCCTAAGGTAGATTTCCTACACCCTAAGATCTAAGGCATGGGAATGGAGCAAGCTTAGTTTCCCTACAATATGGTTTGTATACTTAGATAATCCATTAATGCATATGGATAATAAAGGGAACAAAAAACATAAATAAATAAATTTAGAAATGAATCTTAATTTATTACATCATGTTTTACTTTCTAGGGCTCTATCTCAACAAACTCCCATTAGCTCTAAAGCATGTTCGGAACACATATGAAACCTAAGTTATCCCTGCGACCATCAAAGACTCTAATAAACTAAATCTTCATGAAGGGATCCACCAGTTTCTTCACATAAGCTATCTTCTCCACAACCGCATCTCCTCTCATTACTATTTCACGTATCAAGTTATACTTCCTCTCTATGTGTTTACCCTTCTAATGGTTTCTTGGTTCTTTAAACTATGTCATCAACCCAATATTATTGCAAAACAATACTAGGGGCAATGCAGCCAAGGGTACTAGCTTGAGTGCTATCAGGAACTTCCAAAACCAAATGGCCTCCTTTGCTACTTCAGAAGCAACAACATACTCAGCTTCATAGTGGAGTCAACAATACATGATTGATTCACACTTCTCCAACTTAGAGCCCCACCACCTAGAGTGTTCATAAATCCAAAGGTAGATTTGTAAGACTCTTTATCAAACTGAAAGTCTGAATCCTAGTACTCAAAAGGTACTAACTCATCACAGTGATACACTAGCATATAATCCCTTATTCTCTAAAGATACTTGAGTATATATTTGATCGTCGTCCAATGTTTTAAGCCCAGATTGGATTGTATCTACTCATCATCCCTACAACAAAGCAAATATTAGGTTTAGTACATAGTATTATCTACATAAGACTACCCATTACTGAGGCATAGGTAGTAGCCTCTACACACTCTTTTTCCTTAAGTGTCTTAGAACACTGATTCTTATAGTGAAATTTTTTTTGAGAATCAAGGATATTAAGAGCTTGATGTTTATCTTAGCCTTGACATTCAAAAAGCATCAATGTTTTTCTTAGTTGAAATTTTTAATATAACAAGGTTGCATTGAAAAATTGTGTTTATAAATTTTAGTGTTGATATTAATAAATCATCAATATAAGCTTTAAGAAAAAAGAAAAAAAAACACACTATGCACATGTTGCTTGAGGGTATTAGTTGCTATGCGGCTTTTTGAAAATATAAAATTCCATAGAAGGTTCATGTTCATAATTCAATTACTTTCACCAAAAAGTTTAAAGCTTTTGGTTCACTTCAATTGTGCTTTATTGAAAATATTAATCTAGCTAAGAAAGCGCATAGATATTCTTGGTTGAGCTACCTTATTTGAGGATCATTTCATGGTGAGAAGAGAACCCAAAGGGTCCCTACTCCACAACTTTTTGTGAAATTGGGCTAATACAAGTTTTAAATCAAGTTCACTTGGATTTTCCCCTATTTTTCATAAAAAGTTATAAGCCCCTTTTCTCTATCAGTCGAAAGAAAGAATTTCCCTAAAAATCTATCATTCATTCCTCAAAAATCTCCATTTCACAGCATTCTAAAATCACCTCCCTAAGGTTCAACACTCGACTCACCAACATTTTTAAAGCTACAATCGTCTCCCTTTACTTGGGGAAACTCCTTTTGACACACATTCATTTGAAAGTGGTTAAGTTTTTGGGCATTGTTGCCAAGTAGGGCACAAAAAAAGGAGTGCAGTGAAGTTTTGTGGGAGTTTGTTTGGTTGTGATTGACCTCACTACTCAATGAATTCTTTCTACTCTAGTTTCTTTTTATATTTTGTAGTTCAAATTTTTTCAATTAAAAAAGAGAAGAAAAAAGAGAAAAAAAAAAGAAAGAAAATGTTTAGGTCGAATTGTTTATTGCTGAACATTGTTGGGTGACAATATTTGAAAGACATACATGGAATAATTGGAAATATATGCACACATCTTTGCACATGTCCTATGACACTTTTGGGAGACTTAACCCAAGCCCTATGAACCTAGGTAGGAGGAGTGATCATTCCATATTGAGAACCCTATTTTTTCCAACAACTTCATTCCTAGTACCATGAGCCTCACCCAAGTTGCTATTTCTATGCACCAACATCTAATATTGAGTTTAAGGAGATGACTAATACCTTCATGGAATACCAAACCTCCATCAATGCTAACATTATACAACCTTACAATATATTGCAAACTCTGTATATCAACTTACTTCTATTTTGGTTATCCATGAGCAAGGAGAGTTCAACTCCTCTCGACCTAATGTACAAAACCAAGGAAACTAGTTGTACCTTAACCTTGTGAGCTAAAAGAAGAGCAAGACATTAAGGAAGGGCTTTATGGAATCCAAAATTTTGACAAACCACATTTCATCATGTTAATACATCCATGGAACCATCAATCTTTAGCTGACATGCATAACTTTAAGGCTGTTGATTTCCTTGGTAGTGAATTTTTTTTTTTTTTTAAATAAGCCTAATTCCAAAGGTAAATACTTGGGCATAACCTCAACCAAAACCCTATTTTTCTAAGTTTAAAGGAAGGTTGAGGCAAAAATTAAGGCACCCATTGGCATATGGAGGCAAAGCCTAATGTGGTGGAGTTGTGAGACCACCAAGCTCATATTTTGCAAGAAAAAGGGCGACTTTCTACACCTCTTTATTGAACCCATTTTTATGATCAGCCTAAGTGAATAGATAAAAGGGTGAACAAAAAAGAAATCTACCTATCTTTATTTTGTTTGCCCTATTTTATGGTTGCTTCATTGCAGTTTGTTTCTTTTATAACTTTTAAATAATCCTCGATGTTATCCTTATACTTTCATTAATGTTATGAGAGGTAATATCCTTCCATTTACTCATTCTTTTTCCACAATGTTAAATTGTCTTATACCTTCATTGTCTATTACTTGAAAACATTGAAGACAACGTTTAGGTTAAGTTAGAGGCTATAGTAGTTGTTGAATATTATATGAATATGATGTATATGATATGGTGTGGTAGAGGATGGGTTAGAATGAAAAATTTAAAAAGAAAAAAATAAAAAATGGAACACTTGTGAATATTTATACTTCACACTTGCATATACATCTAATTTTTGTTGAACCTTAAAAAAAGTCTTCCCTAGATTATATTTTAAGAGTCTTTTGTAACAAAACTTTGGAAGATAAGTAAGTTGAAACCAGGTTTCATGAAGACTAAGGGTTGAATTACTTCATTAAGTAGAGGCCTAGTAATTGGGTTCAACCTTAAAACCTAAATTATTAGTAATCCAGGTGGATATTTCTTGTGCTCCCTTTATCACACATAATGTATATAAACAAGTGAGGTAGGTTGAAGGTCTTAAGGATCTAATATATATATATATATATAAAAGTAAAAAAAGGCCAAAACAAAATCATGAATAATTTTTTATAATAGTCCCTACTAAGTAATGGAGCCTCTTCTCCTAAGGCAAGAGTTGAGGTTCGCAACATAGGTAGGTGTCTTGAAGTTGAAGCATAGGTGTGTAAGCTTATAAATAGCTGGAAACTAGGGTATGAGTCTAAGGGGAATCTCCCATCCATGCGTTGTAAAGTCGTAGGGCTTGGAAGCCACTGATTTTGCTACCCGCTACATTGGTAAGAAGGCATAGTATAGTGCATTGCCCTTTCCACAAAATTATGAATGATAGTTTGCAAGGTAAAATCAACTTCAACCCAAATCATTAAACTTAAATTTAGAATGCAGAACTTTTGAGCTAAAAGATAGATTCCCTTACCTTTTTTCTCTAAGCAAATAAACATGAAAGATAAATCTATAAAGTTCACCTTGAAGGCTAACAATGGTGGTTTTAGGAAAAACTTGGGACAATAAGTTTTCTATTTTATTGAGTGATTGAACTTAAGGTTGATAATGTGATGTGGCTTGAACAATCTCACCCGAATAAGTTAATATTCACAAAAGGCTTTTCAAATTATTATTTAGAATAGGAGGTTTTAAGTGGTGATGGTATAAATATGCATTTAGTTTTCAAGGTAAACTAGACTTCAACCTAAATCATTAAAACTTGAATTTAGAATGTGGAACTTTTGAATGAAAAGGCAGAGACACTTACCTCTTTTGTCTAAGCAAATTAATATGAAAGGGAAATCAATAAAGTTCACTTTGAAGGTTAATAATGGTGCTTTTGGGAAAAACTTGGGACAATAGGTTTTCTATTTTATTGAGTTATTGAACTTAAGGTTGATAATGTGAAGTGGTTTGAACAATCTCACCAGAATAAGTTAATATGCACAAGAGACATGAGGAACATACGTGGGGCTCACTTTTTTTAGGACCTTTCCAAGCAACCATTGGATACTCCACTTGATATTTGGATGCGTCCACATGTTAGACCATCTAGGGCATGATTAGGGGAGCCTACAAAGGAGATTTTCAGTGGTCTTTCTTTTTTCCTTCTTCGTCCTTCATTTTGGCTTTACAATAGAACTTTTGGAAGGGGAGATTTTGGAAGCGGCAGGAGTTCAGGTTTCCTCATATTTTTCCAATCTTGTTTTGATTATTTTAGTAGCCTCGCAATCATCCAAACTTATTTTTTTTTTTAGTTGTAACTGAATACTTTCATTTTCATTAGATCAATGCATTATTTGATTTGAGTTTTGGATCTTAATGTTTGTTTTCTTATGATTTGTTTTTGCTTCTAAGTTTAGTCTTGTTTCATGTCTTTCAAGTAGTCAAATAGGCTGAGGAAAGGGGCCCTAAGGAACTCGCTTTCATCTATGGAATGGTCCTTTTATTATGGGTATTTATTGCTTTAATCAGCTTGTAATTTAAATTTCTTCAATTTTTACGAAATTGTCATGTCTTGATATTCGGAAATTGACATTTAGGGCCCCTTTAAAGGTATTGCAAGTGCTTAACAGGCAGAACCTTTTTTACATGAAATGACCATTATTGAGTCCTAAATACTACAATTTGACAAACAAATGTGTAGTAGGAACTTTAAGCAGGTACTTTATGAGAAAATCCAATTAACAAGTCTAAGGCTTTTGGTTTAGTTCAATTGTGCTTTTATTGAAAATATTTCAACCAAGAGAACCAGTAGGTATTCTTAATTGAGTTACTTTATTTGAGGATCATTTCAAGGTGAGAAGGGAACCCAAAAGACCTCCCTCTGAAAGACGAGTTCATCCTAAAAAGTAAAATCATTCCTCAAATTTTTTCCATGGTTATATATACAAGAAGCACCTCAAAGCACAAGAAAAAATTCAATTCCAAATGGTCACAAAGATTTGTGGCTTTAAAAAAATTTGCAAAAATGACCTACATGGTGTTCCTCTAAAATGAATTGGCCATAAAACATGCTAAAAGAACAACAATATAGGAACAATGTAATAACATCAAGTCATGGGCATTCACCCATTTGTTTCGTTCCTTGGATTTGTTTTATTCCTTAGATTTTATCAGAATAATTACTAATTAATATTCAAAATAAATTCAGGTCCATACACTAGTGGAGAGGGAAATAAAGAAAATGATATGGATATCCATGGTCTGAAGGCACATCCAGACTTATCTTATTCAAAATATATTAGACAACATACTATAGGTAAATGTATGTGATGTTTATGTATACGTGAGTATTATTTATTTATTTATCTATTTTAGCTTCTCAAATTTCCAACTAAAAATAGAACTTTTTATTCCTCATCTCCCTTGAGATGCATTTCAAAAATAATGAAACTATACAAAAAAAATCAAATCCAATAAATAAAACGTCTAAAATTAAATATTTCCCAATATTCAAAAAGTAAAAAAAAATATTTATTCAGAAAGCTATGAAACAACTTCTCATAGAAATAAGCATGTTTGAAGGATCATGCAATAACCTTGAAATAGTGGTAACAGTTGACCTAATAAGTTCTTGATCTAAATCAACTATTTCTGCTTCAAGCTCAAGCTTCATTTTGTCCTATTGCTTGGTGTTAGTAAGAATTAGTTCATGCCATCTCTAATCATATTATTCCTTTACACTTCTTATTGTCTAGGTCATATTTGAACCACCATTTCTAGGGAGCAACATTATTGCATGTCTAACAATTATTCCCCAGACATGATGCTCCTATGACTCAAACTTTGGGCCTAGCTCTAATACTACATGTTGGAACCCAAGGAATGACATGAGAAGTGGAGTTCAAAACAACACAATGAATAAAAAATGAAAAAAAAAAAAAGAAAAAAAAAAAAGGCACGCAAAAGTGGTAGTAGTATCGAAGAGACCTCCTTGTCAAATTAACAATTTGTAAACTATTTTTGTGAAAAAACTTTCAACTGGTACATCAATTGTGAGCCCAAATGGTACGCCCTTGATTTTAATTCCTTTGAACCCTTTTGGCAGTTTTACAGCTGGCATAATATAGGGCCACTTGCACTAATTATATTTATGTTTTATTTTATTTTTTAGAACTGGATAGAACATGTGAGCTTCAAGAGGAAAAACTACAAAAGTGCTGGTCTTGAAGGAGAACTTGACAAGAGACATTTGACAAAGTTAAGCCCCTAATTTTTTGTTTAAGTAAGGATTAATTATATTTACTGTTCTCAAACATTTGGTTACTTATGCTAATTATGCTTACTTGTATTGTCATGCAAAAATTCTCACATTCCATCGTTCAAATTGAATCTTCTCAAAATAAAAAATCAGCACAAAACTGTTGAAATCGTAAAAATACCACATGTAAAATTCCTTCGGCAAAGTTAATTTTATTCAAGTAAGTACAGTCATGTGACACCAAAAACAAAGCTAAGATCAATACATCACTTCTGCCATGTATCGATTATCTTCCAAGTAACTTTGTCATAGCTAAGATAAAACCCATCTTCTTTCACCAGGGAATAGACTATGCTATGACCTCCATCTCTCGTTGGCTCAAATACACTAACACTGGCAGATTGGCTTCCAAGGGTTGTGTAAAGGTAATATGTTGTCGGTGTGGCAACCATCAATTGGAAGCTCTCACCCACCCTGAGAGTGCGCTCATCAAGGGGTCTATGTTGTGACTTGATGCGAATGTCTAATGGCTGTGATACATAGGATTCAGGTAAGCCATTCATGACTTCAAGAGTGGGTAGTGGATCATAACTCTTCCCATATGCTATCAAGCACATGAAGCTGATCAATACAAGAACAAGAGAAAAGAGGCTATGATTTGCCATTCCCTAAGAGCAATATTTTGATGTGCTTCTCCTCTTAGTCTTCTTTATATAAGCAAATATAGTAATTGGAAAAAAACAAATTATAATTAAGGAGAAAATCAAGCGACCATCCACATCGATTTCCAAAATATGTGAACAGTTTCAAAAAATTATTACAAGATTTGTAGTTATCATTAAATTTGGAGAAAAACAAATTAACTAAATGTGTTCAAACGTTTTAAAATCTCTACAAGAAGTTTCCTTCCCTTGTATATTAGGAGACATTTTTAGATTATTCCTAAATTGGAGAAGCCTGGTTAAGATGTGGAGAACATGCATCTATAGAATATTGTGGTTCTCAAATTATGAAAATGGTAATAAGATATTAATGCCTATCTTATTATCACAATATCCTAGACTTTTTTTTTTTTTTGTCCTTTTTAAGTTTAAAAATTTTAGAAAGATAGCAATTAATTAGAAATAATAAAATTCTTTCCTTCCCTTGTACATTAGGAGACATTTTAAGAATATTCCTAAATTAGAAAAGCCTAGTTAAGATGTGGAGAACATTTATGCTATGTTTGTTTGACATGTATGAGTTACAATGAAAATGATATCTTTGGATATTATATTCCATAGATATGATATCTTAAGAAGACATATTCAATAAGATATTTTATGTTATATTTATATTTAGTTTATAAAATAAATAAAAAAATGTAATATATAATATTTTTCAATATTTAAAACATATTTTTATTTGAAAAATAAAGTTAATATTTTTTAATATTTAAAATAAAAATTATGTTACATTTCAATAATTTTTATTTGAAAAATAAAATTTCTCCTACATTTTATAGTATTCATAATTAAAATATTTAAATTTTACCAATAAAAAATTATATATAATATTATTCAATATATAAAAATAATTTTTATATATATATATATATATATATATATATATATATATTAAATAATACATATATTAATATTATTTTACAATATGTTTTATAAGTATTTTTTTAATTCTTTTTTACCCACAAATTTAACTTTATAATAAAAAAATTTATTTTTTAAACTAAGTGATATAAAAAATAAAGAATTAATGAAAAATTAATATATGATGTGGGATATGCATATACTACATCTCAATCTAGGATTAATATATATATTGCTTACTTCTACTAAAGTTTTAGATACTTTAGTTTGCAATATCATGATAACATTAGGTTTTTAATTTTTGAAATAAATATAAATTCATAAATATAATACAAATAAAGTTATAAATATATTATATTTTTAGATACATTCCTGTTTTTAAAATTTTTAAATCATAATCAACTATATAAAATTAGAATATCTTATATAAAAGTTATTGATTTACATTATATTTTGAAAATTATTTTTAAATTTGAGGTATTAAAAACTACTTTTTTTTTCAAGGTATACCTCTTAATAGTTTTAATATAAAATAAACAATTTTTAAAACTATGAGTCTTTTCAATGTAAACCTCTAAGAGTTTTTATATGGTATATAAAAATTACAATTGTCTTATTTTCAAAATAGATAAAAATTGTTTGATAGATTTATAATCGCCCGCACCCAATCATATAGATATTGTCTGCTTTAGGACCAAGGGGCCCTCACGACTTTAAATCGCATCTACAGGGTTACTAGAAATATATACTTATATAGCACCAGAAACTTTCCCCCTATATGCTGTGAGATATCACAAACACTCTCATGCAAACACAACGTCCTCGTTGTGTTCCACAGGATTGCGGGGCCAAACAAACGAGCACCCCTACGAGGCTAAATAAAACCCCCACATCGATGTCGGAAATTACTAACTTATTTTTTATTTTTAAGAACAAAAAATAAAAAATAATTTTTAATTATCAAACGAGTTTTCCATGTTTTTTGTTATGTAGAATAGAAAACTAATTTTAAAAAATAGTTGTCAAATAGACCTTAATTAGTTATCATGAGATGTCTAGAAATTTCAACATTTATATATTGAAGGTTTTATACTTTCAAAGGAAATAATATTATGAATATTTGGTAATACAATATTATATACTTTGCCTTTAAGAAAATACTCAAGAAAGAAAGAAAATGTTAAAAAAGGTAGTTTTCTATTTAAATAACATTTAACAAAAAAAGTTAAAGAGAAAAAATAATAAGAAAAAATTAAGAAACTAAACCATTGTTCTCTCCACTGTCCTTAAGAAAATATTAAAAAAAAAAAATTAAAAAGACTTTCCTCAATTATTTAAATTTCCCTCGTTAAATTTTCCAAAATCAACAAGAACATAAAATTATGCTTTCCCTCTAGTTTCTTTACATTAAACATTCCATGAACCAAAATACAACCTAAAAGAGTTTTCTCCTCATTTTACTTAAATGTTAGGGAAGTTGCATTACTAAAAAATTTAATTTTCTTTCCTTTAGCTTTTCCATATCTTTTTTTCACTATTTTTTTCCACAAATCTTTCTGAAACCAAAGACAGTCTTAAGTGTTTTCAATATCTTAATTAGCTTCTACAATTCATAAATATGAGTGAATTTGTCAAATTATTCTCCTTGGTCATATCTCTTAGTTAGGATTTATCCCATATAAATTTGTTTGCCAAAGAAGGGATTATTTTTTTCATTGGTACAAACATTCCTATAATATTTCATATCAAAATTTTCTTAGAAGGAAGATCGTAAAATAGGAGAGAAGTACAACCTAATGCAAATTAAGACTCATTTAATTCACTCAATTTTCTCCTAATTTCTTGATTATAATTTGTCTTAGTATTGTAAATCTAGGTCAACTATTTTCAAACGATTGTCTTGTTAGTTTCCTTGATTATAATATCTAGATCAAATAGGATCTTCATCAACAGCCTATCATTTTGGGCTATAAAAAGAGGGCTAGGAAGAAGTTCATCAACATATCTCCTCTCCTTGACAGAATGGCAAATCATAGCCTGTTTTCTCTGGCTCTTGTGATTTACTTCATTTGCGCAGCTGAGTATGTACGGAGTTCTAACGTCAATATTGAATTGACCAATGGCTTACCAGCAAAGTATGTAGCAGAGCCATTGGACATTCTCATCAAGTCACAAACTAAAGCTATTGATGAGCGCGTAGTGAAGCTGGGAGAAAGCTTCAAATGGAGTGTAACCCCAGATTCTATATATTACGTCCGCGCAATTCTAGGCAACAAGTTTGCATCTGTCCATGGGTTTGAGCCAGGTATAGATGCAGGTCATACGACTGTCTTTTGGCTGGTGAAAGAGGATGGGTTTTATCTTAGCTATGACAATGCTTCTTGGAACATAGTGGCGCCATGGGAATCTGAATGATTGGATTTTTTATTTTTTCATGTTGAGTTTTTTTTAGCTATTTTGTGCACCACGATGGATAAAAAACTATTTGCCAATGCAAAGTTTAGAATATGTTTATGAGAAAATCATTTCTCAAAGCTTATTTAATGATGATTCTCATAGTGAAAATGATACTAACGTCTTGTTATCATTACATTTCAGGTTTTATTTTTAATTTAAACAATATTTTCAAATATTCTATGTCAAAGAAAATTTTCAAAAGTTCTAACTTTTATGTAAAAATAATCTTACTTTTGCATTCCTTCTTATTTAGATTTCAGGAAAATTCAACCTTATTCAAACTTCAATTGAAAAAAAAAAAAAAAAGAAATGAAAAAGAAAAAGAAAATAGAAGCCCAAGGTGTGTCCCCACTTTGTGACCAGGCTCTTCTTTTTGTTTGGAGGAAAAAGTGGTTTTAATTCTTTAAACATTTTTTTTTAAATTTATTTTTGGAATGATCACTTATTTTATTTTTAAAATAAAAATAAAATAAAAAATAAAATTTTTAAGTGACTATAGGAAGAGAAAATTAAAGTTTACAAACCAAGGATAGGTTCAAGGGTGGGTTGAATGAAACTTTGATATTTTATTAATTAATTTATAAATAAAATATATGAAAGTAAATTGAAGAACTTTGATATTTCATTGATTAATTATATGAAATAATATACATGATAAACATCAACAGGCCATGATGATTTACATTGAAGAAAAAGAAAAAGGGGTACATATGGCTTACACAATTTGACTTGCATTTATAATGAGATCAAAATAACAACTTCTATTTTGAAGAGTTTTCAACAGAAGCCCAACCAAAGCAGCTTTATAAATCTAGTTTCAATTAGGGGGTGCAATTTGGGTAGGATGACTCGATCCAACCTGAATCCAACTTGACATTTGAGCAAGTTTGGACAATTATTTTCAATACTCGGGTTGGGCTTAAGTTAGGTTTTTTCAACCCGAACTCAATTTAGGTTGGACTCGAGTTAAGATTCGAACAACCCAAACCTAGCCCGAACCTGATTAATGTTTTTATAACATTCATAATACAACTTATCTCAAATAATAATATTCATTTTCTTTTTCTATTTTTAAGAAAAAATATCAAATTATATTATATTATATGTTTTCATTATTTTTAGAAAATATATAAATTTATGTTTATTCTTTTGTTGCCATCTTGAAATTTTATCCTATTCGTCATTTAAATTTTCATAAAATATAATATCATAGATAGATTTTCAATTACGCAACCCGATCAACCCCGATCAAATTGAGTTTAACTTGAACAACCCGTACTCAATCCGAGTTTAAAAAAATGAGATTGAATTGAGTTTGGGTTGAATACCTTGGGTTAGAGTTTGGATTAGGTTAAGTTCGGGTTGATCATTTCTTAATTCAGATTGGGCTCAGGTTAGTAATCAACCCACCCAAGTTGCAACCCTAGTCTCAACTACCCAAAAATAATGGGCCGTGTTGGAAATCTTGGCATAGAAAATAGTTATTTTCCATTGGAATAAAAATTTTTGATTCAAATACTGATTTCATTAACAATTATGATTTTGCATAACCACTAGTAGAAGGCAATATGTCGAAATAAATTTTTTTAATCTTAGTGACACGGGAATTGGAATTTTCGATTTGGCATAACTGATTTATGTATTGATATCAGTTTTCAACTCAAAACCTTTTTGCCCTACAACTCTATTAAGTTAAATAAATTTGCATTAAAACTCGAAAATTAGGTTTAAGACTAACATTTGATAGTATAGAGGTCAGGAACACCTAGAGGGGCTGAATAGGTGTTTAAACCTTTTTAGTCCAAAATTAAATATCTTCAATTATTTAACTCTCCTTTTAATATAGGGAAGTGCAAAGAGAAATTAACCCCAAACACATGGGAATTTTTTTATGTAGAAACCTACTCACACAATCTCTCTGAGACTTTGTGGATGTTAAAACCATGGGGTCACATACCATAAATCCACTATATGAAAGACTAACATACAGATTTACTTGGTGGATGTTATCCCTAAGTCTTACTCACAACACCTATACCAAACATTACATCCGTGACAAAGCCTCAGACATGCTCCTAGTGGATCTTACCTCGCGCTTGAATGAATGTAAATCTCCTTCATAATCCAATGAATGCAAAGATAAATGTTTTTTAGAGTTTCGGGAATGTGAAGGCAAGCTAGGTTTTTTCCAATGTTTGTATCCAAGAGAAAAATCTCTTTTTACAATGCAAAAAATATGGTGGTTAAGATCTAGAATTTTCCTAAAATAAAACCTTTAAAAATTAGAAAATCAATATTCCAAAATTCTACAGAATTCTGCCATTAGCGCTTCAGTGCCCTTAGAATGCTTGAGTACTCTCTTGCGCTTGAGCACTCAAAAAGTTCTTTTAAACATATTTTAAAATATTTTAGTTTCATTTAAAAACCACTATCCACACCATGTCTTAACTAACTCCAATTTGCCTTGCCTAGATCTTTCTATACTTGCCTATGTTATCCCGATTGATTATGTAGTAATCTTGAGTCTTCAATGCAAAGTAAGACATAATTTAGAAAGGTCATAAGCTAGATTGTCTAGAGTAAAACTACCAACCTTAAAATACTTAGCCTAATGTATCAACAATGTCCCCCTTATGCAATTTTGTGAAAAAATAAAGATTATATAAACCTCTTAATACTCTTAAATGGAGTTTACGAATCTCTTAATAGCACTCATCTAGACCAAATTATTCTCAAACAAACATATGACGATCAAAACTCATCTAAGCATGAACAATCTGAAGATACTTATGACATGCACACACCAATTGACCAAATACCAAGGTAAACCAATGTTTGAGAAAAATAATAAAACTATAACCAATATCAAATCATAGTAAAAGTAAATGGATGCGAGTCATGCACACAATCAATATTTATCATTCATTCATCAATAATCAACCAATCTCCCTTTTTTTTTTCATAAAAATGAAAAAGAGAAATAAGATAAAGCAATATACGTAAGTAAGAGAGAAAGAGAGGGTAAGCAAAGTGATATTCATTTATAAACAAAGGGTTTAGATATAAGACAAAGAATTGTGAATAAGTACAAACTAAAACAAGAATACAAAATAAATTAAGCCAAACTAGCTACAGTTATAAAATAAAATAAATAAATAAACCTCATTTAAAACCATGTAAGGGCTACTCTAGCTCAAGATCAGATGGAGGCAATGTTGCAGAATTGGAACCGCCTTGAGATCACAACAAAGAAGTGAGGAGGTAAACTCTGCTAAGAACCTCGGATTAATCTGTTCCCTAGCCCTAACTCTCATAGGATGCATGCTTTTATCCTAGGGTTCTCTAAATCTACCATAGTAGCAAACTATGGCTATCAAAACCAAAATAGATATTAGATCTAGAGGTTAGAGCTCTTACCTACAATATGGATGTTCCCAAATTGTTTTCAAGTCGATGAAGAAGTCAAAAAACATTGTAGAACTCATCTACCCAATGTTCTTCCACCCAATATCTCCTCACATTGGTTTAGGCATGAGAAAAGTTGGGGTTTTTATCTTCTTCCTTAAGAGTGGCTAGGGTTTCTCTCTAATGGCTCTCTAGAAGACAAAAAATGGCAAAAGTCTAAACCCAAAACCCTTATAGGGGTTTATATAAGGCTCCTTATGGGCTTAAGTGACTTGAGCCTAAATTGGGTTAGGGTTATCTAATCTAGCTCACTTGAGTCCTAATTAATTAATTAATTAGTCATATTGGGTTCCAATTAATTAATTAGCTCAATCTAGAAAGTTCAGTTCATAAAATCTAATATAACCTTACATTTTTACCAAAACATTCTTATGTACACTTATAAACCAGAAACCTAAATCCCATATATAAAATGTGCCTTCATGACTTATGAACTCAAGCAGGGACCACTGGGATCCATAAGAAAACACTAGCTCCCTCAGAACCCAATTCTAAAGTTGGCACAATACTTCACTAAAGAGACTCAACTACACTCCAATATCCTATGAAATTACAACAAGCTAAAGCTCGAGTTTGTAACCTGCTATTCATTGTAGGAAGACTTGCCTTGAACTAGTGATCATAATCTAATACGATAGTAGTATCAACAATCAAGATTACCTTTTCAATCCTTAAGTTACAAATCCCCTTATTATGTGATCAACAGACATACTCTAACTCATAAAATAGTATATGTAAAATTTCACTTAGGGAATTACTACAACTATAGATTTCATGATCACATGTCTTTTGAATCAGCCAATAGGACACTTTGTCTCAATCTCATAAGATATCATGGTATCTCTATTGAGAATACTTATTGTCACTAGCTTTCATCAATAGTGACCTAATCTGTAAGAATATATGACCACATTAGGGTTTCACCCATATGTTAAAGTCTCCTGTTGATTTCAGCACATGCTCAATATCATTGTAAGGTTGAGAGTTCATGCATATACTAACTTGGTGAATCATGACAATTCAGTATGTCTTATCCAATGTGTAACCATACACACTAGTGCACTCATCATGGAAAACTCATTCTAGCAACCATGACAAGTCATCCCTCCAATAGGAAGGTAGTGCACTACAACCTTTATTGTGTTACCCTAAATTCATAAATTGACAGTGGACTACTTATCATCTTACTAGGAACCCATGACTTATATTTTCTTTACAACTCCTAATGTATCCAAGTCATGTACAATGCAACTGATTTGGGATCGAATACTTAAATCAAAATCAATGCAAACGATAGATAGAAAAGTAGAAGTTCATGCCTAACTTTGTTACATCGTGTCTTGTTTTTACAGGTTTTGTCCTAAAAAACTCTCACTAGCCATAAAAGTAGACTAAACACCAGAGAAAAAATATGTTCCTTTATCATATCACCTCTTTGAACTATCTTGCAAAAAAGGTAACACTTCCTTTCTATGTGTTTTCTCTTCTAATGGTACCTTGGTTCTTTAGATTATGTCAACGCCTCATTGTTATCACAAAACAAGATCATGGACGGTACAACCAAGAGAACTACCCATAGTTCCAAAAAGTACATTGTAAGTCAAAAGACTTCCTTGTTGCTTTAGAAGTGGAAACAAATATCATTTAGAGTATACACATACTTAGAGGCAAACCTATGAGTGTCCTTATCAGACTAAAAGTTTAATTTCTTAACACTTAAGGAATACTAATTCATTGCAACGACTCACAAACATGTATTCTTTTGCTCTCATATGATACTTAAGTATATGTTTAACATCCACTAAAGACCCTAATCATGGATTGAGCTAATATCTACTCACTAGCCCCATTACAAAGCAAATATCCGATCTAAGACATAGCATCACATATATAAGGCTACCCTTTGTAGAGGCATAGGATACAACCTTTATGTGATTTTTCCTGTCAAATGTCCAAGGACACTAAACCTAAGAAAGAAAAATCCAAACTTAAGGGTAGCAAACCCTTCTTAAAGTCTTGCATCATGCACTTCACCAAATGCTTGTTAGTGTTGATGATATAACACACTTTTCCTATTCTTGTAATCCATAAAGAACTTTAATTCCAATAATATATTGCACCCCTTCTACATTTTCAGTTATTACTAATTAGACAACTAGATCTTATTAATGACAATATCCAGACAAAATTTTCATTGAGTAGATTATCATCTACCTAAAGGATCTTAGAGCTGTTATGATAGAGCTCTTAAAAGAATGATATGATGTAATAGATTCGAACTCATTATTTATTTAATGATATTTGAGTTTCACTTTTATTTATCCTTATTCTATGCATTGTACTTTATGAGATTCTCGTCTAATATCTCTTACATTCTACATGACTTGGGTGTATTAGAAGTTGTACAAATGATGCATCCATGTATTGTACTTTATGAGCATTCTCATCTAGCATATCTTATATTGTACATGACTTTGGTGCATTAGGAGTTGCACGAAAGATCTAAGTCATGAGTTCCTTACAAGTAGATGACTTATTTATAGTCGATTCATGGACTTAGGTCATGCATTAGAGGTTGTAGCACACTACATCTTAATTGGAGGGATGACTGGTTTTGGCCATCAGGATGAGATTCCCATGATAAGTACACTAGTGTGTATGGTTACACATTAGACATGACTTGCGATGAGTCATGATGTAATGTTATCAAGTAGTCATGACTTCACTAAGTTGTTATGTTGTATTATCTCTCAACCTTGAGAGAATATTGAGCTTATACTAAAATTAGTAGTGGTTTTGACCTACAGGTGAGATCTTAAAGTGATCATATGTTCTCTCTAGGTTTGATCACTATTAGTAGAAGTTGGTGGTGATAGATATTCTTAATAAAGGCACCATGATATCTCTTAAGATTAAGATAGTATTTTCTCTTGGGTAATCCTAAAAAGGCTTGTTCAGGTCAACTATAGTCATAGTAGTTCCTCAAGTGAAACTTAACATTAGCTCTGGTGAATTAAGATCGATATGTCAATTAACTACACTATAGGAGGATTTAGAACTCAAGGATGATAGAGGTAATTGTGAGAGGATGATAACTTTCACTTTATTATATTACAAACACTAATTCATGGGGAGACTATATTTAACGGATAGGAAGTCACAAGTTTGACCACTTAATGTCCTATTGTAATATACATATATAAGGGTATTGGAGTGAGTTGACTTTCTGTTGTAAAATGTTGGGTCAACTTCAAAATTGGATTATGAAGGAGTCAGTACTATCCAATGGATCCTAATGGTCCTCATTTAAGCTCATATACCTTACTAGCATGTTTTATGAGGATTCAATCGACTATAAGTTTATGCATAAGGGCATTTTGGTAATTATATATTATTACACAAGAATTAGTATACAACATCTATGGATTAGGTTAATTGATTAATTGGTGTCCTATTGCATTAATTAATTAATTATGACTCTTTTTAGGCTAGATTAAGTGACCTAAGCCCAAGATGGGCTCAAATCACTTAAGCCCACTAGTAACCCTATGAATACCCCTTATGGGATTATGGTACATTTTCCCTTTCATGTTTTAAAGAAAGTTCTAGCCTCTACCTTCAAAGATTTCACCATCTCTATGCTTAAGCTAAAGAATGAATCATCGAGTGGAAGATCTTAATTAGGTCTTCAAGGTCGTCAACACTTGAAATTTAAGATTTAGGAACATTCAAACCTAAAGGTTAAATTTTTAATCCTAAAAATCAATTTTTTAAAAAAGAAATTGATATTATTTCTATTGCATAGATCTAAGATGCCAACAATGTGTATTAGAGTATATCTTATAAGCATGCTTAGATCTTTATTTAGGGTGTGCTAACATCTTTTTTGTAGTCTTGATATTATCCCATGGCCAAGGGACACATGCATGTTATTTTTATTTTTTATTTTTATTGTATGTGATGATTGAATAGGATAATTATTTGTGATGTAAAGTTAAATTTTTTATCATCTACGAAGGGCTATAAGAAAATAATTTCTCATTGACGTCAATAAAGATTAATCTTTTATCGAACATCATTTATGAAGAATCAAGGCAATCAATGTCTACAGAAAAGAATATCAATTTTTTTCTTTGAATGACTAGAAAAAAAAATGATGAAAAGAACCACAAGCTACTATGTCCTTAATCCATGTTTGTGGTTGTACCAAGGTGCATCTTGGGGCTAATTATTGGTGCCATAGTGGGTTGCTACTACCACATAAATTTGAGTCTCTTTGAATTGATTTTGTGGCAAAAAATTGATGCACTCATGAACTAGACATGGATGAATCTAAGTGTTGAACTTTATTACAGAAAGTTGTTATTTTTCTATAGTTAAAGTTACTAATTTTCCATTGAGAAAGTTCCTATTTTTTTATGTGGACAATGGGAAATTGCATAGGTTGGTTTTGAGGTCATTCATTACCACAATACAAGTTGGATGTCGATGCAATTATGAACTGCAATTTGAGGTTGGTCTTAAGTGCATTTTAGGATGGAAATTGGCAGCATCATGGGTGTCGTCATGAACAACTTTGTGCTGCCACTACCAACATGAAATTGGAAGTTTTTTTTTCTTTCTCTCTCTCTCTCTTAGATCCATGGTAGCATAGTAACTCTAGCTTTAACTCAAAATTTGGGTTACCACCTATAAGTTTCTTAGGGCAAGCCACATATGGTTTTGAAAGTTTTAAGAAGTTAGGAATTCAACATTTCCAACAGTACTCAAACCGAAATGGAAAGAAATGAGATATGACTCATTGAAGCAATGTACAAAAGGCATGCTATTTTGGGGTTGAGTTCAAGTCAACTTCTTTTTGGTTGTTTAGGCTCAATTTTGGGCCTCTTATTGGTCTCAATCTTTGTCAGTAGTCTTGGAGGTGATTTTTGGCAAGTTTTGGTTATTTGATTCTAAGAGGAATCTACCAAAATTATTTGTTGCATGACCCCTTAACCATTGGAACTTTTTTTATTTATTTCTATATATGTTTTTTTATTTCCTTATGTATGTTTGATCATATGTGAATGTATGTAAATATGGATGAATGTAAATAATATGAAACTTTTAGTAATTTAATGGATATAAATTTTCTTGCAAGATGATAAGTAGTTCAGAGTTGGTTCATGAATTTAGGCAATCAAGTAAAGGTTGTAGTTCACCACCTCCAAATTAGAAGGATAACTTGTCTTGGTCATCAGAATAGGTTTCCCATGGTGAGTACACTAGTTTATATGATTACACATTAAACAAGACTTATGATAAATCATAACGTAAGGTATCGAATTGTCATGATTCACCAAGCTATATATTGCATAGACTTTCAACCTTGAGATAATATTTAGCTTATGCTGAAATTAACAAGAAGATTCAACCTATAAGTGAGACCCTAATATGGTCATATATCTCTACAAATTGAGTCACTATTAATGGAGGTTGATGGCAACAAGTATTCTTAATAAAAGCACCATGATTTCTCATGAGATTAAGATAAAGTGTTCCTTTCGATGATTCAAAAGACATGTGATCATAAAATCTATGGCTACAATAATCCCTTAATTGGAATTTGAAATATACTTTTTATGAGCTAGAGTATGACAATTGATCACATAATATGAGGATATATAACTCAAATATTGGAAAGGTAATCTTGATGGATTGATAACACTATCTTATTAGATTATGGACACCAATTCACGAAGAGTCCTGCATGTAATGAATAGTAGGTCATAAACCTAAGCTTTAACTTTTTGTAATTTCATAGGATACTAGAGTACAATTGACTCTCTTTAGTGAAATGTTGATTCAACTTTAGAATTAGATTATAAGAGAGCCAATATTTCCCTATAGGTCCCAGTGGTTCCTACTCGAGCTCCTAGTTCATGGTGGCATTCTTTATTTGAGGGATTCGGGTTTGTAGTTTATAAGTGTTTATAAGGGTGTTTTGGTAAAAAAACAAGGTTGTACTAAATCTTATGAATAGTTTTTTCTGGATTGGTTTAAACTAATTAATTAATTAGATCCAATTAAGGCTAATTAATTAATTAGGACCTAAGTGAGCTACATTAGGTGACTAAAGCCAAATTTGGGCTCAAGTCACTTAAGTCCATACGGAGTCCTATATAAACTCCCTTAAGGGTTTAGGATTTTTTTTTTTTTTTTTTTTTTTTTTTTTGTTTATCTTCTTCTAAAAAGCCTTTAAAGAAAAACCCTAACTACCCTCATGAGAGAAAAGGAAGTCCACCTTTCTCTTATGCCTAGATCCATGAAAGGAGAGATTGGGTGGAACATCATTAGGTAGACAAGGTCTACAACAACTATTACGGTTTTCAACATCTTCATTGGGTGGGATTTGATATGGGAACATCCTAATCGCAAGTATGAAACTTTAATCTCTAAATCTAAATCATAATATGGTTTTTGATACAACATGTTTCCACTATGATAAATCTAGAAAATACTAAGATAGAATGCATGCACCTTACATAATCCAAGGCCAAGGCATGGAGTAATTCGGGTTTCACGATGGTCTAATTGAGGAGATTCTTCCAATACCTAAAAGTAACGACTCTAACCAAAGAGTCTATCACTATTCTTATTGATAGCATGGTTGTTTTAGCATATAGTAAGGATCCTAAATATCATGGTAGAACCAAATACATAGATATTTGTTTTCACTATATTCGAGACATTGTTACACAAAAGGAGGTAGTCTTGAAACATATCTACATTAAAAAAGTCTTTCAAACTCAAGTGAGGAGTTTGCGACTTTGTAAACTTTGATATGTATTTTATTTTTAAACACCTCTTGAATTAACATTTTATTAATGGGTATCTTATGCATTTATTCTTCATAGATGTGGATTCCATTTTAGTTTAATTAATAATACCAACATACATTATTTGATTGTCACCAAGCTTGGATTGGTGCATTCACATGGGCAATCACTTTAGCGCTTAAATGGTAAGCAAAATAAATTATATATTTGGAACATCACCTTAGCTAGGTTAAGATGAGACATATAAAAGTCAAATATGAAATTATTCCACAAATCCATATAGCCTGAATGAAGCTAAATGTGAGATCTTAAGTAGGTGCTTGATGAGCGAATCTTAAGTGTTTGATGAGCGATTGTGCTAAGAAACTCAAGTAGGCGCTTAAGGAAGCAACTGGACTAAGATTCATGTGGCATCAAGAGTGATTAACCCACTTTTTTGGAAGCTTCGTTGTAACATACATATCATACTATATGTGTTATTTGCAACTATTAGAGAGAATAGTTAAACTACTCTAACACTGTGTGAGCCCTTATAGACTACTATAAAGTCTACTCTATACCCTTGAACCTAAAACTGTGTCATGAAGTAAGGGTAAGATGTCACTACTTTAACATGTAAGCTAAGGATTATGATTGATATGGTCTAGTAGAATATGTTAGGAAAGCGATCAAACCTACATGGATACATGAGTTGTTAAGGAAGATTGCTACTAACACACCATTATTTATAGCTCATAGCCTAGACAATTATATCAACTTTATATTCAATATAATATGAATACAAATATATATATATATATATATATAAGTTGGAATTAAGCTTTTTTTTAATTGAGATATAACTCCTTGAGGGGTTTTTAAAAGTGTTTGAACTAGTGTGACTGACAAGTCTATGGTATAAACATGATTCTTTTTTTTTAGTGATGTGTTGTGTTGGTGAGATGAACACTGGATGAGTGGAAGATGTTAAAATTTAATTTTTTTTATTTTTTTATTGTTAAATTCATCATGCACATGTGGGTTAACAGAAAAGGGGATGCATAAGTAGATAAGATTCCATCAAATTCAAAAAATGTTTTAAATTAAATTAGTTTGTCTATAAGTTTGAAATCCTTATCCTTCACTAAAAAGTTTGCCCATAAATAATACGATTATTATTGAGTCTAACAATCTGTTTCCAAAAGGTTTGAACTTCTCTACATCTCCATTACTTTCTTCCAATCAAGTGTTTTCTGACGTCTATTTATACTTAGAATTTAGAGAGTGAAGTAATAAAAAAACTCTTAATAGTTTCTTTGAAGAAGAAAGTTACTAACCTTGTAATTCAAGTTACAAAGATGTTTTGCAGGTGTATAAACAATATCACTGTTTTTATTCAATAAGATACCAAAGTGGATGATTAACTCATTTCATAGTAGAAATAATCGCAAGATCGAATTCCTTTGATAACACGAATTTCTATTTCTCAATGATATCCCACGATCAAGACAATTCGCTGAAGCCTGTGAAACCATTTCATAGAAGTTCATTGATATCTTCTTTTTATAAAGTAAATCGACTTCAATTCTTGAATAATCCACATCATTTCTATTTCTATTGCAACAAAAGATTCTCTTTTCATATAGAAAAGGTCGTATCAATAATTCTGATTTTATGTATGGACAGACAATTTCTTAATATTTTGTTCATTTGCAAGACAATTTATTTTAATCTCACAATGGTAAAATTGACTTAGGATGCTAGGAATAAAATCAGTTTCGAACCGATTTCTACAAGCTAAATCAGATTCAGTACAAGGAATGGTTGCTAGGAACCGTCTCTATTTTACAAAAATTGGAAATTCCACTCTGGAAAATATTAAAATCGGTTTTGGCCTGAAGGTGGGAGTCGTTTGAATCGAGTGAAGTTGATATGTTGTTTTGGTATTATGTGGCATGTTAGGATTGGTTAGGGGTCATCAAGTACGTAGATGTGGATTTGATTAGTTAGCTTTTAGGCCGCTCCTTGTTCAGTTTTAGGGAACTCCATTGTCTTGAAATTATTTAGACGTGGACTCAACATCTTTCAAAGAAAAATCAAATATGAGAAAATTTAAGTAACAATAAGAAAGAAAATGAAAAAAAAAGTAAATAAAAATAAATAAATAAAAAGGATTTGAAATCAATAAAATATTAAAAAAAAAATAAAAGGAAATAAAAAATAAAAAATAATTTATTAAAATTTAATAAATTATTTCAATTTCATTTGACTTATTTTGATTCATCTATATAAACATTAAATAATTTTAAAATATATATATATATATATATATATATATATATATATATATATATATATATTTTAAATTCATTTTATTTATTTTTTTCTTATTTTTCACAAAAATAAAACCCACATAAAAAAATTATTTTTCTTAATACTTTTTTCTTTTCTTATTGCTTTCCTAAGGCAAAACAAAGCCTTCATTTTTTATTTTTTTATTTTTTTTATCTTCCCTTAATAATTTTCTAAAACCAAACATAGCATAACCTTTCTATTGAACAAGAAAAATAAGTAAAATAAATTTTATAAATATAATTTATTTTTATTTTGGCCAATATTTTTATTTTATTTGTAAAAAAATCTTTCTCTTTATTTTTTTTTCTTTTATATTTTTTCTCTATTTTCTTTTCATGACATTTTCGATGGATTTTTTCAAGGAACAATAACTAGTTATCCTCCCCGTAAATTCTCTTTATAACCTAAAATTCAGAAAAGAAGAAATTGGACCTTTGAATTGGCCAGCATAAAGCTTCTGATCGGTCCAACCACTAGTTTCTTAGAAAAATTTACCTGTTTGCTCTCATTTGAATTATAACCCCAAAATTAAAATATAATCCAAATCACCAACTTAGCGTCATAACACCTACAAATTCAAAGGTTGTCGTAAGAGTGGAGATTCTTACTAGTAAATCATGTTCGTGTTATGTTAAAGTCTAGATATTCTACTACATCGGTCGACCTAAATCCAATATAAATAATAATTACATCAAATATATAAATTCAAATATTACTTAATTATTAAATAAGTAACACGTTATATAATTCATTTAAACCATTTAATATTCATGTTTTCTTATTTAATAATCAATTTGAGTTAGATATTAATATCTTAATCAAATATATTTATGACTCAATTGACCTATTTATTTTTTATAACTTGATTAATCAATTGAATTATTAAATAGGTCCATACGAGTTAATTTGTATTATACAAATTGACCTAAAAACTATCTATTTATTAAACGAATTATGCCGATTGACACAAATTTAATTCAAATTCATTTATACTCAACCTAAACTTGTGAAAAAAGTGTTAAATTTAAATCATATTGACAAACCGCATCAAACTTTGTCACTTTTTACCTTGTTAAGGCAATTCGCCAATGGTAGTTCAATTTAAATAGAATATGGAAAAAGAAAATAGAAATAAAAAATAAAAAGATAAAAAAAATAATGAAAATAAAACATAGATTTAAAAATAATAAATTATTTATATATATCATTTCAAATTTATTTTACTTATTTTAACTTTTTTATATAAAAATTAAATAATTAAAAATACATAACTTTTTTATTAATTTCAATTATATTTGACTCTCTTTCTTAGTTTTTCCTTTTTCCTAAATATTTTTTTTTTCCCTTTTCTTACTACTTTCCATTAACCAAACCAAATATAGCCAAGAAGGAATCCAGATTTTAATCAGCCAAGTTACACTATAACAAGTTAAAAGATATTCGAAACAGTCACCAAGCAGGACCAAATTATTATTATTTTTTAATTAGGGTTTAATTCAGGTCTCAATCTCCATCCAAATTCTGCAATCCTTACATGAAAACAACCCAAATTCACAGCATACCCATGATAGTGAAGCCATTGATTACTGTAACATAAGTAACTTCGTACTGGAACAGGTACATAGATCCAAAACATTATTAAGTTGGAGTGCATGATATCCAAGAGCCTCATAGATCACCTGATTTATACAAGTGAATAGATAGATCTAAATCACAAGATCGTTATTTTGGTCGAAACAAGTGTTTTACATCTTCTTGTGGATTCCAGGTCCTGAATGGAGCATTCCAGGTCCTGAATGCAGCTGGAGAGTCCTGCTTGGAACAACCTGAAGAACACCTGGTAGTTCTGCCATAATAGAAGAATAATTAGTAATTATTGCAATCAAAATATACAAAACAGTCCCAGATAATATAATGTGGATGAGATCCAAGAAAAATGTTAACAGATGATTTAGAATCAAGCTTCAACAGTTACAACAATATACTGGCAAGGATCGAAACAAAGCTTCAACATTCACAACAATGGGGTCTGTCTGGTACTTGAACCTGTAAACACCCACGTCCCCACCCCATTCCTTACCACTTGAGATACGCCTAAGGCTCGTTTATTAGGTGAGATCATGCACATCAAAATAAACTGTACAACCATCTTGTTTAAAAGGCATGCTCTTTTTGAATCAGATATCACTTCAACTGATGGGCCGGACACACAAGTCCTAGGGCGTTGAGTTCAGGCTTGAATGATATTGGCAGAAAATTAAGTTAGAGGGCTTCCTGCCAATTTGTATTTGCATGACACCACTATGGTTCTCATTTCTTTGGCAATGTCATAGCACAGATTATGGGCCTATTCATGAGCGTTTTCAAAAACTGTTTTGAAAAAATAGTTTTTAAGATCAGTTCTTGAAAACAAATCTAGATTACTTTCAGGAACAAATTTCTATTTAAAAACTCAACAATGAAAAATAGTTTTTTGATTTATTCTCTATCAAAGTCCTATACACTTAAGTGCAATGCAAAAATTTTCAAAGTACTTCCCATATTTTTCAATTATTGCTCAAAACATTCCACCAAAATACCTGAAAACACTTAAAATCTGTTATAAAAAACAACTTATTTTTAAAACAAATCTTCAAAAATTTGTTTTCTGTCAAAAGCACATCAATTTTATGAGTTGGAAAACTATTTTATCTTCTTAAACAGAAAACTGTTTCAAGGAAGAGTTTCCAAAGATGACTTATGTATTTGGATTCTGGTACAAGGGTTAGCATTTAGAACAGAGGAATTGATAAAAAGGAATATTGTCCTGCAAAAGCACTGTTAGCAATAAAAGGGCAAATTACCAAACTTGTATATGTTTTAGGTGTTGGAATTCAATTATCAGAAAAGCTATACGCACAATCCCTTTAATTCAACCAACAAATAGTGTACCTCATAGGGTTAATAGCTCCTTAAAATGCAATACTTGATACTGATATAAAAAAATTCAAATTGAAATGTCTCATTACTTCTACTAGCAGGGATTTACAAGAAAAAATTGCTCCAACCCCAAACAACCAGCAATTAGTAAAAGAACATAGATTCGGAACAATTCTCCTGCAAATGTGGATAGAATTGAAATTTGAAAATACAAGCATTACAAATTCCTTCATTTTCCTAGAAGCAAAGTCCTCCCTGATAAGGATTTCACCTCAAGAACCCTTTAATAATATATGCATAACCAAGGCAGAATCATGCATATCAGTATAAGATGGTAAACCAAAGATTTTTTATTTTATTTTATTTTATTTTATTTTTTGAACCATCAAAGGAAATTTAAACTACCAACCAAACTAATACTATAAAAACTGAATTTAAGAGGGCTGAGGAATTCTGGTATGAATCATTTCCTTGGGGAGGGGGTTGTTGTCATGATCTGATAAGAACCAACTTTGTAAAAGACAAAGAGAGAGGAAGAGGGGACAACATATGTATGAGAAATAAGGATCATGCACCACAGTACACAAGGGAGAAAGGATGGATTGGAATCTCAGATTCTATGCAATTTCATTTCTATTTTTTGTTTATAAGAAAAAGGAAACAACAGAGACAAAATTCTGAAAATTTTAGGCACTTCCATTTTCAAAGTTTTGGAAATTGCAGTAACACGTTTTCAGAATTATAACCAAACACCAGTCCGAACCACCAAATCTCACTCAACCTGAAAAATTATAGAAAAATTCTTATCATAATGAGAATTTTTATCAGTTAACTTTATCAGAAATCATGGCCTCGGCTTTGTCCAACTTCATTGAACAGTATCTCATAAAGGAAAAGTTTGTCCCCATAAAAATTTTCTGAAAAACAGGTAGGAACATGTGTATCTATGCTTTTGGATTGCTAAATATTTTCAAAATTAACATAATATATGAATGAATTTCATCAATTCGCCAAGAATTAAAAACAAGCCCCAAATTATTAAAAAAAAATTCATCAGAAATGAACAAAAAAAAAGCCCTAAATCATTCAAGAATCCAGCCGAATTGAACAATTCCATAAGCAGTAGCAACACAAGACACTCACTTGAGATTTGCGAAACCTGCTCGGGTGTAAGCTTGGCGGAGAATCCACTAGCGGCGTTCTTGTAACTGTATATGAGAGCCTTCTTGGCAGCCTCCTCGCTATAACCATTGAAAATTTGGAAGCAATCAAAATCAGGAATCAGTTTGGACGGTGAGAAAAAGGGGGCGGTAAAAAAATTAAAGAAAGCAAAATTGGGGGTTTATCTGGGAAACCAAACGGACCTGCCGAGAACGGAAGCGAGTGTACGAAGGTGGAAGGCTTCGGCTTCTTCGCTGAGGGGTTTCTCAGTGTAAATGATGTGGACGGCCGCAGACGACGATGAATCTCCATCTCCAGAGACTTCTGCCATAGCTACGTACGAGGAGATCAACACCGATATCACCAAGACAAACGATGACAGACTTCTTCTCAGCATTCTGTCTCAAACAGGCCGCCCCGCTCTGTTTTATATGTAGAAGAATTTTAATAGATTAGGACTTCTTTATACGCGAGACTTAAGGACTAAGGCATCTTTGTAGAGTCATCTGTTTCCATATATAGATACGCCGTGCGTGTCTTAACGTGGCTTGACGGCCTCATCCTCCCAAGCAACACGCGTTTGGGTCAATTTTGATCTTGGTCAAGGTTGCTTATTAATTTTTAGAAGTATTTTAGATAAAACTTCCACAATAGCTTAATGTAGTGATTTTTTTTAATTACTTACAATCCGTTTCATTGTGATTCTAAGAAACGTTTATAATCTTTATGATACACGTTTATTTTTATTATTTAAATATTAAAAAATTTTAAAATACTTTTAAAAATCAGTGTCAATATATTCTTATTGTAATAAAAAAATGTTAAAACACAACATTGTAACCACTTAACATTATATCTAAGTCGTAAAATATTACATGATATCACTTAATTGATGGTATATTTTTTATTAGATACCTAAAAATTATTATTAGATATCTCACTCAAATCCATAATGGTTTGACAAGTAATTATTTAAAAAATATATATTTTTATTGTTATATAATATATTATCAAAATTTATTTTTTAAAATTTATGCCTAAAAATTAAACCTGAAATTTGATAGGTAATTATCTTGGTTTCATGTAGAAGTTTATATAGAATATTTGAAAAAAACTTACTATCTTTGGGATCTAATGTTACATTGCTACGCAATACTTTAGTGAATTGACTCTAAATAGGTTAGATTTCTAACTTTTATCTCAAATTATGATATAAGTAAGTAGTTATTATTGTATCGACCAAAAATCCTACTAATTGATCCAAAACATATGTATAGTAAACATAAAAAAACATTATTTAAAAAGGTTTTAAATTTTATAAAAACATTTAAAATCAAAATAAATAGAAACAATGGGAGGCATGTGTCCCCATTGTGCAAAAAAAAAAAAAAAAAAAGTTGGTTGCCAATGAGGAAAAAAAAATCATATGGCAAAATGATCTCATTTGCTTATATTGTTTTTTTTTTTTTTTCATTTTTCTATATTTTTATCCAATAATGAAAATTTGACAACACATTAATAACTCAAATTTGAAGTTAGGTGTTGTATAGATTCTATTGCTTAGCATTTTTCATATATTAAATTTGAAGACTGAATAAAGGTAGATACAATATAAAGGAATGAGAGATTAGATAGAAGAAATGAAACTTAGACCAAGATACAAAGAAAATGAGAGTTTTTGTTAGGGTCCATATAGATCACTCCTAATGAGTATAAGCTTAGTCATTGCGATATGCAGAATAGAATTTCATTTTGGAAAGGATCCTTGTATGCCAAGTGATAAGGGAGAGATTTTAGGGAACATGCTTGACATGTTAAGCTGATCAATGGGGGAGGGAGGAGTGTTAAGAGTGGTTTTAACACTAGGGATTATAGGTACCACTAGGGATGACAATGGGGATATTAGAAAGAAACTTGTTAATCAAAATGGAAGAATCGAATTTTTCTAGAAGATTCTTTAAAGGAAAAAATTGTTGAAATAAGAAAAAAAAAAATTGCTAGAAGAATTGGAAGAATTTTTCAAGAAGGTTCTTTGGAGAAATTGTAAAAATAAGAAAAAAAATTAATTTGACCTTGGGAAATAGTGAACATTAAGTACATGTTTCCATTTATTGTCTATTTTTTATTTTAAAATAGAAAGTTTTATATAAAATATAGAAATTTGATAGCTTATATACTTGAAAATATTTTTAAAAAATTTAAAAATTGAATGAATCTTCAAATTTTTAAATTTTTTTCAAAATTTTAAAAACACATGGTAGATTTTTAAAGTTCTTATATTTTATTTTTTAAAAATCTATTTTTTAAAAATAAAAATAGAAAGTGTCCAAAGGCCACCTAAATATTTAATCCTAAATTTTATTATTTTTAAATTTAATTAGTTCGTATATTTATAATATAATTTAAGTGTAAGTAAATTCTACCACATTACTATAAATTGAAGGCCCTCCATACTTTTGCCTAATTGAGGCTTGAGAAAAATTTGATTTTTATGAAAAATGACATAACACTTTTATTTTCTTAAAAAAAGACCTTTTTATAGAAATAAAGAAATATTAAGAAAAATATAAGAAAGATGAAAAGATAATTAATATTCTCCTTCTAAAAATAAAAATAAATAAAAGCTCAAGCTCAAGACTTACCCATAATTAAAAAAAATAAAAGGAGTCCTAATAGGGTGAAAAAGTATTAAATGGCTTAGCGGAGTGTATCACACACACATTCATAATTAAATCATATGTATGTGGAAAAACTTAAAGTGTGTTTGATAGTGTTTTTATTTAAGTGTTTCTAATAAAAGGTTTTGTTTTTTTTTTTCAAAAGTGATTTTTCAATACTATAAGTAATTTTTCATATTTTTTAAAGTATTTTTTAAATTTGGGCAAACTTTTAATTTTTTTCACAAACACTTTTTTGGTCAAAAATGCATTTTAGAATTACTGACAAATGAATTCTTTTATAAGTTGGCAAAATTTCTCAAAGAATATTCTAATAGTAGAAATTATTATAAAATTCATATATAATGAATTAAAAGAAAGAAATGAAGAAAGGAAAAAAAAATTTTTTTTGATAGTGTTATTTTAGAAAAAAATAAAAAATAGAAACTCATTTATTTATATAAATTTGAAAAATATTTATTACCAATAAAAACCGAATAAATTTTTTACCTATAGTTAATGATAAAATAAAAATAAAATGTTAAAAATAAGAATTAACTAAAAAAAATAGAAGCTAAATATATTAAAATAAAATATTAGAGCTTGTTTGGCCATATGATTTAAAAATAGGTTTTTGTTTTTAAAAGCAGAAAACTATTTTTAAAAAATTCATAATATTGTTCAACCATTGATCTTGAGAAATAATTATTAAAAATAAAGTAAAATATAACACAATTTTTAAAGAACAAGGACAATTAGAAGTTGTTTATACTAGTTTTTAAAAATAAATGGAAAACATTGAAAACTTTTAAAAACCATAAAAAAAAAACCAAATAAAATTAAATATGAAATCATTTCTTTCTCTTCCCATGATCTAATACCAATACAAAAAATCTTAAAATATTATCTTCCTATAAATTATACATACTTTATTTAATTTCTTTTTAGAAGATACATTTCAAATCAAATTGTACTTGATACATAAAATTTATTAATCTTAAAAAATAATTTGAAACTCTAAAATCGATTTAATTAATACTAAAAAGTGATGGAACTCAATAACATTAGTAAGTCATAAGCCAAAATTGATTTTAAATGTCTAGGTTAGTTTCTTCTATATATATAATCATATTTTTACAATTTTTTTTTATTAGGCAAAAAAACTCTAAATTAAACAAAACTTAATACGTTGAATTCATTAACAAGTCTATTAATTTTTAAAGATAATTTAAAATTCAAATAGTGAACCAATTAATACAAAAAAATTATGGACAAAAATTGGTTTAAAATAACTTTATTATTTCAGTTTTATATAAAATTATTATTATTATTTTATTTTTTTAGTAGCAAAATAAATTCAAAATTAAACATGACTTAATGCATTGGATTCATTGATGAGTTTAATAATTTTTAAAAATCAAATAGTGAATCAATTAATATCAGAAAAAATTAATCTAAAATGATTTTATTATTTCTTTTTTACATAAAATCCTTTTTTTTTCATTAATATTAGAAATTTATAAATAAAAGTTAGTTCCTAATGACTCTATTATTTTTTCTACACATAATTATATTTTTATAAAAAAATTTCACAATAAAAATGAACTTCAAATCAAGTGACATATTATATTGAATTTATTAATGAGTTTATTTTTTTTTTTAAATAGCTTGGAACTCAAAAAATAAATCTGGTCATTAAAAAAAATAATAAATCAAAATTGATATATTATGAGTCATAACTTTTCTATTCTCTTATACACACAAATATATTTTTTGAATTTAGGTAAATAAATTATAAATTAAGCAAGACATAATTAATAATTTAAATTCTTTAATGATTTTTTAATTTTTAAGAATAATTTTGAATTAAAAAATGGATCTAATTAATTGCAGATTAAATTAAAACATTTTAGAATATTATGTTCATAATTAATACTCTTCAAATTGATGAATGGTGTTTTTATTTTTTTCTTATTCATACTTTTATTCGTTCATGTACAGAGTATATATAGAGGGTAATCACCATTCTAAGAATGAGAAAGAATGATACAAGGAAAAAATGATATAAGGAAAGAATGATACAAGGAAAGCATTCCTAATATCTCAACACTCCCCCTCGAGTTGGTGCATAGATGTCACAGATGCCCAACTTGTCTAAAAATTTTGAGAACACTTGACTTGAGACAGCTTTGGTGAGGATATCGGCCAATTGATCTTTTGATCAAATCTTAAGCAATTCCACAATCTTATCATCCAACTTCTCCTTAATGAAGAATCTGTCCACCTCGACATGCTTTGTATGATCATGTTGTACTGGATTATGAGCAATGTCACATGCGGCTTTATTGTCACAAAACAATCGGATTGGTTGCCTAGATAGGTAACCTAAATCTTGTAAGAGGAATCTTAGCCATAATACCTCACAAAGTCCTAGAGTCATACCTCTAATTTCCGCTTCTGCACTTGAACGAGCGACGACATTCTACTTCTTACTTTTCCATGTCACAAGATTACCACCTACAAAGGTAAAGTAACTAGATGTAGATCACCTATCATCCACTGCACCGGCCCAATCAGCATCAGTATATACTTCAATACTCTGATGATCGACATTTTTAGAGAACAAAATTCCCTTCTCAGGAGCATTCTTCAAATACCTCAAAATAAGCATGACTGCATTCATATGTTGCTCTCCAGGATTATGCATGTATTGACTCACTACACTCAGTGCATAAGCAAGATCTGGTCTTGTATGAGCTAAGTACATTAATCTCCCCACAAGTCTTTGGTATCTTCCCTTATCGATTGATATTTGATTAGGCTTAACACACAATTTGAGACCTTCTTCTATTGGTGTATCAACAAGTTGACATCCCGACATTCCAGTCTCTTGTAAAAGATCTAAGGCATACTTTCTTTGAGACAAAAAAATTCCTTCACTTGATCGAGAAACTTCAATCCTAAGAAAGTATTTCAGAGGACCTAGATCTTTCATTTCAAATTCTCTAGATAGATAATTCTGCAGAGCTTTCTTTCTTCAGGATCATTTCTAGTAACTACTATGTCATCCACATATACGATGAGTGCCGTAATCTTACCATGTTGCTTTTTCAGGAACAAAGTGTGATTTGAGTTACTTTGACGATAGCCAAAAGCTCTCATTGACTTTGTGAACCTTCCAAACCATGCTCTCGGGGATTGCTTCAACCCATACAATGACTTTTTCAATTTGCACACCTTCTGACATTGCTTTTCTGACACCATGCATCCGGCCTGGTGGAAGATCCATATATACTTCTTCAGATAACTCACCATGCATAAAGGCATTTTTCACATCGAACTGTTTTAATGGCCAATCCAGGTTTGCAACTAAAGACAGTAATACTTGAATTGTGTTGATCTTAGTTACAGGTGCAAATGTCTCTGTGTAGTCAATTCCATAAGTTTGAGTGTACCCTTTTGCTACCAGTCTTGCTTTAAATCTTTCAATACTACCATCTGCCTTGTACTTCACAGTATAGATCCAACGACACCTAATTGGCTTTTTTCTTAGTGGACATTCTACGAGTTCCCATGTTTCATTCTTCTCTAATGATTTCATCTCTTCATTCAAGGCTGCTTTCCACCTTGGATTAGCTAAGGCTTCTTGCACATTGTTAGGAATAGCTACTGTAGATAATTGATTTACAAATGACTTATTTGATTTAGACAAACGATAGTTAGACACATAGTTGTTCATGGGATATTTGACTTTGGTAGACAATTCAGGTTCATATGTGGGTTTAGGAATACCTCTATTATGACGCTGTGGTAACCGTTTCATGAATGGATCAGGTTCCAAATTAAGAACACCCTTAGCAGACGACGATTGGTTTGGTATTTCAATGAAGGCATCTTCGAACCCAAATTGTTCAAATGGTTCAATTGTACTGTCTCTCCCCTCTTCTATCACTTCTTCAGCTTCTGGGTGGTCATTACTACTTAGGTCCAGAGTTGTACCACTCATATCCAATTCACCGGCTTCCTGGTTCACTAGTTCAGATTGTCCAAATTCATCATCCTCAGAGATATGATAATCATAATCGAGAGTCTGAATTTCCTTATGGTACTCCCCTGAAGTTCAGACTCAAATGAAAAATACATCGAATCTTCATGAAACACCACATCCATTGTAATAAACATTCATCGAGTTGGAGGATGGTAACATCGATACCCCTTTTTGTGCAATGCATATCCAACAAACACACATTGCAATGCACGGGAAGTTAACTTGGTGCGTTAGTGTTTTTGTAGATGCACAAAGGCCACGCAACCAAAAACATGAGGAGGTAGATTTGGGACGATTGGGGCAACTACGACATTAGTAATAGCTTGGACAGGTGTTTGGAAGTCAATTGAGCTGGGAGGTACCCGATTGATCAAGTATGTGGCAGATGTGATTGCTTCTCCCCAATAAGATATCGACATTTTTGTTGCTATCAAGGAAGCACGAACAACCTCTAACAAGTGTCGATTTTTTCATTCAATGACTCCATTTTGCTGGGGTGTATTGGAACAAGTAGTCTGATGAATGATGCCATTTCCTTCTAAATAGTTTTGAAGATCAGAACTCTGATATTCTCCACCATTATCGCTATACAGAACCTGAACCTTTGCATTGTACTGAGTTTCAATCATTTTATGAAAATTTTGAAACAATAAGTTCACTTCATCTTTGGTCTTCATCAAGCATAACCAGGTCATTCTAGTACAATCATCAATAAAAGTAACAAACCAATGTAAGCCACTCAAAGTTGGGACTTTGGATGGGCCCCAAACATCAAAATGTATAACCATAAAAGGAAGTGGACTTTTATTCAAAATTAACGGAAATCGAAGCACGATGGCTTTTAGCCAATTCACAAATATCACAACGGAAACCAGAAATATTACTCTTTGCAAACAAATTAGGAAACAATTTTTTTTTAAATAACCAAAGGAAGCATGTCCCAAACGACGATGCCACAATCAAATTTAAGACTTTTTCTTCTCTTCCTCAGATCCATCTGCCATCAAGGCTTGTCGCAACTTATTGGAATCCTTTGACTACAAGTCCAAGTCATAGAGTTTTCCCCGCTTAATACCATAACCAATCATCTGTCTTGTTTGGATGTCCTTAAAAATACAAAATTCAGGCCAAAAAAGGACAATACAAGATAAGGCTGAGTGATTTGAGAAACTGACAAAAGATTGTAATCTAAAGATGGAACAACTAAAATAGAATCCAAATTCAAAGTATTAGTAAGAGTTAAGGATCCTTCCCCATTGACTAGGGTTGTGATACCATTGGCTGTGGAAACAATTTTTTGTGAGGAAGGTCTGAGGGGTGAGACCTATTTAGAATCAAAAGTCATATGATCTGTAGCATCAGAATCAATTATCCATGCACTATTAATAACAGGTGTAGAAGTATTTAAAACCTTACCACCATAATATGTAGCGACTACCAATGCAGAGGCTTTCTCAGCAACATTAGCTTCTGTTTTTATTTCGGCAACAGTTGTAGTCGAGGTTTTCTTGGAATCCTTCTTTCAGTTGATCACGATTATGATCCCCTAGTCTGGATATCCCACAATTTCAAAGCAATGACTCTTGGTATGACCAGTCTTATTGCAGTGAGTGCATTTGAAGGTTGACTTATCAATATTAGGACCTGTCTTAGGATGGTTGGTCTTGGATTGGTCCTGCCAATTTTGGGTTGATCACTGTCGGACTACCATAGCTGAGGTGTCAGGGTTGTCAGATTCTGCTTTCATACTAGCATGACACATTGCCTCTCGTCGAATTAGTGCATAGCATTCTTCCAAATCGGGAAGAGGGTCTTTGCGTAGAATCTCTCATCGAACTTGCTCAAAGTCACCATCCAATCCAGCAAGAAAGATGTGCACCCTTTGTCGTTCAATGGATTTCAGCATGCTGCAATGTCCTCAGGGTCTTTCATGACTACCTTATCCCAATGATCCAATTCGCAAAAAATCTTAGTTAACTCTCCATAATATTCAGAAAGAAACCTGACGCTTTATTTGGCAGTGAAGGCTTTTTGATTCAAAGTGAAAACTTGTAATTCATTGCTTCCATCATAGAAGGTCTTTGATAATGCACTCCAAATTTCTTGAGTGGTGGGTAAGCAGGAGTAACGCTTCATAATTTCTGGACTCATGGACATTAAAAACCATCTCTTCACCTTTTGATTCACAGCATAACATTTTTCATATCCATCTTCTGACTCTTTTGGTGGATTTGTCTTACCTCAAATGTAGGAAAGTTTTTCCCGTTCGACAATATGCATCTCCACGAGCTGTGACCAAACATCATAGTTTGATTCAGTCAAAATAATTCCTAGATTAAAAGTACCTTCAGATTGAAAAACAATAGTATATATTTTTTTCACTCATTTTTTTTTTTACTCTGGTATTCCAATAACTATGGCCCCGCAGGAATAATAATAAATCCGAAATAAAAAAGAAGGGCGGAAGATAAAAGAAATCGAAAATTGGATGACGGAGATCGAAATCTGGATGGCAAATTTGTACGTGAAAAGCGGTGTGATGGCTGGCTTTATCGACAAAATATCCAAGATTTCAGTTCCATGGCTCTGATACCATACCATCTTCAAATTGATGAATGGTGTTTTTATTTTTTTCTCATTCATACTTTTATTCGTTCATGTACAGAGTATATATAGAGGGTAATTACCATTCTAAGAATGGGAAAGAATGATATAAGGAAATAATGATACAAGGAAAGCATTCCTAATATCTCAACAAATACCAAATGTATATGTGAAATGAAAAACTTAACTCATTTACATATTAAAATTTATTATTTTAAATTATTGTTATTATTATTATTATTATTCATTTTTAAACAAAGAAAATTTATGAAAATGTTAATATCCTTATGTTTCTAACATATACTTAAATAATATTTTTTTTATAAAAACTATAATTTATGATTTTTATTATAATTATTCATGTATTACTAAAACTATTTATTTTTTAATTTATTTTTAATTATAAAAATATTTTCATTTTTAGTAAGACTTGAATTAAATTAAATTTATATTATATAAATTGAATTTGCAATGTTTTTACAAATCCAAAACATTTTTTTTTTAAAAAAAAAAACTTATCGAAACAAGTTTTTTGTTTTTAATTTTTAAAAATAACTTGCCAAACACATTTATTTATTTTTTAAAACACTAGAAAACCGGTTTTTTTTTTTTAACTTAAAAAACAAGTTTCAAAAAATATGGTAAAACAAACCCCAATATTTTTACATATTCTCGAATTAGGGAAGCTTAATTAGGATGTTGAGAGCATTAAAGAATATTATCATTTCATGAGTTATGAAAAGCACAATAGGTGGTTGATAATTCATTTCTTCCAATATTTTAAACATTTTTTTTCCTAACAAGTATAAAAACCTCATAGAGAAATTACAATGAAGACAAATGATGAGTTATTAAAATCAATCTTAATATAAACATACAAATTTAGTATATATAAAAAAATTCATTTGCAAGTATAAAAAATAAAAGCCTCATTAAGAAATTAGTATGGAAGCCAAATGAAGATGTATACCTAGCTAAAATATTTTTAAAAAAAATATCTTGTAAGTTATTGAAATTTATTATAAACATGCAAATTTAATAAAATTAAGCATATAACAATATTTTCTTGAGTTGTAAGATATAGCTAAGAAGAATATCTTTTAAGAATATTTTAATAAAATCTTCATATTGCTAACAATATTTTAAAAAATGCTGTCAGTTTCAGCCTTATTAGTAGTCAAATAGTTTGAACCAGTGATATTTAAAGTAAAATTACCAACCCTATTAATACATTAGTCATCCCCCCTCTGAAAATTTAGGACAAAGCAATACCTTAACCAATGGATCACATAAATCTGTCAAAGTAAAGATTCATTAATCTCACTCAAAATCATCCAACATAAAATGAGACAATAAACTTGATAATCTTTTTTCTATGCTTAAAATTGTCACTTGGTACACATTAAAATAATGATATACCTAGGAAAGGTATGATGTATTATGAGAACAAGAAATAATTACAATTGAATCTATATCTATAACAATGTGCTCTCAATCATGTAGATATTATTCATTTTGAGTTGAAAGAACCTTCACGACCTTAAAACACACCTATAAAGTTAAGAGAAGTCTATACATATATAGTGTCAATAACTTTTTTCCATATTTGATGTAAGAAATAACTATTACCCCTCATACAGACATAACATTCTCGTTTTGTCCCATGAGATTACAGACCAAATAGATAAAAACCCCTTACGAGCCCAAACGAACAAAGAGACTTACATTGGGATCAATGATTAGTTATAATACCATTTATATAACTTGCTCTCAACCATATGGATATTGTTTGCTTTAGGTTCAAGGGATTTTCACGGCTTTAAAATGCGTCTACAAAGTTAAGAGGACCCATACATATATAGTGCCATGAAATTTTTCCCTATTCGATATGAAACATCATAATTTCTCTCATCATATGCATCAAGGAAGAAAATATGTCTCCCTAATTCATCATCAAAAAACCATGCATCCACATCTCCCCTTTTTTATCAGAAAAATTATAAAGGCAGAAAGAGAGTCACACATCAAAAAGTTATTAACTCGTAGGAAGCAATGCAAGAAACAATACAGTCAGCAGGAATATACTATGGAAAAGAACTGTAACATGGCTTATTCAATCAAATATCAAATGAAAAAAAATTCATACTGTTATTGAATGATTATTTTTTATTTTGATGATCTTTACATTTAAAAATAAATAAATGATTTCAAGGCCTGATTAATATGTTATTGAATGAGTTCAGCGCTTTCTAAACAATCGGAAATAAATAGGTTTTATATTCAATTCAAATCTTTAACTTCCCCATGTAGGGTTAATATGTAAATACTTTTCAAATTCTCAAACTAACAATGAAGAGATATTTATTACCAAGTAATATCTGTTATTTTCCAATAAATGTAATTATAATTATTTTCTTTAACATATAGGCTAGTTGAAAAACCCACGTTTAATCTAGGATAGAAGAAGCCTGGGGTTGGAATTTCAAAATTCTTTCCCAAAGATTCAACAGAATTTTGTTCCTTATTGAGAAAAGCTGCAAAGCTATTTCATCCCACATCGAGAAAAATAAAAATTTTAGTAAACTATTTCTCTTATTTATTACAAGACATTAACATCCCTTAACCTCACTCATTTTTCATGACTGCTTGACTACAATGTCTACAGTTATCCAATTGTGACTGTTAGATGATTCTGGAGTTTATGACAAGGCGACTATCAAGAGTACAACAAAATAGGTTAGCACTTCTTTACCTTCAATTCAATTACTTTTTTCTTGTTTAGTGACATGAATTTAATTGCTTGAATTTACTCAATACATAATACTTAATTCTTCCCTATTCTATCCAAAGTCATCATTTTACTAAATCATTGTCATGGTTATATATAGTATGATTATTTGGAAAATTATGACATTACTAAATCCATTTTGAAGCTTCATTGCCAAAATCAATTATTATTTGAATTTTCAAAGGGCTTAATATGAACTAAAGACTTGCTAATGGTTTTATTGGAAGAAATTATCTAATTAATTTCTTTGATTTATTCAACAAAACTTTTATATTTCAAGCATTAAATTAAGGCACCAACTACTACAATGGTTTGTATAAAGATTTAGGCCAAAATTTGTCATGGCCTCTATTATTTTGTGAAACCATAGGCTGTCATCTTATCCTTGATCCTGCAAGGCCAAAAGCTTTTGATTAATGCCCACTCTAAGGACAAGAGGTTGCTAATAGAAGGTGATCCATATCTACATGAAGGCTTATAATCCACATAACTCTGGTTTAATTGTATAATTGGTATTGAAGTCCATATAAGTCTAGTTTTCACATTTGTTCCCATGGATTAAGAAAATCTTAATACATAAAGCACTCTATCTTAAATTTACTAGTAATATAGTAACTTTGTAATATTTTATACTCTTAAAGAGCTAACTTCAGAAATGTTATTGAAGAAATTTGTACTAGTGTAATATACGACTAAATTGGCAAAAAAGCGAAGAAGTTATGTCCTATGTCAGGGTTTAGACTTAATCATCGAATTTTGTTACAACCCGATTAAGGATCCCTCAATTTTTAGTTTCGATTTCTAATTAATTTTTATTTAGTTTAGGGAATAAAGGATCCTTAGGATTAGTTTATATTTTATTTAATTTATATTTCCATTTAGTTTCTATTTGGTTGAAGGGATAAAGGATTCTTAGGATTAGTTTCTATTTCTATTTAATAGCCTATATAAAATAAGTAGAGTATAATGGGACAAACATAGAAAAATAATCTCAATAAGAAAAATTTGTTCTCAGAATTTTGCATCTTCTCCTTGGATTATAAGAGATTTAAATTGAAGTAAATAAAATATAATATTGGTTCTTATTTTCTCACTTTTTGATGGATTGTGCATATATCATGGGACCAATAATTCTCTAGTGATTGAGGGGAAATAATCATATGAAATGATTATCTAAACTTCCAAAATGAAATATATGAGTGAATTTGGAAGGAGATGTTTTACCTATGCTAAATCACTGACTTGATCATCATTGTTTTCAATCATTCACATATTTTCTCTTCTTCATTTGATTTGTTTCTTGAATTTAAAAATTATTCATGGTAGAAAAACATGAGGGCTTCTTGGAAGAATTTTTTGTGAATATATATACCCTTTTTCTAGGGTTTTGCTATTGTGTGGATGGAAGGGACAACTAGTAAAAAACATACAATTTTGACATATGGTGCCCCTTAATACTCATTCATTCAATTAATATGACTCTAGATTATAATTTATACTTAAATGTTGAATAAGTCGTAATATTAAAGTAATTTATACTTAATATTTTAGAAAATTTATCCATATATCTAGAGAGTTAAATTGGTGCAAAAAATTTAAAAACTCAATCTTTCATTGAAATCAAGCATCGTCTCTATTTAATTTTGATATTGATTTCATTCATAGACAATGAAAACTACAACTAGACTACCTTCAAATTCATATATGTCCAAAATATATTATGGCTTACTTATACCATGAATAGTGTAGAACAAATTCAAAATAATTAATACATAGAAAATAAGAGTAATCTTAAGGACTATCAAAATGTTTTTTCTTTTCCTTCCTAATTAAACTCTCTTATTTCTATTTTCACTTCTTTAAATTCAAACTCCATTTGATTAAAGGATTATTTTAGAACATTTATCTTCTTCTTGATATATGCTTTTAGTATTATTAATTTAGTCTGGGTGAACTTTCAGAAAATATAACAACATATTTTTATAACTTTTCCATGATTTTAACTAATATACATAATCAAGTAATAGACAATAGCACTAAAGCTTATTTATGTAAGAAGGTCATAATTGTACATCTTGCAAGATTTATAGGGATGCCTAATGTTTACTTTTTATTTTATTTTATGTATCATTTTTATTAAATTAGTGAAGGATATTGGGCACCTATGTTAAAATAACATGTGTTTTTATATAGTTCCTCCATCCAAGACAAGCACAAAACCCTAAAAAGAGGATATATATAGTTGCATAAAGTGGTCCCAAAAGGCCTTCAATTCTTCTACCATGCATGAATAGTCTCTGATGATACAAAGTGATGAGGATGAAGAGAAAGAAGAGTGGAGATGTGAACAATTAAAAACATTGGTGATACATTCAATCATATAGCATAGCTAAATCACTCATTCCAAACTAAACTATTATTTTCATTTCATAATTACATAAACTTTTATATGAATGTTTCCTCTAGATTATTAGTGAATAACATACTTCAATCTAAGAAATTATACCATTTTCATGAAATCATTCCATAAAATCAATTGTCAACTTCTACAAATTTAAAAACCATAGCTCCATTGATCTCACCAACAATCCATTAGTTATAAGGTTTATACAATTTTGCCTAGTTTAGAGCCACTACTCAATGAGACTTATACCGACTATCACCTAGATGTCTTTGTGGGATCGGTGATGTATCATGTCCTTGTACTCTATAGAGAATTACTTTAGAATAGTATTAAAGCTTGACAACTCGAACGCATAACCTCTACCTTTGGTTTGTCTTAATAATGCCTCAAAAGAATGTAACAATAAAATTTGTTTTTGTGACATTAAAACAAATTTATCAATGATCAGATAGCTCCCAAACTGAAAATTGTTTAAACAATAAAAAATAGTTAATAGCTAAGTATAATGGTTAAGTTGTCTACACAAGGATTTAAGAATAATATTTTTGCCTGAAATTCTTTTTTGATTATGGATATTGTAAAGTTATCATGAAAGTTGATCAAATCAACAAAACTAACAATAAATTGAACTTTAAGATGTGAATTTTGAATCAATTTTAGTTTAAATGAGTATAAGAAATCAAAGATCTACAACTAGGTAATATGCAATTGAAAAAACTCATGCTTTAGCACTGATCTATATTAGAATCAACCATGCAATTAAAATGAGTAATTCTTCCAATTAGGGACTTGGATTGTCTATATTCTAATAAGAATAACCTATAATTAATCTTGCATGAATCATGATTGGTCTAATCACTAAAGAAATTTAAAAAGTCAAAGAAACATCAATTATACCAAATCTATGGCGACATTCAAATGTGAAACTTGAATTTCTTACCACATGACAGTAAATTCTTCTAGATTACAATGCATCCTCATAGAAAATCAAGTCGCAACACAATTACTCTTTGAATGTAACAAAGGTTTAGCTACAAATCACAACGAATGAGAATCCATCTACCATCTTTGGTAGCTAAGAAAATGAGAGACAATATAGAGAAAAGAAAGATAATTGTTGAATTTAAAACTAGATTCAATAAAATAACTTTAATTTTACTCTAAAAAAGTCTAATATCTCCCTATTTATACTGGATTAAAAACCTAGTGGCCTAATAAGATTTTGTCACATCATCTAATACTCAACCTAAAACAAATCCATAGTAAAATATTTACAAAACTCAAGTCAAAGCCATGGTAAAAATGGTAAAAAAAAACTAAGATGGTGTTTGTTTTTTTGGCTTTTTACTTAAAGTAATTTAGTTTTAGAATTTAGGTTGTTTATTTTTCTACTTTTTCATGACTTATTATAAACTTTTTACTAAATAGAAAAAGCCAAAATATGTAGCTTTTTCTAAATTAAAAAATAATATATTGGTTTGTTTTACTTTTTAATACTTAATAGAAATAAAATACTATAAAAACAAACAACCTAATATTTAACACTATTAAGCATTAAGGTTCTATTTAGAATTAAGTAAAAAAACTAACACCACCTAAGTTTGATATTTGGTATCAGAATTTTTAATAAAAGACTAAAGTCTTATACATCTTACCAAAGCATCTTCTCTCATTATTCATTCATTAGTGTTGAACTTGTATCAATTTGAATTGATACATCAATAGAATATAACTCCCTTTATGGAATCACTTTAGAACGACTCTTTGTAAAAAACTTGTAGTCTCCCAATTCAGTATCTTTAGGCCCTGTATCAAATCAACAACTTTTATATCAAAATGGATTCGACATATAGCACCAATATTGAACTCTTCAACTTCTCAATACCAAATCAACACTACGAACCAATATCAAAAGAATTTGACATAGTTCATTTTGTACTGAAAAGTATATTAAGATTCCTTTAGTATCAAAGTGGCATCTAATTGCCCTTTATTTTTATAATATTTCATCATATTTTTTTTTGCAAATTCATTCTCTTCAACATTTTCTTTCTTACCTTTCTTCTATGCATTTCCTTTCATAAGGCTAAAACCTCCTTTTCACTTAATTTCTGCACAATATCTCAACAATTCCATTGTTAAACTCAATGAGGGTTCCAAATTAACTATAGATTAGGATTGGGTAATGTGTATACTTTCATTTTATAAAATGTTATTTTTAAGCTTAGGAAAAACCATGATTTGCATACAAATCACACCCCCAAACCTAAGTAACCAAAAAGTAACAAAATCCAATTTATCTATAACTCAAATATCAAGAATACTATTGAACTCACCCCCCAAACCTCAGTAGCAACTATCTCTTCAATCTCAACAATCATATAAATATACAATAAAGTACGTGGGTTTCGCATCTAAGTGAATCCATCTTGAACTTAATTGCTGAAACTATTTCACAAGAAAATTCAAAAGAAAACTTTCAAAACATGCTTAAATAGTTGCTATTTTAAAAGCTGATCTCCTTAGGACAAAAAAAAAAAAAAAAAATATTTACATCATTCAGTTCTTACTTTGGCTCAATTTCAAAAGAAATTTTTTAGCAAAAATTTAGGAAATCACCCTTTTATATGACTTAAAAAGGATCCATCCATACCTCCCAAGTGCTCACTCAATGTACTAGATTTTAAGAACCTCAAAAGCCACTAACCTTTCAAGTTTCACTTTAAGGTCTTTAGAACAACGACTAATTATTTATCAATTTTATATTGCTTTAAAAATGATATCTATGTTTCTAACTCATGTAGCAAGCACTATTTCAATGACTCCTAATCAAATGGCTATTGGCATTAAGGCTTAAAGAAAATCTTGCCATTACCCTCTCAAGATAATTGCTTAACCTTCAAACAAAGACATTGCATTTCAACATATCTATAGACCATTTGTTTTGTCCTTTTATTACATGTTATTCTATGATTGTCTTTCCTCATCTATGTTCCCTTATTGCACACACTTAGGATCCCTTCTGAGCAGTTTATTATGTCTTCATTGGTGGTCCACTGTCACACACCTTATCACTATTTTTACACTTCTTTTGGAGATATATATTGGAGGTATTTGATGGCTCCCTGATGTGATTTTAGTGGCCCTTTAGTTTTAGCTTAGGATTTTGTTTTCGCTAATGAGTTTTCTTTAGATTTTGATCTTTAGCTTGTTTTTAGATTTGATCCCCTTTGTCTTTGTTTTTAGGCAATTTCATTTAGTTGCATTTTAAAACATTTCAATTAGTTGCATTTTTGGACGTTTTATTCACTTGTATTTTAGAAAAGTTCACTTAGTCGCATTTTTAAGTAATTTCATTTAGTTTCATTTTAGAAAAATTCACTTAGTTGCATTTTTAGGTAATTTCATTTAGTTGCATTTTAGAAAAATTCACTTAGTTGCATTCTTAGGTAATTTCATTTATTTGAATTTTATGAAAATTCATTTAATTGCTTTTTTAGGTAATTTCATTTAGTTGCATTTTAGAAAATTCATGTAGTAACAATTTTGGAAAATCCATTTAGTTGCAATTTTAGAAAAAATCACCCACTTGCATTTTAGGAAAGCCCATTTAGTTGTATTCTAGGATAATTCATTTTAGGTATTTTTAGGGGAGTCTCATTTTTGTATCTTAGTTAGTGCATTTAGTGAATTGCATTTTTAGAGATTTGATGACATATTTTGCATGGAATGCATGAGGGAGCTTTGGAGAAGTTTCTAGAGAAAGAATAATTTTTTAAAATGAAAATTGAGAGGGAAGAACACTATTCACATTGTTCAAGGAGGCATAGAGAGAAAGAGCTGTTAAGGGAGAGTCTAGGACTTTCTAGAAGGTGAATTTGATTGGAGGATGATAGGAAATCACATGGAGTTGTCTTGAAGGTTGGAGAAGCTTCTAGAGAAAGGATATTTTTGGAAATTAAAATTGAGAGGCAAAATGGGGAACTCTCTAAAACCAAGAAAGAGACTTGGAGAGAAAGAAACTTAGAAAGAAAACTTTAAGAGAATTGTTGAGGAATTAAGAGAAGATCTGTGGGAATTTTAGTGGAACGAATGCCTGGTTCTTCATGAATAATGTTTTAGTTGCTTGAAGGTGAATAAAGGAATACTTAATTCTTTATGTCATGATAGATTAATGGAAAGAAGAGAATGCAACTGAAGCTTGAGGTGTTTGGTGCATGATGAATCAATGGAGAATTGTGAGATGCAACCAGTCATGGTGGATTGATGGAGAGTATGTTGTTTGATGCATTAAAAAATGAAATGAATCAATGGAGAATTGTGAGATGCAACCGACCTTAGTGGTGATGTGTTGTTGTTTGACTTATTAAAAAATGAGATGAGTTAATGGAGAACAGGATACAACCATGAATAGTATGGACATGTTAGTGGAGTTTGAAGATTGATATTAATAAAAATCCATATGGCCACATTGATGGAACTTTATAGGTGGATTCTTTAATAAAAAAATCCAGTGTGCCAGTATGAAGGTGTAGTGTTTGATGGTTGATTTTTTAAGGAGAAATGCATGATCTCATGGCCATGTATGGAGGATTTCTTAGTGGCTAAATGCTAAAGGATTTGAATGGATGATGCAGCTGTGTATTGAAGACATAGTAGCTGCGTGTTGAAGTTTCACACCATCAACTTCAAGAGCTCCAAGACAAAAATTAGATTTGGTAAAACCTTGAGGTAAGTTGTTTAATTTTCTAGCTTTGATTTTATTTTTTACATCTTCTTCATTTGCTTCTCTTGATTTTGGATATATTAGATTAGGTTGGGTATGGATGCATAGGCCACACATGACTGTTGATCAAATTTATGATTGAATGTTGCTTGAATGTGAATTGCTTATTTGATGATTTGGAATAAAGATTAGACTCAATTTATGTTAATTTCGTCTCACCAAAAATAAGCCATTGGAAAATCATGAAAATAGGCTTTGAATGTTTGTGTTTTTGTTTTGATTCATTTTTCTTTTCTTTCATTTTTAGATAAGTTGATCCTTCTAATTTTTCATCACAAATCACATACACATAGGTCACTAGTTGAGTTCACTATGTAGCATTAATTTGTTTCACATGTCTACTTCACTTTTAGGTCAATTTTATGTACTTGTTTTGGTCACTTTTAGAAGCATAATTTGACACTCTTTCAGGTTTATTTTTTGGTCATTTTTAGATCATAATTAGGTCACAATTCACCTCACTTGATCACTTAATTTTTAGCACACACACATGCGCTTTCAAGTATTTTCCTAGTGACTTATGATTTTATGTGTTTTAATGATTTTGAAAGCGTTTTTAATTGTTCTTAAAATAAAGTGAATCCTCAAAGTTCATTATTCAAATTCATCTTAGATCAATTAGGTGAGAGAAGTCTATTTTCAAAACTAATGCTACCTTGTTTATTTGATATGTATATTTGGAAAGGTTTTCATTGATTTTCAATTTTTCTAATACATAAATTAAATTCATAGCTCCAAACAATGGAGTGATTCCTTGCCTTGGTGAACTTATTCATTGATCATATGAGGTTAAGGAAGTATAGAAGAATTTATAGAAATTAAAAAGGGACTTGGTGAATCCTTATATTCGAAGTTTTTCAAAATTGAACACTTTATTGTCACTCTTGTTAATTTATTACACCTTTAAAGTTGTAAATTGACATCCAACTACTTAGAGACCTTCTAATATTATTTCAATGCTTGGATATTGTTATTATATAATATCTTAAATAGGTGAGATAAATTTTGTTTGAGCTCAAAACACTTCTCCAAGTAAGAGATTTAAATTAGTCTTCTAGTAGGTCTTATTTTAGTACTATTATGGACACCCGAAATAGTGTTGTTAAATTAAATTAGATATGACTTTATTTATGGTTACGACTTTTTAAATTTATTTTGATATTTTTTCCTTAATCTAGACTTTTTAAATTATAATTTAAATACCTATGACACTCAAAAATGATTTCCCAAATAGGAGAAATAATTTTTTTTTTCTACACCTATTGCACAAGCCTTATTCTATAGTTGGGGGTTGTTTGCTTAATTTTTAATATGCATCGAGTTTATGCCTTGAAGTTATTTGTCATGTATAGGTTGTACAAATTTTAGCTTTATTTTATCACTCTCTTTAGTTAGTCAAATAAATTAATCTTTGTATGATTTAGAAATTAGCCTTGTTTTTTTTACCAATTGGGGGTTTTATGAAATATGGTATTGAATGACACATAATTAAATAATTTAGCCTTTTAGGTTGTAATCTAGACATATAGAGGATATTGCCAATTTTCTATTTTTATTTTTTAATGAAATTCCATTTCTATATTTTTTTTAGGATATATTTTGCAAACTCTATCTGATCGTATGTTGAATGTAACGTATAATATTCCTTAGTCTTATTTAATCTGGTATTGAATGACATGTAATTAAATAATTTGGACTTTTGTATTGTGATATAGACATATTGAAGATGTTTTCCCTTTTTTTTTATTATGATGAAATAACACTTCTAGCTATTTATTTAAGATTTATTTTGTTAATACCCCTATTCTACTACACTGATAATACTTTGTATGTTTTGATAATTTGACACCCTTTGTGTATGATTTTAAGCTCCTTTGATTCTTGATTCACATTGTAGTTATATTGTACTCATTAGTTGAACTTTTCTTTGGATTGAAATTAATCATTTGATATTTTATTTAGACTAATTATTGTGAATGAATACTTGTTATCTAATTCTAATTTTTTTTTAAGCATGTATTTTGCTTCATTTTATTCACACCTTATCATCTCTTTATTTCATGATTTGAGATATGCACATGTTGTATCTATTGTGAAGGCTTCCCTATGATTTTATATTCATTATTTTTTCTTGTTGAGTTAACCCTATTGTTTTATGAAAGCGCTTAGTTCGTTGTTGAGGTACAATCATTTCCTTATCATTTATTTGATTATTTGAATATGCATGACTTGTTTGAGTGATTTTTAATTATGACTTCATTTTTGCTTTGTTGTATATTATGTGTTTCTTGGTATCCACTATTTACAAATTAATTGCCATAGTTACCTTACTTTGATTAGTAGAACCTGTTTTAAAGCTTAGAGGGGTGCTATCTTATGATACCTTCCTGATAGGTAACATAATCCTTAGACTTAGACTTGGTTTTCAAAGACATGCTTTTTCAAATAAGGAGTCATTTTTTAGGATTTTATTTCTTATTTTATTTTCATTTTTAATAATAAATAAAAATAAGTGGCGACTTCAACCGTACAAAAATCAAATTTTCACTAAAAAGCGAGTCTCACCACTGAGTAAGGATGCATGTAAAAAATGTAGGTCCATAATATAATTACATTTTTTTCAATAGATTTGCTTTATATATATATATTTGAAAGACAACTTTTTTCATCAACAAGGATGTATTACCTTTCCTAAGGAATCTAACTTTTGAGCGAGATCCTCTAAGAGTATGCTTATGCACAACATGTGACATGAATTCACTTGGAAATTAGTAGCATAATAAAGCTTTAAGAGTAATAGGTTGCCTACCTGATTTTAGAAACTTCTAAGTGTATATAGCTAATGAATAAATTCATTATTCTAATTAATATCCAAATTGATCAAAACTCAATTTGGAAAGGAAGTATAAAATTCCTTTTTTGCAAACCAATGTAAAATAAACCAAAATTGTTCAATTGTTCAACATTAAAATTTTTGAAAAAAATTATGCTAAGACATTGAGTCTTGTATTCTGTTTGATAGCAATTTTATTCCTATTCATCTTGGCTTATGAAACTTTTTAGATAGTGACTTACTCTTCACTCAAAATTTAAGGTTATTATTGGCTGAACTAGTAAGTCACAGGAAAAGGTTTGTTTAGTGGCAAGTTAGGTGGTTGAAGGGTTAGAATGGATTAATTACCCTTTTTTGAACTAAAATACTTGAATTTATGTTTTGGAAAAATAAGGGATTCTCGAGTGGTGGAATCGGTGCTCAAGCGCTTATCTAACACTCAAGGGCCCAAGGCGCTCGAGCGGTGGTTAAGTGCACTCAAGCAGTCTTCCCAAATCTACTAGAATATGGTAGATTTTGTTTTTGAAAGTTCACGAGTATTCTTTTTAGTAAATTCTAGATATCGATCCCCTAGGTTTGTTGACCTATATAAACCCTTTCTTAACATATTTTAGGGTTGGACACTTTGAGAGAATCATTCCCAACCTCTCAATAAAGAATTCATAGGTTGAATTCTAGGCTGTTAGAAGGACCTACATCCCCTTAAAGGTCGATAGGAATTTGTTAGAGCATTGGAGATGCTACGTCAGGATGTGGATCAAGGTATAAGTACTAGAGACTAAGTCTTTAGGTTAAAGTAGCTAGGAAAATATGTGTACTTTGATATCATATAGAGAATTATAGATTTGAGGCCTTAAACCTTGTGGTTTTTTATCTCCACAATTAGTGTGGGGGTTTTCCACATAAAAAATCTTTGTATCTCTTGCATGATTGTGACTACTTTGAATATCTTTAATATCTCCAGGTTTTCTTTTAGGTTAATTTATTCATCACTTATATTGTAATCTTTAATAACACCTATTCAACCACACCTCTTTCTCTCCTCCTTTCCCCGTGCTCCCCCTTCTAATCGTTTTCCCTTGGGTGTCACCTTTCTGGACAAATGTTTTTTCAATTTATACTCAGAATCAAGTCATAGTATCAATTCCACCAAAAAATACCACCTTAGATCCTCTCCTCTAAACCTATTTAATACCTTGTCCTCTAGGTAAAATAAAATAGATAGGAAAACAAGATATACCTTAACTAGCTTTGGTAGGACAAGCCTTTCATCAGTAAAAACAAACAACAAAAACAAATTGGTTAGCAATCATAAAAATATAGAGACAAAAGAACCAAAATAAGAAAGATAGTACAAATAGAGGAACTAATTAAAGTGTAAACCAAAATAAGCCAAAAAATAGAATCTAGACTATCAAAGTCGGTCTTATAAATCATTGGTGTTTTGCCTTTACTTTATATCTATCCATTTCATTCAACTATAAGTCCTTTGCAAACTTCTTTCAAGACACACCCATTTGATCTAAATGGTTCTTTAATTGTTCGAGTGGGAAAACAAATGGTAACAAAGTTTTTTTTTTTTTTTAATGAATGATAGACTTTTCAATATAGCTCAATACGATCATATTTATCGAATTGCATTTCTTAACAACAGAATTGATTATATAATCGGACAATCTTAATAATTTGACAATACGGTAGATTATCAAGTTGAATATCATATTCATTTCAATAAATAGTTGAAGCTACTGACCTACTTAAAAATCAAGAATTATCAAAATGCAACTGATGCCCAACTGACAATTCTCAAAACTTTATGTTAGAAGTCCTATGAATTATCAAATATATATTGAAATGAACTACTATGAAAAAAAAAAACTTCAATAGGCAATTTTTTTTCTTGGTCAATTGTCAGAAATATTTTGGAATGTCAAAATTATCAAATCCCCTTAATGTATACTAACAAGTCCAAATTAGCATTGTTTATAACACTATCACAATATTAAATTTTCAAAATAGAAATTCTTGTAAAGGATCTTATATCAAAATGACACAAATGAGTATATATATGTCATGCCCTAAGACCCACTCCAAAGGCATGGTTATTTCATACCTCAAGCCCAAAAACTCATAATACAAATGACTTAAACAATCATCTTATAACTGGAAGGTTACTAATTACCAAATTCCTATTTAGAGTAGTAAAACATTCTATAATCCTCAAAACTCAACTGCAAAAACCAACACATAAACCACTATGCTATTGTCCAAACAACTTCAAACTTAAATAATTCAAATAGTAATTAAATTGTAACATTTAAACAACGTCCAAAATTAAAAGTTTAAACCAAAAATTTTAATAAAGATAAATTCCCATCCTAACCATCATTCATTGCCGAAACTGAGAGTACCTAAAAAAAATAGTCAACGGAAGGGAATAAGCTCATAGCCAATAAGGAATATTAATACAGTTTCATAGATCAAACATTTTTAATTATGATTACAAATAGGAGATACAATGTACAATTTTTTTCATAAAACTTTTGAATATAAACATGTTAAAGCATTCAAAACTTTTCAACCAAACATTTTCCTATTTATGTCAATGACAACTTCATATCAAATCCAAATCAAATGCATTTAAAACATTTTTACTTTAATTATTAAATATGGCTAGTCTTAATTTATTCTTTTTAAGGTAGATCGAAACAAACACTACTAGTAACCTTTAGCCAAATCCATAAAGGTTAGGGTTCAAAGTAATTACATTATCCATCAATAAATGTAAAAGTTAACTATTATATCCCGTTGAGTGGGGTAAAAAGGTCAATAACAATTATTCATTGACTAGAACTAGACAAACTAGAGTCAAATACTTTATTTAATTTATTCAAACTTACAAAAACATAATATCTCCATTTTTTTTTATAAACAAAAAAAAAAAAAAAAAAAAAATTCTCACATATTTTTCATGCAAAATATATTTGATCCATGCATAGAAACAAAAATAACACTTTATGTAATTCAAAACAACATATAAAAAGAAATTATTTTCTTTTAAAAAATTTGTATTAATTTCCTTCCTAAAAGGTTTAGGCCGAAGGTCACTGCTATAGAGGAAAGTAAGGACATTGACTTCATGAGGGTTGATGAATTTGTTGGTTCTCTTCAAACCTGTGAAATGACACTTCATACTCTCAAAAGCCTAAAGAGTATGTTTTTAGGGCTATTGAGATTGAAGAGTCTGAAAATCCTAAGAGGATAACTAGGAACGAACTTATTCACATGGTTAAATGCATTAAACATGTCTTTAAACTTAATAAAAGATTGAATAAAAACCAAGACTCGGGAAAGAGAAAAAGATTTGATAGGTCTTTTGAAGAAAATGACAAGGGATTCTCTAAAGGTAAAGAGGTTGAGTGTTTTAATTATGAGGTTTGAGACATCTTTCGATTGATTGTCCTAGTCCAAAGATATTAAAAAATCTATGCAGGCCACTTGGAGTGACACTAAGTCTGGTGAGAGTGATTCCATGACTTTTGAGGATGAAAGGTATGAGTAGAATGATTATTTAGCTTTTATTTAATCTATTGATTTTGAGCATGAGACTAATATGAGTGTGAGTATACAAACGAATAGAATGCTAGTTTTCTTAGAAATATTGTTGTTGAATATCAAAATTTGATTGAGCAATATTTGAAAACTCTTGATGTTCTTGACTCATAACAATCTAAAACCGATTCGCTTAGCAAAGAAAAGATTACTTGTCGTGAAAAAACTTGATTCCTTGAGTCTGAATATCAATCTCTCTTTGAAAGAAACAATATTCTAACTCAAGAAATTGAGAATAAAAAATCTTCTTCTTCCATCAATGAGACTTTTCACCTTGGGACTAAAGTATTGGATGAAATTCTTGATAAATGCAAGTCCTATGAAGATAAGAGAGGCCTAAGCTATATTAACAAAATTGAGACTCCTTCTATTAGAGACATAGTATTTGTTAAAGATAAGGAGGAAACTCCTAACAAAGTAGCCTCATCTAGCATCTCCTAACTATGCACATATTGTAAGAAGTTTAGACATGCTCACAGTAGATGCTATAGTAGATGTTTTGAGAGATATGAGTTCTATTTGAATAGGCTAGAGGGTGAGTCTAACTTTCTAAAGAATCAAATCTTGAATAAAAAGGAAGAAGAACAAACACTAAGCCCAAAAATAAAAAAGGCCACCCCTAACACATGTCCTAGAATGAAACAAATTTGGGTAAAGAAAAAAGACATCCTCTCTCTCCAAAATAAGGCTTTAATTATATTTAAAGATGTTACTTTAGATTATTTTAGGAATCTAAATCCAAGGATATCTTTAGGAGCCTCTACCCCTACTTAGCTCATTGCTCTATAGCTTAGGACCCTCTTTTATTATTTTAGCTTTTGTCCTAGAGTTATGTTTTATTTAGAAGTCCTTTCTTCTATTAGGATTTCTTTTTAGTATGTTTTTTTTTTTTTTTTTTTAATGAGCTTGAGAGTAGGTTTCTTGTTTAGGGGGAGTGTTTATCACAAGGAGGGTTCTCCCGTCTTTTTTCTTAAAAGTCATTGGGTGTAGTCCTAAGGTTTTATGCTTGTTTTACTCTTCTTTTTTTCTACTCCTTGGCCTAACCCAATTCTTCATAAGGCATTTTTTTATATCACTTTTTACTTGCCTTATTAATAAGGATTTCAATTTCTCAAGTTTTAAGCCTGAGATAAATATACTAAACCTACAAGAGTTGATTTTGTTTCCCTAGGATTATGATAATCACTTTTGTGTTAAAGAATCAAGATTTATAAAAATCTTTATGTAGTGGGATATTTAAAAAGAAAGAATTTGTAAGTGATTCATAGGGAATCTTCTTAAGTTTAATTAATAAAGTAGAATTTGTTTTTCTTTGGAAGGAACTAATGTCATGCCTAATTCTTTTTCATTCACTTGCCTTGTTTATCTAAGTTCAATATTCATGTTTACCCAAATGTTTTCCAACATTGATTTTTGGTTAAAATAAACTGAAATATTCTTTCCAAGATTTTTTGGAAGCTTATAGTTCTTCACTTGCATCATTTGGAAACACCCCTTAAGTGGAATAAGCCAACCATAGTGAAAGTATGATTTCCATAAATGGTGTACAATACCTCCACTTCTCAAAATTTTTTAAAAAAGAACAAGAAAATAAAAGAAGAATCATGAAGGGGAGTAAAAGTTGTGTTGTATGTAGATCAACCAATGCTCTACAGAAATCTAGTAAACTTAATTAGAACAAATTGACTAGATGTGAATTCATTAGATTAAGGCATGGTTTAGTAACTTCTAAGAATTCAAATTTAAAATGAGAATTAAACACTAAGTTGTTTTCCTTTGAAAATCAATGTCTTTAATTGCTTTTTAGATCCTTATATACCTTGATTATTATGTAGGAAGAGTGTAAATAATTTCTATTTTATTTTTGGGAATTATTTTTAGTTTATTTTATTATATTTTATTTTATTCTTTTAGTCTTATATTTTTGGGAAGAGTCCTATTGAGAATTATTTTTTATTTTATTTTATTCTATTAGTGTTATATTTTTGGAAAGAGTCCTATTGGGATTCTGTTAGTAGAGTTTCATTCCTTTTATAAGTAGAATCACCTTCCACTTTATGTCATCTTCTAATTGCAAATAGAATTCCCATTGGGACTGTGTTGGTGGCTTATAAAAGCAAGTCACCCCTCTCTCATATGAATACCAATTTTTTAGATAATTTTTCTGAGAGTTTTTTAGGGAGTATTTTCATACATCTATTTGGAGGAATTTTTTCAAATCCCGAGCTGTACACATCTTGCTTACAGAGTGCACCTAAGGTGAGATCTAGTTGTTGAATCTTGGAGGTAGACCACTGGTACCCTAGTGTACCGAAGTTCGTCTTTAAGGAGGGTTAATCTATTTCAAGGACAGTACTTGTCACGACTCAGCCGATAAGTTTTTCTTCTTATTTGAGAGGCACCATTAACTATGGTTTGTGCTTTAGTGGATTTCCAAGTGTCCTTGAAGGATTTAGTGATGCAAATTGGATCTCGGATTCAAATGAGATGAAATCCACTAGTGGATATGTTTTCATTCTTGGTGGAAGTGCAGTTTCTTGGAAGTCTGCCAAACAAACTTGGATTACTCGATCTACTATGGAGGTTGAGTTTATTGCCTTAGAAAAAGCAAGTTCTAAGGCTAAGTGGCTTAGAAACCTCTTAGCAGATATCCTTTATGGACGAGACCAGCTCTGTCTGTGTCTATGCGTTGTGATAGCCAAGTCGCAATTGCTAAGGCTAAAAGTAAAATATTTAATGGGAAAAACAGGCATATACGCCTAAGGCACAATATTGTGTAGCAGTTGCTTGAAACAAGGGTTATGTTCCTAGAATTTGTGATGTTAGAGTTGAATTTGGTCGATCCTTTGACTAAACCACTAAATAAGAAACTAGTGGAAGAAACATTGTGGGGGATGGGGCTTATGCCTATTACAGAAGTCAAGAGTAGTGGTAACCCAACATATTAGAATGGAAATTCCATGAAGTAGGTTCATATAGGTAATAACAAATCACTTGTTGACTTGAGGTGCTCTATCAACTCTAATTGTATGAGAGTCCATCCCTATGGTGTAGATAGAGCGTATTCTGTATTGACTAAGGTTGAGTGTTTACTCCTAATGAATTCCATATTCCTTATGGATGACATGTTTAAATTCAGAACATACTTGATGGATTCACCTATATGAGAGTGGAGGTGGGGCCACTTCCTATGAGAACTTAGGCAGGTTCTCTAGAGCTCTCATGAATATCCAGGCAGGGTGCATGGCCTATTTGTGCTAGCCCATTTTGTACAGCTCATAGTGTAGTTGAGAAACCAATGTGGATAAAAGTCTCTTAAGTTACATCAAGAAACACTGGTTCATAGAAATTTATTTTCACTGTGTTTCATAATTCAATACTTATTTGTCCTAAGACTGGTTCATATCCTTTAGGTACCAATACTAATGCATTGGATTCTTCTTTCCTCAAAAAAAAAAAAAAAAAAAAAATTACGTTTACACTCTGTGGGGGATTGTAGGAAAAGTGTAAATAATTTCTATTTTTATTTTTGGGAATTATTTTTAATTTATTTTATTATATTTTATTTTATTCTATTAGTCTTATATTTTTTGGAAGAGACCTATTAAGAATTATTTTTTATTTTATTTTATTAGTGTTATATTTTTGGGAAGAGTCCTATTAGGATTGTGCTAGTGGAGTTTCATTCCTTTTATAAGTAGAATCACCTTCCAATTTGTGTCATCTTCTAATTACAAGTAGATTCCCATTGGGACTATGTTGGTGGCCTATAAAAGCAGGTCACCTTTCTCTCATATGAATACCAAATTTTCAGAAAATTTTTCAGAGAGTTTTTCAGGGAGTATTTTCATACATCTATTTGGAGGAATTTTTTCAAAACCCGAGCTGTACACATCTTGCTTACAGAGTGCACCCAAGGCGAGATCTGGCTGTTGAATCCTGGAGGTAGACCACTGGTACCCTAGTGCACCAAGTTTGTCTTCAAGGAGGGTGGATCTATTTCAAGGATAGTACTTGTCACGCCTCAGCCAATAAGTTTTTCTTCTTATTTATTTTGTTTTTTGTTTGTGTGTTTTGGGCTAGTCTTTTGTTTCCATACCCTTAACTCCAACATGTTATTAGTCTAATTTTTGAACTAAGATTGGGATTAACCTTGTTATTTGGATTCAAAATATTGATCTTGTGTTGGTTGAACTATTTTCTCTAGGCATTCTATTTGATTTATTATTATTCTCTCTAATTTTGCAAGTTATTTTGATTGAATCATACCATGAGTAGATTTTTTTTTTTTTCTCTTATCTCTATTTCAAAGGAGGTTTTTTTTTTTTTTTTGTTATACACCACTATTCTTGGTTTTAGATATTTTGCATTGGTGAATGTATGCTTTCTTGCCTTATTTTTTATTTTATTTTATTTTTGTATCCAAAACCTTTCATCTATATATGGATATCATGTTTCTCACTTTATTTATGCTTTCTTGCTCTATTTATTCTTTTTGTCTATTTTGTGACAAAAAATAGAAAAGAAAAAAGGAGACATGACATGGATTGATTAAGATATATTAGCATGCATGGGTTCATCTTGATCTTGATCTTTTATTACTTTTCCCCATTATTTTGATTTGATTATCTTGCTCATATCTTTTCCTACACATCATTTTACCCTAAGTATTCATGTTTTGGTGTGTGCAAGTTATAGATATTGGGATCCTGTTATTTTTAGATGTATCACACCATTCTCAGCATGTTATAGGATTATTAGGTTTATCAAGATCTTTGAGTGTTATGTAAACTTTATTTGAGAGTTTTGGAGGGTTTATATAATTTTATGTTTTGTCACAAAATTGTCAAAGGGGGAGATTGTTAGGACACTTCTATGTATTGACAATTTTGTTTTTTTTATTCTAGCATAGAAACCTTTTTAGATAGTGACTTACTCTTCATTAAAGATTTGAGGTTGCGGTTCATTCAACCAAGCTGCTATAGGTAAATTTGAAAAGGTTTGTTAAAGACAAGTTTGGATTTTTTTTTTTTAATAAGGTAGAATTGGATTAGAAGTTTTAAAATTGAGCTAAAATGTCTTTATTAATTTTTGGCAACTCCAAGATTTTATTTTGTAAGAAAATTCTTTCTTAATTAATATTTAGAAAGTTGATATTTTATTTTTAAAAAGATAAAATTCTTTTCTTAATTAATTTTTGGAAAGTTAATTTTTTTTTTCTTTTAAGAAAATTTTGTTTCTGACTCTCCCTATATATACCTTACCTAAAATATGTTTTTGGGTTAGACAGTTTAAGAAAATCAATGAACTTGCCATTTCATTCCCAATCTCTTAAAAAAGAATTCATAGAAATGAATTTTGGGTTGTTAGAAAGACCTGCGTCCCCTTAGAGGCTGAGAGGAATCCACTAGAGCATTAGAGCTACTACGTCGCAAACATGAATCAAGGTATAGGTGCTGGAGAGTAAGTCTTTGAGGTAAATCTATGTACTTTGATCTCAAATAGTGGATTGTAGATTAGAAGTCTTAGACCTAGTGGTTTTTTATCTTCATAGTTAGTGTGAGAGTTTTCGACATAAAAATTCTTGTGTCCCTTGTTTTATTTTTTATTACTTTGAATATCCCTAATTGTTTCAAGATTTAATTTGAGTTTATGATTTAATCGTTATATTATAATTTTTAAAAATCACCCATTCACCCCCCTAGGCTTCAATTTTGTAAACCAAACATGACTTTAGGGTTATGGGTGTTGGAGTAACAGGGTTGATAGAAAAACACAAACAATTACAAAAACAATAAAATTTAGGAGAATTAAAAATTTATTATATTCCACCACTCTCTCTTTTATTTAAATATTGCACAATATTTTATTTATAGATGCTCACATTTTTCTAAATAGAAACTCTAAACAACAAAATATAAAAATCTTTTAGGAGTATTTAATTGCTTATATATAAAAATTAAAATAATCATTAAAAATAAAATATTCTCAATGATTTTCTAGAGATTAAATCTAATTAAAATATTTACAAACTTTCTAAATCAAGTTAAAATTTTCAACATGCCCCCTTAAACTTGATTTGTAACTCTAAGTAGCATCCTCAACCTTTTAAAATCTTCAAACATGAAAGACTTGGTAAAAATATCTACAATTTTGTCTTTGAGATCTTATAAATTTTAATTATACTTCCTTTTTCATGATGTACTCTCTAATAAAATGATATCTTGTGTCGATGTGCTTGCTTCGATCTTGGAAAGTTGAATTTTTTGATAATGCAATCATTGATTTCTTGTTCACATAGTGTATGCTTTGTTGTTGCTTGTGAACCTTAGCCACTAATCTTGCTTTGTATTTTTCTACTTCTCTTTTTGCATTCTTCTTTGTCTTGCATACCTATTTTACTTCAATTGATTTTTTCCCTTTTGGAAGGGATTTGAGTTCTTATTAATCATTTTTCCTTATTTCTTTTATTTCCTAGTTTATAACATCTTTCCATTGTCAATCTTGAACTGCTTCTTCAAAACTTATCAATTCATAATTTGTAGAAAGATAAAAGAGGATTAGATAAATTTGATTTTCTTTTACCTCATAAATCTCTTGTGGACTTCTTAAACAGGGTGTCTTTTCACTTGAGCTTTCCAATAAAGATGATGTTGTTGGAACTTCATGAGTTGATGATAGCAATCTCTTGTAAGTTTCGTCTTGTTTATTCTTCTTCTTCACAGGGGAAAAAGTGTCATAGTTAGCTTCTTGAGCACTTCAATCTCATGTTTCTTTTTCATTAAATTTGACATCTCTACTAATAAATTTTTTTCTATTATTTAGATTGCATAACTTATAGCCTTTGGAGCATGATCATAAGCAATAAAAATATATTTTCTACTCTTGTCATCTAACTTTAATCGCTTTTGATTTGGCACATGAGCATATGCAATATTTCCAAATACTCTCAAATGTGAAATTTTCGGTTTTCTTCCATTCCAAGCTTATTGTGACGTTTTATCTCATACACTTTGATTCGAAGAATGATTTGACAAGTAAATTGCACAATCAACCACTTTGGTTTAAAATGCTTGAGGCATTTTCTTACTCTTCAACATACTTTCAGCCATGTCAAGAATGGTTCTATTTTTTCTCTTTCAACAGTTTTTTTTTTTTTCTTTTTTTTTTTGTGGAGAATATGAAACCATTAAAGGTTAATGACTCCCATGATTTTCACAATATTCTTCAAATTCTTTTAATATGTATTTTACTCATTTTTTGAATCTTATTATCTTTCCATTATGGTTAGTTTCCTTTTCAACAACTGCTTTAAATTTCTTAAAAGTACTAAATACTTCATATTTTTCCTTCAAAAAATAAACCCAAGTTTCTTACCCAAAGAGTTTGGATGAATTGGGTTACATACATTCACATGAATAAGCTCTAGAGGTTTTTTCACTCTAGTAGTTTCTTTTTTAGGGAAAACTTTTTAGGCATGTTTTCCAAGTAAGCATCCTTCATATAATTGATTAATCTATAGAAGACAATCCTCACATCATCCTTGCTCAACAATTTCAATTCTCCAAAATTAAGATGTCCAAATCTTAAGTGTCAAATCCAAGATAAATTATTAACACAAGATTTTAAACATTTTATAGTATCATTTTGAATGTTCAACAAAAACATTCTATTTCTTATTGTAGACATATTAAAAATTAAACTAACATGTTTATCTCTTATTGAGAGGCTTTGATTTTTCATATGAATATTGTAACCTTTTTCTAAGAGTTGATCTAAACTTAATATATTATTTTTCATGTTGAACACATAGTAAAGATTCAAAATAAATTGATGTCTTTAATTTTTCAAACAAATTAAGATTTTACCTTTGTCTTTGACTAGAATTTTGAATGCATCTCCTAAAGTAACATGACCATTTTTTGATTCATCAAGCACAACAAACATGTTTTTGAATTCACACATGTGATTGCTTGCTTTGGCATGAAGATATCATTTTTTTTTCTCATCACTTTCTCTTTCATATGCTAGTAACACAAGGGGTTCTTCTTTATCTTTTTTTTTTTTTTTTTTTTAACATAGTTGATTTGTCCTTCCATATTGTTAGTGGAACTTCTATATTCATAGATGTTTATTACATTTATAACATTGAATTTAGGATTTATCATACCTTCTTTTTCATTTTTCCTTGAGTTGTGCCATCTTCCATGTCCTCTTGAGGAATATGAGTTTTGACTTGTTCCTTCATTGTTTGATGAATTAAAACTACCTCTTCCTCTATTGCCTTGGCGACATCCATGACCACATCTATATTGTCTTGATTTTTTTAATTAAAATTTTCTTCATTCTCTTCTAATGTGAGTTTTTTTGAAGAACCTATTCTAATTTTTCTTAGTTCTTCCTTTTTAATCTCTCTTCATGGGCTTGCAATGATCTCATATATTGATTAATAGTCATAAAATCTAAATCTTTAGATTCTTCAATGGTCACAAGAGTCTAATCAAACTTCAAATCTAAAGATTGAATTATTTTTTCAATTGCATGAGTGTCATTCAAACTCTCATTGGTTTTTCAAAAAATTCACTACAACCAATGATTCTTCAATGTTTTATCTCGTGGCTCTTTGTGACCTTTCTCTACAACCTCCCATGTGTTTTGTGAACCAAACATTTTTTTATCCTAATATTCCAATTGTTGTAATTGTCTTTGTTGAGTTGGGGGAACTTGAAATGGATATAGTCCGCTTGTCATATTTTCATGTAGCTCTGATACCAATTTGTTGGAGTAATAGGATAGATGGAGAAACAATAACAATTACAAAGTAAGATAAAATTAGAGATAATTAAAATTTTATTGTGTTTCACAACTCTTTCTTTTTTTCAAATATTACATAATCTCTTATTTATAAATACTCACACTTAGCTAAATAGAAACTCCTAATAATAAACAGGGCTTATTACACTTTACCTCCCCAACCTCTAATGTGTTTTTTACATCTCCCCCTTCAATTAAAAATCGAGCAATGTACCCTCCATACTTTATAATTATATGTAATGTACATTTTTGGAGTGAAAGTGTTACTTGTATTGGACAAAAAGCTTATGTGCTCTCTACATGACCTGTTTAAGAGAGGGTAAAGGGGTCATTTTCATTTTCATTTTCATTCTAAAATATTTTTAATAAAAGTTACTAATAAAAATATTATAAACTGAAAACACTTTGTGGACCGGTCCACATTTTCAACCTAACTTATACTAGTAGTGGCTCAAGTTAATTAATTAGGGCCTAAATCAAAAATGGCAAAAGACCACTTTCCTTGGATGAATTAGATAAAACTGTGGCAATAGTCATTCCCTTTAGCTTCTTCATCGTCTCTGCAACTCTATAAACCCTTAGATGTGAATAACCATGGCAGATAATATATAAAGAGGAGAAAAGTTTTTGAAGAAAGCGAAGAAGAAGATGCAATTGATTTCTATGGTAAGGCTGCCAATTGCTTCAAACTTGCCAAATCCTATATTTTCCAATTCTTTAAATCCTAAAAATTTTCCTTTTTTTTCATCATGGGAATTTAAACGAGAAAAAGGATTAGAAATCGTTAAGAAAAGTTACCATTTTCGGATTTTTGTTTCTCAAGCATTTTCGTTGGATTTGGCAAGGTTGTCATTTGAATTTTGATATGATTTTCTTTTTGGATTTTTATATTGTTTTTCAATCATTTTTTATTTGAAGATTTGAATTTAGTTGTTTTGGATCATGATGGTGTTTTGATTCGATGCTTTTGGATTAAAGCAACTTTTGGATTAAAGTTGTATTAAAATTGATCGGAAAAAGAGAATATACAGTTTAGTTATGTTTTTTGTGAATCTGTCTATTTTCAAAAACACTATAAATGTGTTTGGTCAAACTTATATGGTTGCCAAAAAAATATGGTGAAAGAAAACAAAGTGTCATTTTGGAACTTAATTTTCATTATTTAGAACCTAATATTCAAAACCATTTAGCTTGTTAGGTTGTCATTTCTTCAAAATTGGTTGGAGGGGAGGAACGAACGACGGGGGAGAGGAGGGTTGGAGGGGTTTTAAAATAAAATTACCCTTTTGCCCTCACTTAAACAGGCCATGTGGAGAGCACATGTGCCTTCCATCTAAAAATATAACATTGTTACTCCAAAAATGTACATTGCATGTAATTATAAAGAATGAAGAGTACATTGCTCGATTTTAAACTCGAGGAGGCAATGTGAAAAACACAATATAAGTTGCAGGGTAAAGTGTAATAAACCCTAATAAAAAATAGAAATCTGCTAAGACTTGACCATACAAATATAGAAACTAAAATAACTGCTCAAAATAAAAGATTCTCCTTATCTTTTAAAGATTAAATCTAATTATAATATTTAGAAACTTTCTAGATCAAGTTTAATTTTCCAACAATGGGTGGGGTGATGGGTCACTTGGAAACAGGTCCTGATTTAATCTTATTAATTTTAAAATGATTAATAATCATGAAAAGCTTAAGTATATTTACTTAAAAGATGATGAAATCATTCATCTAATCCGTATATTTAAAATCAAACAAATAAATGAAAATATCAAGATAACTAATCTTCATGTTCCTACAATAATCCTTTTCCATAACTAATCTTCATCTTCCTACAATAATCCTTTTCCAAGTGTATCTTCGAACGTAAGCCACTCGGGTACTTGGTGTTGCAGCTCCTGTAAACTGGCCTCTGCTTGATCCAGCTCCACCTGTAGCTGCGTTAGATGCAGCTGTAGCTGCGCTACTTGAGCTCTCTTTGCAATGAAGAGCCTAAGAATCATGTCCCTGTTGTCCTTTGCCTTTGCATAGTCAATTAAATGTCCCACTGCAACAAATCGGGTTCTTAACCAATGAACCTTAACCTCCACACGCTCCAAATCGCCCAATATACGACCAATGGTGGAGATGTTTTCATCAGACAGGCCACGGGCAGTGTTATTCTGCATCAGCTCCACAATCTTCAGAATGGATTGCTTAACGAAGGCTACAAACTCGGGCGATGTCAAGGTGCATTTGGCCGTTATGTCTCCATACTTGGTCAGTATTTGCTGCCAAATTGACTCACTTGTATGAGATACTCCAGATCCCTCGACTTGGACAATGGTGTTGACCCCCCCGAAACTTGTGCACTGTTTTCCCTGATCCCTTGAAGCCCCTGAGCGCTTGTCTTGGAGACAAGGAACATGTGGGCTGGAGCTCCCAGCTGCAGGTGTGCCATCGCTAGTAATGGTCGTGATAGGAAGAGTAGGAGTTGGGACAGTTGATGATGCTATGCTAACAGCGCTACCCCTAAACCAATGACTCGCATCATTCGTGGTAGGTATTTGAGCTGAGTAAATAGTTGGTAAAGAGGGTTGGCCCAACTCCTCATCAGCGCTTTTGGCAACCGGCAGTGACCTCTCTTCCATGGTGAGCCGGTCAGAAGCATTTTGGACATAATTACAAGTAGTCTCTACTTCATCACTGGCCTTGGCCATGGACTGTTCCGAGTAGCTGCTCATTGAATCCTCTTGTGTTTGTTGTGGAAGGTAGCCTTGGTTTTTCGGGTGCAGATGGAATATCGATTGCAACTTAGTTGCCTCCTCAAAAAGTTCATCATTATGGTTCTCCTTGAGAAGCCTATTTAAGTTTCCAATGAACCTTCGACAATCCCTGAGAGTTTTGTCTCTGTCCTCAGCTTCAGCCGAAGCCAAGAAAGTCTGGATCTCCCAAAGTGCCAAAAAGAGAAGAAAATATGTTAAAACTTGTGCTTAGAATTAAACAACAAGAAATTATGATCTAAAGTAAAGCTGCCCAAGGAACGAAAACCTAGTTGTGCATGTCATAAGAGGTTGTGAGTACCTTACCTCTCCTTTTGCCCTTCTGGAGTCCACAGCTTGAGGTTTCAGTTGTTTCAATTGATGTTCTGGACAAGCCGTGTCAGCTTCCGAAGCACCTTCTAGTTTTTCTGATGGCCCAGTTTGTGTATCTTGAATACTCTTATCCGAACTTCCATTTGAATTTTTCAGGCTGTGATTATGCGCAAGCTGAAGGTTTGTGATCACCCATTGCTCATTTTCCAGTGTGACTTGCATCTGGGCTTCGCAACCTGTTCTTGTATCTAATCTCTGATACTTTGTTCCCTGGTTGGACTGCTTCTTGGCCCGGAAACCTTCACATGAACAAAGAAAACGTCGCCATTTCAGTGTACCATCTGGTTGCTTGTGTATCTTTCCTTTTCTTACTGTAAAACCAGTTTTCTTGGCATAGTTTTTGTAAAATTCTTCAGCTTCTATCACAGACGAAAATATCATCCCTCTTTGCGGTTTCTGATCATTATCTTCAGGCTTCTCCTCATTTGCATTAACAGATGTTTCGATCTCACAACCATCTTCATTAAAATCAAGAAAACCACACAAAAAGTTCATTTGATGATCATCCTGTACAAAGTGAGATAGAGAGAGATAAGCCTCATGTAAAACTACCTTCAGAACTCCGAGTTATACAGAGAGCAAGAAACTCCTAACACATTTATCATTGCACTGAGTCATAACCAACTTCAGCTTCAAAACTACCTTCTCTATTGGAACTGGTTGGTAAAGCTTTTGTAAAAAGAAGAGTGCAGGAGGATTGCATTCCCGTACCGTCATGATTCAGATTTCAGTCACATGTCACTTGTCTGATTTTGACACTTGGCAAAGAGGTTGCAGTTAGTTCGTTAACATACCTTCTTCCAGTTGTTGCATAACTGTCTGTTACTACTTCTTCATGTAACAAGGATAAATAAGGTTTTTCTCATTACAATGAAAGGTAGATAAAACAGACAAAATTATCACGGAAATTACTATTCTTCCATAAATTTTCCCTTTTTTGTCTTTCTTGAATTCCTCTCTTGAATTGGGATAGTGTATTTTTTCCTTATTTAATTTTGTTGTCAAGAATTTGTAGTTTGTTTTAATATTCTTTATGGTATCGCAACATCATTTTAAGAGAGACCATGGATTCAAATCTAACAGATCATGTCCATTTCGGTAATTCTTAATTCTTGTAAGCCTATGTGCATGCCTAAAGAAGGTAGCCGGTGAGACGGGGTGTTAGGACTTTATCACAGATTGAAGCTTGCATGATATTCATTGTTATCCCAATACCTAAATAAACTTTCTAGGTCAAATTGATAGCTTAACATAGTATATGTCAGAGAATGGTTTTATTGATATTCAAATCTTCTTTGAGTACACTTTTGTTCAAGATATGCCTTATTTGAATACCTCATTTTCCTTTGTGTCACTCTTAATTAATCACAACAAACTATTTTTCATGAGAATCACTCAAATTATATCGATTCTTGAAAGCCAAAATTCTAGCAGGCTCCATAGCTATATATACATACATATATATATATAACAGAGAAAAAAAAAACCACAAACCATCATTAACTATTTCTTCTAGAGAGGGAACCATTAATGGCCGGATGCATGCATGCTAATGAAAGAGCCTTGGTGCTTGTAGAAGGGTATAACCTTGCCTAGGTTGAGGGGTGGATTCTTTTGAAAGTCGCTGCCGAAGGATAAGAAAATTGATACTTAGAGAATTGTTTGAATTGGTAGGAGAAGAGGGTTTGAAATAATTAAAATGTAAACTACACATCTTGTGCATGCTTTTCTATAGTTATTGGTGACGAATAGTTTTGATCTTAAGGAGCCTTGAATTTTAAGAGTTTTATATTGGTTCTAATTGAAATTGCTTTTGAGGTATTAAACTTGAATATGCTAAAGCTGGATTGCATTTGTGAGATTGGTTGTCATTTTTTCTTGATTGTTAGGGACTAGCAATGTTCAAATCGATAAGGGGAAAGTGATTAACACTCAAAAATCCTCATCTTTTATACTTAAACATTACTTTTATCATGCTTTTGAGTGTTCATGAGGTCTTTTTGCCCTAGATATGTGCCAATTTATATTTAGAGCTTATTTGTATATTTAAGTGATAAAATACGCAAGAGAGAGGAAAATAAAAGTGTTTTTAGGAAAGTTTTAAAGGAAAGCTACATATAAGGTTGATGGAAGAAAAATAATGACTAGATAGATGATGGAAAGATCACACAAAGTAATGCAAAAGCAAGGAAGGTGTGAGAGAAAGGTAGCATGACATAAATGAGCAAAGTTGAAGGGAAGCTGATGAGAGTGAATGGAAAAAGGTATGTAAAGGGAAGTTGAACAATTTTTAGGATGATTGAGGCATTTATAAAGAGAATGACATTCCAACTTTGATTTCATTTTAAAGTAGATTTTAGAAGAGCACTTCGATTTCCATTTTGATTTCAAAAGAATATTTATATTTCCATTTTGATTCTCACATGTGGTTTTTCTTGGGAGTCCAAATTGATTTTGCTATAGGCCAAAATTTCGCTTTTAGTGCTTTAGAAATCAAAATGCTAATAGAAATACAAACCAATATTGACCATTTTCTTGCTTAGTGTAAAACAAAATTTTGATTTCTATTATTACTATAGGAATCGATTTTGAAATCAAAATGCATTCTAGGCACTTTTTGAACTATAATGCCATGTAAATGATTTTTAACTTATTTTTGCCACATATAACCTTAATTCCGTGGTTGTTAAGGCAAGTTAAGGGGCTACTACATATCCATTTTGATGCATATAAATGGGATAGATAGGATTTTTCTAAATATGTGTAAGGAATCTTGGATTGCTTTGTTCCCAAGCCATGGATCAGTTAGGTGCATGCAATCTTCCTAGTATTTCTAAATCCTAGCAATGGAACCAAAACAAGCCATAAAAACTTTATAGGATATAGATTTAAAGTTTTAGATGTGCTTGCTTAGATTTAGATATTCCCAAATCAATTTTTATCAGTGTAGAAATCTTTAAATTCGTAGAAGTCATAACAAATCTCATGAACCCACTAATTTCTCATCATGATGACTCATCCTTAAATCTAGGCTTTTCTTTCTTTAGAAGATATAGGAGAAAAAAGAATAGAAGCAATAAAGCCTTAACCCTTCAAGGGAAGTATTTATAGGCTTCTCATGGGTTTAAGTGACTTGAGTCCACCTTAGGCTTGGATTACTTAATCTAGCTTAAAAAGAGTCCTAATTAATTAATTAGCCAAATTAGGCTCTAATTAATCAATTAGCCCAATTTAGAAAGACCATTCATAAGATCCTATACAACTTTGCATATTTATCAAAACACCCTTATGCACACAAATGAACTAAGAACTTATACGACCTTTATAAATCGTGTCATCAAGCAAAATAAGCTCAAGAAAGGACGACTGGGATCCATAGGACAATATTGGTTCCCTCAAAATCTAAGTCTAAAGTTAACTTAACATCCTACCATAAAGAATCAATTGCACTCCAGTAACTTATGTAAATTACAACAAGAAATAAGGTGCTCAAATCTATGACTTGTTATCCATTGTATGCAGGCTCCCCATGAGCATGTGTTCATAATTTATTAAAGTGATTTTTATCAACTACTCAAGATTATCTCTACTATCCTTGAGTTACAAATCTTCCTATTGTATGATGAATTGACATGTCTTAGCCCATAAAGAGCTTATATCAAGTCCCACTTAAGGAACTACTATGACCATAGTTTTCTTGAACACACTTTCTTAGGATCACTCAAGGGCATATATTGTCTCAAACTCCATCATATATCATGGTGCCTCTATTAAGAATACCTTTTGTCATTTGCCTCCATCAATAGCTGTTAGAATAGAGCCCTTAAAAGTATGATATGATGTAACAAATTTGAAATACATTATTCATTTAATGATATTATAAGTTCATTTTTATCTATCTTTATTCCATGCATTATACTCTATGAGCATTCTAGCCCAGCATCTCTTGCATTGTACATAACTTGGGTGCATTACGAGTTGAACATAAGTCCAAGTCATGGGTTCCTTGCAAGTAGAAGATTTGTTCACAGTTAATTCATGGACTTAGACAATTCATTTAAGGTTGTAGTGCACCACCTCCTAATTGAAGGGATGGCTAGTCTTGGTTGTCAGGATGGGTTTCCCATGGTGAGTGCACTAATGTGTATAGTTACACATTAGACAAAAACTACGATAAGTCATGATATAAGGTTATCAGGTAGTCATGACTTTACCAAGTTATTATATTGTATAGTCTCTCAAAGTTGAGAGAATATTGAGTTTACGCAGAAGTGAGTAGTGGCTTTAATGTACTGATGAAATCGTAAGCTAATCATATATTCTCTATGGATGGGTCACTACTGATGGAAGTCAATAGCAATAAGTATTCTTAATAAAGGCACCATGATATCTCATAGAATTTAAGAACATGTGTCCCCCAAAGTGATCCTAAGGACATGTGAACATGAAATCTATGGGCCTGTAGTAATTCCTTTAATGGAATTTGACACATGCTCTTTAATGAGTTAGAGTGTGTCATTTGATCACATAATAGGAGGATTTGTAACTCAAGGATCATAGAGGTAGTCTTGAAAGGTTGATAGCTTTCACTTTATTAAACTACAGATGTATATAGTGGATAGTAGGTCATGAACCTAATTATTGGTGTCTCGTTGTAATATACATAAGGTACTAGAGTGCAATTGACTCTTTGTAGTGGGATGTTAAATCAACTTCAAAATTAGATTCTAAGAGAGTCACTACGTCTTATGGGTCCCAATGATCCCTGCTTTGAGCTCATATTCCTTTATGACACAATTTATGAGAGTTGGATGGATTTTTAGTTCACTTTTATGCATAAAGGCATTTTGGTAATTACATAAGGTTACACAAGAGTAAGTGAACGGTATCTCTAAACTATGTTAATTGATTAATTGGAGCCTTGTGTGGTTAATTAATCAATTAACAACCTTTTTGGGTTAGATTAAGTGACTTAAGCCCATTAGAAAGCCTACATAATACCCTTTTAGGGGTTAAGGTTTCTAACTTTTGTCATTCTCTTCCTACAGTCCAAAGAGAAAACCTTAACCTCTAGCCTTGAGATCTCCACCATTTTACTGCCCAAACTCAAGGACGAGTCATCAGGTGGAATATCATAGTGTTTACGAAATCTACTACGACTTTAGAATATTCTACACCGACTAAAATTGGTCTAGGAACATTTGGATCAAAAGTATGTGGCATTATTCTCTAGATTTATGTTTTTTGTGGTATCAATATTGTCTTTTGAATACTTGGTTTTCCGCTACAATAAATTTAGAGAGCTTAGAATAAATTTTCATATATCTTAACGATCCAGGGCATGGGAATGGAGTAATCGAAGATTTCCAACAACAACAACACAATCTATAAGGAATATATAATCATCTTAGGATCTCACAAGTGAGTTAAAACTATTGGAAACTTTAGCACAAACCCAATATTCTCTCAAAGTTGAGAGACTATGCAGTGTAATAACTTAGTGAAGTCATAACTATCGATAACCTTATATTTTGACTCATCGTAAATCTTGTCCAATGTGTAACCATATACACTAGTCCACTCATCATCACAAACCCATCCAATGACTAAAACCAGTCATCCCTTTAGAAGGTAGTGCACTACAACCTTAAATGAATTGTCTAAGTTCATAAACTGGTTGTGAACAAATCATCTACTTGCAAAATGACTCATTACTTGGATCTTCCGTGCAACTTCTAATGTATATAAGTCACATACAATGCAAAAGATGTCCGACCAAAATGCCCATAAGATATAATGGATGGAACAAACAAATACAAAAGGAACATGTGATCATATTATAAAATAATAAATCTAAATTTGTTACTCATGTCATACTTTTAAGGACTCTATCCTAACAAATAGGTACATGTAGAAGAAAGGTAGAAATTGTTATAGAGATTCCATATTAGAAATAGATTCGATTCTCTCTTTTAAATTTAAAATTTCTCCCCCTAATGCTACAATAATTGTTTGACATTTTCTCTACAACCAAATAGAGTGATTGAGAGTTGGTTCTCCACCATGATTGGTTTATTTTGTTTGATCTAGAGTATATAACCAAAAAGATGGAGAATTCACTTGAGGAAGAGTATAGATGTGTTAAAATTTTAACTGAGTTCTCTATTTTGAGTTTTTTATTTAGATGATGAAATTCTTTATACGGCACTTCTTTATTTAGATACAATCAATGCCTAACTTAGTTCCAATGATGCTTAAGTATAGCTTGATCATTTGATAACTTGTTTTGATTGGATTAAAATTGATATAAATCTTCAGGATGAATCTAACGTTAGAGTGCTAATAAGAGAAATAGCAGAATGAAGTTTGATCAACAGAATTTTGGAGATCTGAATTCCATTTTCAAATTCAATGTCTAGATTTAGATCAGTCTAAAGATTGGATTTTAAAACTTTGGTTATATCCAAATACTCTTAAAAATTATGTTTGACTTTTAAATACTGCTTTGCCTTATGTTTGGCTTTAAAATACTACTCTTACCTTCTAAGAAGCTCGGGGTTTAATTTATCCTTACAGACCAGCTGCTAAACTGGCACTAAAAGGGTATCTATAGGAAATCCACTGGTAGCTAGACGATGGTTTTACTTTGCAGGAATATAGCCACATTGAAGCAAAAAATTGAGTATTGATAAACAATTGCAAATCAGGTTCAGGATCCAAAGCAGTTCTAAATATCATCCACCATTTAATAACAAGTACCAAACCATATGCAAGCTTTCCCAAATAGTGAACTATATGAAAGATTTTGACTTCAAAAGACAAAAACCCAACACAATTACCACAAAAACCAGGTACAATTAGAACTCCCTTTCCTCTCTTGCTATTTCGATCGCATCTTCTCTAAGCAGATAGGAATTGGTTACTTGTCAAAATATTTCTTGTTTATTAAGAATAAGTAAAATGTCTATGCTTGTAGTTTTCTAAAAAGTAAAAACCACTCTCTATAAAAGTATTCAAATAGCTTACCGGGTCATTGATGAGCCAGTCCGTGGAGGTATTGTCAGATTTGCAATTGACTGAAGTAGCAGATTCCTGAAAAGGGGAATGTTGGGCTCCCGAAACATCTGGCCGGGAGCCGGTGGAACCATGCCTGCCTGCAGATCGGGGGGTGAAATCCTGATCAAACCTACTCCGATGCTCTGGCGCTCCGGCCATGAGATCTGAGTTTGGCTGGCTGAAAAAGCTTTTCACCTACAGTTCTCTTCTGTTTGACAGAATTTTCAGAAACAAATACCAGACATGCCGGTGCAGTTGATGGGTACGAGTCCAGAGGATCGATCAGTACCTGATTCCGGGAGACCCAGGACCCTCAAATGTCTGTGATCAAGACTAGTATTAGCTCTCACCGCGTTCCGTGTGGGACCAGCGTCCATTTTCCATGGTTATTCTGCATCTCTAAAACCCGATCTCTCCGTGGCGCAGGCCCACAATAAGGCAGCCTCTTGAGCCTATCACCATCCAACCATCAAGTTGCATGAACAGCAGATATGGTGTTTCAAATTTACGAAAATGCATATATTGATTTTGGATATTTTTCACCATGCACTCACAATGTCTTCGGAATGAATCTTGATCGTGTACTCCGCCATATAAAGTACATCCAACGGCTACCAAACGCCTCCTCCAACGTTATTTTGGCCAGAGGGGAAAACCTTCAAATATAGCATACTTACCACTTTAAATATATAATATTTATCATTTTAATTTTAGCACTTCAAACAAATTTCACCAAAAAAAAAGTAGTTATGATAAAAAGATGAATCTGCAAACAATCAAAATATGTGAAGGTTTATTACACATAAGTTTTTAACTATTTTTTGCTAAACAATTTTTAAATAAAATTTAATTTAATAAGAGAAAATATAAATAAAAGTTTTAATAAACTCAATAATCTAAAAAATATAATAGAAAAATGATTTTTTTTTTTTTTTAAAAAAGAAACTTATACCTAAAATATATTTAATATGAAATCTTATTTAAAATTTTGTAATAATTTAATATTTTTATTCAAAAATGTTATACAAATATTTTAATAAAATTACTAATTTCATTGGGAGATTAAAATTTTTAAAAAATAAATGAATACAATGAGATTTTAAAATTTTTAATATGATTTTAATAACAAGCTAAGTTAAAATTAACAAGAATTTAATTAATTTTATTTCAGAATTTAAACTTTTTTTTTATAAATATAATGCTTTTTCAAGAAATAAAATTTAATAAGATAAAATCTTTATCTTCTATTAATATTCACTGTTTATTTTCAAAATCATAATTGTGATCAACATATATTATTTTACTGACAAGTATTAGAATTGTGCCAGACCCCAAGTGTCATGCTCCACATGTAAAACAGGAAGGCACCATTGGAAAAATCAATGGGTGGAGTTGACCGACATCTCTCCGATGATCAAGTCGATCATGTGTGAAATTTTGAAGAAAAGATAGAGAAAAGGACTATTGTTCCTGGTAGCACCCAGGAATGTCAACGGGGTCAAAGCTAAAAAATGAGCTGTTTTTTCTGCTGCCGTTGTGGGGATTCGAACCCCAGCAAAAGTTCAAACCCCCAAATAGATATTGTGCACCAAACATACATATATCAAACGTTATCATATAAACAAAATATTAAAATAATACTTTAAACAACAAATTAATTATAATTATTTTATAATTAAATAAAAAAATTCATTTCATTGATTAGCAAAAAATATAAAAATCATGATAATTTTCTTCATAGTGTTTTTAATATCATTAATATATTAATTAAATATTAAAAAATTATACATTTAACATCATTTATTTTATATCATTTTATACGATTGAATTAAATGTAACATAATTCTAATATTAAATATATTTTAAAATTTGACATATTACAATCAACTACAATATTATTATCGAATAATATTTGATACAATTTAATAACCAATGTACACTTATCAAATTTATATTTTTTATTGGCACATATAATATTATTATTAAATATGATAAATTATATCAATTTATTCAACAAAACAATTTTAAAATATTTATTATACTTTTAATTTAATTTTTAAAAGTTTTTTTTTTTTTTACATTTTTATAAATTTTGATCAATTTTAGACCCACCAATATTTTGTATCAAAATATCTGTTGATATATTTCCAATATATCCGTAAAATCGAAGTATCGATATATTTGTAATTACTGATATTTACATTCTTATTAGCATCAAAGTGTGTTAACAATTTGGACTTGATGGCAACAAAGCACTCAAACCTTGGAATCAAGCCACCTAAAAAGATACTATGCTTAAACTATTGTATTCCAAGCTACCTGTTTTGAATATCACTTATCAAAACTCTTAATAAAATAAAATCCTTGTGTCCATCAATTTAGAGAATGGGAAAAACTATACATGCAACCTTCAAGAAAAGTCTTACGTAGACTAATGCTTAAGCTCTAAAACCAGATGATAACTCTCATGGGAAGCTTACCCCAAAACTTAGAGCTTCCGTGGTCTATAAACTCAAAGCTATGGTCATCTTGCAAGGCAACCAAGACATGCACACAATCCAAGACAAAAGACTGTCACCTTGACAAGAGGTCTGGCTCATAGCTTGGCCTCTCTCCCTAATCAAAGGAAAGGGTCAAAAGCCTGCAGCATCCCACGATTGCTTTTCCAATTTCATTAAATATGCATAATTACCGCATGAAATATTTATAAAGCAAAAAGCACAATGCAAATTCAAATTTCCTAGTATTGTCTAAAAATAGGCTACATCAGCCTAGTTATAGGAAATCCCATCACAATGGGCTAAAAACAGGGTATATACCACCATCATCATGGAGACTTCGACAGAGGTGTAATGGCAAGTGCAAGAGGGTCATATGTTCTTTGCCCTCACCACCAGAAGGCTCAACCTTGTTTATATCAAAACTCTTGACATGAAGGCACCTCAACCTCACACCCGTAGGTAAGGTAGGAAGATTTGCATCACCATTTAATTCCCTTAGCTACCAGCTTGAGATACTCACAAGCTACTCTAATCATGGAGCCAGCCCTAATCTGATCCTCAAAACATGGTAAGTAGATCATTAGTAATTCCCAACGCCTGCAAGTAAGAGAGAAAAGAGAAAAGCATTGAATCCTAATCAATAAACATCAAACCCTTCGCAAAAGTGTGGTATAAAAAACAAAGGACTTCTCTCTGTCACTGTTCTCAAGATAGATCAAGACCTAGGCTTACCCACGGACGAGCTCGCATCAAATACTAGAGGAATCTTGTGATCCTTTAAAGCCTTAACCTCATCATGTACATATCTCAAAAGAGTAGCATCATCACCAACTAAGCCCTTGACAACTACATCATGTACGTCCTAAGCAACTTCGGCCATAACACTTGGATTCACCTCAACACCAACTCTCTGGCATCTCCAATAGATCAGTACTAACACCTAAGTGAAGAGGAAAACAACCAAGTGTGAATAAAAAAATTGAAGAAGACTAATAATAAGAAAAAAGCTACTTGAAGATCAGATCTGGACAAATCATCATCTTGAACCTAAGCTAAATCTCCCAATAACTATCTGATGGAGCTCTCTCAACAGCCACTCAATCAGGTAAAAAGTCTCCATACCAAGTTTCAGCGTGCTTAGATGAACTTTATACCCCAATCTGACTCCTCAGACTGAACTTGGGAAGACCTAGCACGAAAATTTTTAGTTTACTACTATATCTCCAAAGGTGACTAGGGATAATTCAGCAGAAGCCTTTGAACCTGCGAAGACAATCCTTTAATCAGACCTTTTAGAATAACTCACTTTGAGTGCATTAATGAAATGTGTTACATGTAGACATCTGGGCTAAATTGTAATGGCAAGATTAGACTGTAAAGAGGGAAAGAAGATTATAAGGGAAATGGTAAGAAGAAAAAGTAGTACCTAATTCAAACCACTCCCAACGCCATTATGGGCCTGCAACCCATAGCAATGAAATAAGCCCTAAACTCTTAAAAGATGAAGAGATTAGGAATGGGAAGGGGTTATGAAGATACAAAAAATCACCCTACCTATAAGTAAGATCCTTCACAAAAGATGGCCTCTAGAACCAACTTCCTAATGGCCTCTAGAACCAACTTTCTTTCCTATCTGATGTTGGAAAGAAATCTCTAACCACTTTTGGCAGCTTGTGATAAAGGGTTAAAATAACACAAAAAAAAAAAACCCATAGGCAGCAAGGATAAAGGGGTTCCTCCCCTTTACAAAATCCCTCTATGTATCCAGCAAATGAGGGAAAAAAAATTCATTTATTCAAGAAGAATTTCAACATCTTCAATTTACATAGTAACATTAAATAAAAAAATTAGTACATGTAATGTGTAGTAGTAAATAAAGTGAATGAATGGATAAACAAATAAAGAAAATTTATATATAAAAAAAAAATCTTTTGTTTAAGGAAAAATTGAGAGAAAGAAAAATAAATTATTAATAAAATATATTTTCTCCAAACTTTCCCCACCTTTGTCTAAGATAATCCGCAGAAAAAATTTTGAATTTCTATTTTCACTTTTTTGTTATGACATTTAAATACCCCCTTTTTTTTTATTCATAAACCAAAAATTAAAGTAAAATAAAATAAATCACATTTGATGAATGCAAAGTAGTTCAACTAATTAAAAGCCATGCAAATTCAAGTAGATTAAAAAGGTAACCATTGGACAATGGCACTTAAAATTTGCTAATTCTGATGTTTCTTTCACAGTTTGGTATTTTTGCACTCTAATTTATTTATTTTATAGAGAAATAGAATGTATTTTCTATTTTACAGACATGAACAGTAAGAAGAAAAAAAAAGGTCAAAAGTATGTGGTGCTTTATTTCATTTAAAATGGGATTTACATTTTTATGAGCGAAACATGGAAAGGTAAGTTTGGCTATCTTTTGGTAAGGATGGGATCTTTGGGGCTCAAACCAATAGAAAAGAAGTCTTTTATCTCCCGAAAGTCACGGAGCACGGAGTACAGAGAACGGAGCACGGAGCACCGAGCACGGAGCACGGAGCACCGAAATTTATGTGGGTACTAGACAACAGTATTGTCTATTCCTGGAGAGTTGAACATTGAAATCTAGGTGGTCATATGAGACCACAAATCTGCCCTACTCCAATGGAGCACCAATATCAACCATTCCAGGAGCCTAGGTGGTCTACTGAGACCACCGATATCCACCACGTACACACACGTAGTATCGATTCAAATTAAGGTTGCAGCGGCACCATCAAGATCCCACATGGTCCTGGAGCAGAGTTTAGAGCATTTTGAAGGTCGATTAATTGAAATTTTAAGAGGTCTGCAAGACCATTTTTCAATACTCTTTGGAGCACTGATCTTGCCTAACTCTTAATAATGAGCCTTATAATTGAGGTGTTACAAGTCCAGAAAACAGCAATATTTAGTACTTCTTCAACACTACAGTAAAAATTACCTTGCCCACCCTTCAACTTAGCCCATACGGTGTTAGGGTGCGTTACTCTTTCTTCCGCTCAACAACTCCGTCCTGGTTTCTTCACCTTGAAAAGAAAATGGTCTTATTGGATATGGGGTGGCAGCCAGGCCTTCCCCAACTCCACCCCCTAAAAGGGCTAAATAAAATCCCACCAAGCCCTTAAAGGACGCTACATTAATGAACCCTACCACCCTTTTTCACCTATAGAAATTCTATATGGGAGGCGCATTGGGAATTTGGTTGGTTGCAACCCAATCAGTTTTGAAGGTCCTCCTTGCTTCTTACTAGGGAAGACATTATCAAGAAAAATAATCATTCAGAAACACTAAATCATAAAATAGAAATAATAAAGGAGAACACCGAATGACAAAATGACTAAATAGAAATAATCAGAATGACAGAATTGATATAATCAAAGAGATGTATAGAATCAAGTGCAAAATAACAAAAATTCATTTCAATTAATATTTCTATAAATTAACAGTAGTCAAATTTTAATAATATTTGATTTTTCTACGAAATAATATTTGTTTTCCTTAATTTTAGTATATTTATGATTCATTCCTTTGTACAACTCACAATACATTCTTATATAATTTTTTGAAAAGAAATAATAGAACTCAATGCTTCCATTGTCAAATTATCAAACTCTTCATGGTATCAAAGCCTTATTTAGTGAGGGGTCAAGTATTCAAACCTCACCCTATGTATTCTTTTTCTCAATTTATTAAGTCCATATATAAGCCCAAAAATAGAGTATGTCAAGGAGGGTGTTGAAGAGTATGATTTACATTGTGGATTCAAATCCCATAAGTTTAAACTTTTAGGAAAATGGGTTATTTAATATGGTATCAAAGCCAGGGAAGAAAGCTCAAATCCAAGTCTTCTCCAAAAGGGTCGGTCACTACCAAGCCAAATAATAGATTATCGAAATGATGGTAGTTGACTGCCATAAAAGTCTTGACCTACCTTCACAAACCATGTCTTCCTCTTTAAGAAGAAAATAAACTCGACCTCAATATCCAAGCCTTCGATTAGTATTCTAATTTGATTTACCCTAGTCACCATACTTTGAAGATGAAAGAGAAGCCCACACTTCTCTTGATGCCAAGGTTCAAAAGGAGACTCATTGGGTGGAAGAAGTTTAGTCTTCAATTACTCTTTATCAACTTGGAAAATGATTTGGGAGCATTCAAATACAAGGTATCTCCTAAAACACCCTAGAAAGTAAAAAATTATAAATTGACATATGTTTACTCTGCACTTAGGATCAAGTAGCATGTTCCCTCTATTTAATCCATCGAGTGTAACATCATCCTTGCCATTCTCTCCAGCGTTTTTTCCTTTATTCTTTCCTTCCTTGAAAGAATTTTCCAGAATATGCAATAAAATAATGTTTTTAGTGCGATTAATCATGTAACTTTGGGCATTAAGTATATAGATTTTGGTCATTGATATTTTAATTAAATCCTTAAATATGGTTTATGGCATGTAGGATATTAGGCATAATTCTGTTATTAGTGCCGTTAAGAATGAGTTGGTCCTCCATAACCTTATTGGTTGCTATCAAGACTTTGGGCAATGGAAGAGGTGATAGTGAGAGTGGGGGGATGACATATGGGTAACGAGATTTGATTAGAACTTGTCATTATTTGCATCTTGTAGAGGAATCTAAACATGGCAATTGGCATCAATGCCTTTGTCTTGAAGGTTATTCTCTTCTAACTTCCCTTTAAATTTCATCCCATTTACACTTATAATTAGTAACGATTATGTTGCTTTAAAACATAGGTCAATTGTTTTCCAAGTCAAACTCTAAAATGCCCCATGCACTGGGATTTTAGCTCAGGTAATCTAAGTGACTTTGCAGGGTATTATAGAATTGTCCTAAGTTATAGTTAATCTTTGCCCACCATCTCAATCTGTTCTCATTCATGCACAAGGTTGGGAAGCCTCACTATCGAACCACTCTTCATAAAAATAAAAATAAAAATTGGGAAGCTTTAACTGAATCAAGCTTTTTCTTCAATAGAAAATGACATTTCATCATTTTCAAAACTGGTGGTGGCAAAGCTTCCAATAGGAAATAACATAGATGAATCGTCCCTACCAACCAGGAAGCATCCACCCATCATCCACTTCCATGACAATATCCTTATGGTAATCCAACTTCATAACACTCCTCACTTTCGTCACTATTTCCTGGTCAAAGAAAAGTCATCTGAATTTAGCCCTCTCATTCCGAGCTGGCCGCTGCTTGTAAATGCCTGGCCTTTCAATCCTCTATGATCCCTCACATTCTATGATGTTCATGATATCTTTTCCATAGACTTCTCTCTCAAACATCATCTCTCCTCCCTTCATATCTGAAACAATCCTTTTAATTCATCAATGGGAAATGGCAAAAAATTATATCTTGCATCTTCAAGATACAAGTTTTTTTGTCTGGTATTAACCTCATAGCGACTTGATCCCTCACTCCTCAGTTAGGCTTGCACCATTTTAAAATAATCTATTCATATCCAATCTTTACGCAAACATCAATTTTGATTTTGGCCATGTTGGGACAACATCAATTTTCCCTTAGAAATCACAACACCTTTAGCAAAGACACATTTATAACATATATTTTATCCCATGTTCAGATAATATTTTTACATGTGGCACCATAGGATTTATCTACAACCCTTATAACCACACTTTACCATGGTTTACTTTGTTTGCACCTAAATTTTTATCTGTCACATTTTTTCCTACTTTTAAACCATGGGGGCCAGTCATGGCTATAAACTTTTCTTCGTGTAGAGTGTGCTCATGTTTGATAAGTTAAATCAAGGTTAGGGCACAAATGACCTTGACATGGTTATATCATCAAGTAGGTGCCTTTCATTACTCATCTTATGTGAAGACAAGAGTCTTCTATGGTCCATTAATCTTCTATCAAAATTGGTTTTCATATATGTTATAATTACTCCTACATTTGTTAAGATATGTCAAAATTTGGATGCCACATATATCTTGATTATCCTACATGTCTTAAGGTTCTTAAGAGAGATTGAGCACTCAAAAGCATGCAAAATAATAATAATAATAATCATCATCATCATCATCATCATAATTATGATGATGATGATGATTGTATTTGAAGAATCTTGAAATGCCTCTTTAGGGAGGATAAGTAGAAATCAAGGACTAATTGATTGGCCAAACTTGAATAAGGTTTTGAGGTGATCCACTAATAATAATGATAATAATTGTATTTGAAGAATCTTGAGATGCATCTTTAAGGAGGATAAGTAGAAGTCAAGGATTAATTGATCTGCCAAACCTGAATTAGGTTTTGAAGTGATTCACTAATAATAATAATAATAATAATAATTGTATTTGAAGAGTCTTGAAATGCCTTTTTAAGGAGGATAAATAGAAGTCAAGGATTAATTGATCCGCCAAAGTTGAATATGGTTTTGAAATGATCCACCGAGGACCATGAGAGAGTGTTGTATCACAGAATGAAGAATCATATAAGTGTTGGTCCATATAAGATTTGTTGGCAAAAACATCTAGGTAAGATAAATTAGTATATGATTCTTTCATATTTTTTTTTATTTTTTTTAAATTCAATAGACCCATGGTTCTTTTACTATTGGAATATATGGATTACTCTGTTCCAAGCTCTGAATCATAGTGTGCATGTGACTACTAGGAAACTTGAATTACTTTATTCCCTAACCTTGGATCTTGTAGGATGCATCCATTCTATCTTAGGCTTCTCTAAATCGAAGTACAATAAAAAACAATGGTTGTAAACACCAATAATAAATACTAGATCTAGATATTAGAAGAACCATATTTGTGATCTAGATGTTCCTATATCAAATCTAATCCAAAGAAGATGTTGAATCTACGGTAGTCGTTGTAAAACTTGTCTACCTAACGGTCTTCCACCTAATCTCTCTCTCCATTCATCCTAGCATAAGAGAAGTGTGGGCTTTTCTTCTTCTCTTGAGGGTAGCTAGGGTTCCTCTCAATCTCTCTCTAGAAGACAATGGTTAAAATGCCAAAAGCCTAATCCTTAAATCCCCAAGGGGGTTTATGAAAGGTTCCTTGTGGGCTCAAGTGACTTGAGCCCAAATTGGGCTTGGGTCCTAAATAATAAATTATCTCTAATGGGCTCTAACTAATTAATAATCTCAATCCATCAATCTAGAAAGATCGTTCAAAAGATCTAGTGCAACCTTTCATTTTTACCAAAACATCCTTATGCACCACACTTATGAACTATAAACCCAAATCCCTCAATCAAACATGTCACCATGCACTAGTTGCTCAAATGGGGACTATTAGGAACCATAAAATACCGACTCCCCTAAAATCTATTTTGGAATTTAACTCAATACTCCACTAAAGAGAGTTGATTGCACTCCAATATCTTATGAAATTACAACGAAACAAAACTCGAGTTTGTGACCTACTATTTATTGCATATAAACTCCCCATGAACCGGTGTCCATAATCTAATAGGGTAATGTTATTAACCCATCAAGATTACCTCTTCAATTCTTGAGTTATAAATCCTCCTTTATTAGATCAAAATACTTTACCTCATAAAAAGTATATATCAAATTTCACTTAAAGAATTAGTATGATCATAGATTTCATGATCACCCGTTCTCTGGATCACCCAAAAGGACATATTATCTCAATTCTATGAGATATCATGGTGTCTCTATTAAGAATACTTATTGCCTTTAGCCTCCATAAACAGTGACCTAATTCATAAGGATATGTGACCACATTAGGTTTTCACCCATAGGTCAAAGCCTACCCCTTTTAAGGGGTTAACATTTCCATAACTTTTTCATAGAGTCATCATCCATCTCTAGAGAGGAAGAGAGGCATAGCCTCCATCCTCTCTTTCCCATTATCAAAATTGTGCCAAAGACATGGCCTGAGTCATCAGCAAAAGACTCTGGGTCTATGAGACTTTCTACAACAACAATTTTCATCTTCATAGCGTGGAATAAATTTTGGGAATGTCCAAATCTCAGGTATTGTTTTTGTTTTCACTTTCTGAATCTTGTTAAAGTTTAAAAATGCATTTTTTTTTCGCTATGCATAGGATTTAGAAAAGCTTAGGATATTTTTGCATGTTCCTAACCTAATTTAGGCTTAGGAAATTAAGAGATTTGGTTTTTCCTTATGGTGAGGTGAGTCAACTTTTTCTCTAAAAATTTAGTTGATTTATGTTTCTACTATATTAGTGGATCATTAATTTTTGCTTTGGGGCCTTTGGACTATCAACTTCATTTCCTTTAGAGGTGAGGAATTGTATGCATATATTTATGTGGTTGCATTTTTGTCATCATGTGTACACTTAAGATCTTTGGGAAAGTTTTGGGTTGTTGAGACTAGGGGGCACACCTCACCACATGCATCTAGAGTGAAATAGTGAATGCTTTCCACGTGTTTGACTAAATGTCATTTGAGTGCACTACGTTTCTTGACCATTTCTCTACCATTGTTTAACATGTTTGTTAACATGATAGTTATTAGAGTTTCTTCTACATGCAAGGGTTTACCCATCTTTATTTTGTTTACTTTATTTATGTTTTTTTAATTTTAAAGAATCAACTGTACTCTAGTATCCTATATAAATAATAATGAGACACTATGTGCTCTAGTCTATGACTTACCATCCATTGCGTTCAGTCTCTCCATAAACTATTGTCCATATTCAAATAAAGTGAAAGTTATCAACTTTTCAAGACTACCTCTATTATCCTTGAGTTGCAAATCATCTTATTATGTGTTCAACTAACATATCTTAGCTCTCAAAGAGAATATGTTAAGTTCCATTTAAGGAACTACTATAGTCATAGTTTACATATCTAAGAGCATATGTCAAGTTCCACTTAAGAAATTACTATATTCATAGTTTATATGAACTCAACTCCCTAGGATCACCCAAGGAGACACTTTGTCTCAATCTCATAAGATATCATGTATCTCTATTGAGAATACATTTTAGTACTAGTTTTCATCAATAGTAACCCAATATATAATCAGCTTACAATCTCACCTGTTAGTCAAAGTCACTGCTAATTTTAGTACAAGCTCAATATTCTCTCCAAGTTGAAAGATAATAGAGTGAAGTAACTTAGTGAAGTCATAGCTACTTGATAGCTTTAAGTCATAACTCATCATAGGTCTTGTCCAATGTATAATCATACACATTACTACACTAACCATGGGAAAAAAAACTCATCCTAATGGTCAAAACCAATCATTCATCCAATCAGGAGGTGATGCACTATAGTCTCTAATAGGTTACTTAACCCCATGAACTGGTTATGAACAAATCATCTACTTGCAAGGAACTTGTGACTTGGGTCTTTCATGCAACTCCTAATACACCCAAGTTATGTACAATACAAAATATGCATATCAAAATGCTTACAAGGTATAATGCATGGAATTGGAATAGATAAAAGTGAATTGGAACTTTATTAATAAATAATAAAATTCAAAAGTTTATTACAGCTTGTCATACTTTTAAAGGCTTTATTTTAACACTCACCTTGTGGTAGTGGATGTAAAAAAAAGTGTTGAAGTGAGAGAGGATGTGTTAGTGAATGGGAGACTTGTGTGAGTGGAGTAAGGAATAGTGTAGTGTGGTGGGGCCTTTATGTAGGGAAAGAAACTAGCGAGACCCCATGTGCAATGAAAATTTTGTATATGGAATAAGGAATGAAAAGTGAAAACATTTAATAGAGGGTGATGAACTAAAAGGTGTTGATTTGGGTAACAAAATTAGAATTTAAGGGTTGAATTGGTCTTCATTAGAGAGCCTTTATATGAGCTTAGAAAGGGGTAACTTGGTGGCCTTAATGGAGGAAACAACATGGGTGAAAAAAAAGGGAAGGGGCACTACAACAAGGGTGACTCCTAGGTGGCACCTTGTTCTAGGGCCACTGGTGGGTAAAGAGGGGGGCGCCACAATAGGGGTGGTGCCTAGGTGGTCCCCTTGTGTTGTGACATCACTCTTGTTTCTCTAATTGTTTCCCTAAGAAAACAACCTACAAAAAATATGAAGATTGGTCAAATTTAAGTTTGAGAAGTGAGGAATCCAATAAAATTAGTTTCCAGTCATTTAAACATCTCTAACCTCTTTAAATACTTCAAAACATTTTATTAGTCAAACAAGGACAACACTTGAGAGCTGAGAACTTCTCTAATTGGTTCCCCGAGTAAATAACCTCCAAAAATTATGAAATTTGGTCAAATGTAACCTTAGTAAGTTAGAAATCTAAAAAAAAATAGAGTATTTTCAACTCATTTAGACATCTCTAACCCCTTCAACCACTTTAAAAAATTTTGTTGGTTTAGCTAGAATAGCACCCAAGAAAGAACAACAACATGGTGAGGAAAACATGGAGCAAAAAATGCATTCTCCCCCCTGTATAAAGGTCATTTACCATAGGTGTTTCTTGAGATTTTGGGGCCTCCCAAATGAAATATATTTAACCAAAAATAACAACCATAAACAACAACACAATCCACAAGCCTATAAGAAGTCATGCAAATTTAAGATCCTCCATGAGAGTTAATAAGAGTAAAATTATGAAACCACCCACTTAGAGAAAGAAAAAGAAATAACATCAAAGAAATAAAATGTGTACACTCTCTAACTCTTGAACTATGTACAAAAGGAAGAAGAGTTTATCTAGGCTAGTGAGCAACATTCATTTAATGGGGGATTTGCTCCGCAACTTCCTTGATTCTCGCCATACATGGTTTAACCCCCTAGCCATTTACCTTCAAGACTTTTTTTGGCTCGTGATGAAAGGTCTCTTCCATTTAGATCAAAGTTTTCCTGAAAATAAGTGCAACTCGGAATCATATGGGAGAACTTTCTATCAATTTTTGAAGAAGCATACCTAATAATAAATAAATAAATAAAAGAAAAATGTCTAAAAAAATTAAGTAAAAATAAAGTTCAAAAATCTTTAAAAAAAAATATGATAACCATTGAAAAAAAAAAAACTTTGAAACAAAAGAAAGTGATACAATTTTTAAAATATTTAGTAATTCACATAATCAATTTCCATGGTTTCCACATTTTCTTTATGTAATAAAAAAATATAGAAAAAAATTTACCATGATATTTTCCTTGTTTTTTTTTTTTATTTTTTTATTATTATTATTATTTTTTGTCTTTTTCTTGCAACACAAAAAAAAAAAAAAAAAAAAAAAAAAAAAGATAGGATAGCCATTGAAATTTAAAAAATAAAAAAATAAAATAAAAATAATAATTTGCATAATGAGGAGAAAAAAAAAAAATCTCATTTTTTCATTTTTCTTTATATGCCAATCAATATTTATCAATGAACCAAATAAGTTCAATGTTTACCCAAAATAGATGATGTTTGTCCTAAAAAGGAGATTTTTTCTAGTTGTTTAACTTCTTCTTTTTTTCGGAAAAAAATATTTAGATGTCATAGCAATTGTATATATATATATATGTGTGTGTGTGTGTGTGTGTGTGTGTGTGTGTGTGTGTGTGTGTGTATGTGGTAGGCTCAATAATAAAAAATAAAAAATAAAAAAATCTATAAAAAAATAAAATAAAAAGTCAAAGCTAACAAATGAGGAAAAAAATATTTGCTCAAAATAGATGCTTTAAAAAAGAGAAATAGCAACTATTGAAAAAAAAAATAAAAAAAAATAAAAAGATAATTTTAAAAAATACAATTTTTTAAAAGAAAATAAATAATTCACAATATGAAAGAGTTTACTTCTTGGGTTTTAACCTTTCTTTTATGTTACAAAGGATTAGGACATTGAGTTTTGTTTATATATCGGCAAATTTGTTCCAATATATGGTTGTCCATAGAAGTTCTTTTAGATAGTAACCTACTTTCCATTAAAGATCAAGGGTTGTTGTTCGTCAAACCAGGAAATCACAAGTATATGTAAAAAGGTTTGGCTTGTAACATATAAAGGCTTATTTGAGGTATAAAAGGTTTGGTATTATTTTTTAGCTTAAAATGATTTTTCAAAAAGCAGAGGATGCTCAAGCGATTAATGTCACTCAAATGGTTAGAGTGCTCAAGCGGTCTAACTCCGCACAAGCAGTCATGACAATCTTGCCAAGTTTAGAAATGTATTTTAAATAAATTTCAATTCAACTCTAATTTGAAAACTTATGATACCGAAATCCTTATAACTTTTGTCTATAAATACCTCCCTTGTAACCTTTTGATGGTTAGAGATTCAGGCTAAGAGATCCTAGAGATTGAAGATTAAAAAGATCACAGAGATCGTAGAGGTTGTTGAGAGACCTTTTATTCTTTAGAGGTACTCTTTGGTGAGAAAAGCCTTATTGCCACACCATTCTCGTTCTCTTATTCAAGCATTCGATTCTTTGAATTGTCGATTAAAGGTCATAATCCCTTCGAAGGGATCGAAGAATCTACTAAGGAGCAATGAGTAGTTGATGCGTCGTGAACGTGGATCAAGTTGTAAGTACTGGAGAGTAAGTTTTTAGGGTAAAACGATCAAGTAAATATGTGTGACTTGATTTCGAATAGTGGATTTCAATTGATAAGTCTTAGACCTCGTGGTTTTTTATCTCCACAATTTGTGGGGGTTTTCCACGTAAAAATCTTGTGCCTCATTGTCCATATCTTTATATTTGATATTACGTTTAAATTGCCTAAAATAGGTTAATTTGTTTTAACCTAATATCTTTCAAGGCTATTCTAAAAGGTTTATATTTACTCTTTCATATATTCTGGTTGAAGATATTGAATAAATTGGATTGATTAGTTAATTGGATAGCTCAATCCCTTAAGCACAATCCTAAGTGGTTAGATGAACAAGATTAGGACATTTGCATGAAAATCAAGGTAAAATTTGTTATCCAAAAAAGAGACAATGATAAATAAGAACAACGAATAGGAATCTATGACTACAACCACAACTCTTAGTTGAAGATAATGCTAACCAAGGAAATGTGTTGAGACCAAGAAGAAAAATGTGGCTTTGGGCCAAAGTAGAAATTGTCTTTAGGAAGCAATAGGCATATGAGACTAAGGATGTTGTCACAATGGCAAAATCTATGAAATAGGCCAAGGATAACATTTAAATGAAAATATCCCAAAGAAACAAAAAATAATATGAGACTAAGGATGATGTTGTAGTGATAGGAATCCAAAGAAAATGTCATATATATATGTGACTCTTGCCCAATTGGTGTCTCAACTGATTCACGTCCAGCTGGTGCTCCTTAATTGAGGGGTGATCAACAAAATTTATAACCTATATCACCATGCATTGGGATAGCTTTAGCTAATGTAGCATAGTGGTTCTAGGATCGTTCACTGGGAAGGGTTTTCAACTCACATCTGATACCACTTCTTAGCTAATTTGGTGCTTTTTCATTTCAAGGTTAGCTTAAGAAGAAAACGCAAACTTTGGTTGTAAAATGTTTAGTTTCAAGCTAACTAAAAGGAAAGTCATGGAAATTACTTATGGAGAACAACATTCCTTGGAGGTTCAGGTTCACAGGGGAGGTTCCTCATGCAAAAACAGAGCTCCGGTCACTTGGTTCACCTCCTCGCATTAGAGAATTAACATGTAGTTAAGCCTCTAATCGGTTTTGTATAAATGCTACCCTTTAATGGATTTCAGCACTAAATCCTTCTCACTGATGCAACTTGGAATGGCTCGTGCTTCTCACCTAGCAGTCGCCATCCAAGGTGATCATTAACCTTGGACTTCCCGTCCCAAGCTTGCAAGAGATAACTAATGGATGTCTCCTTGGAGTCCAAAAGCTTACCAAGTGTTGGCAATTCAAGAAAATCCCACCTTCAAGTCACCTCCCAAAAGCTCGCAAGAGGTAAACTAGTGCATCTCCATGGACGAAGACCACTTGCCTTACCAAGTGTTGGCTCAGGTGACTTGCAAGGTGTTTGAAGTTAACTAAAAACATAGAAATCATTAATGGGTCACACTTACTCTTCATTAATGGCTGAAACCACAAAACTACCCATTCTTGCAGTTGGAACCATCCCCGACCACCTTAGCTCCAAGGAATTAAAAGCTTAGCCACCCATCCTCTGAGGAAACTTCCTTAGAGCTTGTTTGGCTATTAAGAAAATACAAACAAAATGGGAAGGTAAGGTATAGAAAAACTCTGAACTTTACTTCCTTCAAAAATATAAAAAGTTGTCTCCCGTCTGATTTTTCTTCAAAGGGGAAGATTACAATATATATAAGGGGTTATTCACCCTTTTGTTCTTGCTTAAAGACTAAGGAATCATGTGATAGGAGGATTACAAGGAGAGTTTGGGAATTTAGACATCAAAAATCTAAAGCAAAAATATCTCAGGATGTCGGTTGCAGCTATCGGGTGGCTTCAGGAGGTGTTTCGCAGCTGTCCAAAAAGGGCTGCGAAATTTCGCAGCCAAAGGACAAAATTTCGCAGCCCTGCGAAATTTTCCTTCAGCTTGGAGCGATCAGCTTCCAATGGCTGTAACTTCTTAATTTGAACTCCGAATCGTGCACCGTTTAAAGAATTAGATTCTTGACTTCCTGAGCTTTGAAATGGTATATAGCATGCATGAATTGGACTTCGGGAAGTGCTCCAAAAGTGGCCAAGAAGACTGTAACTGCTGTCCCCTGTTTTGCTTCATGGCAGATTCCTCTTTGCTTCCCTCCTTGCATTCCGGATTTGCTTATGGCAAAGGACTTTAAAGCTTCAAAGCTTTGGTTCTTCATGTTTTTGAGCTTTCCAAAAGCTTTGCCATGGATTCCAAAGAACTCTCCTCAATCTTGGATTGCTTTGGTGAGCAAAAAGCTATCAAAAACACCAAAACTCGCACATTTTGATTAGAATTGATTGCAAAGGTCCTTAATATGTTAATTGGGTTAAAAGGCAATAACTACTACTTAAAAGTGTTTAAAAGAGTTAATTACAAGGTTACAAAATAGCATTTTTGAGTAGTAATCAATATGAGACCAAGGATGATGTTGTAGTGATAGGAATCCAAAGAAACATTAGATATATGAGATCAAGGATGATGTTTCAAGGATAGAGGTCCAAAGAAGTGAGATAAAGCCTAGGATGGTGTCATGATAACAAGAATCCAAGGTAACGAGATAAAGCCTATGATGGCATTGTAATGATGGGAATCTAAGGAAGCTAGACAAAGCCTAGGATGATTTCATGATGACAGGAATTTAAGGTGACTAAGATAAAGCCTAAGATGATGTCGTGATGACGAGAACCCATGGTGACTAAGATAAAGCCTAGGGTGGCATTATTGCTATGATGGAAATCAAAAATAACTAGAGATAAAGCCTAGAATGACATGGTGATGATGAGAACTCAAGGTGACTAGAGATAAAGCCTAAGATAGCATCAAGATGATAAGAATCTAAGGTGACTAAATTAAAGCCTAAGATGACACATCACAATGATGGGAATCAAAAGTGATTGATGAAATAAATCCTAGGATGTTGTTGTAATGAAAGGAATATAAAATGACTAGAGATAAAGCCTAAGATGGTATTGCAAATATGGAAATCCAAGGTGATTAAGATAAAGGCTAAGAATGACAATGCAATAATGAGAATTAAAGATGACTAAGATAAAGCCTAAGATGGCATCACGATGATAGGAATCAAAGGTGATTGAGATAAAGTTTAGGATGGCATTATGATGAAGGGAATCCAAGGTGACTAGATATAAAGCCTATAAGGGTGTTGATTAGGACTATACAATGACTTAATAAAGATGATATGATCTAATGATGTGGCATAGAGCCAATCAATGACTTGATGAATATGATCTAGTGGTTTAGCTAGGTCAATCAATGACTAGGATAAAGATGATCTAATCTAATATCATGACTCAAAGCAAATCAATGACTCAATAAAAATGATCTAATGGTGCAACTTAGGAAAATTGATGACAAAGATGATCTAATCTAATAATGTGACTCAAGGTTGATCAATGTTTAGGATGAGGATGATGATATGATGGAATAGTCACAATCAACTAAAGACTAAGGTAAATATGATCTAATCTAAAGGCTCAACTTAGGACTAATGAATGACTAGGATGAAGATGATGATCTGATAGTGCAACTTAAGGATTATTAATGACAAAGTACGGTCACAATGATGAGGTGATTGATAAAATTATAGTCATGATAACCAATAGATGACAAAATGTGGTCATAGAGATTGAATGGTAACTGATAAAAAGGCGGTTGTAATGACCGATAGATGGCAAAATGTAGTCACAAAGATCAAAAGAACTGATAAGAATATGGTCATATGGACTAATAAAAGGTTGTCACAAGGACTAAAGAACGATATAAATGTGATCATGATAACAAAAGGATAGTAGAGACATGCAATCATAGGTCCGAAAAATTGAGAAGATGTTGAGATGAAAATAGAATCATTGCAAAAGAATAAGATTACAATTACAAACGTTGCCTAAAGAAAGCAAACCAATTGATGTAAATGGGTAAGCAAAAAAAAAAAAAAATCATTTTGGTAGTGAAAGGATTCTTGTAGAATGAAGAAATTGACTATAATTAGTGATTTTTTGTTTTTTTTATTTTTTTTTTTATGCAACAAACATCTAGAGTTATTCTTGCTATGGTTGCTATGCTAGACATGGAATTTGATCAATTAGATATCAAAACTACTTTCCTAAATGGTAATTTAGAGGAAGAAATATATATGCAACAATCTCAAGGATTTATGGAACAAGAAAAAATGACCTAGTATGTAGATTGAAAAGCTCTCTATATGGTTTGAAACAAGTTCTTCATCAATGGTACAAGCATTTTGACACTTGCATGGTATCTCATGGATATATGTAGCCTAGTGATGATTGCTATGTTTATTTTAGACTATTTAGTAATGGATCTCCCATTCTACTTATTCTAATGCTATTTTTTCCTCATGTATTTAGTGGTTTGTACTAGGGCTTGCATCACATATGCAATAAGTGTTGTTAGTAGGTATAGCACAAAGCATGAAAAGGAACATTTGAATGATGTAAAATGGATTCTTAGATTCCATATAGGTACTTGTGATTCAAGAACTTTATTTGATAGGGAAAGTGAATTTGTTAAAGCTTTTGCATATGTTGATTCAAATTATGTTGGAGACCTTTATTTTATTAGGTTTATGATGTTATTTATTTAATTTTATTGGTCAACTCATTAGTTGATGGTTAGTATTGAAGGATACAGTTGCACTATCCATGATTCATATAGTATATAATGGGTATTGAAGTTGCAAAGGAAGCTATTTGGTTAGAAGGCTATGTTGAACAACTTGGCTTTGAGTAAAAAAAAAGTATTTTGCTATATTGTGAGAATCAAACTTTCATTCACTTGGAAAACATTTAAGTTGTTCATATTAAAATAAAGCATCTTGATGCCAAATATCATAAAGCTAGGGAATTGGTTTCATTGTGGCAAATACTAACATATAAGATCCACATACAAGAACTAGGTAGTGGATTTCATTGCGACAAATACTACTATTGAGGATCTACACTTTAGAGGATTGTGATAGATGCTACTATCAAGATCCACACATAGGAGATCAATGTAGTTGATATGTGGAATAACTTGTTCCTGAGGATAAATTCAAACATTATTTAAACATTGCCTATTTCTCACTTTGTTAAAGATGACAAATTATGTACTCCTTACCTACAAGGATTACAATCTTATACATTTGGGCAAGTATAAGTGACAATGCTTATAAGCCTTAAAAGTTGAGTCATTGTGAAGAATGTTGAAAAATGTCTCAAATCTATTTTTAAGTCATAGATATTTTGCTGTTTATTAGATAATGTTTTGTTAAGAGTTTTTCTATTCTTATAAAGGTGATATCTTTTTTTTTTTTTTTATAGAAACACATTTCCCCTATATTAGAATATTCCTAAAAAATAGGCCCAAAATGTGAGAAGAGATTTTTATCAAATAATATTCTTTCCATAACAAGGTTTTCCTAATTTCAGTATATATTTTTTTTACATATATTTATTTTTTCAAATGATAATAATGAGGTTTGTTAATTCATTTAACTTTGAAACTCTCAGTAAGGTCACAATTATATCAACAAAAATTTAGTATTTAGAAGTGTATATCGAACATGTGCTTTACATTTTAATACAACGCAAAATCATGAAGAAAAAAAAAAGTATATACTTACATTGTCACGCCCCAAAACCCACTTCAAGGGCATGATGGTCATTTCACACCTCAAGCCCAAAGGCTCAAAGTGGGAACGACACAAACATTTGTATTGTAATTGGAAATTTACAAATTACCAAATTCTTGTTCAAAGTAGTAGGACAAAATTCTAAAATCTCCAAGTATCAACTAAAAAAAAAAACTAATACATCAACTAAAGTGTTATTGTCCAACTAACTCCAAACTCAAAATAATTTAAACGAGAATTAAGTTTTAACATCTAATCAATGTCCAAAATAAAGGGAGTTTAAACAAATGTCCTAATAAAGTCAAATTTCTGTCCTAACGGTCACTCCTCGCCCTATCTGAGGTTACCTAAAAGATTATCAACAAAGGGGGATGAGCTTAAAGCCTAATAAGGAACATTAATACAGTTTCATGGATCAAACATTTTCAATTATGCTTGCAAATAGGAGATATAACATATACTTATTTTCATAAAAACTTTTGAGTTCAAAACACTAATACATTCAAACTTTTCAAGAAAACTTTCTCATATCCATATCAAAACAATTTCTCATCAAAACCAAATCAAATACATTCAAAATATCTTTACTCTAGTTATCGTATGACAAATTGTGCTCAATTAGGTGGGACTTCACAATTGAGTAACTAGTTTCAAATTTGTTTCATTTAAGGTGAACAAAACCAAATGTCAACAATTATAACCCGTAAACTAAGGCCAACTATTATAACCCTTTAACTAGGGTCATAAGGTCAACTATTATAACCCGTTAACTAGGGTCATAAGGTCAACTATTATAATCCGTTGACTAGGATCATATAATATCAACTATTATAACTTATTGACTAGGGCCGAAAATGTCAACAATTATAACGCGTTGACTAGGGTCATATAATCCAAAGTCAAGCACTTTATTTCATTAATTCAAACTTACTAAACAAAATATCATATCTCCTCAATTTTTCATTTTTCATAAACCAAGAAAATTCTCAAATATATTTTCCATACAAAACACATATTTGATCCATGTGTAAAAATAAAAATAATATTTTTACACATTTCAAAATATAATATAAAAAGAAAATTATTTTATTTTATAAAAATCTCCATTAATTTCCCTTACCTTGAAGAAACACTCAAAAACTTGAAGTATTTAGCTTGACGAATTTACTTCTCACCTGGAAAAATCTGAACTTCAAACTCTAGACTTCCAAACCTTTAACCCTACATTCTCCAATTCTCTTATTTTTGGTTTATAGAGTTTTCTAAATAAAGAATACAAGAGAAAAATCTAATTTATACCAAGGATTATTAATTGTAAAAGGACTATTTTACCTTTAATGAGTTTAATTAATTAATTAATTAATTAATTTATAATTTACTATTTTGCCCCTAAAGTTTATTTTGGGGTGTTACAATTTAAAGTAGTAGAAATTGATAAAACATTGATAAAAATAAATAAAGCATACTAAAAGTTTGATTTTTTTTTTTTTTTTTTTTTTTTTTTGGGTCTAAAAGGATTGTAAAAGAATATTAATATTTGAAAAAATCGAAATGACTTTGGAAAGGGTTGTTGAATTTACAACTCCAACTCCACTCAAAATTACCTTTCTCAACACAACCAAAAAAAAGAAAAAAAAAAAAACCAAATATGAAAAACATGTGTATAAGAAGGAGAAAAAAGTAGTTATTGAAGAATGATAAAATTTGAGCAAAAATTGAGGTTGAGTTCAAGAAGTCATGTTTTCAATAGCAGTTCCAAAAAATAGTTTTGAGAACTATTTTTTAAAATTGTTTCTTGATGTTTTGTATAACAAAAGTGTATATGGAAACTTAAAATGTTCTTAACCTTTTTTTTATATATATTTTTACATGTTTTTTAAAACTAAATTTTAATGTGTAATGTTTAATTTTCATTTATCATCCATCTTTTTATAATTATTTTTGAAAAAATAATTCTTAAAAAAATAAATGGAAACCACTAAAAAGATATATTCCCCGAAAACACCATGGTTTATGGTTTTAAGAACAAAAAACATTTTTTGTTTTTTAGTTGTCAAACATATTTTCTTTTTCTTTTTCTTTTTTTCTTTTTTTTTTTTCTTTTTTCTTCTTTTTTTTTTTTTTTTTTTTTGTTATTAAAAACATTTTTCAAATATACCCTAATATTTTGTATCATTTTTTTTTGCTCATATTTTTTTTTTTTGTATTTTTACTATTGATAGAGCCATGAATGTTAATGAGACTTGTTTTTTGATTTTATGTTATCTTATATTTTATAATTAATAATCTTATGTTCAATTTTGTTTATATTATTAGTGGTAATAGCAAGAGACAAGAGAAGAATCTACTTTAATAATAAAGGCATTAACTTATTATGAAACACTTAAGAAAGGATGTTTTTGCTTAAGTTAATATCTTCTCTCAATTTAGTTTTAGGGTTTTTTACTATTAAGTATTGCACTAACAATAAGATTATATTTGGTTCTTGGAAAATAGTAAAGGAAAAAAAAAAACTGAAAAAAAAAATAATTTTCTAATATTTGATTTCATTATAAAAAAATGAAAAAAAAATCAAATATAAAGCAATTAAAAATTTATATATTTTAAAATTATTTAATCTTTATATAATAAAGGAAAATAAGTTAAATAAGTTTTTAAAAGTATTTAAAAATAATTTAATGACTTTATAAATTTATTTTTTATTTTCCTTTACTTTATCTTTTCTCCTATTTTTTCTTTTTATTTTCCCTTTTTCAAAATTTCTGAAAACCAAATAAACAAATAAAAAAATCACGACACTAGTGTGTTGTTGTTGACCTGCTTGACATTGCATGAGAATAGGGTGCCTGGGACTACGTCCGTACGCTATTGCGAATTGGAAGCCCATCTGCTCATGGTCCGCGGACCACCTGAACTTCTGTGCTTCCATAACTGAAAAAAGGTCCTTCTGGGAGAACTACGGCTCGAGCGTAGAGGAGACAAGACTCAAACCTATCTTTTCAAGGGTTGAAGGTAGAAGACCCACACTTGTTTGTAAGCGGGCACCTACTCTTGGTACGTCCGGACCACATGGGCTTCCGTTGGACATTGAGATAGTTGAAAACCTTATATGTAAGAGAGGAAAAGGGCGACGAAATCATCCAGAACCTCATAATCTTTATTTCATTCACCATAGGCTTTGCATAAGCTAGATCAGTTTTCTTCAAGGAATTGATCACAGCAGAATGCCGGGCTCTTCTCTGCTCCGTCTAGTACTGTCAAGTCTCTTCCAGAAGGAACATCCGCCCTACAGCTTCACAGTCACTGCTGTCGGAAACTACAATTCCCACAACTTACTTCCCATTCATACCACACCATTCTTCTCTTCATTGTTCCAGCCCTACTCGATCTTCTTGATTTGATGTATGAAGGGGGCACTTCTCCATTTGCAACACACCCGAAAACCATGCGGTTCGCCATTGGCTGTTTGCTAGCTTATTGCATGGTCTATGGCGCTGAGCTGAGCTTTGCTTCTAGTCCTGGGTCCACACTCTATGCGCATGCTTTCAGGCGTGGCATGATGTTGTTTGGTTCACTGTCGGTGGCATCTCTAGCCTCAATTTTTTTTGGGGACACACTCCAGTGGGTTGCGTATATGCTGTATACCCTGCTATGGATGGGCAAGTTGCTGTACTCCCTTGCTCCAATGCTGTATAGATTACCTGGGCAAGTAGAAGCGCTGGTGCGTCCAACATGGGATAGGTGCAGGGGGCTTTCCATATTCCGTGCACCTTTGCTCGGGCGCAATACCTCCAGACATCGGGGCAATATACTTCCACTGTAGAAATGCGAGATAGATTCAGATGCACCTAACTAGGAAGCTTGAGGACTAGATACTGCAAATTGCTTCCTCCAATTATACAGATTCCTTCTTTTTGTTTCCTTTTATTCAAGTCTTGCTAAAATAGCAAATGTACTTTTTTGAAAGGCACCATCAATCAGGTTTTGCCCTGTAGAACTTGGTCCTAATTACTTTGTAGCTGAGTTCCATTTGTTTATACTAGATATAAGATCTCATTGCTCGTAACTTAATCTCATCCTGTACTGTGGTTCTATTTCTTTGTATTTTAATTTCATTCCTTTACCTTGATTCCATTTATTTGCAACCGCAATGTTCTAATCTTTTTATAATAAAGTGAAAAACTTAGTGCAGGACTCCTGTTTAAAGTTTTCCATCTAACAATGCTTTATAATTCTCTAATTTTGTCGTCTCTGATATTTGTATGAAAAATGAAATTCTTAATCAGACTTTTTATACTTATACTCCACAATAGAATTTGGTAGCTAAGAGGAAAAACAGACATATCTTACACATTGCTTGAAGACTTTGTTTCATGTGAAAGTCCCAATGAAATTCTACAGGAAGTTATCCCTACTACTTGCTATTTAATTAGTAGGTTTCCGCATTCATTCTTAACTTTAAAGCTTCATATTCAATTATGGGGAAACCTTGATTTTAGGAGGTCTATGCATGAGGTTATTTATTTAATTTTATTGATCAACCCATTAGTTAAAGGTTGGTATTGTAGGATATAGTTGCATTATCCATGATACATATGTTGTATATAGTGGTTACTGAAGTTGGAAAGGAAGTTATTTGGTTAGAAGCCTGTTGAATAACTTGGCTTTGAGCAAGAAAGTATGTTGCTATATAGTGGTAATCAAATTGTCATTCACATGGAAAAAATTAAAAATTCAACTTGTTCATGCTAAAAAAAAATCATGTTGATATGTCACATGTCATAAAACTAGGGAACGGATTTCATTCTAATAATTAGTAACATCTAAGGTGCATGCATAGGAACAAGGTAGTGAATTTTATTGGGAAACATCACTATTGAAGATCCACACACAAGAGAATTAGAATAAATACTACTATCGAAGATCCACGCTTAAGAGAATTAGGACAGATATTCATGCTATCAAAGATAATAAAGAAGAACGAAATTTATTTGTTGACTAATATTGTTCTCAATGATAAGTTCAAACATTACTTAGGCATTGTCATAGGTGAGTACTCCTAATACAAATGAGTACATCTTCTACGCTTATGAAAAGTACAAGTGAATATGTTTACAAGTTCAAAAATTTAAGTCTTATTGTTATAAAGGAAATATCTTATTTTCTTATAGAATACATTTTCTCTATATTAGAATATTCCTAAACAATCAATAGAGCACATGGGAAGAGATTTTACTAAAAGAATGAGATTTTTCTATGTATTTAGGATTTAAGAGTTTTTTGTTATGTTTGGTTCCCGAAAAGCACTAAGAAAAGAAAAAAAATACAAAAAAAAATGATTTTCTCTTATTTGGTCGTCTCATGAAAAATACAAAAAAAAACAATCTGATATAATTAAAACTAATTAAAAACTTATGCATTTTTAAATTATTTAATCTTTATATTGATGGATTAAAATAAGTTAAATGAGTTTGAAGTAATGAATAAAAATATTTTTGCAACTTTAAATCTATTTTTTACTTTCCTTCACTTTCTCTTCCTTCTACTTTTCCTCTATATTTTCCCTCAAATTTTCCGAGAACCAAACATACCCTTTAGGATTTTAACTATTCCTTTCAGTACAATGAATTGATATTTTACTTGTTTGTGGATGTAAAAACATATAGCAAAATCACAATAAATATTATATATTATCTTGTATTTACTTTCTTGCTTTTTTTTTTTTGTTTAATTTCTTATTTGTTGTTTACTTGTTTCGACATAATAATTTCTTTATGGAATAAGGTTTTCTTAATTTCTTCTTACATATATTTATTTTGTGAAAAATGGTAATAAGGAGCTTTGTTGATACATTTAACTTTGAAACTCATATTGAGGTATCAATTATATAAATGAAAAGTCATATTCAAAAGGGCATAGCTAACATGTGTTGTACATTTTAATATAACATAAATGCATGAAAAAGCGCCTATATTAAAATGTACTAAATATAATTTTCAAATTATATTTAAATGAAAAAGAATTCAAGAAAACTAAAAGGTTGATAATCTTTTTATTCTAAAAAGATTGTAAATGTTATAAATGGGTATTCATATTTGTGGATGTTATTATTTATTGTAGTATACTTTTCAAATATCCAAGTAACTTTTATAATCATCATAAAAACATTTATTATAGTGATTATGATTGTAACCCTTAAATAGGGCTAAAATTATTGGAAACAAATAACATCATAGTTCAATTTCATTGAATTTCTTTTCCCAATTTTTCTCTCTATTTCATTTATTTTTACAATTAGCATGACCTTAGGTTGAGAAAGAGAAGACTTCTGTAATTCAAAATGAATTTCTTTCTTTCCAAACACACCATTCAAAGGTACATTACAAAGTTTTATATTAATTTACACTTCACACAATTACTTTTCTTCATCTCATATATGACATTTGAATTATGTTGTATTATCTCATAACCAACAACCATATAAAAAAGAAGGGTTTAATACACTTTGCCCTCTTAACCTATCACATGTTTGCCACATTTCCCCTTTAGGTTTAAAATCGTACACATTGCACCTCATGCTTCTAAAATTGAAGCACTTTGCCTTAATCGTTGGACGGTGTTAGTTTTTGTGGACAACAATGTCACGTGCTGTGCACGTGACTGACAAATGAAGGGTACATGTGGAAAACCTAACCTTAAAAATCTCGTAAATAGAGAGCTTTGTCTTCATTCTTCATTCGAAGTTGTAACCCGTCGAAGCCCTAAATTCCCTAACAAATCTAAATCCCTAGAATCCAGGAAATAGAGATTTGCGAAGAAACACAGTTGCAAGAGTAATGAAGGATCCTCTTGCTCATTACTATTGTGGTAAGAAGGCTCGTATTATGACATCTTGGACTGATCTAAATCTGGTGAGAAGGTTTTTGGGATGCAATAAACATAAGGTAATAATGTATTGATTTCCAGATTGATTCTTGGTCATTTGTTCTTTGTAGACATCTTATTATTATATGTGTTCAATTTTTGGTACAGAAATATGAAGGATGTGGAATCTTCATGTGGTACGATGCTTCAATGTGTGATAGGTCGAAGCAAATCATTCTTGGATTGTTGAATGGTTTGAAGAAGAAAGAGAATGAAGTATTTTGTTTATCGAAAAAAAGTTAAATACATGTTTTGGTTGATGATCATTCCATGGATGATTTGTTTAGTTCTTCTGGTTATCATGCTACAAAGAGATGGTGCAAGTTCTTTTCAGCAAGCTTTGTACCCAGTGTTACCTAGAAATTTGTAAATTCAATGAAGGCTCTCTCCCAAGTTGGTTTAGTTTTTTATTTTTGGTGAACAATTTGAATAGATGAGAAGTTGTGGTTAGGGCCTTGATGGAATTAAGCTATGAAATCCATGTTTTGTAATCAATGGAATGACAATATTTGAATTACCATTCTATAGAATTGGCACTACAAAAACCTCAATTGGGATGTTTAATGTATAATAGATTTGGATGCTACACAAATATTTTTATTGTCAGCCACTTTTCATCATTTCCTTTAACTATATGCATGTTACTTAAATGAAACGGGAGTTAATCGACATAAACCACTTGGTGTATTACCAAAAACTATGTAAAAAATGTCCAAATGAACATAAATAGGTTTGGATGTTGCTTTCTCTATGAGAATCAGGAGTTCAAAATATTAGTAACATAATCAAAAGTGCATTTAACTAGACCTGATAAAAATTGTCTAGCATGATGTTAAGAATCATATATAGTTTATTAGTAACATAACCCTGTTCAGAAGTGCCTAAGGACAAAATATTTTGGCATGGTGTATCAAGATACTACCAAGTTTCTTTATCTAAGCAAAGCACATAACAAAATGAATACCCCTACTTCATGAAAAATGAATAAATGAATAAACACCACCTACTACAAAAATGAATACCCCTACATCAGAAGACCACCTATAATAAGTCATCTATTTAACACACAAATTGTCAATTTGTTTAAGTAAAATGAATAAACACAAATGGCTAATGAACTGTCATGTCTGTATTAATAACTATATAAGATTATAGTAGTCTTGTTACATAAGCAGTATAACCTATAAAAAGAGCCAACTATATAAGTATAAACTATTATAAAAGCAAGGCATTACATGATATTACAAAAAAAAAAAAAGGTTTTCCATGTTACCTAAAAAGTATAAGCATTAAAAAAAAAAAAAAAAAATTAGTATCCTTCCTCATTGAATATAATTCTTGTGCAATCCAACATTTATACACATTCATAAAAAAGAAACCTAAAATCTATGCCATAAAATGGATTAAAATATACTTTCAAAACATGTTTGATCATATTACTTTGTAATGCTTGAGGCTGCACTTGACTGTTGAGTTCCATGTTCCATCTCTGCCTTATTTCGACCTCTCCCTTATATGCAAGTTCTTTTCTTGTGACCTTGGTTGCTACATGTTCTGCACTTCATCACCAAATAAGTCCTCTTCAGCTTGCAAGCATTCTTACTTGGTTCATAAAGTTCCCTTCTTCTGAGTGTCTTCGGCTTCCGGGGTTGCTTGTGATATATTAGTGAATATATTATAGGAAGTCCCTATTTTAGCCACATATCAAGTCCATTCATTGGCTTCAGAAAGTGTCCATAAGCCCTTTTATATGTTGCCACATGATAACATGAATACACAAAATCTTATGGTTCCAAATTCCTATGAAAAATAGTTGAGACTGCATGTAGGACAAGGGATATCGATTAAGTCCCATCTTCTGCATTTGCATGTTTGATTGTCAAGATCAACAACATATTTATCACCATGCATGCAATTGATTTCAAACTTCAATTCACCAGCACAAGTAGGTATGTAGCTTGTTGTCTCAACCTTATTATTCTCCAAAATCTTATGGATATTCGAGCATAACAATTTTGCCACTTACTCATATAAGACCTCCTTGCATTCATCCTTCACACAAGATATACCCTTATGTCCTCAAGCACACTCAATATTGGCTTTTGTCTTGCGTCAACATGAGTAGCATTAAATGACTCACACAAATTGTTAAGTAACATATCACACTTAAACGATGTACCGAAATGGGATCTTGACTAATTCAATGTTGGCTTGGAGGCTAACCAGTTGTAGCATTTTCATTTTCTTCATTCATCCACTCCATGTGTCTATTAAAAGTAGGAACATTAAAGGCAGTGGTTGTTTTCCATACTCTATCTTTCAATGCTAGTCCCTTGAAATTGTGCTTAAAATTATTATACAAGTGTCACAAGCAATATTTATGCTTAGAGTTTGGCAACAATTTTTCAATAGCAGGCAGTAGACCCTACACATACACACATACTTCAATTCGTTAAACCAATGAATTTCTCAATAGCACACAAAAATGAAAAGTAACAATAGTGGCAGCTTTAGGTAGAATGCAAGGTAGAAGTATGCTTGGGCAGCCCCTAAAATTATACAAATATCTACCTCTCAATAGCATACAAATATCTATCATTTATTTATATAAATCAGCCCCTAAAATCATAACAATAAATTAAATGTATCCTAGAATAATAACTATGATTTATACTAACAATTCCAAGCTCCCAGTGTAGCATCAATGTTTCAAGCAATCATTCAATCACACAAATCTAAAAAATGTATAATACTTAATAAATATGTTAAAGGCTAAGTTTATAATTCTATACCTTTTGCTTATCACTAATGAAAGCCCTAGGCTGGGAATTGTTAATGGAGATGTCTTCAAACAATAACTCTAGAAACCAAGACCAACTATCCTTGGACTCTACCTCCACAATAGCATAACATATGGGAAAGATTTGGTTATTTGGATCAATGCCAATAGCTATCAATAGTTGCCCAGGGTGTGGTCCTTTAATATGGCATCCATCAAGACCAACCAGTCGCCTACACCTAGATAAAAACCCTCTTTTATATGTATATATCTCCTTTGAAACATGGCCTTGTCTTCAACCAATTCAGTTTTCAGAATCACTGTAGACCCCGAATTTGTTCTTCTCATCTCAGCACAATAATCTGGAAGCTTAACATATTGGTCAACATACGTTCCCTGAATTTGTTTCAGTGTCTTCCTCTTTGTTCTATATGCTTGACTAGGAGACACCTCACATGCAAGTGAAGTTCTCACTATGTTCATGAATGCTCCAATAGATAACTTCGGGTTGTTTCTAAAGTGGTCGACATATTTGTTACACAAGTACCTTAACGTGACATTATCATTTTTTAATACCCTACTACAAGTATGTTGTCCATTATAAGTCCTAACTTGAAATTTTTTTTCATCCCTAACTTCAGCTACATAAACAACCCATGGACATCCCTTTGAGCACACTACCCTTACTTTATCCTTCTCATTCTTGACGAACTTCACATTTCTACCATTCTTTATGGCATCCTCGTAGCAGCTCTGAACTCAGCTACACCTGTGAAGAGTAGCACCACACTAAACTCTAGATTTGTCATGTTTGTATCACCTACAAATTAAGGGTACCTTAGCTTATCTCCATTAATTTCTTCCTCACCATCATTGCTTAAATTCCTTATATCATCATCACAATGTTTTTCTCATCCTCCACATCATTCATTATTGTGTATTCCCCTTCAACTCCCTTCTCTTTATCTTCTTTGCCTTTTACCCCAACCCACTCTTCATTAGCATCCACATAATTATCATACAAATCATCATCATCACTAACTGGATATTCATCATCAATAAAGTCACTATCACCAAATGAATCTCTCTCAGCTTCTTCATAATCTAATCCACCTTTATCTTCATATTGAGGTGTTTGATCAACATTGGGTTTTGGTTCTACATTGGTTGTATAATCTTCACCTTCACACACACTTTCACCTAGTTGATTGCAAACATTTGAAGATCCAATCTCACCTTGAGCAATATGTAAAACCTCTCTATGCTTGACAAACACTTCTACTCCCCCATCCTTTGACAATGAGCTGCACATTTCTAAGACATTTCCATCTGTTAGGCACCATGACAATTCTCCATTCTTATTAGCATAATAATAACTCATGCAATCTTTATATCCTAATTGAAATAGCATATGATCTAACTCAATCAAAGACACCAAATCTTTGTCACAATTATCAATGTAATCCACTTTCCCACCCACATAATCACTTATTTTTGGTACAAGTTTAGTGTTGCCCCTAAACCTCGCTCCATAGTATAGTTTGACAGTAAAATAGTCTAAACGACAATCTACAAACATAACCCAACATAATTCATATTATTTAAATTGATAAATGTGAAGTTGATGAAGAGGAAAAATAATTTAAAATTTGTAATACAAAACTAAAGATAAACACCTTTGAACAGGAAAATTTTTAGCTATGAAAAAAAAAACCTAAACACTTAAATTTATTCCTTTTCATGAAATTTCTCAACAATGAAAAGGAAATTGTAACTTTAAACACCTAAACACCTCAAAAAAAAATGTTCCCAAATTTTCAAAACGAAACCCTAACCCTAAACAACTAAATACTCAAAATTTTATCAATTATTCTTTTTGTCGATACTTTCTTAGTCATTAAAAAAAAAAAAAATCGAAGCGAAACATTGGAAGAAAAATGAAAGTTACCGTTAAAATCCATTTCAATCGAACTCTCAACCCTTCAATGTCTGTATTGGGTATTTGGGGCTTTTTGGGTTTCGATGGGTTAGGGCTTTGAACGAAGACGAAGCCTGGGAACTGTTTGGGGGTTTTTTAGGCTTAGGATTTTCCAAATCTACTCTTCATTAATCAATCATGTGCACAACACGTGACATTTTCGTCCACAAAAACTAACATCATCCAACGATCAAGGCAAGGTGTTGTACTTTAAGAAGTATGAGGTGCAATGTGTTCGATTTTAAACTTAAAGGGGCAATGTGTAAAACACACAATAGGCTGAGGGGGTAAAGTGTATTAAACCCAAAAGAGAATATCAATTTTATAAACTTGTATAGCCAAAAGCTACACAAAGAATCTTTTATAGTAAAAAAAAACAATGTAAAAATATTTTCTATAATCAAGGCACAAGCTTGTAATCATTAATAATTTAATTTTCTATAGCTAGAAGCTATAAAAAAATTAATAATCAAAAGCCATGTAAACCATATCTTCTATGCTCAAGCCAAAAGCTTATAAATGTTTTTCTTTTTCTTGTTTTAGCCAAAAGTTATAATTTCTAAAATTATATAAGTTCGAAACTATATTATTGTGCATCAATTATTTATAACTAGAAGTTATGAGACGAGAAACAAGAAAGTTAGTATTAGAAGATATTACTCAATTTTATTAAAGCCAAAAGTTATTTAAAATAATTGGTATCACTTATCAATTAATTTAATTCCTAGTTACTGTTTAGAAATATTGAAATTTTTATATTTTATTTATATGTCATATTTATGTCACCATAAATTTTCTTTTATTCATTTAAAATATTTAATAAAATAGATAGAATGAATATTATGATAAAAAAAGATATAAATTTGATTGTTCAATATTTTATTTTAAGCCTACTTATACATGATTTTGATTAAATTATTTAATATATAATTATCAAGTAATATTAAATCTTACCAAGCTTGAATTTGCTATCCTTGATATTTTAAGCAAAAACTTCTTATCTTCGATACTTGATATAGAAATTCATTTAAATGCAATGAACCTAGGGACAACTATTAAGAAAGGAAATATTACATTCTTGCAAGATCACACAAAGACATTAATATTTCTTCATCATTATATTGATAAGGGTTTAAAAAGAAAATACCTGATGATAAAGGACCCTTTCATCCTTTGGAAAAGTTGATAAAAAAAAACAAAAAAAAAAAACGATATGATCCTAAAAAAGACCATTATACCATCCAAAGCTTGTTACTATTAGATGAACTTAATGTTGGGAACCCTGGATTACTCTGTTTCCATGCCCTGGATTGTGTAGGGTGCATGCAAATCTATTGTAGCAAATAAACGGATATTAAAAAACAATAAGGATACCATAGAAAACATAGATCTAGAGAACAAAGCCACAAACCTTTGATCTAGATGTTCCCTGTATCAATTTCAATCAATATAGATAACTCCAAAGTCATAATAGATCTCGTAAACACCATGATCTTCTATTTGATGACTCTTCCTTGTGTTTAGGCACTGAGATGGTGGAAATCTCAAGGATGGAGGCTAGGGTTCTCTCTTAAACTGAAAGGAGAATAGCAAGACTTGGAAACCCTAACCCCTAAAAGGGTATTTATAGGTTTCCTATTAAGCTCAAGTGACTTAAGCCCACCATGGGCTTGGGTCACTTAATTTATCTCAAAAAGGTTGCTAATTGATTAATTAACCATATAAGGCCTAATTAATCAATTAGCTCAGTCCATAGATACCACTCACTTATCCCTATGCAACATTGCATAATCACCAAAATGCTCGTATGTATAAAAGTGAACTAAAAGCTCATCGAACCCTCATAAGCTATGTCAACAAGGAATATGAGTTCAGAACGAGGACCACTAGGACCCATAAGAGTATTGGCTCCCTCAAAATTAAACTTTAAAATTGATTTAACATCCCACTATAAAGAGTCAACTACACTCCAGTATCCTATGTATATTACAACAAGACACCAAGTGCTTAGATCTGTGACCTACTATAGACTACTTGCAGACTCCCCATGAACTAGTATCTGTAATCTAACAAAGTACTGCTATCACCTATCAAGATTACCTCTTAAATCCTTGAGTTACAAATGTCACTTTTTATGTGATCAAATGACATACTCTAATTCCAAGGATCATAATTTCACTGAAGAATTATTGTGGCCATAGATTTCATGGTCACATGTCCTTTAGATCATCCAAAGGGACATACTGTCTCAATCCCATGAGATATCATGGTGCCTCTATTGAGAATACTTGTTGCCACCAGCCTTCATCAAGAGTGACCCAATCCATAGGGATATATAACCACTTTAGGATCTCACCCATAGGTCAAAGTCTCCTATTGATTTTGGCATAAGCTCAATATCCTCTCAAGGTTGAGAGTCCATGTAGTATAGTAGTTTGGTAAATTATGACAATTGATAATCTTGCGTTATGATTCATCATAGGTCCTGTCCAATGTGCATCACAAACACTAGTACACTTACCATGGGAAACCCATCCCAACAGGCAAGACAAGTCTCCTCCAATTAAGAGGTGGTACACTATAGTCTCTACTAATTGTCCAAATTTATGAACCAACTATGAACATCGTATCTACTTATAAGGAACTCATGACTTATATCTTTTGTACAACTTCTAATGCATTCAAATCATGTTCAATGTAAGAGACATGGGATGAATGCTCAAATCAATGTCAATATGCCAAAAGGATAGCAAGAGGATAGTTAAATCTAACTTTGTTACATTATGTCTTGTTTTTTAAGGCTTAATCCCAACACTTACGGCTACAATATTTCAATTTTTTTAATGAATACAACTCTTTTTTATTTAAAATTAACTCCTAGTTGAAGCGAGTAGAGAAAAAGTTATTGAAAAAAACATGTTAGAAAAAACATTTACTACTTTTAAAGACTCAAATTTATTTCTATAGCAACAATATTGAGAGCATTGACAGACTAAATATTTAGAATTAGTATCATGTATTCTTATCATTAAATAGAATAATGAGTTTCTGATAAAAAAAAAAATCATTAATCCTATCCAAGTGGTTCTTTTTCATTCTTTGAAGTGAATGCCACCACATTTCATAGACATTGGAAAAGATGTGAAAGAGGATGCAATTGTGGGCATAGAAGGGATAACTCTTAGGCCCATAAAGGTCATAAACATTCTTAAAATCAAAAGAATAACCCTTACCACTAGAAATAGAATAATGCAACAGACACATCAGAAAATAGTAAAAATGTACAAACCAAAAAGACTTCTAAGAATGCATGTTATAGATGTGGGATGAAAGGCAATGGGTACATGCTTGTCAGATGCCAAAACATTTAGTAAACCTTGACCAATTCTCTATCAAGGTACATAAGGATGATGGAATCCTCTCTATGGGTATATAGGTCGAGGTTCATCTCTCTAAAAAACTAAATGGCAAACCTTGCAAGTGTTAAACCCTAAGGGGGTTTATATAAACTTGTTTGTGGGCTTAAGTGACTTGATCGCATTTTGGGCTTAGCCAACATCACTCATTTTCTAAACATTTGATTTTCAAATTTTCTTAATTTTGGAGACATGGACTATCCTTGTAAATCTAAAATTAATGGAATTATCTTCAACCCTTATAAGTTTTTTTCATGTTCATTAGAGGGTTGAAATGTTAGATTATCCATGAAAAATAATTTGGGTTTATGTCAAAGTCCACATATCTTGATTTCCAAAATTTTGACTACTTGCTACCTTATTTTTTACTCCCAAAATGTTTTTGTAAATTTGGACTTTTTGGCTTGTTCTAAACTATTTTTAGGATTAGGATGTGTTTTGGACATCTTGAATATATATATATAAATTCTTTGTTGAAAAACTCTTTTACAAGCTTGTTGAATAATTTGTTTTTCTCGAGTGTTTAACTACAGTCCTATTTGAAGTGTTTTTGTGAATCAGTCATAATGCTTTTATTTTTAATTGGTTTTAAAACTTGGCTTGTATTCTACACTTCTTAATTGACTTAGGAAGCTTTGGCCCCATAAAATCCTTTGTTATGCTTGTTAAATAATTCAATCTTTGAAAGCTTGTTGTGTTATCCTATTTTTGGGTTATAGGATGTTTAGTGAATATGTATCATATGGTGCATGTTTGACTCTTTGGGCTTTTAAAATGTGTCCTAGAAATCTTATATATATTAGGAAATTTTTTCTTTGATTTTTATCTCATCTCTAGCCTTGTTAAATAAGTCCACCTTTCACACACTAGCATGTTGCCCTATTTTTACACCCTTTGCATGTCTTATTGAATCTATACCTTTTGGTATGCCTTTAGCCCTCCATGGCTCTTGGTTTGTAGTATGGACATCACATACAAGTTAAAAAAGCTCAGCCTTATAGCATGATTACCCTTAAACCCTTTTAATTGAATTCATTTTTGTAAGCACTTATATATTGTCCTACTTTGCACATGTTGTGTGTTTTGCACCTCTTATGTGTTTAGCACACTTTTAGCCTTCCTTGGCTCTTAGCTCTTAATAAATTACCTTTTTAAGTTTGACTAGGATTAGGAAACAATTGTTTTAGGGTTAACACATAGGGTTCTATAAATATTTGGTTTTATATTAGATTGATAAAGAGAGAAAATGAAAAAAGAAAAAAAAAAGGTAAGAAAAGAGTGAAGAGAAATGGGTAAAGGGTGTATTAAGTTATGGGGTGAGAAAGGTTGAGAGAGTCTAAAGTGTGTAATCTTAAAGGTTATAATAAATTTAATCTCCTTTTCTTATAGACGTATGTGATTACACTAAACCATGTAAATAGTTTGTCTTCTCTATTTTATTTTATTTTTTCCTGTTGTATTTGAGTGTTATGATTTTTCCCAACAAGTGGTATCAAAGCTTCTATAGACTCAACAATCGGTATCAAAGCTTTAGTTGAAGAAGTTTGAGAAAGCTTTGATTGAAGATGCTTGGGAGAGCCTTGGGAGAAGATGCCTAGAAAAACCTAGTTGAAGATGTCCCAAACAATCTTATACGAGGATTTCAGGAAGAGCAAGAGATTAGATCACAAAAGAAGATTACAAAAAGAATTGTAGTTGAAGGTGGGTCAATTTTTCTCTCATCAATAATATAAGAAATAAGATGATTGTGGCGTGCGACAAGAATATGGTGCATGGAGGGAGTGGCAAAAGAGGAGAGCAACACGCACAAGGAAATGGTAAATCATGGAAAGACGAAAGATTGCCTCAATGAAATTTGATTCAGGGTGGATACTGTTAGGAGGTGTCTCAAATTCCTATTTAGAATATACTTTTTTTTTTGTAAAATGAATATTATATAAAATATTTCCTAACTTTATTTTTTATTGTAATTAGATTCCTTATAGAATAGGAAAAATTAGTAGGAATATCCATATAAATGTTCTAGGTCATAAGGTGAAAAAGTGATGAGAGAGAGAAAGATAGGATAGAGATGTGAGGAAGAGTGAGAGACATCTAGTAAAGCAAAGGGGTCATGGTTTTAGGGCAGAAATACAAAGAACCTAGTAATTGCATCTAATTTTTGTCCTCTGTAATATTCTCTATTATATAATGAAATGTTCTCTCTCATCCATGGAGGTAGGCATGATTGGTCGAACAACGTTAAATCCTCATATAAATTTTGTATGCTTTGCTTTATTTTTGTACTATTCCTTTAACATGCTTAAATTGATGCTTTCGAAGTCACAAAAAATAGTATTAGAGTCATGGTGTGAAGATCATGGGAAAATTACTTTGAAGATGATGTTAGGGATAAAATATAATATTGAGTGTTTTGATGAGAAGAACAATTTTAGTATTTGACATTGTACTGTTAAAGATGTTTTGATGCAACAAGGAGTTCTTAAAGCATTACAAGGCAAAAAACTGAAAAGGATGACAAATGAAGAATGGGAAGAATTAGAAGCAAGAGCGATAAGTACCATTTATTTAGTCTAGCTACTAAAATAAAGTATAGTATTTTGAATGAGAAGCCTCCCTTTGATTTATGGGAGAAGTTAGAAAAAATTTATATTTCAAAATCCTTTACAAATAGGCTATATTTCAAAAAACAATATTTGAGTTGAGGATGGATGAAGAAATGGATGTTAAGGATCATATAAATAAAGTTAATAAATGTTTTACTCAATTATTATGTGTAGAGGTTAAGATTGATAAGGAAGATCAAGCCATTATTTTATTGGCATCTCTACCAAAATCATATGAGATTGTGGTGACAACGCTCTTAGTTGGAAAGACAACATTGATAGTGGATGAGGCTTCAACTACTCTTTTAGAAATTGAAAATTAAGCAATTAAGTAGTTTGTCTCATACTAGACAAGCTCTTGATGAATTCTGAACCACATCATGGTAAGAGTAAATCACAAGGAAGGAATTATGATAGAAGAGGTGCTTATTCCCAATCACACTTCTGAGGGATATGGAGTGTTATCACTATCATAAAAAGGGACATATCATAAGGTACTATGAAGAATTGAAAAAACACTTAGAAGCAAGGAAAAATTTTGAATCCCAAAAGACTTCAGATTATACTAATATTGTTGATGAAGAGTTTGGTAAGGCAAGTGATTTTTTTCTATTGTAGTTGATGAAGATTTTACCGACTCTTGGATTTTAGATTTTAGATATTCCTTTCACATGTACCCAGATAAGGAGTGGTTTGATACCTATAGGAATGTGATGTTAGTACTGTTTTAATAGGCAATGATTCAAGCTCTAAAGTCATTGGGATTGGTTCCATAAAGGTGAGGATGTTTGATGGTGTTGTGAGGACATTGAGTGATGTTAATCATGTTCCTAAGTTAAGGAAAAGTTTAATTTCTTTGGGGGCTTTGGACAATTTGGGCTCTGATTTTTCTACAAACAATGGTATTATGAAGATCAACAAAGGTGGTTTGGTAGCTATGAAACGGGAAAAAGGTGAAAAACTTATACACTTTGATTGGGAAGACAATTTTAGGTGAAGCTATGAAGGTGCAGTCACACCATGAAGAGTCTTTTGCTAGTGTTAAAGAAGTTTTCAAAGTAGAAGAGCACAACAAGATAATCAAGACTCCATTTTTGGTTAAGAAGATGGGAAAGCGATGCCTCTTTCTAGTGTCATGATTCCCCCTTTTTTTACACTTTCATGCTCAGTATTAGAAGCCTATAAAATCTCCTAAAAATATTCTAAATATTATCCTAAAATAACAACATCCAAATCTAACTAATTAAGGATAATAATAAAATTAAAATAAAGTCCTAATATAACTAGGAATGTCATGTTTTCAGCTAGAACTTTCATGCACTAGATCTGAAAACTTCCGTAAATAAACCGTGTCATATCCACATATTAGAATTGCATGCTAAGGAACATTCCAAAACATCAGTAGTGTAGGTGCAGCAACTTCAAGCCCAATTTCGACCTTGATTCATCCACTCTCTCTCAAAACTCAAAACAATGAAAGTTGTAGAGATTTTTCTTGATGTTCAATATCATCTTAAATCATCTTAATCGGAGCTCAAATGAGAGAGTTATGCCCAGATTATGAAGCGATGTCGAAATTGTCCAAAATCGCCCAATTAGCTTTGTTTTGCATTTAACGCGTCCATTTGCATCCTAAATCAAAATATAAGAATAATGAGTACATGTAGGCACCAAATAAGTAAAAAAGACTAAACATTAAGGGAGAAAAATATGACATTTTGCATTCTCATCAAAGGCCTTTCATCACAATCAACAATACATAATAAGCACGTACAGAAGTAGAGCCATGAGATTCACAACTATCAAACAATCATTCCAAAATATGATATCCAAGATGATAGAAACTGAAACTCTGCTTTATTATGCCTTGAATATCTAAAGTCCACAAAAAACTTGCTAGTCACCAAAGCTTGCAAGTCATGTTTATGATCATGAAGACTCTTTAATGTAATGAATGTAGTAGCAAAGCGAGTTGCACTAGGTCAGAGAATCTTTGTCCATCCTTCTCTTTTTCTAAATCAACTTAACAAAGCAACATGATTATAAAAAAAAAAAAAAAAATTGTCACTTTTGATGCACATCTCACAAGTTTAGCAACATGGTCCATCTTATCAATATCCTTAAAGATCAAATTAAGATAATGAGCTACACAAGGTGACTAATTGATGTGCTTATACTTCTATGGAATCAATCTCCTTGTAGCCACATAATTTGCTACATTATTAGTCCTACATAAACTACATTGAGTGGATCAACCCATTCAGTTACCCCATCCAATAACCAAAACAAATTAGTTGCATTCTTCACAATATTTGTAGCACCAACAGATTTAACAAACGATATTCCTTGAGGACAATAAAAAGGAAGTTAATAAGTGTTCTTTGTTTATTATCTGTCCAACCATCACCTATTATTGTGTACCTAACTTTTGCCTAAATTTCAATATAAAAGTTCACAATTAACTGAACTTCCTTCTTAGTATCCTTTAAAAGATTAACTCATTGTTGATTGTAAGTTGGACCCTTATATCCAAGACCAATTCTAGATATAGCATCCAACATTGGCTTGAAGTAGAAGGAATTCACAGCATTAGTATGAATGCATACATCATAAAAGAATCTCCCAACAACCATATCTGCTCTTCGAACAGCTTCTTTCCTAACTAATACACTCCTAATGGAAGGTTGAGCACCTTAAGTAGTTCTTGGTGCAAAATACTTATCCATTGTTGATTTTTTTTTCTTTTTCCACTACTAGTTGCCATAGGATTTTACATTTCTTAAACCTCTTCTTCACATTCTGGCATACCCCTTCAAATTGTGACACATTAGGACCATAATAAGCTTCTTGGGTTACTTTCTTGGATTTCACAAACTCCTACAAAGAATTTTCCATTAAAAATCTAACATAAGGAGAAACTGATTTACATGGTCCAATATCCTCTTTTTCTCTAACAAGGTGTTGTTTCATTCTATGAATTCTCTCACCCTTTGCAACTTTTTACAATACAAACAAATGAGAGCTTTCTTTCTTTTTGCATATCTTTCTTCAAAAATATGCTCCCATACAGGGTTGGTCTTGCCTCTACTTGTTTGTGAATTTGCAGTTGAATCTTGACTAAAAGATGAGGTCAAGTTTGATTTTATTTTTTATTTTTCCTATTAAATTGTAAACAAAAATAATAATTTTAATCATTATTCATTAATAAAAAATGTCATTAACCACCATATTAATTTAAAGAATTAAAGATCTAAAAGTTATTATAGAAATTTCTTTCAAAATCATAAATTTACTTTCAAATAAAAAATTTATTTAAAATTTTAAAATAAGAATTTTATTTAAAAATCGAAAACTTTAAATTTACTTAAAATTATTTTTAAATGGGAACACAATGTTTGATTCATTGATTGTTTCCAAAAATTTATTTTAATTCCTAATGGTTTTAATGATTTTATTAATTTTTTTAAACTCAAATCAGAAATTTTAAAAATCAATATAAAATTAAAATAAATAAAATAAAATAAGAGTAAACAAAAATATAAAATCTAAGAAAATAATTCAAATGAATATTCAATAAATCAATATGCAATAAAATATTAAATATTAAAAAAAATTGCAAGATTCCAAACTTTGCAACTCACAGTAGAGATTTGGAGGACTGTCGGTGTCCTCATCGGTATTCAGCGATAGAAACTCCGACGTGGTGTAGTTGGTGATGTGCAAGGTGGAGTAGAAGTAAGGTAGCGGTCGTTTGGGTTAGGGTTATTGGGAAAAAGGGAGAAAGGTAAAAGAGAGCTTATATATAAACCAAAATGGCATCGTACCAAAAGGGCATCGTACCAAAATGATGTCATTTTAATAGCAAAATAATAATAATAATAATTGTGAATCGTTCAATTCGGGGAAAACCAACTGGTTCACCGATCTACTGCCAATCTCAGTGGTTCGAGGCCAATCCAACCCCTGGACAGTTCAAATTACTGAATTGAACTGGAATAGTGACCGGCCAATGGTCGAATATGCCAGACCAATCCAGTTTTTAAGACCATGGGATAAGGTACAATGGGTAGAAACAATCCTCATTAAATGGCTCATAAATATCACTACTTTTAAGGATAAAGTTCTTTCCCCATTCCTATAATGATAATGCTACTAATATATTTCTTGAACGAGCCCAAGACAAGATATCCTATGAGGTGTAGGTCACATCTACCCTTAGAGGAGTCACCTAAATAATAGTTATCGTAAACAGCTATGAGAATAGGGTTGTTTCGTAGTAACTCTCATGAGAATCAAGATGTTATGCCCTAAGACCTAAGGGTGTGACGATCATTTCATACTTCAAGCTCGAAAGCTCAAAGTGTAAATTGACTCAAACATTTATCTTATAATTGGAAGTTACCAATTACCAAATTCCTATTCAAAATAGTAGAACCAAAATTATGAAATCTTCAATCTCAACTTTAAAACTAACACATTAACCAAGATACTTTTGTCCAAACAACTTTAAACTTGAACAATTTAAATGAGAATTAAATTTTGACATCTAAACAATGTCCAAAATAAAGTTTAAACCAAAATCCTAATAAAGAAAATTCCCCAACCTAGCCATCACTCCTTGCCCAAACTAAGAGTACCTAAAAAATTGTCAATGAAAGGGAATGAGTTCAAAGCCTAATAAAGAATATTAATACGATTTTATGGATCAAATATTTTTAATTATAATTACAAATAAGCATATAATGTATAATTTTTTTCACAAAAATTTTGAGTTTAAACATGCCTACTCATTCAAAACTTTTCCAACTAAACATTCTAATATCTATTTCAAAACGATTTCATATCAAATTCAAATCAAATACATTCAAAATATTCTTACTCTGATTATCGAATAACAAATGATGCCCGATTAGGTGGGACTTTACAAATGAGTGGCTAGCCTTAATTTTGTTCCTTTTAAGATAGACGAAACCAAATGTGAACAATTATAACCCATCAATTAGGGTATAAGGTCAATTATTATAACCCATTAACTAGGGTCATATAAACCAAAGACAAACACTTTATTTTATAAATTTAAACTTATAAAACAAAACATCATATCTCAACAATTTTCATTTTTTTTATAGACAAAGAAAATTCTCAAACATATTTTTCATGCAAAATATATATTTGATTTATGCATAGAAATAAAAATAAATTTTTTCATAATTGAAAATAACATATAAAAAGAAATATTTTATTTTACAAAATTTGTATTAATTGATCTTATCTTGAAGTACTCAAAATCTTAAAGAATTTAGCTTGAAGAATTTGCTCGTCACCTAACATATATCATATAAAACTACTACTATTAATTATTTATCTAAAAGTATAAAGTTGATAATCCTAAAAATATTCTATTTAGTATTAGTAATTCTAATTAATTTCCTATGTTAATATTATTATCACTAATATTGTTTTCAACTTCCTAAACAATAATAATTTAAATTAGTAAATTTCCAAATTTTTATAAAACTCATATTCCTACCAAATTTTACCATAATAATTTAATTCTCTTTTAGCTTATTTAATTAAACTAGATTCCTCAAAAATATTTTATTCATATTATACCCTTTTTTATCACTTTTTTTCTCTATCAAAAATAGTTCATACTATTCTTTTTTATTTACAGTCAACATAAAAATACCTTAAAATTAAATTATTATTTTAATTTTTATTCACTATGTGCATTACCATGGGAATTGGCATCTCTTCTCCATAACCCTTCTTTAGTTTTCTTTATTATTATCTTATTCTCATTTTTTTTTCAACAATTTCACACCAATTCCACCCATTATTATTATTATTATTATTATTATTATTATTATTATTATTATTATTTTCAATGCACTAAAATACCTTAACCAATTTCTCCACGAAGCCATTATTATAAAAATGGAATAAAAGCATTTTATATATATATATATATATATATATATATATATATATATATATATATATATATATATATATATATATATATATATTAATTAGTTTGATAAGTCACTATTAATTATTATGTAATTGATAATCTTTTAAATATTTTTTACGTTAGCATTTATGGGCCTTGATAGAATTATGAGTGTATAACATTTCTCTATCTATGTATGATAACAAAATCTTACTTATGCTTTGAAGTGACCTCAAGAATTTTGCCAACTTCACTCAAAGTTAAATATTTTTTATTTTCTTCTTTTGTTGGGTATTAAGATGTGCACAATTCAACTGTCGCCACCTATACGTAGAAAGGTTATTAGGATAACATGTCTACACGTGCCTTTCTAGAAAAAAGTTAGTTTATTTATTGCAATATTGATTTATTATTTCATTAATGTGTTTAAATTTCTGAGTTTTACGTCAGTGTAGATTGATTTCATATATAAGAATTGTAAAATAATTAAAAATTAAATATTAGATATAAAAAAAAATTAAATATATTTTAAAAAATTAAAAATATATTAAAAATATTTTAAGTTTTTAAATAAATTTTTATTCTATAAAAATTGGAGAACAATTTGAAAAAACTGTTTTAAAACTACTTTTCTGTTTTCGAAAAGAGTAACTAACGCATTAGTGTTTTAATTATTTTATTTATTTCTACTCGGAAATTTCGGTTGCTTGCCATTCAAAAAAGTGGACCTCGCAAAGTTTGCTGAGACGCCCATTGAAAAGTAGCTGGATTTGATTAGCTCTTTTTTATTTGACCAACCAGATGTCGTATGGCTAGAAATATTATAAAATGAAATGAAAAATCACAAAGAGAGAGGACCATTGACAACTTCCAATCGTGTAGGGGACCCGCTTGATTGTAAATCTGGTTGGGGTATTGCATGCTTGGGTTAATGGCGTCTCCCATCCAACTTTGTAACAACCAGAAGTCAGCACAAAAAGATTAATGGATATAATCCTTTGGAAAATGTAAATAAATAATAATTAATTGCTGAAACTTTCCCATATGTTAATTTGGGGACTTCAACTAATTCACTTTTAAACAGAATGACAGATCAGGAAGTCAGCGTGGTCTCCATCCTCATGCCCATCCTCTTCGATATGACCATGACCATGTCCATGACCCACTAGTAGGATCACTACTTTTCATTATAAATAGTTAAATATTATGTTCAGCTTCAGAGTGAAAACAAGCTCAGAAATAAAAGGATCAAGAAGGCAAAGAGTTTAAAGTTTGAATTTAGAGGAAGATGAAGAGTAAAGAAATGATGGGGATGAAGAAGATGAGGTTTTTATTCGAGGTGCTAGTGCCTGCGCTTTTGACTGGAATGTTAGCTTCCATGGCTGAAGGGCGCACCCATTACTATGATTTTGTTGTGAGTACTATTCTAGCACCTTCTTCAGTCAACCCGCGTACCCAAGCAGAATATAAGATTTTTTTTTTGTTTTCTTTCTCGGTATTTCGTATGTTTTGCAGCTGAAAGAGACTAATTTCACGAGGCTGTGCAGCACAAAGAGCATGACGACGGTAAATGACAGCTTTCCAGGGCCGGTGATTCGTATTCACAGAGGCGACCTGGTGTATGTGAACGTTCACAATCAAGACGATTTTGGTGTCACTATCCATTGGTACGGATCGATACTTCTCCTTCTCGTACACTCTGTGAGCGGAAGATTAATTATGAGAATGTTATGATGCAGGCATGGAGTGAAGCAAACAAGGAATCCATGGTCAGATGGTCCAGACCACATAACTCAATGCAGGATTCAGCCAGGAACAAACTTCACATACAAGGTGATATTTGGTGAAGATCAGGAAGGAACCCTTTGGTGGCATGCCCATAGTGACTGGACAAGGGCCACTGTTCATGGTGCCATTGTTATCTTGCCAACTCAAGGGACCACCTACCCTTTTCCCAAGCCTGATGGTGAACATCTCCTGGTATTAGGTATGTATAGTCAAACTTCCATAAATAAATATTTAATAAATTAATAATCTCATTTCAATAATACAATCTCGTTTACAATTTTAGGGCCCATCGACCCTATTTTCTTAAACTTATTTTGAAAACTGTTTTTCATTCTTTAACTTAAACAGTTTTTAAAAATAAGTTTTAGAAATTAAATTTAAAAAACCGATGATAACAACTCCCTACTTATTTTTTATAAATTGTTCTCTATTTTATTTTATTTTTATAAATTATTTTCATATAACAAAAGTCAAACAATGTTAAAAAAATTTTAAAATATTTTTTTATTTTTAAAAATAGAAAACTGTTTTTAAATCACATGGGCAAACAAACTTCTAATTTGAAAAGAATATTGTATTCTGACTTTTTCTTTTTCTTTTTTAATAATTATTTGAGATTGAATCTATCTAAGCTAGTAGAGCATATCTTCTAGGAATACATTATATGAATGCTTTCATTTCGGCATGATAACTTGGGAAACATTGAGATCAAACTAGGAAGGCCTTTCCCTTGTTTGAGTCTTCCTAACCCATATGGTTCAAGCCACTTCTTTCATAAATGGCACATCCTAAGGCGTCGAGCTACCGGGGAATCCATCCTTCCCTTTTCTACCGATAAGCAATCTACATCTGTATTAAAAGTCTAAAGACCCTCGATAGGCCTTCAAGCTCAATGGAATCCACGATGGTGGAAATTGGGTCCTCCCATTCATAGTCCCATAGATTTCGATCCTCCTCTTTCTAAAGTCGAGAATCGCATATCGGTTGTTGTCGCAAATGCATTGTTCAATGAAGAAGAACTTTGAAGGTTTTTTGAAAGGGTTGAAATTCAATTTGTTCCTTTTGTTCCAATCGAGTAACACTATTTTTCTGTCACTTTGACCGATGCTTTATATGAAGTTCCCACCTACAGCTACATGCCTATTAAGAACTAGTCGAGCTAACCCCTGCTAATGAATCTGCTCAACTCGTGGTACAGCTCGTTAGTCGATCGATAAGTATAGCATATTAGAAAGCTTGACATATCGGACTAACCCAACATATCTTTCTTTACCGGCATGCACAAAGTGTTTTCAGTACCACCACATCTTATCACCAATGGGTTTGGGCTTAGAATTCATCTACCGGCATCGGAAGGAGAAACGGAGTCAGAAGCTAAAGGAAAGAACACCTTTAGATGGACGGGAGAGGCAATTGTTTCATTCATTGACCCAAATCTAGGTATAGCTCCATAATTAGAAGCGTAGGAAGCACAAAGAATGATTTATTTTCCTCATCTAGCTACTCTAGGTTGGGAGGTATAGAAATCATACTTTAATATCTTGGAGTAACCATCAAGATGAAAAGGACTTCTACCGGCTAGATAGAGGTTGAAGGTCCTTCACGCTATAAAATGCTTCACTTTGGTAATAACTCCAAAATTATAGTGAAGTATTTTCGGTTCTATAACTACTGGACTAATTACAAGGAGGTGGAATCTATTGTGGAAAGGCCTGCTAAAAGAGGGTTTCATAATGGCATATATGTAATCAGTGTGGGATCAAGTAGTTGGTCAAGTCTTCCTTTCACTAGCACAATTGTGGGATTTGGGCCACCTTGTATAGTGGTGGCACTGACTATTCTGGCCTATCACTTGGACATTATAAGCATCTATGTCAGAATATGTAGGGACTTGGATAGTCTATCCAGTCACTAGGTGACGAAGGTAAACTCAAGTTATTTGTTTGGGGGGAACTCCTATTCTATACTTATCCTAATGGGACACCCTGCTCCCCTTGTTAAAACAAGGTTTGATACCTTTGTTAGGGACTTCGAATAAAGGATTCTCCCTAAGGCTTGGGACTTCATTAGCCCTAGTGCTAAGGTCCTTTCTAAGTCAGATGCATGCATTCGAGGCCACTTTTTTTATCTCGCCAACCAAGGCTTGGTTAGTCTCATTGTGCTTAGCAACTATGGGTTCAAAGGTGACTTCTCTAGCCACTTGTTTGGCCATTGGTGCCATTATTGTTGACAAGGACTGGTTTACATCGAAAATAACTTTATCAGCCTCTCAATGTGTCCTTTCGTTAACTTCGGGTACCAAGTAGGGTTTCACAGTCACGCCTCCATGACTCCCATATGTTAAAGTTATCAACATCAGCATGTGACTGAGAGGGTGTATTGAACAAGTCAAGTTTGTTTTTGTGTCAAAAATATGCCTCTGTTTAGTTTTTCAATAAATTAGGAATTGTCCAAGTCTTAGGGAGGTCATTGCAGCACGTTTAGAGTGACTGGTTATCTTTTTATCCCTATTTTTAGTATTTCTATTTCTGTTGATGGTTTTGCCTATAAAAGGCTTGTATCAGGTGAAGTTTAAAATATCACCACATCAATAAAATTATTTTCTTTCCTCCTCTGTGTGTCTCTTTTATAAAGTGGATTACATTTGGTATCAGAGCCAGGTTGAAGAGGGATTTCAGAGAGTGTTTGAGAGTCAAACACGTGAGGAAAAGAGAGAGTGAAATGGGTAATCTTCAAGTCATTGGCGGAATAAAAAAGCTCAACAACCAAAATTACAATACTTGGCCAACATGCATGATGTCGTACATGCAAGGCCAAGACTTGTGGGAGGTTGTGAACGGAAGCGAAATTACTCAACCGGAGGCTAAGGATGCGAATGGTATACTACGGAAATGGAAGATAAAAGCGGGCAAAGCGATGTTTGCTTTGAAGACAATGATCAAAGAAGATGTGCTAGAGCACATTCGAGATGCCAAAACCCCTTACGAAGCTTGGAATAAGTTCACCAAGCTGTTCTCAAAGAAGAATGACACAAGGCTCCAACTTCTAGAGAGCGAGTTGTTGTCGGTAGCACAACGTGACTTGACGATCGCTCAATACTTTCACAAGGTGAAGACGTTATGCTGGGAAATTTCCGAGTTGGATCTAGAAGCCCCAATCGATGAAACCAGGATGAAGAGAATAATCATCCATGGTTTGAGACCAGAATTCAGAGGTTTTGTTGCTGCTGTACAGGGATGGAAAAATCAACCATCACTTGTTGAGTTTGAGAATTTGCTTGCTGGTCAAGAAGCCTTGGCTAAACAAATGGGAGGAGTTTCACTCAAGGGTGAAGAGGAAGCGCTTTATGCCCACAAAGGCAGGTGGAATTCCAAGCAGCACACCGTCGGTAGAACTAAAAAGAATGAGGACAAGGCAAAAAGTAGTCAAGGTAAAAGGAGTGCTCGTGTTGAGGGAGATTTGAAGAATCCTGGCACCAGGAAAAAATTTGAAGGGAAGTGCTATAATTGCGGAAAGAAGGGTCACATGGCAAAAGATTGTTGGTCGAAAAAAGGGCTTGTGGAAAGTAATGCTGCTACTTCCAAAAGCGAAGATGAGTGGGACGCTCAGGCATTTTTTGTTGCAATAGGAGAATCAGCTTTTACAGCAACAACGTCTAAACAAATTGATTATGAGAAGGATTGGATCATTGACTCAGGCTGCTCAAATCATATGACAGGTGATAAAGAAAAGCTGCAAGATTTGTCGGAGTACAAGGGAAGACATATGGTAGTCACAGCGAACAACTCAAAACTACCAATAGCTCACATTGGTAATACGGTAGTCTCTTCCCAATATAATAGTAATGATGTGTCGCTTCAAAATGTCTATCACGTCCCAGGTATGAAGAAAAATCTTCTCTCGGTAGCACAATTAACGTCTTCAGGCCATTTTGTTCTATTTGGCCCTCAAGATGTGAAAGTTTATCGTGACCTTGAGATTATGGAAGAGCCGGTGATAAAGGGACGGAGACTAGAGTCAGTCTATGTGATGTCTGCAGAAACAACATATGTAGACAAGACCAGAAAGAACAAGACAGCCGATTTATGGCATATGCGATTAAGTCACGTTAGTTATTCCAAACTAACTGTGATGATGAAAAAGTTAATGCTGAAGGGACTTCCACAACTTGAAGTGAGAAAAGATACAATCTACGCAGGATGTCAATACGGCAAAGCGCATCAGTTGCGGTATGAAGAGTCAAAATGGAAAGCAAAGGGGCCATTAGAGCTAATTCACTTTGATGTGTTTGGACCTATTAAGCAAGCCTCTCTTAATGGGATGAAATACATGGTGACCTTTATTGATGATTTTTCCAGGTACGTGTGGTTGTACTTTATGAAAGAAAAATCTGAAACTTTCTCAAAGTTTAAAGAATTCAAGGAAATGATGGAAGCAGAGGTTGATAAAAGAATCCGTTGTCTGCGTACTGACAATGGGGGAGAGTATACCTTAGATGAGTTTTTTTACTTCCTCCGAGAATGCCGAGTACGCCATCAGTTCACATGTGCCAACACTCCGCAGCAAAACTGCGTAGCAAAAGGAAAGAACAGGCACCTAGCAGAAATCTGTAGAAGTATACTTCATGCAAAGAATGTTCCAGGACGATTTTGGGCAGAAGCAATGAAGACTGCAGCTTTTGTGATCAATAGGCTTCCTCAACAAAGGTTAAATTTTTCATCACCCTTTGAAAAATTGCGGAACATAAAGCCTACAGTTAGTTATTTTCATGTTTTCAGATGTGTTTGCTATGTCTTTGTACCTAATCATCTACACAGCAAGATGGACAAGAAGGCTGTTAGGTGTGTCTTTGTAGGATACGATAGTTAACGAAAAGGATGGAGATGCTGCGATCCTACAACTGGAAAGTGTTACACATCCCGGAATGTGGTGTTTGATGAATCATCTTCATGGTGGTCCTTAGAAAAGGAAATATTACCAGATTCAGATGTTTTTAAGGATGAGTTGCAATCTGCTCGAATCCAACTAAGCTTAGGTGAAGCTGAAAATGCAATCGATGGTGATATCGGAGATGAAGAAACTCAAAGTCCTTGGCAAACTGGTGTGCATGGACAACCAAGCGAAGAAGGTGAGCCTAGTGAAACAAAAGCACCAATTCCACTTAGAAGATCAGCAAGAACCAAGAAGTCAAATCCCAAATATGCCAATGTTGGCATAGTAGAAGATGCAAACGCAAAAGAACTAGAGACATTTGCAGAAGCATTTCAGAATCCAGACTGGAATAAAGCTATGAAAAAGGAAATTGCAACATTAAAACGAAATCAGACTTAGGAGCTCGTGCCAAAGCCAAGAGATGTAAAGCCTATTTCCTGCAAATGGGTTTATAAGATAAAACGTCACACAGATGGATCAATAAAAAGGCACAAGGCTCGTTTTTTAGCTCGAGGATTCTCTCAACAATATGGACTAGACTATGATGAAACGTTTAGTCCAGTTGCAAAACTTACAACTGTACGAGTCTTACTTGCACTTGCAGCTAACAAAGATTGAGACTTGTGGCAGATGGATGTGAAGAATGCATTCTTGCATGGAGAGTTGGATCAGGAGATCTATATGAATCAACTGATGGGCTTTCAGAGTCAAGGTCATCCTGAATATGTATGTAAGCTGTGGAAGGCACTCTACGGATTGAAATAAGCACCCAGAGCATGGTATGGTAAGATTGCTGAATTTCTAACTCAAAGTGGGTATTCAGTAACACCTACAGATTCTAGCATGTTTGTCAAAGCTAATGGAGGAAAGTTAGCTATCGTACTTGAATACGTAGATGATCTAATCATCACTGGAGATGATGTTGAAGAAATTTGCCAAACAAAGGAGAACTTGTCAGTTCGTTTCGAGATGAAAGAACTTGGACAACCTAAGCACTTTCTTGGGCTAGAGGTGGATCGTACACACGAAGGGATATTTCTCTGTCAACAAAAATATGCCAAAGATTTGTTGAAAAAGTTCAGGATGCTCGAATGTAAGCCGATCTCAACACCAATGGAACCAAATGCCAAGATGTGTGAACACGAAGGCAAAGACTTGAAAGATGCAACAATGTATCGACAATTGGTGTGTAGTTTGCTTTACTTAACTTTAACTAGACCCGATATCTCTTATGCAGTTGGTGTGATGAGTCGATACATGCAAAATCCAAAGAAGCCTCATTTGGAAGCAGTTCGACGAATTTTGAGACATGTGAAGGGTACAATTGATTATGGTCTGTTGTACAAGAAAGGTGAAGATTGCAAGCTAGTTGGCTACTGTGATGCTGATTATGCAGGAGATCACGACACCCGCAAATCAACTACCGGGTATGTGTTTATGCATTGATCAGGAGCAATTTCTTGGTGTAGCAAGAGACAACCGACAGTATCTCTGTCAACAACGAAGGCAGAGTACCGAGCAGCAGCAATGGCAGCTCAAGAAAGTACGTGGCTTATACGGCTGATGAATGATCTACATCAACTAGTGGACTATGCAGTTCCATTGTACTGTGACAACCAGTCGGCAGTTCGTTTGGCGGAGAATCCAGTCTTTCATGCAAGAACAAAACATGTGGAAGTGCATTATCATTTTATCAGGGAAAAGGTCCTGGAAGAAGAGGTTGAGCTGAAGCAGATTAAGTCAGAAGACCAAGTTGCAAACTTATTCACAAAAGGTTTGAGTGGTAGCAAGTTTGAAAGCTTTTGTTATCAGCTCGGTATGGTAAAGATTTTGGAAGCTGATGTTGGGGGAGAGTGTTAAAGTTATCAACATCAGCATGTGACTGAGAGGGTGTATTGAACAAGTCAAGTTTGTTTTTGTGTCAAAAATATGCCTCTGTTTAGTTTTTCAATAAATTAGGAATTGTCCGAGTCTTAGGGAGGTCGTTGCAGCATGTTTAGAGTGACTGGTTATCTTTCTATCCCTATTTTTAGTATTTCTATTTTTGTTGATGGTTTTGCCTATAAAAGGCTTGTATCAGGTGAAGTTTAAAATATCACCATATCAACAAAATTATTTTCTTTCCTCCTCTGTGTGTCTCTTTTATAAAGTGGATTCAACACCATATTCATTTAGTTTCTCGATCTATCAGTCATGTTTATTGAAGTACTAGATTTTTAAGGTCTTCAAATTAATGGCGAAGTTTCAAAGCTCCCAGGAGAGCCAAGCCCTGATTCCCAAATGTTGGTATCATTGAAAACTTTTGATTCCAGTCAAGTCAACTACTTTTTTTTAGCAGCGAGCTGGGTGAGAAGTAAGACAACAGTCAGAATTAGAGAATTTCTCACTTAGCACTTACTCTTTCTTTTTTTGATCGGATTCAACCCCAAACCTTGGGTTAAGCTTTTCTCAGGTTTCCTCTTGAAGCAGCGCAACCCCAAGTACCATTTGCCTATCTCTCACTTCCCATTGTTCTTTTGATGAAACCTCTCAAATGACGGAAATGCCCCAGTAAGCGCTATAGACTAACTTCTTTACAGGTAGAGTTAGCAAAGGTACGGTCAGTCCCTCTTTTTCGCCCCTAAGGAACGAAGGACCACCAAGCAAGGAACTCACCGATAAAGATTAAGAAAGGAAGGAGCGCCACTTGTACCCAATCAGTGGGCCTGCTAAGGTCGATCCCTTTTTATGGTATTATAGTGGAGTCGAAAGACCTACAGGACGCTTACCTCTTAGCAACGAGATGTGTGCTTTCAGTAAGCAAAGAAAGAAGGGACTCGAGCTTTTAATTCGGTGAAAAGAACTGATTCACCAAACCAAACCATTCAAAAATGGTAGTTCGAGCTTCTCTAAACTTTATTATGTGAATAGTTCTTGCTTTCAAGTCGTGTTAACCCTGTTAAATGTCGGTTAGTAATCGCCAAGCCTCATGTTATCAGTATTGGAAACGTCTTCAGTTCTTTTATTCATTCAGTTTAATCGTATTTGTATTTTGATCAGGGAACGATGTGGATTGGTTGACTCTATAAGGGAGAAGACAGGAGCTCCAACTTAGAGACTGTCCTTAGGTCGAACAGAGGTCTGAGGAAAGGCCCAAAAAGGCGGGCTTCACTTTTTTCTCTTCCGTGGCCTTTTAAGGCGAGGCCACCCTATATATATTAAGGTCTGGGGTGGAGAAGGAGAGTGGGTATGAGGGCTCCTTCTACCCCTTCTATGACAAAAGACCTAGGCTGATTGATGTCGTGGATGGTATAAACTCTGGTTTCCCTTTGCTAACAGTGAGATAATATCCAATAATTACCCAAGGGCCTCCTTCAAGTACATGCAGATAATCCTTCTTCAAGTAGAACCTCAACAAGTAGAACCCAGATCAAGGTCCAGCATTTCGAAGCCATTTTCCACAACTCTCTTATACCTTAGTCCAGTCTTTCGTATCCTAGCGATCAAAGCCCTCTACCACGGCTTCCAATGATCATTTCTTTCACTCAAGGGAATCAGGACTTTAGGGTAGATGTTGTTTTGCCCAGATAAAGTGCCCTCTAATCCCCTTTCCATATCCTCAACAACAAACGCATCCAATTCATCTGCCCCATCATAGATGTGTGGTTTGGTTTTCCCTTGTTCCACCGTTTCTTTGAAGAACCTAGAACCCTAGACTAGAGCAGGTGTGTACGTTCGTTGGAATGTAAAGTCAATGCAACCATAATAACGTCGTCCACTTGAGTGGGTGCAGGGATAGAGATCGGCTCTCCATTATTCCACCTCTTAAATTTCTTCTTGCTTTGGGAGATGATATCTTTCTCCTCTTTAGTCTATGGTTGGTTTTGTGAGAGAGTTTGTGCACCGCTCATCTTGGATTTGTCGGAGTTGGTTTTTCCCCATCTTAGGGTTTTCCGTGTAAATATTGGTGTCTCTTATTTGTGTGGTTTATTTTGCATTCCAAGTGTTTGATAATTTTTGTGATTTATAGTTTCCATTAAGCTTGTGGCATTATACTTGGTGAATTTCTCTACTTGGTTGGAAAGCATTCCTAACGAAGAGAAGGGAAGACAAAAGAACTAGGGTTAACAACGAAAAAGGTGACCTTTTAGTTCTTCTTTCCGTTCTTGATTGACAAGCTTTGTTACTGGACCGACAGGTATATAAAAAGAGGAAGTTTCTCGGTAGGTTTCCCGATTCAGGTTTAGATTCAAACGATTAGGATTCTATTCTTTAGGAAGGTTATACTAGGGAAATTGTTACAAAAGGAGATTGAGCTTTCAAGTCCAGGCAATTCAAAGGGTTTTCCTATTTTCCTAGCTCTAGTTCAGCTATTTAATCAAATGCCTCGGGTGAGATTCAAAGGCTTGTTTTCTTGGTTCCACTCTTTCCTTTCGGGTGGGTTGGAAAACTTTCATATCAAAGGGGTTAGCTCTATTGAACGAGGGTTAGGTTATCAAAGTTTGAACAAACAAAGGGAATTCTCAAAGACTATTCAATTCGGAGCGTCAAGCGACTTCAAGGAGGCATCATAGATGGAAAAAAAGAAGCGAGGTTTCTATTTTATAAAAAAAAAGTAGTGTAGCGGTTCAAAATGTTGATTGGATGAGAGATCTATGTGTCATAGGATCTATCGTCAGGGTACCTTTCATCAATGGACCTCAACCTTTCTCTATCGTCAATCGACCGCCGACCGCTCTGCGGAATCTCTTCAATCTCAGGATACGATATCACACATTTGCATTTAATAGGTTATTTTTATCATCCTGGTGATAAGGAAGGCATGCCGATTATAAGAATTGATATAAACAGACATGAAATGAACAACTCTATGAGGCCAAATTCCAAGTAAAAAGTGAATTATAAGTAACAAGAATATCAAAATTCTTGAACAGAAAAGCTTAGCACTCTCAGTGCTAGCAAGACCTTGCATGCGTGGAGCTATAAAATGGTCAGACACTGACATCGATTTCTGAGGAATTTGTTAGGAAGAAAAAAGGGGCAAGAGTTTTTTTACTCTAACCGAACAAATGATGAGACAAAATAGCGTGTCAATTATATTTTAAAGTTCCGATTAAAATTTTAGTGGAATACATGATAGCTAGTTTATTTAATTTGTTTTATTCTTTTATAACTGGTTTGAATTTTTAAAAATTATAATGAATCATTTCTAGTAAAAATTTTATGATTTCGGTGTTGGTGTTTTCATTTTTGAACAAAGAATGTACATAGATTTATGAAACTTAATTTTAATGAAAATTAAATAATTTATGAGACAAAAAAGGTAGTTGCATATAGTTGAATTTTGATTTTGGTTTTGAAACTTTGTGAATTTATTTTAAGTTCATTTCTATTTAAAATTAAGTGATTTTTATGTTGTTAGTTTCATTTTTGAGTAAAAATTCATGAAAAAAAAAAATTAGATCTAGTTTCTCTTGAAAATGGGAGAAAATTGATCAAAATAGAACTTATCTCAATTATATTCCTTTTTTTTTTTTTTTTTTTTTTGTTAATGATCACTTTATTGATTTATGATAAATTTCTTTCTCATACAAACTACACAAAATTGGAATAGTTTGACCTAAAACTTTCAAAAGTGGATTTGATTTTATTTTATACGAAAATTAGGTTTAAGAATTCTAGAAATGGATTAAAAGTAAAAATAAAAAAAAAATGTTTTTTGAAGATAAAGGTAAAATCTTTTAAAATCTTTTATTAATAAACTAAAATAGTTAATTTTACTCGCATGCCCTCTCTTTGGAGTAAATACTCTAAACCGTTGTTAGTTTCATGCAAAATTTGAAATAAACAATGATGCAATGTATTTACGCTAAACCCTACTTGGATGTGAATGAAATCAACACCAAAATGAAACACAAGGAAAGAAATTATTAAGAGAAAAATGGATTTTTGACTCACTAATATGAAAATATATAGAAAAAAGAACCTCAAATTTTTTTAAATTAATATTATTTTCATCTATTTAAAAATAATTTGAAATATATGTATTTTTTTAACGAGTCATATAATTATTCTCTAAAATACCTCTTTTACTTGTCATGTTATCAACATCAATTTATAACTAGATTACTCTATATAAATGTTTCCCTTTTTTAAAATTTATTATTATTATTTTATTATTTGATATTTTTTTTAATATGGATGACACGACAAGTAAAAAGATATTTTAGGGAATAATTAGATAACTTATTAAAAAGTGCATATTTTTTATATTATTTTTAAATAGATAAAGATAATACTAATTTAAAATTTTTAAAATTTATTTTTTTCATATATTTCCATATTAGTAAAATAAAAAATTATTAAAACAAGTTGAAAAACAAAATAAGGTTCTACTGTGTTTTATTTTTATTGTACTCGCAGCATCTTGGTTTGCGGGAGACTTCAATGAGGAATATGAGGAGTACCTGTCAAATCAAACTGGAACTTCATTCGATGATATTGCTTTCACCATCAACGGTGAACCAGGAGATCTTGTCGCATGCGGTGGTGGTATGCGAACATTTATGGTACCAAGGCAAGAGGATATTTAGACTTTGTTTGATAATAATTTGAGGAGACATTTATAACTTTTTTTATATTTAAATTTTTTTATTAAAAGAACTATTTTCGAGTTAGAAAGACTCAAAAACTGTTTGCTCAAATCACAATCAAACAAGCTCTTAATTATGTCTTATATATATTATCATAATTCATGGGTTGCATGCAGAAACAACACACCGTTGGCTAGTGGACTATGGCAAGACCTATCTTCTTCGCATAGTGAATGTAGTGGTTAATTCAGAACTCTTCTTTGCCATATCTGAGCATAACCTCACTATCGTTGGCACGGACGGAACCTACACTAAGCCAAGAGTGACCAGTTATATCATGATAGCCCCAGGCCAAACTATGGATGTTTTGATCACAACAAACCAGAGTTTAGGTCATTACTACATGGCTGCAAGACAATTCGTAACCTTTGACCCCAGTATTACCGGATTCAATAATATGACGGCTACCGCTATTCTTCAGTATAGGGGGAACTATCCTCCCCCAGATGTACCTTCCTTTCCCATTAATCTTCCCTTGTTCCATGACTTGGACTCTGGATTAGGCTTTCTTTCCCTCTTGAGGAGCTTAGCAACTCCAGAGCACCCAGTCAATGTCCCACTCAATATAACTACCAGAATGTTCGTTACAGCTTCCATAAATAAGGTTAATTATACGTTTGAGGGGACAGAGGTCAGCCATTTTGCTGCCAGCTTGAACAACATCACTTTTATGGACCCAACTTCAAGTATTCTGCTGGCCTATTACAGGTACTGGTATTTCTTTGTTTATTTGTTCTTTAAGTTTCTCTATCTTTATTTTGTTTCTTTATTTCTTTGATTCTTTTTTCTATAAACTAATTAATCTTGATGTGTTTGAATACTAGAGTTGAGTGATCCTTCCCTTAAATATTGCGGCCCCCATAATTAATGAGTTCTAGTGTGCCCCAAAAAGCAGCTTGTAGGCGTTTTCCCAAATTTTCTTATTCAACAAGGAAATCGATGTCTACAAGGAAACATCAAGCTAAAAAAATCGTCTTCACCATAGTCTCTGATATTAGTATATGCATGCTTGGAAATGACAATGTGAAAACTTTATTGCAGGCACACTAGCGGGGTTTACACTACAGATTTTCCAGACTACCCACCTTCTTACTATAACTTCACTGGGGATACTTATCCTCCTCCCATGTCCGTGCTGGCAACAAAAGTAAAGGTGTTGAATTATAATGAATCAGTGGAGATAGTAGTCCAGTGGACTAACCTGCTAGGCCAAGGTGCAGATCATCCATTGCATTTGCATGGATACACCTTTTATGTGGTTGGGATGGGTCGTGGAAATTTCAACAATGAGACTGATCCAAAAGGGTACAATTTGGTTGATCCACCTGAACGTAACACCATTACAGTTCCAAAGAATGGATGGGTTGCCCTCAGATTTTTAGCAAATAATCCCGGTACGTACGAATGTTTCTTAAGAGATCACTTTCAGGGTTGCAGAAATCTTTTTATTAACCATTCTCAGTTTTTCTTTACAGGTGTATGGCTATGGCATTGTCATTTTGATAGGCATCTCATTTGGGGAATGGACACTGCTTTCATAGTGAAGAATGGTGAAACCCCAGAGACTAGTATCCTGCCGCCCCCTGCTTACATGCCTTCTTGTGCAGTTCAATCCCTAATTAGGCTTGAAGATTTCCAGGATTCGGTTGAGCTATTTAATGAGATAAATGTTAACTGATTTGGTATTTTACTTCAAATCTAAACCCTATCCGAATCTAGTGAAGGTTTTGTAATTTCCTTGAGAGTTGTATTTCTGAAATAACAACTTCTCTGTTCTGCAATCTCTTAAAATGGAAAAATTTATGCTTTTAGTATACATCCCATACGGTGGTCATAATTTTTGTTAATCAAATAATCTGTCATCCACATTAACTACTTTCATTAGAGATCATAATATATACTTCAATACTTACAATCTTTCACAAATGTAAAATCCTTGAGAACTTGTAGCTAATGCCTTGTATCCTTGTATATTCAAACTTTAGAGTTCAAATAATGATAGAAATAAATGGTACCTTTGCCATATATTTCAAAGACCTAGTTAAGGTGCCTAAAGGCTTCATGTATAGGCTAAAAGAAAGAATATGCCATATGAAATGTTAGGCCAAAAGTTTGGTGGAGTCATACCGAACTTCACAACAAACATGTTTTCAAATTTAAACAGAGTAAGAATACCTCATCACCAACATTATTAACATCAAAAAGAGCAAAGAGGAGAATAAGTCACAGGTGTGGCAGCAATGAATAAGATGGCAACAGGGTGGTTCTGGGGCAGTTCGTCCCCATCCCATTTATTTAAAATAATTCACATCCTCGTCCCGTTTATTCAAAATAATTGTCATCCTTGTCTCATTTAAAAAATTAAATAGGTTGATGTTGGGCGGGGTGAGTATGAGAATTTCCCATACTAGCTTCACCCTGCCCTATTTATTTATTTATTTATTTATTTTTGAATTTTTTTTTTAAGTACTTAAAATAAATATATTTTATAAATAATTAAAATATTATAATTTTTTATAACTTATGTTATTAAATATTTTATTTCATTTTATATATAATCGGGGTCAAGTGGAGGAAGGTGGGACAAGGTAATACCTAAACCAATCCTTGCTTTTTAAAAAAATCCCAAACTCGTCCCAAACCTATTTATTTAAATTTCAAATATGTCCCATTAGGGGTGGAGTGAGATAGGTGCTTGAAAAACCCTTTCCATTGCCATCCCTAGTAATAGATCATGGAAGTAAACAATTTATTATGTTTGTTTGGATATACTTGTTGTATTCTATTTAATTTTAAAATTAAATAATAATAGTAACTTAATTTTATATAAAAATTTTATAGTAACTCTTATATAAAACATAATAATGAAAATAATAGTGAAACAAGGAATAGATGAAAGGAATGATGATCAACTCAAATCATAACAAGGAAAAAAGTCACATAATCAACTAATGAAATGATGGAGAGGACAATGACTCGGAGTACCTAAGAGAAGGTCACTCATCTCTTACACTAAAAAAGATATAACAAAGTTGTCACAATGAGAAGAGTCTCAAAAAGCTCACATACAAGCTCTCTTCAACAAATAAACTCAATGAAATGACCCTCAAAATATCAATGTACATGCTCAATACTGGAGAAGAATATTGTATACATACACACATGCACTTATTCCTTTTTTTCTCTTTTTCTTTTTTTAACAAATGTGCATACTTTGAACATGAATGAATGAACTCAAAGAAGAAGACATCATGAATGAATACACTCTCAGACATTGAGGCAATATAAAACTCTCTTAGATGAGATGACCCTCTCAATCTAAGAATCTCTAGATCAATGTCCATGGAATGGATAATGGAAATGGCATGACTATCCTCTAAACAGTGAAATGTGAATGATCACCACCTAAGATGGAGAAAAGATGAAGCGATACAAGTAGTAAAGAGGACACATAAGAAGATGAATAACACAAACAATAAGATGTGATGAAGTACAGTGATGTGATGGCAATGAATGATGAAGAAAATGTGCTCATAGGTCTATGGATCGTGAAACTCCTAAACAAAGCATGCATACACTAAAAAGCCCCTATCTCGGTGTGGAAATGTGAGCAAGGCAATAAGAAAAGAAAGGTCATGATGTGCATGCGAGGCTCAATGGGCTAGCAACGGTCTATATGTCAATTAGGGCAATAAGGTATAAAGCTAACCAAAATGAAGGTCACCCATCCTACGACCATGATCTCAAACATAATACTTCTTCAACTAATCTACATTGGTTTAGCTTAAGAACTAATTTCTATCTAGATATGTTAATCAAGTTGACCCCTCTAGGATCAACTCTCTAATGACATGTGGTCCATCCCAACTGGGTTTGAACATCCCTCGAGGGTCTCATAGAGTATATGAATCTCAATGACTTGTGAAGTGAAATGAATAGGATGGATAAGAAGAAAGTCATCACAAGAACCAAACAAATACTCAAAAATACTCAAATCTATATATAAAGAAGCAGGTACATCATCAAAACAAGAGACAAAATCTAATAATACGTCAAACGAAAATGGTGGACCCATAAAGTCAGACTCTACCATAATCGGGCTAGCAATGCCCTCAAATACATCATCAACATAAGCAAAAATACCCTATCAATTCTAAAGTAGGTGAAGTTGAATCTCCTCTAAAATCCTAATGACGAAGACCCCAAATATATAAATAAAAAAAAAAAAAAGTGGATTGTCCCTAGTTAATCAGTGTTGACCATTTAACTAACATCCAATGCATCGATCTCAAACTCATCATGAAGAACTACCCTATCTACTATGTCTCTAGTCTAAAAGAAAACTCTAGTATCCTCCATGAGATCCCTCATCCAATATAATAGGTTATGCCTCAGTATCATCTAAACTCATCATCTGTGCACTATCATCCTCAACATGATTAGTGGAAGGAATACTAACTATGGAGGGAGGAACCATATGAGTAGAATGAGTAGACACAAGGTCGATGGTCACACCTAATTGATCCAAGCTAATGGAACCCCAATCAATAACATCCTAAATGGCTTGTAGAATAGTAGTGCACCAATCTGTGTCATGCCCTTGTCTCTGGTGGTAAGACCATTAAAGGTTCATCCTGAACTATGGTGGAACTGGCTGAGAAAGTGGCTTAAGCTCCAACAAGGCCAATAATCTAGCATCCATGACCTTTTGGAGAGCCTAACTAAACGATAACCTTAACTGAGAGAAGCATCGTGATATCCTTGAAGCAAAAAAAGTATGAGTCTATGGAGGTTTGGTAGAAGGTCTCCCTGTGAACTAAGCAACATAGCATGTCTGTGGCGGACTAGGGTATGAGTATGTCCAATCAAATGGTTGGGGTGGAACCAATTGTCTATACTGATATCAGGAGTAAGGAAGATATGCCCTAACAGCATGTGGGGCTGACTGGTGATGTTTGATGACCTTCTTTCTGGTAGGAAAAATAGTACTGACATTTGGCTTTTGCTCTCCTAATGGCTTCTTCCCTTTTAAGTCAATAGGGGAAGAATCTGGTCATAATACTTTAGAAAGGCCATCTTCTACACTGAAGAAGGTCATGACCAAAGATCTAAAATCTATAAAAGGTACCCCAATCACATGTTTGGCAATCCTGGATTGCAATATCCTCACAACCATCTTTATCTACTCTTTTTTCATAGTCCAGTCAATAACTTAGACAAATTTCTCCCTTCAATAGGAGATGAAGGAAGAAACTAACTCATTTGGTCCCTATTTCAATGTGTCCAACTCCCTTTTTGATACATCTATGTCAATATTAAAAGCAAACTATCATAGAAACTCCTGTGCTAAATCCTCCTAGGTCCTATAACGAGAGGAATCGTATGATGCATACTAATACTGACTTGCACCACTCAAAGATAATGGGAATAGAGCAATCAACTGAGCCTTATCAAGTCCATAGGCCCTCATAATGGTGCTATAAAATTTGAGATGGATGCATGGACAACCAAGGCCAGTATATCTATCTATCTTTGGCATCTTAAACTTAGTCAGCAAGTTGGCCACTAGTATCCCATCAGAATCATCCCAAGCTACAAAACTATCTAACACCCTTATCTATCGGCTTACCGCTTGAGACGATCCATGCAAGCATGTACATCCTTATAGACTGTAGTTTGTGTTAACGAGTGAAGCAAACTCAAACTAGCTATGTAGCGTGAAGGCCAAGGCCTGTGGCAATGATGGTCCGAGTGGTGGGGATGGGTGTCTACCCTACTTATTATTGTGCCTCCAATTAAGATTATCTATGACCTCTTGGACAGAAGCCATGACAATTGTGAATTGATCACTATGATGACCTGCGAATCCATATCTATTATATTAGTGATACGAACTGGTTTATCTTCAACTCTGACTCAAAATGGTAACTTAGACTGAGATGAAAAGAAAATCCTACAAAGCATGGGCAAACAAGATAAGGCAAGGTGCGAGGAAAGCACAGAAGATATGTTAAATTGAACTGGAAGAGACAAGCTAACACAATTAAAAAGGAAGGTCCAACTCAAACTCAAACTCACACTTATCTTCAAGAACTCTCTACTGGAGACCAAAAGAGGGAGTATTGAGTCCAAAACATGATCAAAGCAACCCCAAAAGCTCTTAAATGCACCCCACGTGTAAGAGAGGAAATCTTGATAAAAGGATTTAAGGCTCAACCTATAGGGCTAAGGCGACTCTAAAAAGAAGAGGGATTGACTTTAAAGGATCCCTAGCAGAAGCAATCGTACCCTCTAGCAATACACAACCTCCTGCATGCCTCCAAAGAGATGAGGTACTTCCATGCAATGTGGTTATCACCTCCACACATGCACTACTTCACAATCCTAAGGGGTTTCCTATGGTGAAGGTTTTCACATCTCTCGATGCTCAATGATCATCAAAGGTGCACAGTAAATGGTATGGGTACATTTGAAAAACCTATGAAGCTAAAGTAAAAAAAAAAAAAAAAAAAAAACACATTAGTCACACAAGTATCTATGAAATCTAGCTTTGAGCTATAAAAGTCTTCAAATATCAAACTCTAATCAGCATCAGTATGTTGACCTCCTCCATAATGCTCCAAACATCGATATAGTCCAACGATAGACCCTAATCTTAACCACTAGCTCGATCAGAGAAAAAAGCACACACAAGGCCTCACATATGTAATTGTGAGAACCAAAAGTAAGGAAATGATCGAAACTAGAGGGTTGGAGGTAAGAGAATAGATGTGTGACCCACACAAACAAGCAACATGAAATCACACAAAAATAAAGTAGTCATGCGATAGACAATCAAACAAAGCACAGGTATATCATCCATATCTACACACAAGCTAAGCAAGAATATGATAAGCAAGATGAATAGCAACAAGGATAGCATACAACAATGTGAACATACATGTCAAAGTGAGCAGGAGAATCACGGCAAGAGAATTAATCGATATAATCAACATGTAAATATTTCAAATAATCATAACAGTCAAATGTAGACAATTATCATATCAAAAGCTCTCAAAGTGTTGTGAACACTCAAGCATAAAAAAGAGCACAAATAGGAGGTATCCATCAATTAACTAATCAGACGCCACATTTGCCTTAACTTAAGTTTGAGCTTGGCTTTTCTAAGTATCCCCAATGGCATTGCCATTTCATGAACCTACATTTTTCTCTTATGATCTCACTCGATGGCGAGACTTGCTTTTTGTTTGTGAAAAATTGATTTTTAGAAAAGATTTGGAGTCGCCACTTATTTTTGTTTTATTTTTTAAAGGGAAACAAAATAAAAAAGAAAAACCCTAAATGGGACTCCTAAAAGAAAAGAAAAGTTTGCGAAAACCAAGTCGAGTCTAAGGTTCAAGTTACCTATTGGGAATGTACGGTGGCAAACCTCTAGCCCTAAAAGTTAGGTCTCTACTAATGAGGCTAAGGCATCTATGACAATTAATTAGGAAATCAATGGATATCGAGGAATAGTCAAGATATACTACAGTTAAAGCATGTATCAAAAGATTATGAAATGAATAAATGGGGAAATGAGTGTACCTGAGCAATAAGTTGAAATGTGCTTCCATGGAAAACAGGGTTAGTGAATAGTACAAGTACAGAATATCTCATGCCAATCATGAAGCAAGATAATTAATTAATATTAATCAAGCAAAGCAATTAGAGTCTATTGTGTCGTGGATGTTGTGTTCCCACAAAGGTCTATTTTATTTTTGTATGAATTAATTGTATAAATTTCATTATTTTTGGAATTCTAAAATTTATTCATGCTTATTCAAAATTGAGAAAATCAAGAAAAACTGTGAAAGGTCCTTGCCGGAGGAAATATGGCAGCAATGTTTATTAAAATCAAGATTTTAGTGCCTAAAATAGTCTAAAGATGAACTTTTAAAACTGGGTTTATTTCAGCTTAAAACAGTTTTGAAAATTCAATTTAAAAACCTGTAAATTCTCACCAAGATAGGAAAAATACACCAAGAGGAAAGAAAGATCACTCGGACTTAAGAATGGTGCACCAAATGTGGCAATGATAGAGTGCGGCTCGTGGGCAGGCTCCTATGTGCATTTCCAGATCAGAATTCCTGTGCTATTGCTCATTCTCCTGGAGTTTGTAAGTCGTTTCACCCACATTCCCATGCAGTAGATGAGTGCTTCAATTGTCTAGTTTTGCAGCTCTCATCCTTGTCTTTACTCCAATTCAAGATTGTCCCCCTGCATCCCAATCTCTATCTATGCTAACTCAAGATAAGCTTACAGAATCCCAGTAACAGAATCATTCCTTTTGAGCTCACAAAATTCACCTGGTAATCTCTTCTTCTGAGAAGTCAAGTTTTTTTTTTTTTTTTTTTATTGTACTCAGTGGTCTTCCTAACAATTCCTCATAGCTAGCATCAGTTTCTACTTTAATTTTGGGATGCAATCTAAGTTTGCATTCTCAGTCGCTAGGAGCTTCTCCTCTATGCTTGGGAGCGTACCATTTTTATGGCACTAGCAGTTTCTCCACTCGCAACCATAGGGTTGTCCATGTAATCTTCATTGATGCTTGTAGTAGACAGGAGATCTTTGAAAAAAAATTTATTGGGTCATTGGTGGTGAAGGAAACTCAAATGAGGCTTTAAGAAACATATCTTCATTCGAGGTTTGTTACAATACTGAAGTTTTTGCAGGTGGGGTCCAGTAGCAGTTTCGTTATGGTCATCAAACTCAGAGAGAACATCAAAAGCATGCAGCTTCTAGTCTAGATTTTTGAGTGACAACAGCAAGCTTTAGCTTTCTAGTGCAGTCCCTCTGCATAATATTCATCACAACTAACACATCTAGAAAATTCCTCTAACTCCCTTGTAAAAAAAGTATCCTTCATGGTTGCTTTATCAATGCCCCTACGCTTCCCATCATGAATAGCAAGGATTTCAGCGTCACTAACATAAACCACTAGTATATTTGTGGCATCTTTGGATCACTTTCTGGACTCATTTCTCCTATGATTGTCATACCCAACACATTAGAAAATGAGAACTCAGCAGTGTCATCCACGTCAGTCTTCACGGAAGCTTAACTAAATTCCATATTTGATTTTGACAATGAGATTTCAAATTCAAGGTTTTCAGAATTGTAACTCTCTTAACCAGCAGCTTATTACTCATAAATGTCGAGCTTTTTTGGAATTGAAGAAGACTTCCGGCTAATTGAGCCATATCCCAATTCTAAACAAACTAGAGTTGTTCTGAGTGATTTTGAGGGTACACACCAGAGCTCATTAGAGTTCTTTTCTGGAAATTGTGCAGAATCAATTCTCAGTCGTGGGCTTTATATACTGAGAACTTACTATTGGTTCCTACTGCATGTTTGTAGGCTTGTTCCTCCTTGAAGAGGTGGGCTGATCTCCCGAGATTTGGCTGCATTTAGCATGAGATGCAGCTTCTTTCTCTCATGAACTTCAATCAAAAGCTTGCACTGTGAAATGCAAATTGCCATTATATCTTCTTTCCCCCAAAAAATAACCTGAATTCCTTTGAAGAAGGATATAGCATCAAACTGGGAAAGCTTATTTTTTGTGCTTCCACAATCTATCTCAACCATTGAGTTCTAATTTCATGTCCATGAGGAATTGACTTCTTCAGTGAACTTTGCGTTCGTCTTTTGCCATTTGTTCATCGCTTCCATCTCCCGTAATCCAGTCTCCTCTCTTCATGTTTAAATGTCATTGAGAATAACACTTGCTGCAACAAAACATGCAGGCTTTGAATTGACATGGGACAAAGCCAAAGCTTTTGGAATTTGAAGCTATTTTCTTTTTGAGGTACAGAACATGCCCAGGATCTACTTCTGAGGGGGAATATTTTCATGACCTGCACCGGATCGTGCTCCATTACTTACAGAAGCATCATCAATTCTCACCCTCTTATAGAAAAGCACATAAGTAGTAGCAAATTTGACATCCCCCTCATTTAATTGATATGTGACTATCATCAAAGTTGTACCACTTGTCCTTATTTAGAAGCTTTATATGTGCAGTGCCATGTCCATTTCCCATGCCACCAAGAATAGCATTTGGCAGCCCATGCTACTATCACCATACTGAAATGTGTAAATTCACTGATTACCCTTCTATGGATATGGGTAATTACCAATCTATCGACTTGCTACCCAAGGCGTATATATGTGAAAGGCTCCACAACTTTGACTTATGAGCAGGTATAGAACAGCAAAGTGAATCCTTAACAAAACAGGAGATGGGGCTTGTACAATATGATGTTTTGAAGAAAAGCTTGTTGGAGGTTCAAGTGGGAAATCATTTCAGAGAAAAGTGATAGAGATCACCCTTTTCAGGATTCAGGCAAGTATCCCCATAAAGGCTGGTGTTGCAATGTAGAAATCGGAATGATTGGATTGGTTTGTGGGATCGAGCTTTTCATGATTGTTCCACCTAAAATTGCAGAAAATCAGAGGATCGGATGAAGGCTTGGTAAATTGGGTTCTGTTGTGAAGAAACTGAGTGCACTCTCACACTGATCTTAGACCCTGAATCACCAAGGGCATTGGTGCCAAATTGGGTAGGCTTCCAATTTCCATTTCTGGGTCATCTCTATAAGAGAAGAATGAAGATGGGAGAAAGTAGTTTAGCAAATGCGAGTCCTAATTGGTTGGCTCATTTTGTCCCAGAACTTGGTTGAATATCAGCATGGTATGGTATTTGAATATCACCTTCATAGAATCTCCAGTTTCATTAAGTAAGATAGAAAGTGTACATGTGATCTCTAGATTATCTCCTGGCAATTTTCTGAGGAATTCAACACTCTCTTCAAAATGTGTGACTGTTGAACCAGTATCTCCAATTGCTTGACAGCAGTCTTCCAATCATACTTAGAACTACTCCTAGTCGTTCTTCATTCGGTTGCCCCAGTTGCTTACTTGATACAGGTTTCAGCAGATAATCACAAGCCCCATGGATAATTCCTATCAAAACAAGCTTCATGTCATCATTTGTCAATAGCATTATTATAGTTGTTACCAATAGCAGTTCTTGTCCCATTAAAACTGTTTGGATTATGTCACATCCCAAATTCTGGAGAACCTAGAACTTGATCCCTGACCCCAAGTCAAAGGTTTGATCCTAATTCTATTTACTCTATTATGTTTCATGATTTCCAACATTTCACACAATGATTTCTTCTTCACTTTAATCGTCACAAACATCAAAGAAAATTCACCAATAACTAGTATATCATCAAAACGTAGTTTAAACCTTAGCCACATAAATTTTATTTATTCCCAACATACTTAATAATTTCCAACCACCAACATAACAATTTTTGTTTAACAATATCATCCCAATTATTAAAGAAAATTCTCAATAATCCAAATATCAACAAAACATAATTTATACTCTAATTTTATTTATTCCCAATAATCTCAATTATTTTTTTAACACCCAATACAATTATTTTTCCACATTTAAATTACTAAAAACATTCAAGAAAATTTTCAATAATTTAGATATTAAAAAAAAACCACAATTTATATCATAATATTACTTATCTCTAACAATCTCAATAATTCCTAACACTCAATACAACAATTTCTCTATATTTAAATCATCCCAAACATTACCAAAATTCCAAAACAATTCATAAATGACTAAATAAAATTATGAATAACCATAATCACACTCCAAATAATACAAATAACACTTATTATCTCCCAAAAACATGATATATAATATTTTTTTTCCAAAGAAAAATATTAAATCAAAGTTTTAGGGTTAAACCACCCTACCTCATATCCGAAAATCTAACCATTGAAACAAAAACCAGACTTCGTAGGAATGTTCCTCGTGTTGAATAAAGTGTCCTAAAATCTCACGCAAAATGGAGGTCATTTGGTGGGTCAATTAGCCGACCGAAGGCGATCGACATTTTCCTCTTCGCAATGCCCATGTTTTGTTCTCCCTCCTTTCTTTCTTCTTTTTATTTTTCTTTTTAACTTTCCCTCTCCGGTCATCCCTTTCTCAATAAATTAAAACCATTATTCTTTAATTCACATTCCACAATTATAAATTATACTCAACTTATGATTTTCTGCCTTATGAAAAATACCACCGTAATCTTAATTAAATTTACTAAAAACTCACTCTTTAAAAAAATATAATTTGATTGTAATTACTAATGTTTTTAGAATCGGACCAGTCATTGAATCTGAAAAGTTACCGGTTCACAATTCATGGTTCACTGGTCGGACTGGCAGTCGAACCGATGACGTCATAAATTTATATTTTATTATTTTATATATTATTAAAATTAAAAATAATAATAAATTATATCTAAATTTTTACAATATCTATCAAAATTATGATCAACAAATAAAAATAACACATTAAATAATAAATATAAAAGTAATAAAACATAAAAAATAAATTTTAAAAAATAAAAATTGAGCAGCTACTGCCACTGCACAGGCCGAGGATGGAAGGGGGGTAGTGTGAGATCTACAGGTTGTGCTGCCGGAGGGAGAGGTGGGGTTACAGCCAACCGGATGGGGGGTTTATAGCCAGGGGTTGGAACAGCTACTACCACTACATAGGCCAAGGAGGGGAAGGGGTTGTGTGATCTATAGTCGGTGCAGAAGGGAGAGGAAAAGGGGTGGGTTACAACTGGTTGAAGAGGGGTTACAGCCGGTTAAAGAGGAGGTTACAGCGGTGGGAGTTTATCACGGTGCATTGGGGACGGGCCTAGAGGCGGGTGGCAACTACTGCAAATAGAAGAAGAAGGGTTTGAAAGGAGGTCCTCCAAAATGACGTCATTTTGATGCTGAAAAATAAAAAAAATAAAAAATAAATTAATTAATTAATTGAATCGTCCGGTTCGAAGGAAACCGATCGGTTCATCCAGTTCACCGGTCAGACCGTCAGTTCAATCGATCTGATCCTGGTTCAACCTATTTCATGTCTAATTGACCCGACCGGACAGGAATCGTGACCGATCAGCGATCTCACCGGTCGTACCAGCCGATCTGGCCCGATTTTTAAAACCATGGTAATTACCTTAAATATTTTTACTCTGAAATTCATTTAGGATATGAGTTAATTAACTACTAAAGAAAAATTCAATTTCATAAAATGTTTCAAACATAAAATAATTTTTTCAGCATCCAAGAAGTTGAAATTCATAATAACCTTTAACCCATTAATTTTACCAATATTCATGTACTAACAAAAATTTAAGCAATATTCTAAAATTTAATTCCATCAATTATTTAGTCATTAAATTTATAATACTCGAATTTTCAACCCTTTAGTATAACTTTTATTTAATTTACTTCATTTGTCAAATTCCTTAATTGCATCAAACTTTCAAAAGTTGAATTCACAAAAATTCACATTTAATTAATTTACCTTTTTGTATATCTTTCTAAATTCACATATCATAATTTACTCTTAATTTAATTTCAATTCAATTTTGTTTGATGTTTTGTAATTCTACAAGGTTTAATTTCAATTATAAAAAATAAATTGATTCGTTATGAAATTAAATTCAATTTCTTTTTAATTATTGATCGATTATAACAATTCGATATAATATAAATTTTTATCAAGTTTTTTTCATTATGATTCTCTTGTAATTATCCAATAATAATTTAATTAATGCTCATAATATACTTAATATTCCATTTTTCAAAATATGATCTCAATTATTTGATGGTTAAATTTTTCTCCAAATTTAAATTTAATTTCTGAAACTCCTACTCTTTGCATCTAACGTGACAAGATTTTCAAACTATTGACTTTTGACTAACTTTTCCAAAATCTCTCCCAATTAAATATTAACACGTGGGTCTTCACCATTTTTTCTAACCATTTGACTAACAATTTTATGAAAACTTTTTTAATCCCTGAACTAACTTGTCATTAAAAACTCAAGTGTTATAAATTCACACCTTGGAAATCCTTTATTATGGGAAGCCCCAAGTTGATGAGCCAAGTGTGCCCTGCCTTTTAGAAGGCCCAACTTTAGAAGAACTTGTTTCCTTGGAATGTGATGTCAAAAAGCTATGATGCTAGAATCAACAGACAAAAGAATAACCAACAGTTGGAGGCTTGATATTACCCCTAGAGATACTAGCAAAAGCATGATTGATCATGCTCATGTCCATCTCTACAATTAAGGCCAGAAGAACACTAACAGTAGCAAAATCAAAAATCATATCAGAGATACCCTTTGCAATGCCTTGACTTACAGATAGCCGGCTACCCATCACCTCGAAAATCTTTTCTATAGGAAATGAACCAAAGGTATCGTTGAATGACACACATAGGTAGTAAGCTTGATGAATTATTGAGTTTTAAGAGCTTTATCTTTAGGGATTGCATTGATGTGACAGAAACAAATTTGAGCATTACCAGAACTAGCAGTTGGAAGATTAGCATATCAATTACAGGCTTAAACCCCACCTTAGGGTCCCTTAAAGAGTTCCATCTCTCACATAAGATACCAAACCAGGCTCAAATTGCTCCTTAAGAACTCCTTAGAGGCTAAGACTTTGTAACCACAACTTTCACTCCCTGGGTTTGCACTCTTAGGTGGAAATGCACAAACCAAAACATTCCACCACCAAGTACACAAAAGCAGAGAAGTATAGAGAATAAAATTGATAAAAACAGAGCAAGAATAGGTGAACCGAAAGTTTATTAAGTGAAGCCTCATTTCATGAGTGTTTGATAAAATGGAATGACAAAAAATATTAAAATGGGAGAGAAAGAGAAATGGACAGACTAATGTTTTTGTTCTTATTTCTTAAAAGAAAAATTACATTACACTTCTATAGCTTATATATGTGCTTAAGTAGTTGTTGATGCTTATAACTAACTTGAGGGATTGGTTTTAATAAAAGTGATAAGTTGAAACTAACTAAAACTAGAAACTAACTCAACTGAGTTCTCTAATAGCCCCCCTCAAACTCAGGGTAGACTTTGGTTGACACCGAGTTTGGAACACATGGTGAGGAATCTAGAGCTAGGAACTGCCTTGGTGAAGACATCTGCTAGCTGATCATAGGAAGGAACGTGATGGATGTGGATTTATTTCTGAAGAACCTTTTCTCGAACAAAATAAAGCCCAATTTCGATATGCTTAGTCTAAGCATGAAGAACGAGATTAGCTGAGAGGTACACTATGCTAAGGTTGTCACACCAGATGACCAGAGTGGTGGAGGAAGATATGTTTAATTCTTTGAGGAGAGACTGTAAACAAGAAATTTCAACAAATAAGGTAGCTACACTCCGATATTCTACCTCCATGGAAGATTTAGAGACTATATGTTGCTTTCAAGAGTGTTAAGAAACCAAGTTTGGACCAAGAAAGAGGCAGTATCCTAATCTGGAGTGGCAATCATCAACATCTAAACCCTAATCAGCATCACAAAACCCTATTAAGTTGATGTGTGAGCTGGAGCAACATTGGAGATCGAGTCCATGGTGAAGAGTACCAGCTAAGTACCGTAGGATTCTTTTAACAACCTTCCAATGAGTAATGAGAGGAGCTTGCATGAATTGGCAAATGTGGTTGACACTATAAGTGATATTTGGACATGTAATGGTGGCATATTGGAGGACACCAACAATGCTTCTATAGAGTTGAGTGTTGTTGAATGGAGCACTTCCAAAGTTGGATAGGGACTGGTTAGATACCATAGGTGTGGGAACCGGGTTGACATGAAGCATATTGGTTTTTTGAAGTAGATTAGAGTATACTTGGCATGTGACAAGTGCATTCCACTAGATGTATGCATGACTTGGATACCTAGAAAGTAATCAATATCTCCAAGATCTTTGAGAGCAAATTGGTTGTTAAGCTGAGTGATCACATGTTGAACAAACTGATCATTACTTTTTGTGATAAGAATATCATCCACATATACTAGAATGTAAATGGAGTGAGTAGGTGTGATGTTGATAAATAGAGATTAATTGATTTAGTTGATGAGAAACCAAGAATGCCAAGTGCTTAATGTAGCTTTTTGAACCAAGCTCTAAGGGCCTGTTTGAGGCCGTAGAGAGATTTATTTAGCTTGCAGAAATAATTCGGGTTGAGAAGGTCGATAAAGCCTTCAAGTTGATGCATGAATATTTCTTTATGAAGGTCGCCATTGAGAAATGAGTTATTGACATCTAGTTGTCAAACTTTCCATTGTAGATTTAAGGCGATAGTGAGAACAAAGTGAATGGTAGTTGGTTTGACAATCGGACTAAAGGTTTCATTAAAGTCAAATCCAACACTTTGATGAAAGCTCTTAGCAACTAAATAGGCTTTGTATTTGTTTATAGTTCCATCTAGATTCTCCTTGACTTTGAAAACCCATTTGGAGCCAATCAATTTGCGATCATTGGGAAGAGGGACAAGACTTCAAGTATTGTTTCGGAAGGGAGCGAGATATTCATCAGTCATGGCCTATTTCCAATGGCTAAGTTGGAGGGCTTCAGGGACTGAAGTGGTAATGGTAGAAGTGAGATAGGCCTTTGGTTTAAAAATGTCATTCATGAATCAAGTGATCATAGGATGGGTGGCAAAAGAGAGGAAGAAGAGGTTGGAGGAAGTGATGCTACATTTCGGTTAAAGGTGGCAGGAGGTATTGGTAGGTTGGTTAAAGAAGAGGTTCAAGAAGGGAAAATCATTAATGGGAAAGAGGTTTGACAAGGAAGGAAAGTGGATGAAGAGCTAAAAGAAAAGGTTACCTATTTTTGGGATTGCAGTTGAGCAAATGGGAAGGCATGTTCATCAAGGATAATATCACAAGAAATCAGTATGTTACCATTAGGGTTGAAACATTTATAGCCCTTATGGTTGAAGCTATTCCAATGAATGTAGAGGAAATGGACCTGAATTGCAGCTTGTGGTTGTTGGAGGGCTAAAGGTTGGGGTAGCACATGCAGCCAAAGACTTTAAGCTAAGAATATGATGGATTTTTGTGGAAAAGAACTTTTAAGAGAGATCTTTTTTTTAGGATTGGAGTAGGCAATCGATTAATGAGATAAACACTGGTCTGAAATGATTCATCCCAGTATTTAAAAGGAAGAGAGACTTGAGCAAGAAGGCCAAGGCCATGTTCAACAATGTGTCGATGTTTACGTTCTGTAAGTCCATTTTGTTCATGAGTATAGGGACATGAAATACGGTGGATAATGCCATTGGAGGTGAGGTACTAAGTAAATGAACGATATTTGCCACCCTAATCAAATTACACAGCTTTGATCTTGTGGCCTAATTGAAGTTCAACTTGAGACTTGAAGTGAAGAAAGACTTGAAATGCTTTAGACTTATGTTTAAGCATATAAATCTAAGTGAATTGGGAATAGGCATCAAAGAAGTGAATGTAGTATCGATGTCCATGTGAGGAGGGTGTTGAGGTTGGCCCCCATAAGTCAATATGTATAAGTTCTAAGGGTTTGGTGTAAGAGGATATTGAATGCAAGAATGGGGGCTTATGGATTTTTCTCATGCAACAAGCGAAACAAATAAGAGAGAGAATTTTATTAAGATAAAGAAGATTACATTTATTGAGTATAAGAGAAACAATATGTGAGGAAGGGTGGCCAAGTCTATTATGCCACAATACAAAGGGAGATGTTGATGAAACAGGTACTATTGGTTTCTTAGACGAGAGAGTTGTAGAAGCAAAGCACGAGAAGTTGAAAGTTTCTATGTTGTGAAGGCATGGAGTTAGATGTTGAGGCAAGAGTTTCAACTATGTATTATCAAACACATATAATCCTCCCTTAAGCTGGTCATGCATGAGAACTATCTGGGTGGAAAGATCCTTGACAAAACAAGAGGTGGGATGAAATTCAAAAAATACATAATTATCAGCAGCAAACTTAGAAACACTAAGAAGATTTTTTGTAATTTCTAGGACATGGAGAAGTTGTTTTAAGGCAAGTGTTTTGGAGGGGATGAATGATGATGAAAACGAGGTGTGACCAATGTGATGAATAGGAAGACCCTTACCATTTCCCACGAAGACTTTGTTGGATGAAGGAAACTATGATTTGGTCAAGAGATTGTTGAGGTTCACTGTAAGGTAATGAGTGGCTCTAGATTCTGGGTACTAGTTGTTGTCTTGGATCATTTCTGGTGTTGTCAATTTTACTAATGGAGATGAGGTTCCTGGGAAAAAAATTTCAGATAGCTGTTGATGAAGATGAGCCATGTTTTCCTGTGGACAATTTCCTTAAAGTTGTAAGGGCCCTGCAAAAGACTGATCAAATCGGTAGTAGCGCTGCATGACAACATGACCAATTCTTCCACAAAGTTTACATTAAGGTTTGTTGTTGCCTTTCTGAGAGCCTTAGCCATGACATCCTCTTCATCATTGAGTCAAGTTCCCACGGGAATGTTGCATTCCATTTCCAGAATGTGTAAGTGGATGGAAATTTGAGTTTCTAGTACTAGCTTTGTAATAGAAATGTGGAGAACCATTTTGAGTAAAGTGTGGAGAGTTATTGGTTGTGACGAGATGGGCTAAGCTAGGAGTGGAAAGATCATCAATCTTGATAATTTTCTCAATATGACTTTCTTGAGCAAGAAGAAAAGCTTTAATTTCCTCAATTGTGTATGGATAAAGTTTGGAATTGACAGAGATGATGAAGGTTTCATAATCTTGAGGAAGACCTTCAAAAATTGCATCTATGTGATCTTTGACAGAAATCTTAATGGCTAACCAGAGCAAAAAGATCAACTACATTTCTTATTTTAAAAAGGTAATCAGTTATAAACAAGTCTCCTTTCTTAGTGTTGTGCAGTTGAGTCTTGAATTGAGTTACTTTGGCTCTCACTTGGGTAGCATAGTATAGTTTAAGGGTTTTCCATACCTAGGCTAAAGTGTCACAATTCACCATACGAGTGAGAAGAGCATCAGATATGGATGCAAGAATCCAAGATATAATGAGCTAATCTTGTTGTTCCCAATCCTGGAACTTGTGATTTACATGATTTTGGGTTTCATCTTCTGAGAAGAGAAACTTGGAGGGTAGAACTGAAGGTTCAAAAAGGAAGTGTTATAGCTTATGGCCTCTTAATGTGATGAGTATCTGTTTTCACTAAACTAGAAAGTTATGATTGTTTAGTTTGGATGAGATTGGGTTGGGGAAGGAAACTAGGAGAAAACTGGTGGTTCTTGAGGTTTCTTCCATGGTGGACATGAAAGAGGTTTCCATAACTAAGCTGAAACTTGCTTTGATATTGTGTTTGATAAAATGGAATGACAGAAAAGATTAAAATGGGAGAGAAAGAGAAACTGACAAACTAATGCTTTTGTTCTTATTTCTTAGAAGAAAAATTACATTACACTTTTGTAGCTTATATATGTGTTTAAGTAGTTGTTAATGCCTATAACTAACTTGAGGAATTGGTTTTAACAGAAGTGATCAGTTGAAACTAACTGAAACTGGAAACTAACTCAACTAAGTTCATTAACAATGAGTTATCAACAGGCTTACAAGCTAGGGGGAGAGAATGAATTTAAGACAAAGTGATAGAAGAGTGACCTTCAAACATCACACAACAAAGCTGGACCTAATTCATATTATTTTCTCCAAACAAAAACAAAGAAGCAACAGATGGATATATAGTCATAGCAAATCTAGTAGAAGCTTAGCAATCAACTAGTGAAGCCATATGATATCCACACGCAAGTAGCTAAATAATACCCAACAATAAACATAGGAGAACAAATAGCAAGAGAATAATGAAGATAGATAAGAAACATGCCTGGAAATGCTCCTCTCCAGCAAAATAGACTGGTCTTCTAACTCATTGTTTTTTCTCTCTTCCTCTGGTTCACCTACAGCTGAGAAATCTCCTTAAAAACAATGTTTTCTACACTTCCCAATTTACCTCTTCTTCTTTTTCCAAAACTAGAGAACCCCATGAGAAAATCCCTTGCTCACAGCTTTATCTCACCAAAAATATTTTCTTTAGTGTTGTTTTTCTCTCTCACAAAACCCCTCTCTATTGAATACTTTAAATAAAATTGAAGTGTTTTTTTAACAGAAACACTTCTTAAATGTTTTCTAGAATCATTGTCAATAACATTCTTATAGCCTGTTTGGTAGAGATTCTAGGAAGCGCTTTCAATATTTTTAATACTTGAAAATTTTTATCATTCAAGTGTTAAAAATATTAGAAAAGTTTTCTAGAATCACTTTCAAATGCACTCTTAAAATACACATCTAGTAGTAATTTTAGGAAGTGTTTCCAATTTTATAACATTTGAAAATTTTTATCTATGAAGTATTAGAAATATTAGAAACACTTTCTAGAATTACTGTGGAATATAATTATTGACTAAAATACTCCATTAAAAAAAAATTACCCAATTTAGATTAGTTACAAAAATTACTATTCATTCTAATTCATTTCATAGACAAAAATAATAATAAAAACCGCAAATGAAAAAAAAATAATGAAAAAACAAAAATCACTAATCCATGGTAAGGAAAAAAATGTAAAAAAAAAAAACATTTTTAATTTGAGAAAGCATTTTGAAAATAATGTTGCTTTTAATTTCTTTATTGTAATTAAAAAATTATTAATTTTTATTTTTTAAATTCCCTAATTTTTAATTTTATATCATTTTTTTTAACTTTTTGAGGTTTACATTATGTTAAAAATATTAAAATGAGTTTAAAAGAATAAGTTAAAATATCAAATAAAATAAGTAAAATAAAATATAAATATTAAATTAAAAGGAAATATTTTAAAAAAAAATAACAAAAAAAATTAATGAAAGAAATGGGAGTTACATTTATGAGATATTATTTTAATTTAGAAAGATTAAATATTTAGAGATAATTAGGGAAGTTAATGAAAAATATTATTTTATTTTACACTCAAAACGGCTCTGTCAAACTCTTTCTTTTTTCTTTCTTTTTTAATATATATTACTTTTTTTTTAACTTCTCTAGGTTTGTTTTTTTTTACCATTATGTTAAAAGTATTTAAATGAGTATAAAAGGATAAATTAAAATAATAAACAAAATAAGCAAAATAAAATATAAATATTAAATTACTAAAATAACAAATAAAATAAAATAAAATTATAAGGATAAAATATTTTTTTGGAGATAATTAGAGTAGGGGGTGAAAAAATTTGACTTATTTGATAACTATTTTTAAAAATAATTTTAAAAAGTAAATTTAATAACAATTTTTTAAAACTGTTTTGTGATCTTTTATAAAACAAAATCTGATTGGAAATTTGAAATTTAATATTTTTAAATGTGTTTTAAAAAGAAATTTTATTTTATAATTTTATTTTTAATTATAATATATATTTATATAATTAATTTTTAAAATAGCTCTCAAAAATTAAAGGGAAACAATTAAAAATTGTGTTCTAAAAATATCTTATTTTTTTATTTTTAAAAACAGAAAATAAAAAATAATTTTTTATTGTCAAACAGAAAATAAAAAACAATTGTCAAACAAATATTCTATTTTATTTTTCACTATAAATAAATTTTTCTTTATAAAAAAAACAAACAATTATTTTTTTTAGAAAAAACATAATCTACATTTTCTTTTCCCGTTAATTATAAACACAATCCATAACTCTTTTTTGGTTCTGATTTGTAATATTTGTTTTTAACGACGCAGGCTCATAGCTGCGTTTTACTTTTTTTTATTTTCCTTCATTAAAAACGCGGTCCATGACTGCGTTTTTTGGGACCGCGTTTTTTGGGTTTTCATTAACCTAAATTAGGAATTTCCTTTAATAAAAAATAAAAATAAAAAAAAATAAAAAAATGGAAAACGTGGGTGCATAGAGAAACGATGGGGATGTACTTAACATTGCTCAAAATAAAACCTCGGAAAGCCTTTCCACCCCTTGTAGAGCCTAGAGGAAGTTAGGAACATACATATTTTGCCTTATTCGTCGCATCTCTTTTATACCTCCCAAACCCTAGCCTCTATTCCTCAAATTTTCTCGATCACTTTCTCAAAATCTCCAAACACAAGCCTATGGGTTCGAAATTGAAGGGCAATACTACTCACACAGGCGATGGTGCTAGTCCTGGGTTCGTTTCTTCCTTCAATTCCTTTCGTTTGGTTGCCGAGAAAATTTAAGAAACCTTTTTTTTTTTTTTTTTTTTTTTTCATATTCTTGATTTGGTTGCTGAGTAAATTTTAGAAAAGAAATTTTTTGGATCTGTCGTTTTGACTTTTTCTTTTTCTTTTGTTTCAATGACTAAATGGAGCGTGGCTTTTTCTTTAGATCTGTTTCGAATTTGCTGACCTTTTTCTGCTATTCGTTTGTTACATCTCTCCTTGTTCCTGAGAAATTTGAGACGGCAAAATTTACGCCGTATCTATCTATTTGTTTTTTCTATATCTATTATCTGGGTTTTTTCAGCTCCCTAACGGAGTATGGATGTTTCTATGTGAACTTTTTCTCACTTTTTTCCATTCATTTTTAGACCATCCGTTTGGTTTGGTTGCTCGTAAAATTTAATGATTTGTCAGATCTTATCCTTCTGTTGTTTTTATTTTTCAGCAGCCAAAAGGTGCATAATTAATTCTTATCATCTGTTTTGAATCACTTTTTTCCTCGTTTTTTCCTACTGCAGGAAGATTTTCATTGGAGGATTGGCGAAGGATACAACCTACGGTGAGTTTAATATTGCTGCCGGATGATTTCCTGTATTTATGCCTCTTTTATTGTGGATCAGTTGTTTCCAAGGTTTCCCTGGAAAAGAGAAGGAAAAATGTAAAGAATTGGGTTCCTGAATTGCATCTCAAAGACCTAATGGCATGTGTTCTTTATATTTACAAAAAATCCGAGGCCATTAGTCCGTTTTGGAAAACCAATTCTTGGAATGTATTACGATAACAACATAACCTACAAGGTGGAATTGGGTTTTTCCAAACCAACTTGGATGGATGTTGATTTGGTAGTGCTAGTTTGATGGGCATTTAAGGGAGGAATCATGGCTTATAGGTGTGCTTATAGAAGCTTATTCCAACTGTAAAAACCAATTTTAAGCCTTTGGGCATGTTACACAGGCAAAAATTTTAATCTTTTGGAGACCCTAGGAGTCACTTCTTCATTGGGGATATCAGATATTGTGTTGAAATGCTGTTCTTAACTGATGAAATCTCAGTATAATGAGGTTTATGTTGAGAATCATATCATAATATGCAGGCTTTGGAGTTAACTTGTTATAAAAAAAACAGCCCAGTTTGATGGTTTTGGCATTTGAGAGTATGGATTTGTCTTCAGCTTTAGGAATAAGATGATCCCTAGGACAAATAGAGTCATAAATAATTTTGTACCTAAAGATATTTCTGGGATGTATTGCTTTGGGTTGCTTTTAGTTTGAGTTGCTCATGATATATAATTTTAGGCAGATTTGGAAGTCCATCCCGTTGTGCATTTTTTGGACGGTTTGGAAGGAGAGGAATAGACTTGTCTTTATGGGGGGTTTGTTAGCAATTCAGAAATTCAAAAATTCTTTTGTTTGTAATTTATGGAGTTGGGCTAAATTACATATTGGAGAGGAGTTGCTCTCCCTTATAGGTTTTTTGGAGTGGTTAGCTTCCACTTAAGGGTAGTTGAGGTTTTTTGGCTTTTTCTTTTCTTGTTTGTGAGGTTTTAGCTACCTTGTATACCCCCTATATGCTATGTGGCTGTTTGCCTCTTGTTAATTTAATCCTTGCTTATTTATCAAAAAAATATATAATTTTAGGCAGATATTATATATAGTTGGACCGATTAGGTCTAACATTCCATTGATGATTTGGTGCAGATGTTTGTTGGGTTTATGCTGTGGCTAATTTACTGTTTTGTTTTTTAATGTGTTATTGATTTAATTGCAGCTTCATTCAATAAGCACTTTGAGAAATATGGAGAAATAACAGATTCGGTGATTATGAAAGATCGGTATACTGGCCAACCCAGGGGATTTGGGTTTGTCACCTATGCTGATCCTTCAGTTGTTGACAGTGTCATTGAAGATACACATGTTATTAACGGAAAACAGGTAAAGCATCTTTTTTTTCTTTTCTTGATATAATTAGCTCATGCTTTGTTTGGTTGATGAGGAAAATCAAGCCTTAAATATATGCTGGAAGAGGAAGATAAAAACATATTTTTTGAATTAAACTTAATTTAGCCTAGCTGAGGGGTGTTTCATTTTTTTGGAGGCCAACATGAGGTTTGAAGTTTGTTTGATTTCTACTTTCACAAGTTTTCTAAGTGGGGTAAGGAAAATTTATGAATCTTGGATAATTCAACCAAATCCTCACAACCCACTCATTTAGACCCTAAGCCAAAATTAAAAATGGGGTTGAGGATGCTATAAATTGTAGCTTTAATTTCTCACTACAGTGAGATGGTCAAAGCCCAATCCAACAAGTGGTATTAGAGCCAAGGGTCATGAGTTCAAGTCATAGGAGCATCATGTTGAAGGAAGGCTTGTTGTGGTACAACAATGTCATTCTTAAGTCTTGGATGAATCACTCAAATGATGGGTCTTACAATAGGCTTGGGAAGTGATATATTGAATGCTACTAAAGGTTTGGCCTACCCTCATTGGACACCAACAGGTTTTCAAATGAGATGGTCAAAGTTTGAAAAAACAATTGTCATGTATTCTAAGCATGTGAGTCTTTTTTTGTGGGGGAATTTGGGAAAAAAAGAAGGAAAAAAATTAGTTAAAAAACCTTAAGGAATTTGAATCCTAGATAATAGATAATTCAACCCCAATGCTCACAACCCACCCATTAAGAACCCAAGCCAAGATTAAATGAGGCTGGGGATGCTACAAATTGTAGCTTCAATTCTGTAATACCTCTGGTGAAATATTTGAGCTGTAGTTCTTTCAGATTAAAAATAATAAAAATAAAAATAAACTTGGTTTCATTTTAGATCATAAATTTCATATTTTACTCAGTTTATGACTTGCATTTTGACATGGGAGCAGGTTGAGATTAAAAGAACCATTCCAAAAGGCTCTGGTCAATCAAAGGATTTCAAAACAAAGAAGATATTTGTTGGCGGATTACCATCTACAGTCACTGAAGGTATAATATATAATGTCATGCTTGTATTCTGATGGAAAAACTTAATTGGCTTATGTTAATAGCTTAACTGTCTCATTTACTTAAAATTTTTCTTTTTCCTCCCTCTCTCTCTCTCAACTCTGGCCTGTTCAAATAATCAGATGAGTTCAAGGATTTCTTCTCCAAGTATGGGAAGGTGGAGGAGCACCAGATTATACGCGACCATGAAACCAACCGTTCGCGAGGCTTTGGATTTATAATATTTGAAAGTGAAGAGGTAGTAGATGAAATATTGTCGGAGGGGAATATGATTGATATGGCAGGCACTCAGGTGAGCATACTCGAATGGTCCCCAAGAAATAAGCATGTAATTGAAAACCTGTTTAGAATGGAGTATGCAGCACTGCATTCTCTATTTTCCTTAATACTATGCATGACAAGGTTGTTATCTGCTCATTTTTTAAATATCATTTTATTCAGATTAACCTCTTTAGTGGGTTTGGTTTCAAATTTTAGGTGGAGATCAATACAGGTATAGATCATTTTCAGGAAAGGGATGTCATAGTTCTTTGCCTGAAGCCGAAGCTAGGTTAACTAAGTTGCTTTGTTGTAGGTGGAGATCAAGAAAGCTGAACCAAAGAAAGCCTCAAACCCACCACATGTTTCTGCATTTGGTAGCAACTCTAGGGCTCGTTCTTTCAGTGATGGATTTGGTGGATTTGGCAGCTCATACGGGAGTTATGACAGTGGGTTTGGAGCTGCTCCTTATAGGGCAGCTGGAGGTCTGGGCAGTAGGCTTGGTGGATATGGTGGGTATGGTAGTGATGGTGGGGAGTATGGTGGTGGTTATGGTGGTTTTGGAAGCAGTAACTTAGGAGGTTACAGAGGGGATCCTTCCCTTGGTTATTCTAGTCGCTTTGGACCCTATGGCAGCGGGTTTAGCGGGAGTTATGGTGGAAGTGGTTTAGGTGGATATGGCCAAGGAGGCGAAAGCTACGGAAATTATGGAGGTTCAGGCTATGCTAGTGGTTATGATTCTGGTGCTGGTGCTAGTTATGGTGGAGCAGGTGGTCTGTATGGAAGGGGAGGTTATAGTGGCAGTAGTCGGTACCATCCTTATGCAAGGTAGAAAAGAGGCATTTTGAGGCAGTTGCTTAAGCTTTTGCCTTAGAAGTTACACACAGGAGTCTCTAGTTTCCTGCAATTCTACCTCTTCAGTATTAGTAGGTTCTTTCTTTGCAAGTACTAGAGGGATCTCGTATCATTGCAGGTGGAGAGCTTTAAACAATCAGAAGACTTCTATTAGATCAACTTTTTAATTATATGGATTAGACAAATTTTATAGATTGTTTGATAAGTGCTCCATCTACCGTTACGTTGTTCTAGACGAATTTTCAATTCAGCTTTTTATGTAGACTATAGTATCGTGTTTTCAGAGTTTGCTTCACTCCTTTTAGTCTGATCTAGATAGCTATTTGTTGCGATCTAATTTTATAGTTTAGCTGCTTGTATTTACTTTAGTATCTTCACTTGGGCCTTGTTACAGTTACAATTTTAGTTCCATCTAGATAGAAAATCATCCCTGTGGCATCATTCAACTCAGCTGTTTAGGCAAACCATGTTAGGTTTGCAATAACACTCACAGGTGGGTTTTAGTGATTATGTCAAAAATGATGCAGGACCTTAGGCTGCAGCCTACTCATCAGCAGTCAATTCTTTCTTTCACAACTAATACGTTGTAGCAGGATTCATACACATATGTAGTGCTAGCAAATGGTTGATGATTCCTAGATCACAAGGATTGTTAAATCTCTCTGGCAGATTCATGAGACCTGGGCCTGGTTTTGACAGTAATCCTACTCTCTGAAAAGTTTGGGCATTCATGGCATTCTAACTTTCTATCACCACCAGAATTACTTGTGTCAAGATTTTGGAGGGCTTTCTGAGTTTGGTTTAGATTTTGATGGCATTCAATATATAGTTTATTTTGTGTCTTTTATAGTTGAGATAAATTTTACATATTTTCATTTGATTTGTGTCTGTGTGACATGCGGACTATTAAGAATCATAGCCAATTTGCTTTATCAAAGAAGATATCAATCAACTTTTATGAAACGGTCTCATGGGAAAATTGGGAATTCCTTTCCTCAAAAGGATTTTCCATGTTTGGTGATACTGTTCTCCATTGATCAAGAATTTCAATTTTTGGAAAGTGTCATGATTAAGGAGCAGGTTGGTATCATGCTTTCATAGTGGTTAATCTTTTCTTTTCTAAGTTCAACACTTATGTGTTGCTTCAATTGAGTGTTTACTGCACTAATTTCAGTTGTTGGAATTAATCTTATAAGAGGAATTAATCAATAGGTAGTTATAAAAGGCACGAGGAAGCAAAGAAAAATTTATTGGTAGTGGTTCTACATGAGATTCTAGAGTTGTCATGCAGGTTCCGAGAGGTAAATGACATGTCCAAATGAAGAGAAAAAATAAAAATAAAAATAAAAATTAAGGGTTGGTTTGGTAATTGATTTTTTAAAAAGGTTTTTTTTTTCTCTAGAATAAAAATAAAAGAAAAACAAATCTTTTTCTGTTCCTCTTTTTAAGACAAGAAAATGAGGTATTTTTAAAATCGTATTTTTTAATTGTTTTAAATTGATTTCACTTTTTTCTATGATTGTTTTAAAATATATATTTTACTTTTAAAACATATATTATAAATATAAAAAAATAGATTAAAAATATTTTAAATTTTTAAATAGATGTTTATTTTATAAAACATTATATAACTGTTAAAACATCTATTAAATAAATGGATATATATATTTATTTATTGCATCCTAATATTTTTATTAAAAATATGACTTTTTTTTTAATGTTTATGAAGTTAGTTTACAATTTATAATTTAGGAAGTGTTTTTTTTTCTTTTTTAATAATACTCAAGATTAAAATATTTAAAATTTATAAATGAATAAAATTATATTACATAAATAATCCAATGATAGAGGATGAATCCAAAGGTATCCTCCACATAAATAATCAAGTTAAATATATTAAATATCATATTAATTAGCATTATAAATTATTACTCTATTGGATATAATAATTACAAAAACCATATTTTATTGAAAATACTATTATAAGATTTGTATATTCTATTTTATTACATCTAATTAATCAAATAAAACCCAAATATTATATTAAATAATACTATATATTAATATTATTTTAGGTTATATCATTTAAGAATCCCAAAATTTACAAATTTCTTAAGGAAAAAAATAATTAGGAAAATGATTTTTTTTTATATTTAGATTATAACAAAATACATTTAAAAAAAAAAAAATTAAATATGCTAGTAGTTGACTATGGAGAAAGCTTCGTTTAAAAGGTGTAAAAACGTTTTACCACCATCCTATGCTTTCCCAATAAGAAGAAAATTTTCAAACGGTAAAAATAACTAAATCCTCAAAATCTTATTAAACCCCTGAAAAGTCAACTAAAATCTTTTAATTTCCTAATAAAGATCTTGAAAGAAAGGTAAAAATCCATGCACAATAACTAAATTTAGAAAACTTAAAACTAAAAGAATCAATCATTGGGATATAAGACAAACCCATAAACCATTTTTAGACCATATCTATATATATATATTCTAATTGTTGATTGTGTGGGTTACTCTGAACTTATTTGATAATTATTTTTCAAAATAATTTTTAAAAATTGTTATTTAATATTTTATAGAATAAAAGTTTGTTTGAAAATTTAAAATATTTTTATCCTATTTTTAATATTTTAAAAGTGTTTTAAAAATAAATTTTATATCTTGTGTTTTATTTTTAATCATTTTTATATAATTATTTTTTAAAATAATCTTCAAAAAAATAGAAATAAAACCAACAGAAAATAACTAAAATATGTTTTTTAAAAATACCCTATTTTTTATTCTTAAAAACAAAAAATAACTTTTGATTATCATTTTTTTTTTATATTTTTCATTCTAAAAAATAAAAAATTATTCTAAAAAACAATTCTCACACAAACCCTTTCTAGTTTTATTCTAATTTTTTCTTACTAATTTTGTCTTTCTCCTCTCTTACCGCCCAAACCCAAATCAATTAAAATGTTAACAAATCCTATACAATCAACTAGAAATTAAATCAGAATTTGAATAAATATTTAAAACTGAATTAGCTCAAAATTAATATATTTTAATCGTGATTAAAAAAAATTAATTTTAACATTAGTATTTAAAATTAAATTATAAATTAATAAAAAAATTATTTTAACCGCTGGATTGAAAATGAATGAGTTAAATATTTGAAATCTTCAAGGGGAATTGATGTTGAATTGAACTCGAGTTGCCTTTCAATTGGATTAAATTTTCGAGTCACAATGGATTAGAAATTTAGAAGTGAACAGGCTTAGCCCAATAGTTCAAAATTTGGGCCGGCCCAAACTCAGCCCACCATCACCAGATTGAACTCACTGCTTCAGGGTTTTACTTGCAGCAGATGAAAGCCCCGATCTCTGTTTAGACAACAGCATTCAATCATTCCTTCTCCAAACGCTGCGTTTTAATCCATCTCGTAGCTCAAGGTACCGTTCCCATCTCTGTTCCCAATTCAATTAATCGACTTACAAGCGTTTGGATGCTGAGAAAATGAAAGGATATTTTGAATCTGAAAATTTTCACCTTCTAGGAATTATAAATACAGAAAATTGCACTTTACATTAAAGTGATATGACTCTTTGGCTCTGTTGATCTGAGGTTTTTAAATGTTTTAATTTTTTTTTGTTTGTTTTGGAGAAAAGAAAGTGACAGAGACGGCATAGTAATCAAAACGTGGTTTTATTTTATTTCTCTTCATTTTCTTGGCAACCAAACAGAGGCTCGGATTTCACTCTGAGTTTGGAGTGCTATTGATGGACGTTTTGAATTCTAGGGTTTCTCTTTGAATTGCCGTGGAAGTATTGACAATATGGATTACAGCTCTGACTGGAATTTTTGTTAGATTAACTGTCTTTGCTATTTGGGATGGTTTTCTTGTATTAAACTAGATTTAGCTTAGATACAGAGAAAATATGAATTGTAAAATTTTCAACAAGGATGACTCCGGAATACAGAAAAATGTCACTTTACTTAAATTTCACATTGCTGAGGAGCGTTCCTTTTTTTTCTTTTCTTTGTTAGAAGCATGAGATGAGAAATGACATAGGAATGAAAATGTGTTTTCTTGGAAACCAAACAGAGGGCTAGGGTTTTCTTTGAATGGTTTTAACTTGTCAGTGATATTGTTGAAAATTTTGAATTCTAAGATTTCATTTTTCACTGCATGGAAAATGCAAAATGATTACTTGGGTACCATTTTCCTCATGATGATGCTAAAGCCTTTTTCAATTATAGGAAAGCCCCAGAGAATTTCTCATCTGGATGCAAATGTTAGAACAAATTGACTAATTCTGGAAAGGAGTTTGAGAAAGAAAGGAATTTGCAGAAGGTCTCATCTGTGTAACAGATATAACGGGGTTCAATTTGTAAGTTTGAGTTCATAAATCACAGTAATCAAAGAAGGTCACTGATTTGGACACCCATTATTTGTTAAGTGGATGATCTTCCAAAGACAATCTTTTTTCACAATTTCTTATGTATTAAGCTTAAGAAAAAACAAATGAAAATTCATAGGCAGTTTCTACAATTAATCTTTTATTAGTATAAATTATCCTTTCATGGTAGAGAAAATTCCATCTCACCTGTTCTTGTATTCTGAAAATTTCAGGCCTCTTCTTTCCAGCGGTCACAAGGCCTATCTTGGGATCGTTTGAAACATCAAAGCAAGTTCCTCAACCTGCCCTAAGTGATGTGAGTATCAAATTTTGTAAAATGTTCATTTGTGTGATTAATTCATTTTGCCATGCTGTTGAATGGTTACATATTTAAACTTATTTTTAGAGTTTGAATGCATTCTCATTTTTAAGATAATAGGTAATTAGTAAAGCATGCAAGGTTTGAAATAGTTTGATGAGAACATTTGATGCCATCAATGAACAAACCTAGAGAGAAATGTCTTACCACATATATATGGTGTTATATTTTTTTAGTTGCACAGATTTATCTGTCGTAGACATTCTACACTCTGTATGCTTTATCCTTTCATTTTAACCATTTACTGGGTAGACTAGTGTCTAACAATTATATATTAAAAGATATTTGGCTTGAATAAACTTTCTCTAATTTTACCATGGAAACATAAATGGTACCCACCAACAAAATTAAAGCCTTTGGGAGGAAAGAGCAATAAAAAAAAAAAACAAAAAAAGGCAGTAAAAATCCTATCTTAAAAATAGAAAAAGGAAAAAGGTTAAAGTGCAAAATAGTAAAATAAATTTAGTTTGATAAGTTATAATTGATAAATAATAAAAAGGTGATTTTGTTATAATCTTTAAGTTGAATTTTTTTTTTTTTTTTGGGGGGGTGGGGGGGAGCGAGTGGTATAACAGGGGTGATTTGCAAAGAAGAAAGTCGACAAACTCTTCGAACTTTTATATATGGTATAGATTAATACAATGCACTAAACTTATGAGAGGCAAACAATAGAAAAAATTATGATTATGATAGAAAATTAATGAGAAATTGAGAGTTTTCAGTAGTCAAAGTATAGAACTATTTTAATTTGTCACTTCAAGTTTTTTAACTTTAATTAGTATCACTAAGGTTATGTTTTATTACATTTTGTTTTTCAAATTTTATTTTCAAAATTAAAAATTTGAAAATAATTTTTGAAGTCATGTTGGTAACATGTTTTTACTATTTGTTTTAAATTTTCTGATAGATAAATTTTAAAATGGGAAATTCACTTTCATCTTATTCTCTTTTACCAAACCAACATTCTTATCTACTCGTGAACATAAAAAAATCGTTGAAAATTATTCATAAATCATTGAGAAATAAATAATTAATAAATTTATTTTTTAAAAACAAGAAACAAAATTGAAATTACAAAATATGTTTAATATATAAACCTATAAAAAAATATATATTTATTATTTATAAAAATAAAATTATATGTATATAATTTTTTTATAAAAAAAAATCATTTAAATTTTTTTTTGATAAGTGAGCGCAAATGTATTACGAGGCAAACAACCACAAAGCATACAGGAAGTATACAAGGTAGCCTAAGCAAAAAAAAACAAAGAAACAAACACTCACCACCCCTTAAGGAGCGGCAAGCCATTCCAAAAAACCTATAAGCGAAGAGGACTCCTCTCCCATATACACCCTAGCCCAACTCCACAACTTGCACACAAAAGAATTTTTTAGCTTCTGAATAGCTAAAGAGCCCCCCCTAAAAGCTAATCTATTTCTCTCCTTCCACACCGTCCAAAAAATACACAACGGAATGGAAGTCCAAATCATTTTCCTCTTTCTCCCCACAAAAGGGCCCCTCCAACTAACTAACATCTCTTTGACTGTCTCTGGGAACACCCAATTAGCCCCAAACAAGGCCAAGACAATCTCCCAGAGCGTCCTTACAACTATACAGTGTAAAAGAATATGATTTACATTTTCCTCTTCACAACCACACAAAAAACACCGATTTGGAAGATGCCATCCCCGTCTCTGCAGCCTATCCAAGGTTAGGACCTTCTCCCAAGTAGCCTCCCAAGCAAAAAAAGCAACTTTGGTTGGGACCTTGTCCACCCAAATGCTCTTTTTCGGGAAGGTAGTAACATTAGGGCCTGTCAACAGCTTGTAAGCATCTCTAATCCGAAATCGGCCGTGTCCCCCTCTTTTCCATATCACTGAGTCCTCTTCAGGAGAAATCCTCAAATCCCTCAGCATATGAAACAACTCTCCTAGGGCGTCCAGCTCCCAATCATTAGAATTTCTAGAGAGTCTTATGTTCCAACCTCCTTGACCAAGGCTAGAATCCCACATCTCATTTACCGAGGCATTCCTTTGGGCCGCCAAAGCAAACAACTGGGGAAAAGCTTGGGATAACGCCTCATTGCCGCACCACTGGTCAGTCCAGAAGTTCACCTTGGTCCCCTTTCCCACTTTAAACTCTATATTATCCCAACACCAAGACGACTCCTTCAAGATATCCTTCCAAACCCCCACCCCATACGTGCCGCGAGCCTCCTGAGATCTCCACCCAAAGCCCACATGGCCATACTTCACCCCTATCACCTTCCTCCAAAGGATTTCTTTCTCAAAGGCGAATCTCCAAATCCATTTGCCCAACAAGGCCTTATTCAAGAGATCAATTTTCCGAATGCCTAGACCTCCTCTCTTTTTTTGGGTGCACACCACCTCCCAGCTGATGAGATGGATTTTTCTTTCCAGGCTTCCCCCTCCCCAAAGAAAATCCCTTTGTAACTTTTCGAGCCTTTTTGCAACTAGCTTGGGCATACGAAAGAGAGACAATTGGTAGATAGGTATGCTGGCCAGAGTACTTTTAATTAGGGTAATCCTCCCGCCCTTAGACAAGTATTGTCTTTTCCAAATGGCAAGCCTTCTTCTCATTTTAACTTCAACCCCATCCCACATGGCTGTGGTCTTGTGATTGGCTCCCAGGGGCAGCCCTAGATAAACAGACGGAAGGGCCCCCACTTTACACCCTATCTCCACAGCCAACTCATCAATGTCTTCAACCTCCCCAACCGGAATTACTTCACTTTTAGCTAGGTTTATTTTAAGACCAGAGGCTGCCTCAAACCACGCCAAAATCCAGCTAAGATAGGTAAAGTGATCTTGCCTTGCTTCACAAAAGATAATCGTGTCATCAGCAAATAATAAGTGGGAAACATTCATCTCCATTCCCCCCCTCCCTCGAAGCCTACAGCCTGAAATGAAACCCCCATCAACAGCCCTTCTTAGAAGCGCACTTAGCACTTCCATACCCAACACAAAGAGGTAGGGGGAAAGTGGATCTCCTTGGCGTAACCCCCTGGAATTAGGAAAATAACCTGCTGGCACCCCATTAACTAGGATAGAAAAGCTTGCAGTTGAAATACACCACCGTATCCACTCCATCCATCGGTCCCCAAAACCCATCTTGTGCATGACCTTCATGAGGAAATTCCAATTAATGCTGTCATAGGCTTTTTCAATATCCAATTTACAAATCAGCCCTTTCTCTTTACGTTTAAGCCAATAGTCAATCACCTCATTGGCTATAAGCGAGGCATCTAAAATCTGTCTTCCCTTCACAAAAGCATTTTGATCCGCCGAGACCACCTTGTCTAAAACCTCCTTGAGTCTATTGGCTAACACTTTGGCCAAGAGCTTATACAATCCCCCAAGCAGGCTAATGGGCCTAAAATCTCCCAAATCCTCAGCCCCCCCTTTCTTAGGAATGAGGACTAGGAAAGTAGAATTGAGACTCTTAGCAAACGACTTCTCATCAAAAAACTCCTTGAAAAGATCCACAATCTCCTCTTTCACGAAATCCCAACAAGATTGCCAAAAGGCCACTGTGAATCCATCCGGGCCTGGAGCCTTATCTCCATTCATCCCCATCAAAGCCGCATGAATCTCTTCCTCAGTGAAAGGCTGTTCCAAACCTTCAGCTTCAGCCTGGGTTAAATTTTTAAGCTGCAGCCCTTCAATATCAGCTTTCCAAGATTGCTCCTCTGACAACAGCTGCTGAAAGGCATTCACAACCCCCTCTCTCACCTCCTGCTCCTCCTCCAGCCACCTCCCACTGATTTTAATCTTTTCCATAGAATTATTTCTTCTATGGGCATTAGCCATCCGGTGAAAGAACCCAGTGTTCTTATCTCCTTCCCTAAGCCACAGATCCCTAGACGATTGTCTCCAATGCGTTTCTTCCAAGAGCACCCAATTTTTGAAGACATCCTTAGCTTCTTCTTTCAGCTCCGTCTCTCTTTCAGTTAGGCTCCTGTCACTCTCCACCCTATCCCAAAATTCTACTTGTTGCAAAGCTAAGGTTTTATTGACTTCCAGCCTACCAAACACGTCCTTGTTCCATGCTTTGATTTTATCCTTCAGAACCTTCAACTTTGTGGCCAATCTGAAGCTGGCCCTCCCCCTTCCCCCGGCCTCCTGCCACCAACCCCGAAGAAGCTCCTTAAACCCATCAACTTTGAGCCACATATTTTCGAATCTAAACGGGGAAGGGCCCTTTCTGAATCCTCCACCTTTCAGTAAAATCGGAAAATGGTCAGAGGTAGGTCTGGGAAGCCTTGACTGAATAACCCCACTGAAGCAGTCAAGCCAATCTTGGGTCACTAGAAACCTGTCCAGTCTAGCCCAAGCTTGATTATTCCTTCCCCCACTCCAAGAAGCCACCCCCCCGTGCAAAGGAATATCCAGGAGCTGTAATTCATCCACCACCTGAGCAAATCTTCTCATGGCGCCAGTCAGCCTCCCCTGATTGCTCCTTTCCCATTGAGATAGGGTAACGTTGAAATCGCCACCTAAGCACCAGGGGTCATCCCATATGCCCCTTATAGCCCCAAGCTCCCCCCATAGAGTCTCCCTGTCTTCTTTGGAAAACGGCCCATACACTCCTGTAAATATCCAGACCTTCCCATCTTCTACATTCCTAAGTCTGCAGGAGATTGAGAATTGTCCCATCTCCGTCTCAAGGACCTCCAGGGTTCTTTTGTCCCAGCATATCAGAATCCCTCCTGCGGCTCCCTGAGCATCCAAAGCACCCCAATCGAGGAACCTCCCGGACTCCAAACTCCTCACCAGACCCTCTGTCATGGACTGAATTTTCGTTTCCTGCACACAAAACAAATCAACCTTCTGGCTTCTGATCATGGCTTTAATCACTTTCCTCTTAGAGCTATCATTGGCTCCGCGCACGTTCCAACTCAAAAGCCTTATCTTCATTGGACTTCCATAATTTGGCACCCTCTTCCTTGCACAGTACACTTTTTCTTATTCCCCCCCTCATAATTGACTGAACATTCAAGTCTTTTCAACTCTCTTTCAAATTTCGATTTCTCCAGCATGACTTTGCTGTGAATTTTCTCTCTCCTTTTCCTGATTTTAACTAGAAACTCCAAGATATCTTTCTCTAGGCCCTCTGTCGAGAAACCCAGAAAATGACTGAACCTAGCCAAATCACTGTCCTCCCAGCTCGCTTCCGCCCATCCACTTTCTTCTTGAGGCATAGACCGGGCCAGGCACAAGGCCTTCCTGCTTTCTTCCATACTGTCATTACTTATCTCTACCAACTCCCAGCACTTCCCTTCAACCTGCTCTGTAGACCCAGATCCATTGCACAGCCTGTGAATATCCCCCTGGATTGTGTCCGCAATAGCCCCAGAAGGGTCGAAAGACTCCCCCAAAGGAGTCCGACCAAAAGGAGAAAAGGGGGAAGAAGGAGGGTCAAAAGCCACCATTCCAGAGGAGGAAAGGGCGTTAACGTACCTTGCGTCTTCCTCCAGCAGGGCACAGTCGGTCCTAGAGAACTCCCCCCTCTGAGTCTCATCCTCAGAGAGCCCCTACAATCCATCCTTCGCCCAGAAAGGGGAGATGGCCGCGTCTGGGCTCCTCATTGGGCTCCGGCCACACTCCGCAGCAGATAGGCCCTCCTCTGGCTGGGCCCTAAACAATGAAAATGGGTTTTGGTTATCCAGCCCATCCCTTTGAAGAAGCCCAGCAGACTTGGCCCGCTCAGTGGGCTTCCAAATCCCAGGATCAACTGGCCCAAAAGGAGCACGCCCAGAGGATTCAGCAGCCTTAGTCCACCGAGAGGGCTTTGTTTGGCCCAACAAAGCCAGACCACCCGAGACATGAGGCCCACCTGGAAGCCCATCGTCGCTCCAAGTAAGGTCCCTGGATTGGCCCGACCCGCTGGACTGACCCCGCGTCCCATCGGCAGTCAGCAGGATGGCCTCGAGCCTCGAGCCCTCCATCGCCTCGTTCACGCGCTCGCTCGCGCGTGTACTTGTTTCACCCCTTACCTCCTCTCCCATTGCGACGGTCTTCCCTCTCTCGCCAGTCGTCGGCACTCTCTTACCAGTCGTCGTCACTTTCATGACTGGCCTAACTTCCCACCATAAAGTTACCGAGTAGCATAACTCTTCAATCCAGACCTCCACTGCGTTGGGAAGAGCCTCTCCGTTCCGCTTCACCAAGAGCCGTGCCCACTGTAACTCCTCCATTGTCTCCGTTTGATAGTCAACTGCGAGAAATCCCCCACACGCCTCCCCTATCCTCCTCAAGATGTCCCGCTCCCATAGGGAAACAGGTAAGCCTACCACCCGCACCCAAGCTTCACTGCTTTTCTCCCCTTCCCTCAGGCATCCCGTCTCCGACCTCCATTTCTCCAAACGAAGAAATATCCCCCCGACCGAGATACTTCCAAGCTTAAAGGCTTGCTCAGCCTCTGTCAAAAGCTCGAACTCCATTAAAACCTTGCCCCTCTCCATTTTTGCTAGCCCTAGATTTCCTTTTAGGCTCCAGGTTCTCGCTAACTGGATTCCCCACCCTCTGAGATCGTCCCCCTTTGCTGCGTTAGGGTTCCATGTCCCAATCACACAATGGTCAAGTTTGATTAGATTCCGACCCACTTCCTCCTTCGTAACCTCTACCCTTACTGCTGCTCTCTCCTTTCCCCTCGCCATGTTGGTCACTTCCGCATATGTCTTCGCCATGGTTGGCTTCGACCGTGGCTCATCTTCCTTCTGACTATTCATCCCTCTGTCTGCACAACCCAAGCACCGTAATGTTTCCACCATTGATGCCCAACCACCCTTTGCTCCTCTTCCTTTGGGGATGAAAATACTAAACCTCTTTCTCTCTAGATCCGCAACCCCCAGACGGAGAAAACAGCCCCCTCTGTTATAGTCGCGCATCAGCGAGTAATCCCTCCCATTCTCTTGCCACTTTCTTACCCATTTAACCATCCTCACGTCCTCGATGCTCAGGATCAGGCAATCGAGGACTATCCCAAGGCTTACCGGTCCAAGCCTAACCCACGATGAGATCCCTCCTTTCCTTTCCACGATTGTGGCTTGCAATCTACCTCTCCTCTCCTCCACCTCAACCTCAAACGTTTTCGATTCCACTCCGAAGCCACCCTTCCTGACATTCTTCCCAGGCCTCGCATGGCTCTCGCCCTCCACAATCTCTGTCACTCCCAGAGATTCCCGCTCGTCGCCGGCGTTGTCCCTTTCTCTCGCGCTCTTTCTCTCTCTAACTCTCTCTCTCTCCTCCATTTCGCTTTTTTAAATTTTGTATTTTTGATATAAGTAAAAACTATTCTTAAGTTATTTTACCCAACATTCGCAAAATGTTTATTGAATAAATCAGATTTAGTCACTAAGTCCGTATATCACACAGTAACACACCCACCAGGCAATGCAGAAGGCCAATAGGCCTCTTTGTTATCGTTCTTCTTCTCAATTCTGATAATGTACTACTAACTGCTTCAGCTGCTACACTGCCATGCTGATAATCCTTTTCATGAGCCAATTCCATTGCTTGGTTGTATAAGTGGCACAAGCCCACTCCAATATCAACCTCAGTCCAAACCTGCCTGTATGTATGTCAGCTCTAGCCTCCTTCTTCTTATCAGGTTTAATGGGTCTCATTCTTTTTGGGTATGAACACCAAGAAATTGCATTTTAAATTAAGAAATATGGTGCTCATTTGTTGGTTCAATTATCACTTCAAAGTCTTCCATGAATACAATTAGTCTTGGAGAAATTTCATCAAAGACATGCAGAAAGGAATACAAAACGCTTAACCATCGATTTATTTTCAGTGTTCCATGTTGTATTGATTGGTTCTTTTTTTTTTTTCTTTTTCTCTCTGTTTTTTTCTCGATCTTTTAACAGTTCAACTTCTGAATAAGCCTCCAATTCTTTGAATTATATTGTTCACTTTTGATCTCAAGGGGTCTGGTATGGTCATGATTTATAGTTTTAAGATGCATACAAACCGATTGATGAAATGGAGGTGAGAATTCTTTAAGTCTGTGCTGTTTATTGGTTTCCAATAATGTTTAAAATCCATTGGTGTTTGATCCAGGCCACAAATTTGAATCCAGGTAGTGCATATCAATAGAGTAGAAAATATAGGCATCCAAACACAACCTATTAATACTGTTCTGTTCTCGAGATTTACCCACTTATGGACCCAAGAAAACTAGTTTACCAAACATTTCTGAAAATTACGTTCTTATAGTTGTTTGCTACTGTAGTACAAGCAAATTGTGTTCATTATTCCTTTCAAAAGAAACCTATGGCAGGTATTTTATTGTGATTGTTTGAGTTTGTCAGTTTCATGAATGTGGTATCATGGTTGACTGTAATTGAAAATTGTTTGTGTAGATTATTGTGTTTTGGATTTGGTTGATCCACTTATGTATTTCATTATTGAGATGAAAATTACATGACTGTTTTAACCCTTGATTTGTTTTGTATAACTAGGGTTTCAAGATTGAGATCACTTAGAGCACTACAACAACAGATGGAAGTTCAGAAGTGTCTCTAAGCTTGCAAGCAAAGAAAGAGAATGCTTTTGCTGAGAACAAAGAGATCCAACCAACCGTATCAAATCCCTCAGAAGCTCACATTATTTCTCAACATTGCTTTTAAATCATCTGGCCAATCTCATCCATCTTTAGAAATCAGAAGTGAAATTGATAGAGTTACTAGAATCATTAACGACCATCCATTTCCAGATCACCCGCTCCATTCCACCCTCATTCAGCATGTTCCTAAGCATCTCCTTTCCAACACCTTTGTGGAGAATGTTCTTGGTCGCCTCTTTGCAGCCCATTCCAATGGTTTTAAAGCCTTCGAATTCTTCAAATTCTCGCTCCAACATTCTGAGTTCTGTCCAAGTTCAGATGCTTTTGAAAAGACACTCCACATTCTTACACGAATGCGCTACTTTGATAAAGCTTGGGAGTTGATGGAAGAAATTCAACTAACACACCCTTCCTTGCTCACCCTTAAATCGATGAGCATCATGCTGTCAAGGATTGCTAAATTCCAATCTTATGAAGATACCCTTGAAGCGTTTGGGAGGATGGAGAAGAACATATTCTTTGGGAGGGAGTTTGGTGCCAATGAGTTCAATGTACTCCTGCAAGCATTTTGCACGCAGAGACAAATGAAGGAGGCTCGATCTGTGTTTCACAAGATGCATTCTCGATTTTCTCCCAACACCAAAACCATGAATATCTTACTCTTGGGGTTCAAGGAATCTGGTGATGTCACTGCAGTGGAACTATTCTACCATGAGATGATTCGAAGAGGTTTCAAGCCAAATTCAGTGACCTATAATATCAGAATTGATGCATACTGCAAGAAAGGTTGTTTTGGTGATGGTTTGAGGCTTCTTGAAGAAATGGAAAAGGCTAATTGCCCTCCAACATTAGAAACAATTACTACTTTGATTCATGGAGCAGGGGTAGCTCAAAACATATCAAGGGCACGAGAACTATTCAATGAGATATCTACCAGAAATTTACAGCCTGATATTGGTGTTTATAACGCTTTCATGAGTTCACTCATCAGATCTAGAGAGGTGCAGTCTGCACTTTTGTTGATGGATGAGATGGAAGAAGAGGGTATTGGGCATGATAGCATGACCTATCACACCATGTTTCTTGGGTTGATGAGATCAAATGGCATTGAGGGTGTTTCCGAGCTCTATCACAAGATGATCAGGCAAAACTTTGTGCCAAAGACGCGAACAATAGTGATGCTAATGAAATGGTTCTGTCAAAATCAGCAGCTTGACTTGAGTTTAGATTTGTGGAGGTACCTGATAGATAGAGGATACTGCCCCCACAGCCATGCACTAGATCTTCTGGTAACAGGGCTATGCTCCCATGGAAGAGTGAAAGAGGCCGTAGAATGTGCAAAACAGACGTTGGAGAGAGGAAGGCCGATGAGCGAAGGGGTGTTTCGGATGCTGGAGAGGTACTTGGTAGAGGCAGGGGAGAGTGAGATGCTATGGAAGCTTGACCAGATGATAAAGAAATTACATACGGTTTTGCCTCCATCAAGAGGGCATGCCATTGGTCTTTCTAGCTCAAGCTTGGTTACTTAATTTGCTTTATATAAATGGGTTTTATCCATGGTGATCTGTTCTAATATATTTATGATTCTTGTTTCTCATCTGTTTCTTGAGGCATCTGATTACAGAGGGAAGGATATACAGATCTCAAATGAATTATGAATTCTTTTCACACTTTGTTCTCCCTTGCCCTTTCATACCAATCAATTTGAATTACATCAAAGTTTTCCTATTTACTTACCCCTTTAGTGGGAAAGCTTCTAAGTAAATCGTTTGGGTGTCTCATACTTTGAGAATGACATTTCCGAATTTGAATTTGAATTTTTAAATGTAATATAATAAAATAAAAAGAAACAAACAAATTTTCTAATATTGTTTGTAAAATAAGATCAAAAATATTTTTTTAAAATTATAAAATTTTAAATTCTTCATTCTACATAAAAAAGGAATTACATTAATATTGAACAGTTTTTTTCCTGCTTTCCCTTACTTTCCACAATCCATTGGGAGGCCAACTAAAACATGAAGATTTGGAGAAGTCATCTGGTAGAAGAAGCCGGTGGTTTCCCTCTTCCACCTACAAAATGGCAGCAAAAAGAATTCTTATGACAACACCTACATTACTCATTTTGACTTCAAATAAAATGTAGACTTAAACCAACATATTCATATTACAGGAAATGCACATTGATAGTGAGGCATTTAACCTACTCTCTGAAGCAAATCCCAGGTGATATGAGTCTACCCCTTAAGCTTACACCATTGAAATACTGGGAAAGCTTGAACTTGAAACCTCTACTTCATTGCTTTTAGGGGCACTACCAACCCTTGAGCTACATCCTCCTATGAACATACTAGTACCCTTCATTTAGTTCCTTAAAGAGAGGCAGTGACCCTAACAGAAGAATCACAGCCTCACCAGCAAGCTGATATTAAAGAAAGAGAAGTGATGATCACAGAGAAGGTACTATTGCAGCATTTACATGCAGACATGGATGCAAACTTTGTCCAACAGGGGCCTCTCGCTGCAGTTTTTAACCTCTTTCGGCAGGGGGTGAGGGGAATGTTTGAGAAGAGGTTCTTATTTGATATGTGAAAATAATTTCTGAAACATCTTTCTAAAAGCTTTTCTGCAGAATCATCTCAACTCCAGTGATACTTCCATGCCCAAAGCTATTCCATTTTAAGGTGCATCAATGCATAACCAAACATGCCATAAAGCTCTTTTAACAGTTAGAAGAAAGGGCCTTTAGAAAACCAAAAAGCTGAAATAAAGCATGACTCCTTATGATGTATTAAGACTATGTTTGGTTTTAGAAAATTTGAGGGAAAAAGCGAGGAAAGAAAATAGGGAGAAAAAATGGAAGGAAAAAAAGTGAAAAAAAAAATCTTTATATTCCACTTGAAACTCATTTCACTTGCTTTAACTTTTTTATATGAAGATTAAATAATTTGAAAATGTATTTCTAATTAATTTTAATTATAATTGATTTTTCTTTATATCTTTCATTGTAAAATCAAACATAATAAAATCATTTTCCTAAATATTTTTGTCTTCATTAATACTTTCTTGAAACCAAACATAGCATAAATGTCTATAGCAAAGAAACAAAGATCTATGGGAGAATTTTAACTAGTAAAGAAAATGAGGTTGCAACTAGGAACAATCTCCTACTTGATTTTCCTTTGTATTTTTCACTGTAAAATCAAACATAAGAAAATAATTTTCCTTAACATTTTTTCTTGAAACCAAACATAGCGTAAACGTTTATAGCAAAGAAACAAAGATCCATGGGGAGAATTTTAACGAGTAAAGAAATTGAGGTTGCAATTGGGAAGAATCTCCTACTCATGCAAACCATACAAGCAAACATAGGACTTGCCAGTTTCTACCCTCATGTCCCTTATCTGGAGGGAGTTTGGGCATACTCTTTCGCACTTACAACCATATAAAAAAGTACATACATATTTGTGTGCATAAACTATAATATCCCGTCTTTGGAGGATGTTGCACATTTGGTATATTGGATCTTGGACCTAAAAAAAAAACAGGCATGCCACATTTCTTTTAAATTGTATTCAGAGTCCACCTAAAAGACAAATAATCCGCTAGACATTTTACTAGATTCTCTATTATTAAAAAATTATCAGTATCTTCAATGTAAAAATTCAAAATGATAAGAATCCATGTTGAAAGAAAAATAATTAGCATAACCAGATCCCTCAATCAAGAATCAGGATATTGTCCATGCTCAAACTTGTGAAAACCCAGAAAGCCAAACACAGTATTATAGACTCTGTTACTGTCCCCATTGACTCTGTATTTGGCCAAACACAGTATTAGAAACCGTAAATTTTTTTCATTACATTATTCTTTCTTCTAGTGTGTGTGTGTGTTGTTTGTGTTGTGGGGTACAACTTCGTATGCCTTATTTTCTTTTCATGCCTATTATTTCTAATCCATGGCAGTGATGGCACAACTCTCTCATGTGATGCTTATGGTTGTGAAATGGACATCCATACAATGCGCCTCGGTGTATGGATCAAATCTTAAGGAGAAGAGATGGCAGGTGTTCTTCATCATCATACGTCAACCATGGGAAGCCCTCTGGGACTAGCAACTGGCTGCTGCAACCCCATGATATGGGCATGCCATAGCCTTCCAATGATTGCTTAGGCCATGTTTCGTCTCACACATGAACATTTATGTTACTTTTATGGGCCTTACACTTTTGTGGGTTTCATCCTATCACACCACCTAAACTATTCTAAGATTAACTCAGTTCAATGTAAATTCTAGAATGTTCAAAACAATAATACCACAACCTTCCATGAAAAAAAAATTGTTGGGTTTTCATCAAACTATTTGCATGCATCATTCAACACCAGATTTGCATGGCTTCTCACCAAAGAAACTGCATGCATTGTATAACACCAAACAAAACTCGAAATGATCTAAGATCTAAATAGGCTCAATAATGAATAAATCTTGGAAAACAAAAGGTTTGCCCCAACTCATGAAGAAATAAATAATTCAAGACAAACTGAAAATGTAGATACCTTCAACTTCCAAATCATATTGGGACTCCGAAGATTTCTGAACTTGAAACAAAAGGCAAGCCTTGCTTATGAAAATCTGCAGTCATCAGTTAGCATTAGGGTTAGGGTAAGGTATGAGAGAGAAAGAGAGTCATTAGGGCTGGAAAGGGGAAGGAGGTGAGATGGGGTAGAGAGAATGTGAGAGAAACTAGTCTACCTATAGTCATATGCAAGAGAGACAGAGATTGAGGCAACATTGTAGACAGAGATGCATATCCTCTCATGACATGATGGTTTTTTGAAGCACCACCTAGTTGGTATAATTTGAAATCCAAGGATTTCAGGATCTCAAACCCATCAGCAGATTTATGTGAAATCGAAAATCTGTAGATTAAATGACCATTAGCCCTCAAACACAAATATCAATGTTCAGATGCACCATAAAAGAAAAAAGTACCTGTAGTTTGCCGTACGTGGACCAAACTGAGAACTGTAGAAGCAAGAACATGACCTGCACATATAAAAAACCCAAAACAACATTTTTTTTACCAGAATCAAATTAAATGGAATTTCAGAAATGTATAAACACCCAAACTGATATTGCTTCATTGCATGGACTTTCTCGATACCTGTACATGTGATAGAACTACTGAAATCCCAAGCTGCTTGCGAAATTAGCCAGGAGATGGATTGATCTTACATAAATCTGGATCGATCTTGGAAGAGTGCATAAAAAATACCTAGTCAAAAATGTTGTTGTCCAAGCCTCCCTAACTATTTAAAAAAACATTTCAAGAAAAGCAATAATTTGAAAACTCAATTGATTCAATTTCATCCACCTACAACCTCAACCACATACCTTGGTCTCTAAGCACTTTCAACATCTTGATCTTCATTAAGCAAGTAGTCCGTGGAAGGATTCAGAAGACCCAAGTTGGGAGACATTTAGGAAATTTGTCCAGAATAGCCAACCTAGTTGAAACATTCATGATAACCATTACAATAAATTGTCAAGTAAAGGAAAAATGAAAATAAATTTCCATCAATTTCTCAATGAAAAGTTGCTTTTTTGTGCATTTTTCTTCTTCCAAAATGAGATACTCTATTGAAGGACTATAGCAAGTAATGAAATGATTTTGACAGTAATTGAAATCACCCATTTCAAGTTTATTTTAGGAGAAGATGCAAGGGATGAGAGGGATTCCTATTTACAACAAATTAGAATTCTAGTTCTTTTCAAAATAAGGACTCCAATTCTAATCACTTTGGCTATTTCTTTTCTTTTTTTCCCCTTCCTTTTTTTTTTTTTTTTTTAATTCTCATCCAATTCCCTTGTTATTTATATTGTTCTTCCTCTTACAAAAATGGAAAAAAACATGCTTCTACTGTCCTACATCAGTTGCAATTTTATTGATTAAATACAAATGAGTTAAGTAAGATATGTACGACATCATTGGCTATTCCATGAGAGTATGCTTGTGAAAAATCTAACGAATGTGAACACATACAAGTCCTTAAATTTTGTACACTGTTGCACATAAGCCATCATGCTTTTAAACTTCAAACTAACTTATAGAAGTTGATTAACTACACTTCAAATATTTGTCTCCTTGAACTAAATTCAAGCTATAGTTTTAAAGCCTAAAACTCAACTACTTAGTTCAATAATAAAATAAGTATGATTTAGTGAATGGGTGCTAGGGCCAACCTGACCAGTTTGGTGACTGGGGAAGGATCTTTGTGGGCTTTCCTTCCTATGGAACTCCTCTATCTAATAGACTTGCATGAGAACTTTGGCCCTGTTGACAGTTTTTAAGTATTAGAGTCTTTGCAAATGAGTAAGGAACACATGATGAATGAGAACATACCTAGATTAAAAGACAAGAGAAAGCTTTAAGCAAATGTATAACATATATACCTCAAGGCAGTAATTGCAAGGCTTCTTGTCTACTGAAAAAGGAGAAAACTACAATGCTGGTAAAAGAAGCCAATAGTACTACAGCTTTCCTAACAGCCTGTATCCATATCCAAAAGCATCTGCTTTGTCTTTCTATTAGCCTCCAGTAGCTCCCCCCTCGAACAGAGCGAAGCAATTAGAGAATAGTAGGATTCGAAGTCAGGTACTCTAGATCCTTTCTCAAAATTATCATAATCATCAACCACCATCTCTACTTTTTTCACATTAGACAGTCCAACATCCAAATCTGTTTCATGACTTAAGCTTGATTGCTTCGAAGAAACAGCACCAAAAGCCACCCCTTCATAAATCTTTTCTTCTTTTTCTGCTCTATTTTGAGGTCTACATCTTCTCCCTATTGGGAAAAATATAGATCCAACTTCATTAAGGACAGTCACAGCCTCCTGGATACTTCCTTGCTCGCATAAAGAGATAATAAAACTTTCTACTGACTCTGTTTCATTCTCAGTGTCAATTCTGTTTATCAGCTCCAAAACAGAGCGTGTTTGAAGCATCTCTCTCAAGATGCCCTGGGCCTCTTCCATCCTGCCCTTAGCACATAGACCTCTTACTAAATACATGAAACCCAAGAAGTCAGGTAAAATATCTTTCTTTTTGAACTCAAAAAAGAATCCAAGAGCCCCTTCCATGTCACCTTTATGGCAATAGCCATTAATCATGGCACTTACTGTGAACTCATCAGGCTTAATGCATCTTGCCTTTAAATCAAAAAGAAGGTTTAAGGCTTCCTCCATGTTACCAAACTTGCAATAGCCATCAATCAATGAGTTGTAAACACGTACATTTGGGTTAAAGCCCTTAATGACCATCTTCTCAAACAACTGCTTTGCATCTAGCAAACACCCTTCTTTACATAAACTATCAATCAATGTAGTATATGTAATTTCAGATGGAACCAAATCAATTTTCTCTAATGATCCAAATAGTCTAAATGCTTGAACAAGACAACCTTGGCGGCACAACCCATTTATAACTGAATTATAAGCATAAATATTAAGAGCAATGCCCTTCTTTTTGACAAAAGCGCATAGATCTAAGGCCTTGTCAAGATGCCCTTCCTTGCAAAGGACATCAATCATAATTGAGTAACCAACTAAATCCATAACAGGTAAGTTCTCTTCAGCACCAATGACAAGTTTATATGCATCCAGAATTCTACCATTTTTTTTAAGTGACTTGAGTACAGAAACAGGAAAAGCAACAGCTGAAGTGTTCACTTGCATATTAGTAAGAAAGAAAAGGGCTTTATCAGCATCCTTCATGCACATGTAAGGTACCAGTACTTTGCACACCCTAGGTTCATCTATGCCATATTCTTTCACAAAGATGTTCAAGAAAGGCCAACCTAGTCCCTTTTGATCATCACTTATAAGTCCTTTTAAAATCGAATAGTAAGACCTGCTTGTAACAACTGATCCTTTCCTTCTCATTCTCATGTATACTTCGCATGCAGCCAGGGAAAAATCCCTCTTGCACAAAAAACAAATAGCACTGTTAGTTATAGTATCAAATGCTTCTGGTCCCAAATTCTCAATTCTGTGAACAAACTTCAGGACTCCCTCTGCACTTTGTTCTTCAAAACTTGCTTAATCAATGAGGTATATGTGCCTGAAACCAATTCTAAGCCTTTCTCATTGAGTTCAATAAAAACCTCAATGGCCATATCTACCATGCCTTTCCTGCACAGCCCATAAATCATACACTTGTAGCATGAAACTGAAGAAATTGATGTCTCCCTAAACTCATCAAATATCTCAAGTGCCTCTTCTATTCTACCCACTCTACAATACCCACTAATCATTGTACAATAAGTAACAGAATCTGCAACCAAATCCATTCCCAACATTCCTTTATAGAATGCATAAGCGTCTTCAAGTGCCCCCACCATAAGCAAAGCTTTGATAATTGTGTTACACATAACAAGATCAATACAAACTCCATCTTCTTCCAATCTCCTTTTTGTTTCCAGAATCCCCTTTACATTCTCTTCTTCAATGTATCCATGCAACAAAGTACTGAATGTAACAGCATCTCCAGCAATACCCTTCGAGACCTCATCAGCCTCAGATGTTCTTCCTGCTTTACACAGTCCATTAATAATAGAATTGTATGTAACAATGCTTGGACTAATCCCCCTCTTCTCCATATCCTCAAGCAGACCAAAAACACAATCTATATCTCCCCTTGTACAAAACCCATCAATCAAAGTCACATACATAAATTCATCCACTTCAATCCCTAAATTTTCCACCATCTTGAACAAGGTATACGATTCATCTAATTTACCTTTCTTGCAAAACCCCAGCATTATGGCTGTATAAGTCACCAAATTGGGCTTCAACCCATCTTTCTTCATCTTTTCTAAAAACCCAATTGCCTTCTCCACATACCCTTCCCTAGAAAACCCATCTATGAGTATAGTATAGCTTACAGTATCCGGGGCTATTCCTTTTTCGATCATTTCTTTATGTTTCCGTATGGCCTCCACTAAAACCCCTTCCCTAAAGTACCCACAAATCCAACTACTATAAAACACAACATCAAACACCAATCCTTCCCTCTCCATCCAAGATACCAAATCAGAAACCTCCCTAACTCTCCCCAACTGAAAAAGAGCACCCAGTAGTGCAGTACAAGTTGCGATATTCGGCCGCAAAACCCGCGAATTCACGGCATTCTCAAAGAACCCTAAAGCCAGTTGTGGCTTAGAAATCTTACAAAACCCAGAAATTACAGAGCTAGAAACAAAATTCCCAAATGGGTACCTGACTTTGTCATGTGTCATCAACTCCAACACCTCAATTGCTCTACTCATCTTCCCCTGAGAGGTGAAACTGTGAATGAGTGAATGAAAAGTGAAGGAAGAAGGGAGTATACCGAGATTTGTCAAGCAATCTTGCAATAGTAGCAGCGCCTTTTCAGGGTCTTTGAGCTTCACACAGAGGCCTCGAATGAGAGAGTCCCATTTGCGATTCTTGTTTAGAAAATTGTGGGTTTGAAATCTGGCCATCTGGGTTGTGATATTGATTCAACAGCCCATGAGAAGTTCGAGTCTCTGACTTCCTTTGATTTGGGACACTCTTTCTTTTCCGTTCTCGTTGAAGGACTCTCGTGCGGCGGTATAGTCTTGACTATCGGCAAACAATACTGATGTAAATGTGATTAAAAAGGTTGAAAATTGAAACTTTAAAAAAATGATTAGAAAAAAGTAAGTTTACATTTTATTTCAAGGAAGAAAAACAAAGATCTCATCCTTAGATAATATGAAAGAAAAAAAAAAGTGAGAAAGGGAGAGGATATGCAACTAGGGCTTGTTTCACAACAATTTTGAGAGGTTTTTTAAAAACAGATTTGAAAACTCAAATATTAAAAATGGTTTTCTTGGCTATTTTCTATGAAGTTATTGTATATTTATCTATACTACAATTTTTTTTTAAAAGATATTATCCATTCTTTCAATTGATGCTTAGAACACTCAATAAAATTTTGTATTGAGTGTAACATTTCTTATGGTCTGGACAACTATCCTCACATAAAAAGTTAGTGTTGGGTACATATCTTCATCATTCAAGCTTTTACAGAGTTGAAATCCTTGTTAAGAATTAAAAATATGGTTAGTGGCCCTGAATTCTATTTACCAAGGATTGATGGAACCAATGCTAAGCAAAATTCAATAAAAAGTGAATGAAACTTACCTTCTTTTTTCTTTAGATAGTCAAGGCATTCCTTTTTTCAATGACCTTTCTTGCCACAAAGGAAGTATTTACCCTTTTTTTTTGCTCTTTCTCTTCCCAGGGCCTTTCTTGTTTGGTGTTTTCATTTTTATTATCCTTCTTCTTCTTGTTAAAAGAACTTGAAGAACCTTGACTCCTATGAACACCTCTTTGATCTTTAAGAATATCCTCAACCATATATTCTCTCATCAACTCTAGCAAGTTCAACAAAATCTTATTCATAAAATAGTTGAGTTTAAGTCGCTAGAAAGAATCCGATAAGGTCTCTAAGATTATGTCAACCTTGGTTTCACCATTAATTTAAGCTTCAAGGGTCTTCATCTCATTAAAGAGTTTAATCATACCAACCATATGATCTCTAATGAGAGTTCTTTCTATCATCTTAGTACTCATAATAGTCTTGAGGGCAATTTTTGTAGTTGACTTGTTCCTATCACCAAACATATTTTACAAACTAAAGAGAATAGTCATAGGTAATGACGTGAAAAATGCCTTATTATTGCAACACATTGTTCAAGACCCAAGAATAATACACATGGCCTTCTTATTCACTTTATGCCACTTTTGATGAGCATTTTTTTCTTTCTACAAGGAATATTCATTGAGAACGATTGGAGTAAACTTTAAGTTGCCCATTTTATCTCCTTTAATGTGAGCATTATATCCAAATTTCTTTTCCAATGAATATAATTAGGCTCAATTAATTTATTCAAAGTGAGAATAAAAGTAATTGGATTGTAAGACATGATTCTTGTCACAATGGAAATAAACCATTCATTAATTTAATTGAGCATCCAAGGTAGTTGGTAAATTTAGCAATAATGTAATGCTCTTTAATTACTACATATATATATATGAGAATCCTAGTGTCATTAGGATCAAACCCACAAAGGGGTATTTATAGGCTTCTGATAGGCTTAAGTGGCTTGAGCCTACCTTGGGCTTGAGTCACTTAATCTAACTTAAAAAAATCTTAATTAATTAATTAGCTCATTCTAGAGATGTCGATTACTAACTCTTATAAACCTTGTGTATTGACCAAAATGCTCTTATGCACATAAGTGAACCAAAAACCAATCCAATACCTCATACAAGAAAATGAGCTCAAGCGAGAACCACTGAAACCCATAGAAAAGTACTAGCTCACACAAAATCTAATTTTAAACTTGACTCATCATCCCACTATAAAGAGTCAATTGCATTTCAATACCTTCTGTAAATAATAACAAGACACAAGGTGTTCAAGTGTGTGACCTTCTATCCACCATATATAGTCTCCTTATGAATTTGTGTGCATAATCTAATAAAGTAAATGCTATCAACCTCTTAAGATTACCTCTACCATCCTTGAGTTACAAATCCTCTTATTGTCTATCAACTAACATGTCCTACCTCACAAAAAGTTTATATTAAGTTCCACTTAAGGAACTATTATGATCATAGTTTACTTGAACACATTTCCTTAGAATCACCCAAAGGGACATATCGTCTCAAAGTTTATGAAATATCATGGTGCTTTTATTGAAAATACCTGTTGCAACAAGTTTTCATCAATAGTGATCCAATCCATAGGGAATATATGATCACTTTAGGATCTCATCTGTAGGTTAAAACAACTATTATCTTTGGTACAAGTTCAATATTCTCTTAAAGTTAAAAGATAATACAATATAGCAACTTGGTACGATCATAACTACCTAATAGCCTTGTTAGAAATATTAGGCTAATTCAACCTATGGTAATCACCCTAAAGGGGGGAGGGGTGAATAGGGTGATGGTCTCTTTTTAAAAATTTAAACTATGTGAATGTAAGAGACAATTATATGCAAGTATATAATAAACAATATAAAGACAATTGCATATAAATTAAAAGAGTAGGGAAGAGAGAATGCAAACACAATATTAAATAGTGGTTCGGCGCAACCAGGCCTACATCCACTCTCCTCTAGCTTCAATCCCAAGCTTGAGGTTCCACTAATTCAAGGCTTCCAAACCAAGCCTTCAAGTAATACAATTGGATTATGGTTCCAATCCACCCTCTTGAACTTTTGGCTCCAAGCACCCTTTACAATCCTCAAGAGATACCCACTCTTGAACAACCTTTCAAATGATACCCCACACTTGAGAGTTTTTCTCTCAAAGATATACAAATAATTGATCTCACAAAATCCTAGTACAAAAACTTTAAGCGCAAATAATACAAGAAAACTAGGATTGAAAGGTGCACTAAAGATATACAAGTTTTAGAACAATGGTGCACTCAAAAACACTCTTCCAAGGCTTAAATATATTCAAGAAAGGTTTGGGAAGGTTAAATTCTTTAAACAATGAAGATTGGAGCCTTTTTATAGAAGAAAAAAGTCAAACTAGCTTTTTGGGGTTCGACCAGTCGAGCTGGGGGTCGACCGGTTGACTAACCGTTAACATTTAATACTTGGCAGGTGACCGTTGGACCTTGACCAGACCTCAACCGGACCTCAATCGGTTGAGGTTCAACCTTGACCGGTTGAACAACCGTTCTGGAAGAAAGAAAAAGTTTTTTGCACCCTCAACCGGTTGAGCCGGGGGTCAACCGATTACTGTTCATCTGGTTCAACCGGTTGAGCCATTTTTGGCTTAACAACCAACTTTTTCAACTTAAAACCTTTTAAACAAGTTTGAAAAACATTTGACACAAGGTTTTAGTTGAAAACAAAAAATCATCCAATTTTAAAAGGATTTAAAATGAAATAACTCTTGGATGATTTTGGTGCATAAGTAAAAAATGTAATGCATGAAAAAACCTAGTGCACTAACAACCTTACAAAAAGATCTTATGAAGCTTGGGTCTTGAAAAACACTTCTCTTTGAGGTGGTCTTCTTTTTCATGATTTCTCCTTAGCTTGATTTGTCTTTGTGATTGCCACTTTGGAAATCGTCTTGCCTAATCACACTTGAAATATAATCATTAGTTCTAAACCTTGTTTTGTTGTCATCAAAATCGAGATTAACCAAACCTTGGTTTCACAAGTCTAATGTCATGACTCACCTAAAGTCTTATCCAATGTGTAATTATAAACCATCCATTTTTTCATTGTAGCACATTTCATCATACTTGTTACCTCTCGCCTTGCGTCTACATGTAGTATACGCATAGGATCCCCATTCTACTTAGCAATTCATCACGCTCTTTAATGGTTCGTGTTACTCGACTTTGGAACTGACTCTTAGGCCACCTTTAGAGACCTTTTAGAAGGAGCTTTTAGATTTACAATGTGACTTTAGAGGCATCCTAGGTTTCCTTAAAGTTTTGTTGTGTTCAGAGCCCGTACGAGCCCTTTGTATGCTACCCAGGACCTTTTTTAGCTAAGCTTCAACAATTAATATACACATCATTATGGTGCAAAGTTAAGTAACTAAAGCAAAGGCTAATGAAAATAGCTTATCGTAGATATGGACAAGTTCCTATCGTCATGTAAAACACTTACTTGATCTTTAACCATGGCAAGTATGTTTAATGGGTATGAGTTAGAAATCCTAAAGAAAACGTGAGCATTAGGCTCATTGAAGTGCTTAGTCATCCACTTCCAATTACAGATAACCATCAAAGGGGTATTAAATTGAGTTAGATGGACAAATGCATGCTAAAATATTCTATCAGCCACATATAGACATAATAGATGAGAAAGGTTGCATCACACTTGCTCATTAAACTTAATGAAGAAATATTCTTAACCCGTTATAGATTTTAGCTAGCACAAGTACCTACTAGGAATCCTAGATTGCTCCATTCTCTAGCCTTAGATCAATATGGTGAATTCATATTATCCTAGGCTCTCTAGAGTAATGGAAAAATAATGGCAATTAAAACCATTCAAAGAACTAGATCTAAAGAAAAGTGAACTCATACATGCGATCGAGATATTCCCAAATCAAATCTAATATGAAAAAATATCAAATTTGTGGTAGTCATCATTGATCTTGTCTACCTAATGACCTACCATCCAATCTCTCTTTTCACAGATCTAGGCACACAAAAAAGGGTGAGCTTCTCTTTCTCTTTGGAGGATGACTAAGGCTTCTGTCTAAAAAACTCTCTCTGAAAGGTAAAAGGCAAAGTCTAAATCCTAAATCCTTAAAGGGGTTTATATAAGGTTTCTTTTGAGCTTAAGTGGCTTGAGCCCAAATTGGGCTTAGGTCACCTAATCTAACCCACTTGGGTTTTAATTAATTAATTACCCTTATTAGGTTACAATTAATTAATTAGTCCAATCCAAAAAGACTATTCATAAAATTTAGTGCAACCTTACGCTTTTACCAAAATACCCTTATACACTCTTATGAATAAAAAAATCCAAACCTCTCAAATAAAATGTGTCACTATGAAATAGAAGCTCAAGTAAGGATCACTAGGACTCATAGGAAAATATTGGTTCCCTTATAATCCGATTATGAAATTGATTTAATACTCTACTAAAAAGAGTCAATTCACTCAAATATTCAATGAAATTACAACAAGGCAAAGTTCAGGTTTATAACCTACTATCCACCACATGTAAACCCCTCATGAACTAGTGTTTGTAATCTAACAAAGTAGTGTTATCAACCTATCAAGATTACTTTTCTAACCCTTGAGTTATAAATCCTCCTATTATGTGATCAATTGATATCCTCTAACTCACGGAGAACATATGTCAAATTCCACTAAATGAATTGGTATGACCATAGTCTTTTTTATCACATTTCCTTCATATCACCCTGTAAAACAAAACTAATTTAATTTAGGAAAACACCCAAGCGGGGTGGAGAAGGGGGTGAATTGGGTGATTGATACCTTTTAAAAAATAACTTTAATCAAGCAACAATTGAAGTAATTTAATAAATAGAAAAAGAAAGAGAAATTCAAACTCTTTTTGTATTGGTTTGACAACTTTGCCTACATCCATTCTTCTCAATCTCCTTTTCGAGTGAGGGCTCTACTAACTAAGGCTTCAAACTAAGCCTAATAAAACTTATACAATTAGATTCAATGGCTCTAATAGGCTTTATGAATCCTTTCAAGTTCAATGCCAATTTGAAGCTCTAAACACTCAACCTTTTACTACTAAAGAATGTTTAACAACTCTCAACTTAGCTCAATATTAACTCAATACAATGGAAGCTAAGATGAAAATAAATGGGTGCACTAAATGATTTTCAAGTGAAAAAAATAAGTGAACTTGAGTTTAAGAGTTCCGAAAGAGAGAAATGAGTAGGTAAGCAATTCAATGCAAATATTCTCTCGTCAATAAATGCATAAGAACTCTCAATATATAGAAAACCAATCTCGAGCACCCCATTTTATAGACATCAGCCTCAATCAATTGGGCATTAGTTTAACTAATTGAGTAGCCATTGGGTATTTAATGCATTGTAGGTGATTGTTGATCATTTTTTAGCTTCAATTAACCCTCGATTGAGAAAGATTGAACCTCTACCAAGAACACTGAGATTTTAGAAAAGAGAGAAAAACTTTTAGAGGCTTATCCAGACCTTAATTAGGAGCACCTAATTGATTGAACTGGTTCTAGGATGGGTTTGAGTGATTAAGCCAAAATTAGCCCAAAAGCTTCTCTTCTTCAATCTAAAGCTTCCCAAAACTTAGGCAACTCAATTAGAAACATATGTAAGTCAATTTTGAGAGAATTTAGCCTAAGGTTTCAAAGATTAACTCATATTCATTCAATTAATAAACCTTTAAGCTCATTTTTATGAAAATTGAGTAAGAATGAATGCATGAAAAACACTTTCATCCTAAGTGCACCTAAAGGATTCATCTTCCAAATATATCCTACACTTAACAAGTCTTTAGGCATCCAAGTCTTCATGTTCTTTAAACCATTTTTTTTTTCACAAACTTGAGCTTTTTATGTATTTTCTCAATAAAACCTGAAACTTTTACTCGATTAAACATGTTAATTCACTTAACGATGTTTTGTTATTATTAAAACATGTTTAAGAGAACTTTTGGGCTAACATGCCTAATGGGCATATTGTCTTAATATCATGAGATATCTAGCAAGAATACTTGTTGCTACCAACCTCCATCAACAGTAACCCAATCTATAAAGATATATGACTACATTAAGGTTTCGCTCATAGGTCAAAGCCTCCTGTTGACTCCAGCACATGCTTAATATCTTCTCAAGGTTTATTTTCTATGCAATATAGTAGTTTGGTGAATCATAATAATTAATAGTCTTACGTCATAACTTACCATAAGTCATATCCAATGTGTAACCCTACACACTAGTGCACTTACCATGGGAACCCCATCCTTACAGCCAAGATAAGTCATCCCTCCAATTAGGATGTAAAGCACTACAATCTTTATTGGATTGGTCAAATTCATGAACTGATTTTGAACGACTTTTCATCTTGTAAGAAAACCATGACTTAAATCTTTTATACCACTCCTAATGCACCCAAGTTATGTACAATGCAAGTGATATTGATATGAATGCTCAAATAACCAATTAATGCATAATGAATAATAAAAGGAAATAAAAACATAAATAATAAATTTATTAATGAATTTAAAATCCATTACATCATGTTATACTTTTTAGGGCTCTATCCTAACAACACCACTATGCAAAAGGATTACCCATGACCCATCATAGTTGTAACCTTAAAGATGTTTCATCGAATAAGGCCCACATCCTTGTTAGGTAAGGCAAACTTACATAATGAACATGACAAGAACACTACCAAATAAATATCTTCTTTAATGTCTACTCTAACTTTTAGCTTGATGAAAATAGTTTTCCCTTTTTGAGACCTCTTATAAGTTTTATCAATAAAGTCAATAAGATTAAAGGTTTTTTAGGGTGCTTCTTTATTTTATTATTAGTCATAGTGGGAGGCTTCTAATACTTGGCAGGTCCCTTAACCCAAAACTTCACCTAGTCCTCAATAGTAACTTGAATTTTGTCATCTATCTTGTGATTTTGTAAATGAAAGGCAAGGAGTATTCACAAGTATGAGGAAGGATGAATTTATTAGTCTTGTCTACAACAATTAACTCCTTAGTAGAGGGGACAACTTCACCATAAAATAAGCCTTAAATAGAAAGAACTCCTATTTAACGTAGGTCCCATAAAGAGATTATTAAGGAATGGTATAAACTAGAGTATGAATTATTTATTCAAGAAGATGGAAAAACTCCATTTTTACTTGTTTATAGACTTTGGTAATGGTTTATTCCCTTCCATTTATGTTGGTAGGTGAATTTTCATTCTCCAAAGGTTTATTTTATTTACCATCTTATTTAGAATAAAAACTAAAAATTTTAATAAAAATATTACGTCTCTAATTTGCCTATGTTTCCTTTTCATATAAATTGCCACTTGTAATACCTAAAATATGCAACATCACCTTAAACAAGAGGTAACAATGAAAGAAATATGAGATTTTTATATTCAAATTTGGTTGAAGTTAAAAGGTTTGAAATTCTTATGAATTTTTATTTTTAAAGGGTGTTTATTTGTTTTTTAGTTTTTTACCGAAATAATTTACTTTTAGACTTTAAGTTGTTATTTTTCTATTTTTGTGTAACTTATTATAATTTTTTAGTTCAATAGAAAAAGTCAAAATATTTAACTTTTTCTAAATAAAAAAAGTAATATGTTGATTTTTTTATTTTTACTTTTTAACCGTTTAATAGAAAATAAAATATTACAAAAACCAACAACTATTTAGAATTAAGTAAAAAAAAGAAACATCGTCTTAATCTTAAAATAAGTAATAGTTATAATTAAAAATTTAAAAACAAATCATGTAAAATTTAATACTCTTATTTTGGTTAACATAATGTTTTAATAAAAAAAATGCTAGGAAATATTTTTTTTAATATTTTTTTTATGGAGGGATTAGAAAGAATAGGAATTGATAATGGTAAATTTTTTTAAATTAAAACAAATAGGAAAAGAATAAGAAAGAAAATAAGGAATAGGAAAATGAGTGTCCTTGTATACATTGCATTTTACAAAAATAAAAAATAAAAAAATTTACCTTAATTTTTAAAATTACTTTAAGGAATTTTGTTACCTAAATTTTTGAAACCATTTTTAAAAATAAATCTCTATGAGTTTTTTATATCTTATATAAAAATTAATAATATTTTTAATATTGGAAACAACAAACAAAAAAAAATTGTATATAAATATTAAGTCATTGAATAGAAAAAGATTCTTTTCATAAACAGCCAACATGTACCAAGAAATTACACCACTGAACCACCAATGCTTGATTTGTCAAGCCTGATGACAACACCATAAGATAAAAATGTCACTAAAGCTACCAGCAAAATCATATATCAAAATATCCATTTTGGAGATATTTTAATGAATTAAAATCACTTTTGAAATCCATGATCTGATTTAAAGCTTCTCCAACCACCTGTAAATGTCGTTCCACAACCGTTTTCAAAAATAATTTTCTGTTCTCCAAAATTAAAAAAAAAAAAATGTTTAAAATAAATAAATTGTTTCAATTTTCTATGCTACATTCAAAGAATGTTTTTTAATTATTTTTTAAAAATAATTATATAAATATCAAGAAACGATTAAAAATAAAACATTAGATATAAAAATTATTTCTAAAATATATGTTAAAAATATTTTAAGGGTCTCTTTGATAATTGTTTTATGTTCTCTAGAACAAAAAAACGCAAGGTGTGGAGAACAGGCCCTCTTTACATTTTTTGGACGATTTGAAAGGCAAGAAATAGATTGGCTTTTAAGGATGATACATTGTCAATCCAGAGACTCAAATACTCGTTTGTTCTTTCTCTTTGATCAAAGGCCAAGTTATTTATAGTTGATTGTCCTTTAACTGTAGTTATAAGATCTAATCAAGGTTAGGTTTTAACTAAGTTTTATTGATTGGTTGGGTTCTAACTAAGGTTGTTTGTTGGTCCAGTTAAGTGTTTTTCTTCTTTTTTTTGCTATTTTGGTGGTGGGTGTATAGGTATTGTATACCTTGAGTCACTTTTTTGACATCTCTTTTTATATAAGATATTTTTTTACTTATATAAAAAAAAAAAAGTTCTCTAGAACAAAAAAACAGGAAAACATATTTGACAACAAAAAAATTGCTTTCTATTTTGTTTTGTTAAGACAAAAAATAAAGTATTTTCACAAATTAAAAATATTTCAAATTTTCAAACAAACTTTTGTTTTATAGAACGTTTGACAATAATTTTAAAAAAACTATTTTTAAAAATCGTTTTTTAGATCTGTTTTCAAAAATAGCTATTAAACATATTCTAAGTTTTCAAAATAAATTTTTATTTTATAAAATATTATAGAACAATTTCAAAAAATGTTTTTGAAAATAGTTACCAAACATATCATATCATTATGTTCAATTTTATTTTATTTTATTTTTTACTTTTTTAAAAAAGGTGTCATTTCTAAAAAATAATTTTAATATTAATATTCCTACTTACATCTTAATTGCTTTTACATAGATTGGATAACCCTAAATTTTGATTATTTGAATATAATTTAAATTAATGTAACCAAATGTCAAAATCAAAGTATTAATCAATACAAACCCGCATATTAGAATAATGGAAACAGGTGAACGCTATTGCTTTTTATCATGCGTTCTACACCTTCAATCATTTCACCGACATATCATCTCGAATCATTCCGACATTCAGATTTCTATCATTAGGAATGGCTTAAACCCGCAGCTTTTAACTCTGCTTACAACGTTATTTCTTCAATTCCATTGCCTTCAAATTAGAATAACTTATTTTTAGTCAGCCATGAGCTTAAAAAAAGCCCTTTTGGGTGGGGGACGGCACGGTGTCCGTGACTGAAGGGGAACGAGATCCAGTGTGTCCTCCCGTTTGGAGACCGCACTTCCTTAACCGTTTACGGGGCCTGTGTTTCTTTACTCTGTGGGGGAGAGTCTGTCTGAGCGAGTGTTTTGCTTTCCACACTCTTCTTTTCACTGCATTAACTGCTTCCAACTCGATTCCACAGTCTCATCTGAGTGGTACAAAATGCACCCCATTCTGGCTGAGGGGCGGCATCTCCGATCTCGCCGCTGCTTCTAGTGTTTCGCTTCTGTTTTTTCTCAGCCCTAATACAGTATGCACGGTTACAGCCGGCTTGGCATCAGCCGCTCCAATGGCGGCGTGTTGTCTCCGCCGTCATCGCCTCGGTTCCGCCATGGCCGGACCAAGACCGGCGGCGGTGGGGGGTTCGGTGCCGGGGGAGGAGGAGGAGGCGGCGGAGGCCGTGGTCAGAAGCTGCATAGTTTTGTGGAGCGGGTGATGTTTGTTGTTGTGTCGGCGGTTTTCCGGCGTCGAGGCTTGCTGTTGTTTGCGCCGGTGTTGTACATTTCGGGAATGTTGTTGTATATGGGATCTTTGAGCTTCGATGGTGGCGGCGGGGGCGGCGGAGGCGGCGGCGGTGGAGCTGAGGCTCACCCGCCGGGATCGGTGTATAGGAGTCCTGAGGTTTTCGAGAAGTTGTGGGCTTTTATGGAGGACGAGAGCAATAGAAGCCACAATGCGGTACTGATTCTTCTCTTTTCTAGATTCTATTCAGAGTGATACAAAGCTCAGAAATTGAGGCTGTTTGGTTACCTGCAAAATTGCCCAGAGTTTAGATCATAAAGCAATTAAAGTATGTTAGCTGAGCACTGTTAGCATTTTTAGAAACACTTTTCTTGCTTCAAAGGAGAAAGGGAAATAATTTCTATTGTTAACTAGACAGCATCTTTGCATTTTCAATGTCTTTATTTATTTATTTATTTATTGGTTTAATTTTAGCTTTTGGAAGCAAGCAAAACTTTCAAAATGCTAATTGAACAATGCCCTAGTTTTTGATTGCTGGGTTTATATATTATATGAGATTTGGTTCAAAGATGATTAGTATTTTTGAAGTTAGAGTGATAGACAACTTCAATTAGGATGACAACAGAAAAGGGTTTAAGATTAATGTGTGCGAGGCATTGTTCTGAAAGTTACTACACCAGGATTTTTTTAAGCATTCGAGAATGACAATTGCCGTATTCATGAATGTTTTTAAGATTGTACTAGGAATTGTGGAGAAAGCTTTTGATCACATTGAAGGATCAAGGGCTCTTCCAAAGATGTTGGGATGAGTATAATTTCTTTCTTTCAATAATTTTTAACCAACAACTTCCATAGCAATCAATGAAGAACTGATGGTTTTTCATCTCAAGCCCCTCTACCATAACCATTTTCACATCAGATCCAGCATAGTAGACATGCCCATCTTCATTTAATGTAAAAAACCCCCTGCTGGTTGCCTCCACCCTATAAAATAACAACATCACCATGGCAGAAGACCATTATTTCCTCCAGTTTGTAAGCTCACCCAGCAACTCTCCATTTTAGAGAATTAACATTAGAAGGATGAGGAAAACTCTCCTTAAAAAATCTCCTTCTTTTTGTGTTTGAGTGGGAAGAGAGTGATTGTGGAGGAGGAGGATAGGGTGAGGTGGGTGGAATCAAAGGATGGCATTTTTTCGGTCAAGCCTCTTTACAAAGCCTTAGAGCCAGACTCAACAGGGTGTTTCCCAATGAAGATAATATGGAACTCTAGTGTGCAACCAAAAGCCTTTTTTGTATATTTACCTTGGTTTGAGTCTAAATTGTTTATAAAAGATGGTCCTTCGACGCTAATTGATTTCATTGACTGGGTGGGTTCTTGTTGAGGGAAATGTTGTTTTTTTGTATATCTTATTGGACAGTTTTTTGTTTCAGTTGTAAGAGGGTGAGTGTCTTTTTCTTGTACATCTTAAGCCCCTATTTGGGCACCTTCTCATAATACAATTCTCTTACTTATAAAAAAAAATTAGAAACTCTCCATTTTGCAAAAAGAGAGATAGAGAGAGGGATTAACTCTGTCTCCTCCAGGTTCTTCTATTTTAACCGTCCCTTGTTTGAGTGTCAATTACACAAATGTCATTAAAACTTAAATTATGTGAAATTGAAAATGAGGATGCTGCCACCATCCTCAAATGATGGGTCCTTTGCATGATAAATGTGTGTGCATGTATGCAGATATAGAGCTAACATCATATAATGATTCATTTTGCGAAGGGGAAGGAGAGACAGGGAGTGATTCATTTTAAAGGAAGGAATATAGGGGCCAGGGGATTCATTTTGCAAAGGGAGGGAGAGATATATGAACTATGATTTATACTTAATATTTTGACCTTGTAACCCGATTCCAAATGGAGGGGGCAAGGGGGAGGGAGTTTCTGTTAACTATTCTCCAAATTTTTCTCTTTTCTTGTCCCTTGGTTGAGTCTCAAATTCACAAGTATCATTAAGACTGACTTAAAATTGTTGCACTTGAGGAAATGAAAATGGGGATGCTGATTATGTAGGTCGAATGTTGGATTCTTTAGAGGATACTTGTATTTTATGTATCATTTTCCTATAGAACTTTTCGGTAGTCTGCATGAAATATGAGAATATTGGCGCGCTAGAGGTCATTAAAATTTTAGTAATTGCTAATTAATGTTATATCTAGGATTTTAGTAACTATGGATATGAAAAGATTCTTTCTAGCAACTGGAGGTGGAATTCAAGTGTTTTCCTTTTTCTTTTCTTTTATTTTTTATTGTCAGCCTAAGCCTTAACTTGATAAATAGGGACCACTATTGAAGGCCCAAATTGTTATATATATATGTGTGTGTGAAGAAATTGAGAATCACTCAAATATTCATTCAATTGTATGTGTTTACATAATCGGGTCCCTATTTAACATATACATAGAGAGCAAAAAATGGAAAAAATATAAATATGGAAAAAAAAAAAATCACACAAAATCACCACAATGTCTGCCACAATTGGGGCCTCTATCTTTCCCACAATATCCCACAAATCACCATTCAAATTATACCGGATTTTCACACTCCCCCTCAAGTTGGATCATAGATATTAATCATGTCTAAATTGCAAATAAAATCTTCAAAGCTTGATTTCTGTAACCCTTTGGTGAATATATTTTCCAATTGTTCCCTTATAGGGATATAAGTCATGCAAATAGTCCCCTTCTCAATTTTCTCCTTTATAAAGTGTCTGTCCGCTTCTATATGTTTGGTCTTGTCATGTTGGACAAGATTATGAGAAATACTATTGGCAGTTTTGTTGTCACAATAGAGTTTAATAGGGAGCTCTACTGTAATGTGTAGTTCTTCCAACAGTTTCTACAACCATAGTCCTTCACTCATACCTTGTGTAATTGCTCTGAATTCAGCCTCAACACTGCTTATGGCTACTACACTCTGCTTCTTACTTCTCCATGTTACTAGATTCCCCCAGACATAGGTTCAGTAGCTTGTAGTAGACCTTCTGTCATCTGCTGATCCCGCCCAATGTGCATCTGTATAGATCTCTACCTTCTTAGTGTCACTCTTCTTAAAGAATAGTCCTCTCCCTGGAGAACCCTTTAGGTATCTGAGGATCTTATACACTGCTTCCAGATGACTTTCCTTTGGTGAATGCATGTACTGGCTAACCACACTTACTACGAAAGCAATGCTTGGTCTAGTGTGAGAAAGGTAGATCAGTCTACCTACTAGTCGCTGATATCTTTGTCTATCCACGGGTTTTCCATCGCTTTCTGTCCTTTTTCTTGCCTTGATAGGGGTATTGCTTGGCTTGCAACCTAGCATTGCCAGTCTCAGTCAACAAGTCTAGTACATACTTTCTCTGGGAAATACTAATTCCCTTCCTTGATCTGGCGACTTCCATTCCTAGGAAATACCGCATTTGACTTAGATCTTTTACCTCAAATTCTGTGGCTAAGACCTTCTTCAACCTCTCCACTTCTCCTATGTCATCTCCAGTGACAATGATGTCATCAACATACACGATTAGGATGGTCATCCTTCCATCGTTGGACTGTTTGAAGAACATAGTATGATCTGACTATCCCTGTTGGTATCACCTTTGCAAATCTATCAAACCATGTTCTCGGTGATTGCTTGAGACCATACAGAGATTTCTTCAATTTGCATGCCCTGGTTTCTTCTTCTTCCTTACAGAACCTTGGTGGTAGCATCATAAACACTTCTTTTTCCAGCTCACCATTCAGAAAGGCATTCTTGATATCAAACTGATGGAGTGGTCCGAGGTTTGCTACCAAGGATAAAAGAACTCGTATGGTGTTCAGCTTTGCTACTAGTGCAAATGTCTTAGTATAGTTGATGTCGTAGGTCTGAGTGAATCCCTTTGCAACCAGGCGGGCTTTGTATTGTTCTATTGTGCCATCCGCCTTATATTTCACTGTGAATACCCATTTACAGTCCACTGGTTTCTTCCCTCTTGGCAAATTCATCACTTCCCAAGTCCCTTTTTTTTCCAATGCCCTTATTTCTTCCATCACTGCCTCTTTCCATTCTGGAATCTCTAAGTCTTCTTGAATATTTTTAGGAATCTGGATTCTATCAAGGTTAGTTGTAAAAGCACGACACTTTGCAGAAAGAGCATTATAAGACACAAATTTCGAGATAGGATGGAGAGTACATGAACAAGGTTGTTTCCTAAGAGCAATGGGTAAGTCATCTGTTACCTGATCAGGATTGAAGCCAGACTCCCGAGGGGTTGGAACTATCACCGATTCTGACTCTTTTAGTGCTTCGGAGATGAGTGTCTCATTGGACTTTGATTTTGGCCTCCTTGAGTAGACGAGTGTTTCCCTATTTGTCTATAATTCTGTATCTTCCCCTTGGTTCAAGTGTCTTTCTGTATTAGGCTAAGGGGTAGATATAAGGCACGGAGTGGATTCGAACACAGGAACATTGAGGTAGTCTAAGGTTAAGGGTGGTCTAGTTTCACTCACAGACTCCCCTTGAAGCGAGTAATAGGGAGTATGCTTAAAGAATGTGACATCTAGGCTAACATATAGCTTCTGTGAAATTGGGTCATAGCATTTGTAGCCCTTTTGTGTGGAAGAGTAGCCAAGAAAGACACATTTAAGCGCTTTGGGATCCATTTTGTTCCGCTTAAGTCCGTGAGTGTGGACAAACACAGTGGACCCAAAGACACGAAGTGAAAGATGTGCATTAAGTCTAGAATGAGGAAAAAACTTTTGGAATTTCTAGAGGGGTGTGACAAAAGATAGGACCCGACTAGGCATTCGGTTAATAAGGTATGTGGCTGTCAAAATGGAGTCACCCCAAAATTGTGAGAGCATGTGAGAGGTAAACAGCAAAACACGAGCAACTTCAAGAATATGTCTATTTTTCCGTGCTGCAACCCCATTTTGCTGAGGGGTGTCAACGCAAGAACTTTGATGGATAATACTATTTTCTTGTAGATAAGTGCTCAAGGAGTGACTCAAATACTCAGTACCATTATCAGTACGAAGAATTTGAATTTTGGTGTGAAACTGAGTTTGTATCATGGAGTGAAAGTTCATGAAGATTGATCGAACCTTAGTTTTATCAGTCAACAAATATACCCAACATATGTGAGTGTAATCATCAATAAAAGTAATAAACCATTTTTTATGGGTCCTATTAAGGGTACATGAGGGTCCCCATAGATCACTATGAATTAGAGTAAATGGTATGATAGTCTATACTTAGATTTAGGAAAAAACGTCCCGATGGTGTTTGGCAAGTTCACACACTTCACACTGAAAATCCCACGAAACTTTGTTTGAACATTGTGAAGGAAATAAATGTTTTAAGTACTGAAAATTAGGATGACCCATCCTTTTGTGCCATACAAAAGTTCACTGTCCTTAGGATGAGATGCAGAATTACAAACAGTAGGAGGACACCGTCCACGCATATCAGTTTCGTCGAAGTAATATAGACCATCACGTTCCTTAGCACTGCCAATTGTCTTCCCTGATGATAGGTCTTGAAAAACACAATGAGATGGTAGAATTTAGCTGAGCAATTAGACTGTTTGGTTAACTGGTTAATAGACGGCAAATTGTAAGATAAATTAGGTACATGTAGGACAGGGTTGAGAGTAATAGATTCAGAAATACGAATACTCCCTTTGCCAGCAACTAGGGATAAAGTACCATCTGCAATTTTTACTTTTAAATACCAGCACAAGGAGAGTATGTAGAAATAAATGATGAGCATCAGTCATATGATCAGATGCACTAGAGTCAATAATCCAGGGAGTAATATGAGACATGGTGCTAAGTGTTGTCAGAAAGGTACCTTTTTGGGCCAAAGAACCAAATGACAGAGTAGTAGAAGACTGACCAGAGGCTTGGAAATTAGAAAAAAACTCATATAATTTCGCAAGCTGGTCGAAATTAAGCCCACACTAGAAGTTGACTGACGAATTTTTGTGGGTGTATTGTCTGCCTGGGTTTCGATGGAGGCCTGATGACTATGCGCTTTATTGGGCTATCTGGGCTTCCAATCTGCGGGCTTGCCATGTAAAGTCCGGCAAGTGTCTTTAGTATGACCCAATTTCTTACAATGCTCACAATAAGTCCTCTTGGACTGTCTTGGGCCTAATCTAGTATGAGCCCCACGGGTTACAAGGGTTGAAGCCTCGAGCCCAGATGAGAGATTCCCTCAGCATCACTCTCCTTTTTCTTTCCTCTCGTCGCACCTCAGAGAAGACCTCTCAGATGGAGGGCAACGGCCGACGATTGAGAACCCTGCTCCTGACGTCGTCAAGCTCGTGGTTCAACCCCGCTAGGAACTTGAAGACCCTCTCGTTCTCCATCTTCTTCTTGAAGTACACATTGTCACCTGTGCACTCACACTCCTCTTCGCTGTTGAGATCGAGATCTTGCCACAAACCCGACATCTCGGTGTAGTAGTTCCATGACTTCCCGATCTCCTTGCCTCATCTGCCAGAGCCGCGTCTTGAGTTCAAAGATTTGGGAAGCATTCTCGGCATCGGAATATGTTTCCCGTATCGCATCCCACACATCCTTTGTCGTCGGGAGGAACATATAAGTCTTGCCAATGGCTAGCTTCATGGAGTTAAATCAAGCATGAGGTGATGAAGGAGTTTTCGGACCGCCATTTCTGGGATGCTGCTACATTGGTTGGAGGTGGTCGTCGAGTCTCGCCAGTAAGAAACCCTAACTTTCCCTTTTCGTCAATAACAAGCTTAATTGCCTGCGCCCACTCTCTGTAATTCTTACCATTCAATTTTTCAACGGTAAGATGGAGTTAGGAGTTGTCGAATGCATCGGCCGAGCCCAATGAGGAGTGTATCTCCTACTCTCTTTCATGGGTTACCAATTGACTGGACTCATGGCTGTCTCCTCTTTGGGCAACCATGGATTGATTAGGGTTTTAGAGCAAACACTACTCTGATACCATGAAGAAAATGAGAATCACTCAAATATTCATTCAATCGTATGTGTTTACATAATCGGGTCCCTATTTAACATATACACAGAGAGCAAAAAATGGAAAAAATACAAACATGGAAAAAAAAAAAAAATCACACAAATCACCACAATATCTGCCACAATTGGGGCCTCAATCTTTCCCACAATATCCTACAAGTCACCATTCAAATTATACCGGATTTCCACAATAGGTATGTATGTATGTATGTATATATGTACAGTTGCATATTTTATTAGTTCATTGATAATCTGTTTAGTCAAGAAACACAATTACTTTCTATTGTAATGTTTCATTTGTAGCTTTGACATTGTTGTCACTCTTATAAGGAATCAGTCTAAAATAGCTATGCATGCTTCTTTGTTAAGATTTTGCATTATACGGGTTTCCTTTTTGTGTTTATTACTGATGTTGTTGGGACTGATTTATGCAATGCTTGGATGGACTATGCAGCTGATGACTGTGTGGCATCCAAAACCACATCAAAGTTGGAAGCCTTGTGTCAACCAGAGAATTTCTGCAGCAGGTTTGAGTTGCATTCTTACCACGATATTTTAATCTAACAAAGTTTTATTTAATGCATTGGCTATAAAAGTTTCAAACTTGCATACTTTATATGATTGTATTGTTGTTTTGATTTTTTTTTTTCCTTTGAACTGTAGTTTCTGAGACCATGCATTATTCTGTGTTCAGCTGTTGCTTCATCCATCATCAACCATGTAAATTTCAATTGCACTTCACACTTGTATTACCTATCCAATGCCACCAGGTATAGGTCCAAAGGTGTCAGATTATCCTTCAGCTTCAAAATCATTATTTGTGCTCCTTCAAAGATACCTGTGCTATGCTCCTTCCAAAGCCATGAAAACAAGCATAAGGGGCTCTCCTTACTTTTTTCACTTGTTATTTTTCATAAACTTTCCATTCCAAACTGGCAGTGACTTTCTTAACTGAATTAGGAAGCACCTATTACACAATGAGCAGAGAAAAGAGTAGGGTCCAGAGATCCCTAGCTGGCCCAACAATGACTGGGAATGTGGTTGCCTTATTCATTTTGCACAAACAACAGCAGTTGGGCTAGAGGAAGCCGTATTGCTTCAACTGGTCAATGATGAGGATTTCCACTAAAGTTGCATCCCATGTGAAAACCCCTCTTTGGAGGAGACATTGATTCCATATCCCAGGAACTGGGAATTTTTTACTTTCCTTACCATACATCACCCAAAACAATGACTTAATACCAAACCTTTTGTACATGTTGACCTTCCATTTGATAGTGTCTTCTTTGATCCTGCCCACCACATCTCATAAAGTAATAAACTTCACCACTGCCTGTGATTCTGAATCCTGAAGGTTCTTAATAAAATCAGGAAGCTAAAGGATGCCACTCACAGTCCTTGTCATTTAATCTCACTACCAGGCACCTTATCACTCATTACACTGAGAAGTTTGGGAAATGGTCCTTCAAGGGGCTATCCCTGCACAAAATGACAGAAATTGAGGTTTTCACACAACAATATTATGGAAGAAGAAAGAATCCATGGCAGTTAAAGTAGCTTCTACATTCTACTATAGCATTAGACATATAGTAGGAAGATCTAGACAGCATTAGAAATATAACAGTGCTGCCAGTTCCTCAGTTCCTCCTCTAAGGAACCCATTACTTTTTGATGGACAATAAAAAATAATATTAACAGCGCCTAGGAAAAAGGCATACCAAAATACATAAGGCATATATAAAGCATGCCAAAGTGCAATGATAAGAAGAGAGGAACAAAAAACCAACATCCTCCCCTTTACTGTTTATTTAGTATATGATAGACATTGGCATCTCATCCAGTGGTGGAGCAACCTTAGGTCTAGGTGAGCAAATGTCCCATCTGAAAGTTTCAAAACTTATTTCTTAAGAAGATATTTGAACTTGTTCCCACTCAATTTCAAAAGTTTTTCATAGTTACCACTAAACTACACTAGGGAGATTTCTGGTTCTTTTGCCCTACTTGAAATAAATTTTAAAATCTTGTTCCCAAACCCCCCCCCCCCCCACCCCACACATACACAAGCAAAAAAAAAAAAAATTCTGGCTTCGCCACTGATCCATCTATGAATCTCTTACGTTAAAAAGTGCAAAGTGCAAAGTATCAAAGATTTGAGTGTTCGATCCATTAGCTCCATGTTTATCAAAAGCTCTCGGGTTTATCTCTTTCTAAATAGTCCAAAAAACACAAAATGCTTTAGCTTTCCAAGCTTTCTCATGTTTTCCCCTATAAAAGACCCCTTCCAACCAAGGAGGGCCTCATGAACTGTAGAAGGCAGCACCCATGTAATGCCAAAGGATAAAACAAGGTGCCCTAAAACACTAGCCTTTGTGCAGTGAAAAAGAGTTGATTCCGTTGCATCTTTGTATAAATAGCACATATTCATCAAATTCCATTATCTCCTTTGCAGCTAGTTAGGAGTCAAACCCCTTCTCCAAGTGGCCTCCCAAATAGAGAAGCCTACCCTCGTCGGTACCCAGGAATTCCAAACTACATCCATAGGAAAAGGCTCTTTCCCCTATGGCATCAAAGAAGAATAGAAGGCTTTGACTGTAAACTGTCCACTCTTTGGTCTCAACCTACCCTTTGCACCGCTGACCACTTTTTCAGCCTGCAACCTTGAAAGAAATGTCTTAACCCTTTACAACTTCAATAATGGAAATTGTCTGAAAATACATTAGTGTCCATTTTCATCTATTTGTTCCCAAATGTCTGTCACTGAGCATTCTTTGACAATGCAATGACGTGCAAGGAAAGAAATACTTAGAGGAGACTTACCATACCATATATCCTTCTAAAACCTCACCCTCCTTCCATCTTCTATAGCAAAACAGGTTCTACCTTTGAAGATGTCCCACCCTTTCAGGATTGCTTTCCAAATCCCCACCCCAAACCCATCCCTTCATGAAAGTTCCAACATTCCTCTTTGACCCCAAACTTCCAATAATTACTTACCTCCATGAAGACTTATTCTCTTAAAAAAATCTCTAATTCCATTTGCCATGGAGCATTTTGTTAAGGATAAGGAGATCTCTAATGCTAATAGCCATTTGATGCTTTTTTGTGTAAGCAATTGACTAATTCTCCAAGTGATGCTTTTCACAAGAGCATCTACTCTCTATAAGGAATCTCTTTAATATTTTCAAGCCTTAAGCTCATCTTCCTTGGGATGACAAACAATATTATAAAATAAATTGGCAAGCTAGAGAAGGTGTTTCTGATCCATGTTAAACCCCTGCCCTTTGATACATAGTCTTTTTCATAGAGCAAACCTTTTTTGAAATTTTTCCTTATCACAACCCAAAATGATGTTGATTTATAAAGGGCATGGGTGCCTAAAGTTACAAATAAGTGGAAGGAAGAACTCCCACTTTATAGCCCAACACAATAGCCAAGTTCTTCACATTATCTATCTTCCCAACTAGAATTAGCTCTCTCTTCTCCATGTTTATTTTCGCCTTAAAATTAGCTTCAACTTAGATTGTACCAATTGACCTTGGAAACCCTCACAAAGATGGGAGTATCATTAGCAAAGAGAAGATTTGACTCTTCCACACCTTTGTCAGCCCTCCCTCCTACAAGAATACCCGTATCTCTCTATTCCTTATGCCCAAATCAAGTTAGGTGCATGTCAAGCTTTCCTAGACTTTTCTAAATCCTATGTGCAGTATAAACAAATATAGTTTTAAATAAAACGGATTTAGATATAAGTGCTAGAAAACATTACCTTCGACTTAGACGTTCCCAAATCGAATGCTTTCAATGAAGAGTATATTTGCAGTCGCAGGAAGTCTTGTAGACCCACGATCTTTCGCTCGATGACTCTTCTTGGATCTTGGCACTCAACTGGGGTGGAAGGGAAGATAGAGGCTATGACTCTCTCATTCTTTGGAGGTGGAGGACAAAATTATGGAAACCCTAACCTTTAGGGGTTATTTGTGAGGTTCTTAACTGGATTTAAGTAACTTAAACCTACTATAGGCTTGGGTCACTTATTCTAAGACAAAATGAGTCTAATTGATTAATTAATTTAATATGACCTATTAATTAATCAATTAGTCCAATCCATAGAGTTTGTTCACCAACCTCGGTGCAACCTTATATAATTACCAAAATGCCCTTATGCAGAAAAGTGAACCTAGAGCAAATCCAACCCTCATAGACTATGCCAACAAGGCACATGAGCTCGAATGGGGACCACTGGGACAAATAGGATGGTATTGGCTCCCTCAAAATTTAATTCAGAAGTTGATTCAACATCTTATTATAGAGAATCGATTACACTCCAATACCTTGAGTAAATAACAATGAGACACTATGTGCTCAGGTCCGTGACCTACTATTCATTGCATTTAGTCTCCCCATGAATTGGTATCCATGGTCTAATAAGGTGAAAATTATCAGCCTTTCAAAATTACCTTTATTATCCTTGAGTTACATATCCTTCTATTATATATTCAACTGATCTTAACTCTCCAAGAGCCTATGTCAAGTTCTACTTAAAGAATTATTATGATCATATTTTACATGAACACACCTCTTTAGAATCACCCAAGGGGACACTTTGTCTCAATCCTATGAGATATCATGGTGTCTTTATTAGAATAACTATTGCTATTGGCTTCCATCAATAGTGACTCAATTCATAAGGAATATATGATTAACTTACAATCTCACTTCTAGGTCAAAACCATTGCTAACTTTAGCACAAACTGAATATTCTTCAATGTTAAGAGACAACACAATGAAACAACTTGGTGAATTTATGGTAACTTGATAGCCTTATGTCATGAGTCTTTGTAGGTCTTATCCAATGTGTAATCATACATACTAGTGCACTTACCATGAAAAACTCATCCTAATGACCAAGACCAACCATCCTTCCAATTAGGAGGTGGTACACTACAACCTCTAATGGGTTGTCTAAGCCCACGAATCGTTGTGAACAAGTCACTACTTACAAAGAACCTATGACTTGGATTTTTTTTACAACTCCTAATGCACTCGAGTTACATATAATGCAAAAGATGCAGGTCAGAATGCTTATAAGGTACAATACATGGAATTAGGATAGATGAAAGTGAATTGGAAGTTTATTAATAAATAATAAAATCCAAAAATTTATTACATCATGTTATGTTTTTAAGGGCTCAATCTTAACACCTTTGACATTGAATCGTAAAAGAAGTCTGGAAATATTGAGTGTGTGCGTGTATAGCTAAGTTTGGAAAATATTATAGTTCTTATGAATGGAAGAAAATGAAGCAAGTTGTTGATTGTAATGGTCTAAAATGATTCAATCATGATATTTTTTGGTGTGAACATATATTGTAAGGAGGGACAAGTTGTATGGTCCATTGAGTGTGTGCGTGTATAGCTAAGTTCAGAAAAATTTCTTCTACTTTTTTTTTCCCTGTTTTGTAGCATAGATTACTGTAGCAATCTAGCAGTAGAATATTGATTGTAAAATCTCATGAACTATTGTCAGGAAATTTTCCCTGTTTTGTAGCATAGATTACTGTAGCAATCTAGCAGTAGAATATTGATTGTAAAATCTCATGAACTATTGTCAGGAAATTTTATTCAGGGGTTGCTTTGGAATGTCTGATTACAATTCTTTAATACAATAATGTTAATAGTTGTTTTTATGTTCTTTACTACAATGGTTTCGTTAATTTGAGGAGCTAATTTTTTTTTTTCTTTTCTTGGATGCTTCAACACTTCTCAGAGTTACCAAAGTCTAATGGTTACTTTATTATTGAAGCAAATGGTGGGTTGAACCAACAGCGCTTATCGGTAGGTTTTATTCCAATAAAATTGTTTCTCTAACTTTTAACATTAGGAGGGAGATTGACTTTTTTCTTATTAGTGTGCATATATGTGTGTGTGTTCTTATTTTTCATCTAATTTTTCTCAATTCTGTATCATATCCTTCATATATTTAATTTTTTATGGATTATCATACTGCTCTGACCAGATTGCATGAAATTATACTGATGACACATGGGCAGTTGCTACAAGTTTGGAACTTTGAAATTTGACCAACCTATATTGAAATGCCGAAACTCTGGCATATATGATAAAATTGCAATTACTCACACTACTATCTGGCTGTAACTAGCTAAAGACATGCACATTCACTCATCAATAGTTCAATCTCAAAGTATCGTAAGCATTGTTTAAGAAAATTTCTGTTACCTGTGTAACGTTGTTTCTGTTATATCATGCATCTTTCAGCATTTGCTAGTCCACGCCCAATATGTAAGAGTTACTCATTGGACACCCTGGGGGAACAGTATTTAGGTCTTTCCTGGATAGGCTAGGATTGGGTTTGCTACTGAAGCTGAAATTCTTCTTGAAGACCTCAAAGGTTTTCATGCTTTTAGGAACCTGAAACCTCATAGTGGAAGGGGTTTTAGCAGCAGTTATTCCTGTGTGACTAGGAATATTAGAGCTTCCTGATATTAGGTCCATTTGATGAGGAGGTTTGTTCGCATTTGTGGACACATGACAGTATCTTGTTTCCTACATCACCACATCCACTGCCCCCACCCAACAAGGAGTATAGATATTGGGTTTTTCATCTTAGTATGAATAATTTGACCAGCAAAAAGAAATGATGACCTGTCATTGTGTGTGCTAATGCATTCAAATTTTGACAATTTGTTTACCTGTTGAATTGACATATTCACATATATTTCAAGCAAGCATTTTAGACACAACAAATTTGTTGAGAGTTTTGTTGTTTCCATGTCTTTTCTCCTCTTTTGCTAATACTTTGACATGAAAGGTAGATACTCAATGGAATTACATTTTTTGGGATGATCTTCTTTAGGCACCATGTTTTGCTAACTTGTTTCCTTTGTGTATCTAGTGAGATCATCTGAGAATCTGAACCTAGCTGTGTTGGTCGACTGTAGAAAATCTTTTGCATGTTCAGGAGGAGTGCTGATAGTTTGATTAGTAATTAAGTTTGTCTTCTTTCTTCATCGCTGCATTTATATGTATATACAGCAAAGGTTTATTGGATGTGTGCCGATCAACAGTCTAACAACCCTCTTTTTCCTTTTCTTTTCATCTTTTTCATTCTTTTATCTTTAGCCAAACAATTTGCAGAACAGAATAGTGCGTTCTGTGCTTCATGTGAATTTTATTTAACAATTTATTCTCATTGACAGATATGTGATGCAGTGGCAGTGGCAGGATTATTGAATGCTACTCTTGTAATTCCAATGTTTCATTTAAATAGTGTTTGGCGAGACTCCAGGTGAAAGTTGTTTGATATTTATAGGTTCTCTTGTAAACACTAGCATGTTTGTGATATTTCCCAATGTGATCGTCAAGGGTGTGATTGTTATTAAGCAATAAGTTTTCCTAATGATTCATGCTAATTCCATGTGATTCTACTTATCATGCCAATAGCTAATTACTGTCAAGTTGTGACTGCTGTTGTACACAAATGTGGTTTGTTTGAGGTGGGGTTAAATAAAGCAATGATTTTTGTTTCTTTTGAAGTGTCAAACAGATTTTGTTATACTATAGGGTGGTTTTGGAACTAGAGCACAGACTTAACTGATGTCTCAGTATAAAACAGAGAGGCAAATGCCAAAATAGATGTTCATTTGGATTGTTTCCTGCATAGGCAGAAGTTGAATTTCAATCAACAAAATTTGGTTAGACTTTGCAGACAACTTTGAATTTAGTTTAAAATATGCTCACGCTCTGCAATTTTTCTTTTTTCTGCTTTATTATTCTGGTAGTTTGATTCATTTAAAAAAAAAAAATTATCTAAATGATGTAGAATTGGCTACTGAATGTCAACATGTAATGAACTTTTGCTGAAATGGGCTCTGTACATAAGTATTGCATTGATAACAAGAGAATTTTTACTGACTGTGTTACAAGATTGGGCAAAATAACTCCTGATGTACAAGAAGTTTTCAGTGTGGTAAGTCAAAAGAGTGGCCGAAGTTGTAAGGATCCTCAATCTGCAGGTGTGGAACTCTAGATGGTTTTGGTCTTTGGTGGGTCAGGCATTAGTGCCCCCATGAGGACCTCTCCTCTGAGGCACAAGCTGTGCACTATGAGCCCAAGGAGATTGGGCCTCCTCTAGCCTTGTCTAAGGTCAGAATCATGGAAAATAGTTAAGCTTTTTGGAGGTTCATTGGCATTAGAGGTTGAGAGCCACTTCGTTAAAAGGAAAAAAAAAAAACGAAATTTGTCCACAAATAGATAATGCTCATCAAGGACAAACTTCATCAAATTTGAAAATTGGGGAAGTTTGGATTGATAGTGAGGAAGATCTTGTTTCAGGAGCCACCGAGGAAGGGCATAGAAATGGGCTAGAGAAGATAAGACTCCTAGTTTGGATGATGGTGAAGAAGAGTTAAAAGATATTTAGGCCTATTAGCTAGGTAGGAAGTGTGAAAATTGCTTGTCAAGGTTCTTCCTCATGGAACTGGGAAGGTTATTGGTAAAGTAACTTCAGAATCCAGAAGTGTGTTGTGGCAAGCAGAAAGTTTTGGATATGGCGTTAATGTCAGACTAGGTTGTTGGTTTATTGTTGAGAAGTGACTTTCTAGGACTAGTTTGGTAATTGCATCATAAAAAAAAAGTGTATGATCATGTTAATTGAGATTTCCTTTTGGACCCATTTTCTTGCGTATGTTTGGTGAAAGGTGGATTAGTTGGATCAAGGTCTATATCTCTTAGGCACAATACTTTGGTATTCTATATCTTTGATAGCTCCAGGTCATTGTAGTGAAGATTAAAAATTCTGTGGAAGCAGTGTTGGTTCAAGGTTTTGTAATGGAGTTGAGGAGTTAGGAAGCGTGTTGTATTTCTCATCTTCCTTTTTATAATGACTCTTCTGTGGAGCAAATTAGAGTTAGCTTAGGTGGTGTTTGATAAAATAAAAAATTATGTGCTGAAAAATCTTAGTGTTGAAATATAAGTAATAAATTAATAGTAATGAAAAGTTTTGGATACTATCCTAGATTTAAGTGCTGAATGTAATTTAACCATTTAATATTAAAAATAGCTGAAGTACTGATGGAAAAAAAAAAAAAAAATTAGCTGAAGTCTGAATATGATTTCTTTTTACAAATTTAATCTTATACTTATCATATGACATTTTAGAAAATTTAAACATTGTGAATAGTGCCTCATGAAAGTAAAAATATATTGTTTAAGTGAAATGATTAAATCTTTATTTAATAATTAATATAATTACACATGTTATGGTTAATATTATAAAAAACATTGTAATATTTTATTCTACAAAAATTTAATGACTAATTTTTAACCATTATTTATTTTTGATAAACCTTTAAAAATTTTCTTGATAGTTACCTTTTGCCACTAAGGAAAAAAATTGATGCTAAACCTTTATTCAATTCTTTGTCTTAATTTCAAAATTTTAATTATAAGAATAAAATTAATTAAATGAAATTCTTATTTGTAATAATATTTTTATTTTATATAATAAAGACTTTATTTAAAAAAAATAATAATTTTAATTTCAAAAAAAGATTTAGTATACTTCTCATAAATCAACCACTTTTGTTACTATGTTTTTATTTTTTATCTTAATTAAATTAATTATAAATAATAAATGAATTATACATAGATTTATAAGTAAGCATAATTTAATGATACTCTATAAATAGTGAATAATAATAAAAAAGGGTGAATCATTTAATTTTCTTTATTATAATATTTTTTATTTAATAAAAAGTATTTTGAATACATTGAGATCTCAAGAAATGCTAGGAAAAGGGAAAAAATATTAAGGAAAATCATTTTCCTAAAAGAAATGAGATAGAAAAAAATAAGAAAAAAAATATTATAGAAAATTTTAAAATATTTTCATAGAAACAATAAGGAAAGTTTAAGAAAGTGCATTTGTTAACAATTTAATTTTATTTCTCAAAATTTTTATGGATAACAAAACAACACAAGTTTTTTTTTTTTTTTTTGATAGGAAACGACACAAGAATATATTGATAGAAAAATAAGTACAAAAGAAGGATGAGAAATCCTCCCAACATCACTAAGAAACTACAAACAAGCTCCCATGACTAGATTGTCCCATTGGAACTACACACTGAAATCCAATCTAGTTGTAACACATTAAGAGGAATGCCCTTAAAAACCGCAGAACAAAAAGCCCAAAGAGAAGCAAGGAAATGAATGGAGTCCCAGAGATTCTCTGAATTCCTAACTTTGTCCTCAAAAATCCTAGCATTTCTTTCCCGCCACACTACCCAAATTAAAGTTATACTCGCATTTTGCCACATGACAATCCCTCTCTTGGAGTTGCCAAAACCTTTATAGTTGATGAGCATCATGTCTGAAATACTTCTTGGAGGAACCCAATCTAACTTAGCTAGCTGAAATAATCTGTGCCATAACCCCAACGTCACTGAACAGTGTAGGAAGAGGTGATCTGCTGATTCTCCTTGCTTCATGCACAATTTACAAATATCAGGACTAAGGGCTTTATGGGGTCTCCTCAATTGAAGCAAGTCATTAGTATTTACCTTTTTGTGTGCCACAAGCCAAACAAAGGCCTTAACTTTGAAAGGGACTAGAGAATTCCATACGAACTTAGTAGGGAAAGTTGGAGATAAATCAGGCATTTGGGACAAGGTTATAAAAAAAGATTTGACTGTAAATAGTCCTGAAGAAGATAAGGACCATGATCTCGCATCTGACGCTGAATTTGAAAAATGCATGCTATCAAGAGATCGCATGAGACATTCTAGATCTTTCCTTCTATTTTTTCTTTCTATTTATTGTTTCAATTTTTTAGTAACTAAATGTAGAATTTTTGAAGTAATATATAATAAGATTATGAATAAAGATAAATTTTAGAGTAAAAATTGAAATAAAAAACAGTGAATTATTTAATTTGCTTTATCATAATATATATATATATATATATATATATATATATATATATTAACAAGAACCATTTAGACTATGTTGGGATCTCAAGAAATGGTAGGAAAAGGAATTCAATATACTTCTCATAAATCAACCACTTTTGTTACTATGTCTTTTTTATCTTAATTAATTTAATTATAAATAGTAAATGAATTATATGTAGATTAATAATTAAGCATAATTTAACTATGCTCTAAAAATAACTCATAAATAGGAAATAATAATAAAAAACAGTGAACTATTTAATTTGCTTTATTATAATATTTTTTCTCGGTTTTTTTTTTTTCAATTTTTTTGATAAGTAAATATAGTATTTTTAAAATAATATATAATAAGAAAATCAATAAAAATAAATTGTAGAGTAATAATTGCAACAAAATAGAAAAATATCTTATATGGATTTGTGATTTTCAGTTTGTCACTAATCCTTTAATGAAAAATCAGTTCTTATAAATAAATTAAGTAAAGTTTATTTCAAATTCTTATTTTATTATATTAAATAACTAAAAACAAAAAAATTTATTTTAAAAGAAATTCTATTTTAATATAAATCAGTTAAAAATAGAATTTGATTTAATATAATTCCCAAACATCAACTAAAATAGGTTTTTTTTTTTTTTAAAAAAAAATTATTTAAGTATAAAATTATTTGATAATAAAATTTTTATTTTATAAAAGGATAAATATGGAATAAAAAAGTTATATAATTTAAAATTTATGTGTTTTGCCAAAGTGATTGGTTAAGTCTTATTTGCTAAACAAATTCAGTGGTTTTTGTGTGGTGTTTAGTTTTAAGTGGTTAAAAATTTTTGTTATTAAATATACTTAATAAGTGGGACCCATCATCTTTTTTTTTTTTTTCCCACTTATAATTGGTTAACTCTTTATCAATTAACTTTTAAGGGGAGTTCTTTAGCTATACAGAAACTCAAAAATTCTTTTGTATGTAATTTGTGGAGTTGACCTAGGGTGTATACAGGAGAGGAGTCTTTTTCGCTTTTAGGCTTTTTGGAGTGGCTAGCGGCTACTTAAGGGATGGTGAGGTTTTTAGTTCTTGTGTTTTTTGGTTTAAGCTGCTATGTAGTGTATGCTTTGTGGTTTTTTGCCCCTTAATATATTTTGTGATTATTTATCAACAAAAAAAAAAAAACTCTTTATCAAACACCCCCTTAGATTGTTTTGATATTATATATGCTCTATTTTAAAAGTTGTTTTTGGTTTGAAGGTCTAGTTAGATAAGAGTAACTATATTCTCAAGGGAGTGTGGCTGATACTTCTTCTCCTTCCCCGCCCTTCCTTTTTGTATGTGTGTGTGTGTATTTCAAAGTAGAAAGGTTAGCTGAGCCTATTTGTCTTCCTAATGGTTCTTATTTCAAGCCAAAGGCGGGTTAGGATCTTATGGAGGTATGAGTTGAGATTAGCCACATTGGAAAAGTCAATGCCTCTCTAGAGTTGGTAGAGTTTCCTTAACCAAGAACACTTTATTGAGTTACCTAGTTAACTTAATGTTAATTCTTCTTTCATTGGCTTCTATGTGCAAAAGGTTGAAAAGACTTCATAAAAGACTTTTGTTGTGTTTGTTTCTTAGGGAGGGTAATCTTAGAATTGAGATGTGTTGTGCCTTCTCGATGGGGGAAGGGGGATAAGGTGGCTTGCAGCTAGTGTTTGGTGGTTAGAAAGCTAAGCATTTGAAACAAGCTTTCACTAGCCAAATGGTTATGGAAGTATGTTGTTCTGTGGGATTGCCTTGAAGGGTGGTAAGGAGTGAGCATGGGATTCAGAGAGAAGGATGGTGCTCTGCCTTGATGATGGGTTCTTATGAAAAAGGCTTGTTGAGGGGCATCAGGGAGATGACTTTGTTGGCTTATTTTCTTCATTCCAAGTAATAGCAAAGTGTAAGGTTCTAGCATCATGTATGGTAGTAGAAATCTCCTAGTTAAAAGACTTTTCCTTATCCATTTTGCATTCCTACGGATAGAAAGGAATTGATAGCTTTGTAGCTAGCTATTCCAGTTAACCGGAGGTAGGTGGGTATTGCAAGTACTATTTTATGCGAGAGTTTCATGTAGGAAATTGCCGATACTGGAAGACCGCTGAGAAAGAATTAATGATGTTTAGGCTAGATGGATTGCAGAAGATAGTATGAGATTGAGGGATTCAAACATGGGAGCATTTTTTATGAAGAAACTTTCTTTCATTTGTTATGATTTTAATGGCCAAGCCAACTAACTAGCTACGAACTATTGGAAATTGGCAACACCTCCTAAATTGTTATTTAGTTTTATTTTACCTAGATGGCTGTTTAGAAGAGAATTCTAACCTTGGACCATCTTAAGGTGACAGGGTGGATGTAATGTCCTACATTAGATAGGGGAGAAAGTTCCTAGCGCTATATATGTATAGGCTCCTCTTAACTTTGTAGACACATTTTAAAGTCGTGAGAGTCCCTTTGGACCTAGAGCGAACAATATCTACATAGCTGGATGCGAGTTGTTACAAATGGTATCAAAGTTGATCCCCGACCCTGATGTAAGAGTTTGTTTGGTCCCAGGAGGGGTATTTGTTTATTTGGCTCCATAATCTATGAGACACAACAAGGACATTGTGTTTGCATGAAAAAGTGTTTGTAATGTCCCACATCAGATAAGAGAGAAAGTTCCTGACGCTATATATGTATAGGCTCCTCTTAACTTTGTAGACACGTTTTATAGTTATGAGGGTCCCTTTAGGCCTAGAGTGGACGATATTTACACGATTGGGTGCAGGTCATTACAGTGGAGCTTGGTATATAGTTGTGCTTGTGCAAGAGGAATGAGGAATTAGTGAACCATCTTTTCCATCGACCAATTGCTTGGGAGTTGTGGTCTATAGTCTTCTCCATATTCCAAATTTCTTAGCTGCTCTCGTCTTTATATTCTAGATTTCTTGTATTCTTTCTAAGTCTCTAATGATAGGCATTCAAGATCTATCAAGAATAGGTGACAAATGTATAGGACTATCCCTCCTGTACTTTGGCTTAGTGCATTTGGACGGATAGAATCATGAACTTGTAACTTGATTTTAAGTGATGGAGACAAGTTACAACCACCTAGAAAAGTATACCAAAGGTGTAGTCATAATTGTTAAAATCTTACAATAAACGATATGGCAATTCTTATCTTAAGTGTATTTTACAATACACACACGATACAATGATACAATGATACATACACCTTCAACTATCTCATAATTTTTAAGAAAATACAAATTTTTTTTTTTTTTTTTTGTTAAAAGAATTATTATATTTATTCCCAAGCTTTATTGTTACTGTGAGTAGTTCCAAGGAGTCTTAATGTTATGTGTAAAGCTGGTAAGTCTTTTCTGAGGAAAACATGAAAATTTTTCCAACACTCAATGTTTTCTTGTTTTTGTGATGCCATTAGAACTTAGGTGTGAAGTCTATGGTATTGTGATATATGTCATCCATCTATCATTCCTCTTTCATTTTCCTGTTCTGCATCACCAAAAACTGTATTATCAATTTTAGAAAATATATTGTCTTCACACCTATCAAAAAGAAAAAAAAAATGGAAAATATATTTCTTCACAATATACCAATTATTCAGTTATTCAGGGTATCCTTTTTGGTTGATTATCTTTATTCTCTTAGTGGTTTATCTCCATAAGAAAATCATGCTTTAATGAGTAAAAAATATATTCTGGTCTCTTTCATTATTAAGCTGCAAGATACTGGAAACAGTCAGTCATTTTTCTTTTCTTTTCAATGTATTGCAGCAAATTTGGGGACATATTTGATGAAGAATTCTTCATATACGCTCTCCGAAACAATGTGAATGTGATCAGAGAGCTCCCAGGAGATGTCCTTCAGCGTTTTGACAATAATATAAGCAACATTGTAAATTTGAGACTGAAAGCTTGGTCAAGTCCAACCTACTATATTCAAAAGGTCCTTCCGAAGCTCCTGCAGATGGGGTATGTGTTTATGCTTTAAATTATTGATATGGTTATGTCTGAATAAGTGAAGACAGTGCAAAACCTTTCTTTGATCACTGTAATCTCAGTCTCCTAATTTGAAGAGAGGGGGAGGGAGAGAGGGAGAGAGAGAGAGAGAGCAGATGGGATGTGTGTTTCTTCTTTAAGTTATTGATATGGTTGTTATTGAGCCAGTTAATTTGAGATGTGATTTTCTTGCCATTGGTTTACTTCAACTTGCAGTTTGTTGAACCAAAATCTTGCAGATAATAAACCAATGTAAGTTTCACCTTTCTATGTTTACAATGAAATTACTTTTAGCCATCCTGAGCTTAGCATTTAGGCTTCGGATGCAGTACCAGATATAACTTGAAGATAGGCATCTCTATTTGCTTCCAATTTATGAACTAAAGCTTAGTGGCTGTAATTCTTTTTGGATGGAGCATGCAGTGAATTAGTATTTTATCAAACTCATGTTTAGCCCTCACATCCCCAAACGTGAACCTTCACCCAACACTCAAAATGAGATCTTTAAACTTCAAGTCATATGTAAAGCTTTTTAGCTTCAAGAATACCTTTTGCTGAATCTGAAAAATGGTTTAAAGAGGTGAACTACAGAGCCCAGTAGAGAATGTTCTATTTTGAAATTTAAGCTATAAAATGAATATCAATTTAAGCTATAAAATGATAGATATTCACAGGGAATGCAGATGGAAACACTTGAGGGTGGGTGTGATTTTTTCAAACTTCCAATTTGATTGGAATTTACATTTATTTTGTGGTGTGACGCTGCATGTGAAAAGATGGTTGGGGAATGAAAGGAGGAAATAAATTATCAGATTGGTGGCTCCAACCAGTTAGCAGTGATGATAATCAGCAACCCATCTAAGGACATGGATGGTTTGTAGGGAAGACAGGTTGGCTGATATGTGGGAGAACCTGGATGCATGCCCAACATTCTTCTCATCGTAGAGGTTGGTTTTGGACATCTAGCATTCCAAGAAAATGTAAAGGGACAATTTTTTGTGGCCTCGTCCATGATGTTCAACTTTCAAATAGCTCTCTTCTTGATCAGATGATCAGAAATCTCATGCAGTTTTGATGTAGCATGGGATGTCAGTATGAGATTGGGTAGGGTTCATGAGAAGATAAGTGGCACTGACCAGAGGAGAGGTAAGAGCTGTTGACCAAGTTTAGGAGAAGGCCCTGAACTATTTTCGAGGTGGTAAGGGGCTCTGGTCTCCCATTAGGTCTCAATAAGTTACATGCAGGACTGATCCCAGTTGTATAAGCCTTGGAGTCTCCTTTGATGGTTCCCGTAGTCCTTTTATTGTGGAGATGGATTGGCTTTAATAGGAGAAAAGGCCCATTAATTTTGCCAGTGGGGTTCCTGGCCTTGACTGACAAGGCCTAATTTATTTTGGACAGGATTTGGATATCTTCCAAGTATTGGAGCTTTGAACTCTATTGATACTGAGCTCGGGTTGCTGCTGCCCTTCTCCAAATTAGGTTTTTCCTGGTTTGTGTTTTAGATTTTGGTGTGTGAAAAAGTTCTGAAATCCAATAGCTCCTACCAAAAGTGCCTTGTTTTTCTCACTTATTTGGCTATGAAGGATAAATTTTGTTATGAGTTGTCAGTTGTTTGTGGCGGACATTTGATTGGTAGGAGTTGTTAATCCCTAGTAGATGCTTCATATGCAAGGAACCTACTGAGTTGGTGGTTCAACAGGTGCTTCTCTGGTTGGTGTTTAATTTGGACTGGACATGGGGATTTAGAGCTGAGCTGCCACATGCCTTGTTTTGGTGTATTTAGAATGGAAAAAATTGGGGAGCTGTTGATTTTGGACTTGCAATGAAAGTTGAACCATGTTCTATTATGGAAGCTTTTTCTCTGGGGAACTCTGGTAGCATGTTTAGAATGGGGTCTTTTTTTGCTGATTTTCTAAATGTTCTTTTAGGTTTTGATTTTCACTTTCTTTTGATTTCTTGGGTATGCCTGGTGTGTACATGGCTCAGCTTTCTTTCCTTTTTTTGTTCAATAGCAGTTCTTTCTTTTCATTCAGGAATGTCATACATAGAATCAGAAGGCTTGTTTTTGTTATCTTTGTCCTGGATCTTTATGAAGGGTTTTACTTTTTTAATGTGGTAAAATATTTAACGGTTTTCTCAGGAAAATATTGTGAAATATGTGCAGCTGATATCATAAAACAAATAACAGTTCTCTGATCTTCATATTCCCTGGTGTAGGGCTGTACGTGTTGCACCTTTCTCCAACAGATTGGCTCATGCAGTTCCTTCTGATAGCCAGAGCCTGAGATGCTTGGCCAACTTTGAAGCACTGAGATTTTCAGATCCTATACGAATGCTTGCAGAGAACATGGTTGATCGGATGATTAAGAATAGCTCAGAAAGTGGGGGAAAATATATTTCAGTGCATCTTCGGTTTGAAGAGGTAGCAGAGTCTGTTTCTTTGCTTCTTCAAGGCACAGTTCTTGAGTTCTATGCCCTTCCTCTTTGTTTATTTTAGTTTTATTTTATCTGTCTTACATTGTCTCTGCATGTTATTTCCTTTACAGGATATGGTTGCATTTTCCTGCTGTATCTATGATGGCGGTGAGGAAGAGAAACATGAAATGGACATTGCTCGTGAAAGAGGTTGGAGAGGAAAATTCAATAAAAGAGGTAGAATAATAAGGCCAGGTGCAATTCGGATGGATGGAAAATGCCCATTAACTCCATTAGAGGTACGTGGCTTTTTTAAATATTAGCTTCATTGAACACTATTTTTTCTTTCCTCTTTGTATCTTTTTTCAGGTGCTTCATAGAACTCTCATCACCACCTTTAGTTCCTTCATTCGCAACCTTAGGCACATTGCTTCACAAATTCCCTGTGCCATAGAGCTAACATTGCTTCATCACTTGATCTAGCTATAACTGGTTGCTTTTTCAATTCTTTACACTGCTAAATTGCCTCCAAGGCTCCAACAAAGGTATATTACTGGGAAGTAGACCTGCTATCACTTATAGAATTTGCCCAATCAGCACCAATATAAGCTTCTACTTCCAAATGAATATTCTTAAGGAATAGCAGTCCTTTTCCAAGGGTTCCCATTAAGTATCTCAATATCTAAGAAATGGCATTCATATGATCCTCATTTGGAACATGATTAACTCGCTAACAACACTCATAGTAAAAGCAATATTAGGTCTAGTATGGGACAAATAGATTAGTTTGCCAACTTACCTTTGATAGTTTCATATACTCACATGCTCTTTCACACCACATCTGTGATTTGCATCTATTGGAGTGTATCTCAGTTTGTGCCACAACATGTCTCCTTCAGTAGGTCTAGGGTATACTTTTGTTGTGATAGAAAAATTCCTTTTCTTATCTAGCAAATTGCTAAGATCACCCAAATTCCTCTTTAGGCAGAATCCCTTTAAACTTTTCATTTCAATAACATTATTATTTGTTAAGATAATGTCATTAACATAAACAACAAGAATAATGATTTTACCTCCATCAAAATGTCTATAGAACATAGTATGATCACCTTAGCTTTGCACATATCCTAACTTGTGGACTGATTTCATGAACTTTTCTTTCCTAACTCTAAGGGATTGTTTCAAACCATGGAGTGATTTTTTCAACTTAAAACATCCTTCCTTCCAAGCTTTTTTTCTCTCTCTCTCTCTCTCTCTAAAACTTGAAGGTAATTCCATGTAGACCTCTTCCTCTAAATCACCATGAAGGAACACATTCTTTACATCTAATTTATGTAGAGACCACTCTAAATTTGCAGCAAGTGACAAAAGACCCTGCACTGTGTTCTTCTTGGCACTGATATGTTATAAGTTTGAGTGAAACCTTTTGCTACAAGTCTGACCATTTTTCTATTGATTGTCCCTCAGCTTTAACTGTAAATATTCATTCACAACCCATTACCCTCTTTCCAGGTGGTAGTTCCACAAGTTCCAATGTATCATTCATGTATAACACTCTCATTTCCTCCTTACAGCTTCTTTGCACTTCAGATTTACTAGACTTTCTGTATAGTTCTAGGAGTGTTCACACAATAAAGATTAGTAGCAAATGTCTTGAAAGACGAATTAAGTCTGTGCTATGAAACAAATTGGAGATAGGATGTTGAGTGCAAGGCAGAACACTTTTTCTGAGAGCTATTGACACATTAAGATCAGATTGTGACTCATAAATGAAAGAATTAGATTTAAGCTCAGCTATATTTTTTATATAAACCATGTCTGGTTTGAAGAGCTGATAATGAAGACGACTTTTAATATCTTGATTCCTCCTAAAGTACACCTATATTTCTTTATCTTTTTCTTTCCTTTTTATTTTTAAAATTTTTTCTGACTCATACCCACGAGTTTGAGTGAGAATTGTCACTCTTTCTCACTTGTGGTTACAGATCTGAACACAGTTTTCAGAATATTTTCTGTGTTTTCAAGGCTTTCAAAGTTATAAGTAGACAAAGAAGATGGCAGTGGAATTGGTAAAACTGCCTAAAAACTAATCTTTCACCTTACTACTCTCCCCTTGAATAGAAGTTTGGGTAAAATAGGATTTGTTTTCAAAAAAAATAAAAAATCCATTGCCACAAAAACTTTTTGGGAAGGAGGATGAAAACATTTGTATTCTTTTTGTGTTGGAGAATACCCAAGAAAGACGTTTGGGAGATTTAGGATCCAACTGGCTCCAATTTTGATTATGAACATGAATAAAGGCAAGACATCCAGACACTGTATCAAGAAGAGAAGAGAATATGAAGGTGAATCAGTTTGGGACATGTAAAACAAAATTTGGAGTTAGGTCTTTGAAATAGATACAAAAATGTTTCCAACAATAGATGATTGCTAGACAACCAATTTTCCTAAAAGTTTAAACTTACTGAATTTGGGTCCACGATGTATATTATGCTCTTTTAACCCTCTCTCTCATGCATAGTCACATACCCGTATGTGGAGAGACACATAGCATGTGGGCTCAATAAATTAGGAAAATAAATATGCGATGGGACTTGAACATATGATCTCCACCAAACTATATTCTAATACCATGTTGAATAATTAATTTTCCTAAAAACTTAAGTGTATTGGATTTGGTCCATAATGTATATCATGCTTTTTAACAATGATAAAGAACTATTAGCTATTTTTACTTTTTGATGACTTGAACATGGAACATAGGAAGAGGACAAATTTAATAAACCTATCATATGATTTGGGGCTTGAATCAATTATTCAAGAGTTGATTTTATTTTTTGAAGTATGCAAAGCAGTGAAAAAATTATCTGTTTCTGCCAACTTACAAAAAGAATAAAATAATATAAAAAATAAAAACAAAAGAAAGAAAGAAGTGGTTTGTGTTTGACTCAAACTTATACAGGTGCTGAAGTTGTTTCTTGGTGAAAAGAGGAAATTCTAGATTCCCTTAGTGCCTGTTGACCTGATTCTTTGTAATTCAACAGTGGTTTGATATCCTTGGTCATTGTTTCAAGTAAACTTCTTTCCTTTGCTTCAACCTTGAGGTTTTCTATCCAACTTCCAACATTTCTTTCCTATGGTATTATTTGTGACAGTGGTCACACCATAACTTGTCTTTGTCATTATTTTTCCTTTACCCACTTAATATGGCAACCTTGGGTTTGGTGATGACTAAGGCAGAATTCTCTATGTTAAGAGTTTCCCATCATTACTAACCACCTACTCTCCTTCGTTCTGATGTAGGCATAGACTTCCCTTACTGAGGGAACAGGATCTTTTGCTGGGATTTGATCATGATCCTGATCTAGTTCTGCATTTGGGCTTGCCAACAAATCAACTACCAGTTCTTTTTCTAGCACTTATTTCTACTTGGCATTATCTACTACGCACTTCCACCTCATAGTATCGGTAAAGATCCATCTCTTGCCGTAGTCAGTTTGTGGCATTGTAATAGGCAGTCACTGTCATGTTCCCTTAGTTGGTCTCATGAACTCGGCACTTCAGATCATAAAGTTCATTCCAAGTATTAGAGCAAGTATCTCAGCTTCCCATAAATCTCTAGTAGTAGGGAAAATAAGTAACCTTGACCAACATGTGGTTCCATGGAGTTGATGAGACAAGACATGACTAAAGAATTTTCTGCATCCCAAGCCAAAAAAACTCAAATCTTTTGGATCTAGTACCTTCCTTGAGGCATCTAGTAGCCGCATATTCCCTTTACCCTTTGTTAAAAAGCTTCACAGACTAGGACCATTGTAGGAAGTTCTGGTACCATTTAGCTTATGTATAGTAATATGAAGGATTCTGATTAGGGCTAGATGATTGCCCTACAAATGTAACCAAATGTTCAGGTTTTACCAAAGATATTTTGATAGATTAAGAGGAAACACACCACCAATGAAGGCTAGTTGAAACTGTTGACAATGAAGGCCGACCAAAAGGGGTATATATATATATATATATATATATATACATCTTAGTTTAGAACCCTAAATTACTGTGATACCATGAGAAAAATTGGAATTTATTTTGATTAATTTGTTGAGAAAATAAATTATTTTACAACATATTTAGGCAATGTTTTTACAAGAAAAAAAACTATAATAAGATACAATTGAAACCTAAAGAAAGTTAATGCTAGGAGATAGACAAGATTCACAAAATCTGCCTATAATAAAAGTAGAAGATATTTTACTTTTTAAACAAGAGCCATGGAATCCCTAGAATTCTTCTTGTGAATAGGAAAAAGCTTTTCTTTCTCAATAGTGAGTGAATCCTTGACTAGTAAACACCAACTCAACTAGGGTAACCCAAAAATTTGAAAGAATTAGGGAGAGGAGGATGAACATACTTCATAGGAAAATCAAAGAGGAAATTCAAATGAGAGATTGGTTAAATGAGAGAAGGGGCTTGTTTATAAATTTAGAGGTCTAACTGGCTGTTAGAGGTCAAAAGACACCTTTGGAAACAGTTTAAGGGAACCTCCAATGGTTTTGCCCATATTTTCGTAAAATATCGCCTAAATATCGGTGATATCAGGAAATACTAGTGACCTCTTATTGAAATTTTGCAATTTGTTTCCTCCCTCTTTCTATGTTGGTCTCCCAAATTATTGATATTCCAAAATATAGGTAAAACCGTCGATTGTTTTCATGATAGGGAGGAATTGGTACAATTTGAATTCCTAACTATCCTTGAGTATTTGATACTGTGGTGAAAATGTTGTAGACTGTTGCAAGCATTGATAAATCATTGACAATATGGACTTAGTTGATTAATTGAACAAGTGATATTGTTTTGATGCATTTATCTAATATAATACCTATCCTTTTATCTTTGTTTTACCTACGCAAGGATTACATTTTTGGACCTCTTTTATCTCAATTTTTTTTTTTTCATTTATGAAGTATATCAAATCTTCCAACCTGTCTTCAACTTGTTGGCTTTTTCAGTACCAGAACTAAAACTGCACAATGCATGGAACTAAATATTGGATAAACCCTTGAGGTCTAATTTTTATGTTTGATGGTTTTAAAATAAGTTAGTTGGCCTGCAGGTGGGGATGATGCTTAGGGGCATGGGTTTTGATAATACTACCTCAGTTTATGTTGCAGCTGGAAAAATTTATAAAGCAGAAAGGTATATGGCCCCACTTAGACAGATGTTTCCACGATTAGAAACGAAGGATACACTGGCTTCTCCTGAGGAACTTGCTCCATTTAAGGTATCAGGATGATCACGATATATGTGTTTGAAATTATTGTTTGTAATTTCAATTGGAACCAAGTAAATGGTTAGAATAACCTGTGTTTCTGATGCAGGGCCACTCCTCTAGGTTGGCTGCTCTTGATTATACAGTTTGCCTTCACAGTGAAGTATTCGTAACTACTCAAGGTGGAAATTTCCCCCACTTCTTGATGGGTCATAGACGCTACCTATATGGAGGCCATGCAAAGACAATAAAACCTGATAAAAGGAAATTAGCATTATTATTTGATAGCCCTGATATCAGGTGGGATACAGCTTCACTCTTTTTCTCTCTCCTAGTCGTCTCTGAATTTTAATTTTGGGATAATTTCATTCACCTCCCCTGAAGTTTTGGCTAAATACATCTAGCTCCCATAAGTTTGAAAATTCATAATACACCTTCCCTATTTTGAGTGAGGGGAGGTGAGTCAAAATAAGAAATGAAAAGGGTAGAGGAGATATTTGATAAAATTTCAAACCTATAGGGATTAGATGTATTTAGTCAAAACTTCAGGAGAGGTGAATGAAATTAACCCTTTTAATTTTTTATCCTCAAGCTTCTAGGACATATGAAGATCGTATGCCTTTTGTTTTCTTTTTCATTCTGGATTTGATCTATTATTGTTCGGTCCATTTCTGAGCAGGTCCTTGAATTAGAGTATTAGTCACATAGTTAATTTATCAAAATTAATTTATATTAACCTTGGGTATGAATCTCTTTGGTACTTTTAATTCTTTCCCATCATTAAGGGCCTATCTCAATTGTAACCACCATTTGCAAGAAATCTTCCTCGGTGTATATTTATTTAGTTACTGATATGTTTTGTAGTTGGGACAACTTTAAGAGCCAGATGCAAGACATGCTACGCCATAGTGATTCCAAGGGAAGTGAATTGCGAAAGCCCAGCAGCTCGCTTTATACCTTTCCAATGCCAGATTGCATGTGTAAACAAGCAGAAACAGGAATTGATAATGGTAACACAACAAAACTTGATTGAAACTCGTAACACACAAACAGTCCTTAGGTGGATGAAAATTTTCCTATACCTGTAATTTATGTTGTATATTTTAATTGAATTCTGAAGGTAATTATCTCCCTTTGAATTGAGGGGAGAATTTTTGAGATTTGATTCTTTCAACTTCATTGACTCAGCTATAGTTGCTAGTTGATAATCAAAATCCATTGTATATGACACAGTAACGGCCCATGTAAGATGAAAATTTTATTTTGAATGAGTTTCACCCATTATCTTGTTATTCTTCTCTTTATTTTATTTGTTGTGAATATTTTGTCATCTAGAAATTTTGAGTGTCAGAGATATGATATGGGTAGATGATATGCCTGGACTGTTCTTCTTGGCTGTGAAGCTGGGTATGTAGGTAGGTGGTATCAGAACTGTGCTCAGTATGATAAAATCCAAGTATATTCTAAAATCATTTCTTGCCCTTGAGGCTTGGCTCAAGTGGTAAGTTGATGGGTTTGTGGGAGGTTACAGGCTCTGGTTTTAATGGGTACCCAAAAAAAGAAAAAAAAAAAGGTTTATCTATCAAAATATATATATATATATATATATATATATATATATATATGTAAAGAAAGCAAAAATAGAATAAAAAACATATTAGATTAAAAGCATATTAAATTTTAATATTTGATGTTTGTTTAAAATAAAAATTATATTGTGAATCTATATTTACTATTAAAAAAGTATGAAATCTTTGAGTTCAATTCAACTTGAATTTTAACTTAAAATACTCAACCCAAACCCAATCAAATATCATTTTTCTAAACTTGGATTGGTTCGACTTACATTTTTAACTTGGGCGGGTTGGTCGTGTTAGTTGGGTTGATGGCTAACTTGAGTTCAACTTGAATTAAGAAGTAATTAACCTAAGTTCAACTTAACTTAACCTTTAACCCAAAATATTTAACTTAAATCTAACAAAACCTTATATTTTTAAACTTAGGTTGAATATGGGTTGTTCGAGCTAATTGAGTTAAACTTGGGCTAATTGGGGTACATGATTCAAAATCCAATCACATGGTTTTAAAAAAAACTTTTTTTTGTATATATTTATACCAAAATTTAAATAGTAAATAAGACAAAACTTTAAGACAATAATAAAAAGGTAAAATAAACTTATGTATCATTCTAAAAAAAATGAAAAAAAAAAATAATATAATTATAATTTGATATTCATTTTCTTATACAAAACCAACTGATTCAAGTTTTCCCCCTAATTTAAAATGCAATAGAAGAATCTTAGTTGTAATTGGATTCTAAGACCATGTGGCATGCCCAATACTAAGTTGCTTAATATGTTCATATTTGAATCAACTTCTTGACAACCGAAAAGCATTTGTTAAGAATACTTTCATTAATTTGAATAAATAAAATTTATTCTCAAAAATTAAAATTAAAATTTATTAAAATTTTAAGTTTCCTTTTTCATATGATATTAAAATTCTTCTTCACTCTTATTTCCATATCGTATGATTACGAAAATGTAGGAGTTGACTTTCACGTCATTACCATGCACTATTACGAAAATATTTAAATGAGAGGAATGTTGGTCTGGTAATGCAACAATCCGTCTGGTGATGATTTACTGGTATAAAAATTTTGGTTGATGACCATTTTTCTCCATATCTCTTGGACGTCCCATCACTACTTTTTCGGCTGTTTGGCTGGGGAGAAAATTGCGGCCTATTGGGCCCCTGTGGAGATGTCAAAAGAGTGGTGGGTATGTCATAATCCAATGATTGTACTGAACTTTCCTTGGAAAATTATAGACCTTGGAAGGGAATTGAAGCATGTGTTTCAGAAAATAATTTTAAAATGGAGAGAGAGAGGAGAGAGAAGTGTTGGTTGGGAACATGGGAAAGGTGGATAATGGGAGACTGGGAGAGAGAAACAGTTGGTCAGTTAAAGGCATAAAAGGTAGGTATGGCCGATCGGATGGTGGGGATGTGGAGATTCCGAAGTATGGGAATGAGATTCCTCTAGTTATTTAATTAACGAGAATGGGAATGTGAAATTGCATCCTGCTTTCATACTCGGGAATTTTAATTTTAATAAAAATGATTTTTTTTTAATCCTTATTGGCATTCCTAATAAATAATTCAATTATAACAATTAATAGAAAACAAATTGAATTTTTAATTCGCCTTTCATATTCCCGCAATCCAAATATGTTTTAAAATTTTTCTAAAATGTCTCTTAAAGGGAGCATACCAATGAAATTTCAACAAAATCCTAATTTCTAAATGTTAAATCACTAATTTGTAGTTATTTAATCAAATTGTCAAACATTCTCAATATTTCATAATTATCTTTCATGTCCAAATTATTGGATTATAAAACTTGAATCAATCTTGTTGTACTTTGTAGGGGATGTTAGAAGTCGAGTTTGCTCCTATTGTATTTTAACACTTATTATTTAGGATTTTGTTTTTTTTTCAAAGGAAAAAAAAAAATTCAAAATATGATTGTAATTGAGAAGAGAGTGAGGCCCGTTAGAGTAATCCAATTGGTTAGGGTGAACATTGGGAAGTGTGATCCTAATAAATGACACATGATCCTAAGTTCGAATCCTATTACTGATATACCCTGAATTTACCTGTTGGTTGTTGTGGGACGGTCACTTGTGTATGGTCTATTTAACACAAACTACTCATTTGTGCATGGTCACTTGTGAACCGAAACGTCATAATAAAACAAATTTGAAAGTGTGGTCCCAATAAATGGCACATGATTCTAAGTTTGAATCCTACCATTGATATACCTGAATTTACATGTTGGTTGTTACGGGGGATGGTCACTTTGTGTATGGTCTATTTAACACAAACTACTCATTTGTGCTTGGTCACTTATGAACTGGAACATCACAATAAAACAAATTTTCTTTATTTCATTGTGTGACTTGAAAGTCTAGTCATTTTCAGAACCCCTTCAACACATCGAAATCCAAAGTTCACACAAACCATGGAAGAAATGAGAGGGGAAAAAACATAATTCTCTTTGTATATGGTGAAGTAGAGAAATTTTTTTATTGGAGGCAAGAAAAAGAGCATGATCATTTCAATATAAAGGGAACCCAAGACACGGAAATGGCTTGAATACATTGATCTTTGATATGAGCAACAACTAGTTTGCAAGTCCATAATTGAACATAGATTTCTTGGGATGAAATATGGTTGGATGAGATTTGGGCACAAACATAGTGAGGCAAGCATAGACACAAAATTTCAGTTGTAATTGTGTAATACTTTCTTTGATTTTGCCAAAAAATCTAAAGATTGAATTGAAGTTTTGGTTGTGCTAGATATATTTGTAAGTAACAACATTTAAAAAGAAAAAAGAGAAAAAGAAGAAGAAATAACTAAGTCATAAATAAAAAATAAAAAAAGACTTCTTGTTTGATCATCTCATTTTTTTTTAAAAAAGGTCAAATCTTTTTTAGTATTCGACGTCATGACATTTCTTTTATGGTATTCAATATCACATCATGGAGGTTCATTGTAAGAGTCATCATTTGGATGATCTATCTTTGGAAAACCCATAACTTTGATTCAGATACCAATTGTTAGATCGAGTTTTAACCATCTTATCTGAAAATCAATTAATGTTTAATACAGTTAGATCAAATCTTCTATTATATTCAACATCATGTCATATAGACATGTTCTAAGAGTCATCATTTGAATGGCTCATCCCACGTTTTAGAGAGCAATATGTTGTACCTCAACAATAACTAAACACATATTTGCCTTCAATACAAGATTTTAATACGTAAACAAGGCTTCTTTACATTTTGAAAAAGAAAGTTTGAAATCCCAAATATATGAACTTATTCCTGATTTCAGTCATAGTTTCCCTCACTGGCTGCAGGAAATTTGCAGCCACTGACCCACAGTTTGAAGACGACGATGAACCCCTTTGCCTTCTCTGCAATCTCGACGGCTTCTAGTCCGAACCCTTCTCCCCATTTTCCTCATCTTCAACACAGCAGCACAGCAACGCTGCAAATGGTTTCGCAAATAAGAAAACAGAGGATGAGGGAGCCACAAACACGTAAACGGAAGCCCTGCCTACCAAATACGGCCGTTTTCGAAGCCGCTTGTCGTTCCCACCAATTCAGTCAACCCTCATCCCACCAACACGTGGGCCCCACTCACTCCCTTCCCCCTCCCCGACCTTCCCCTTCACCCACCTTCCCTTCCCCCCGTATATAAATCCCTCGCTGCCTCGCTCAACTCCACTCCGCTTCAATTTCCAAAGCACCCCGTGCGGCAATCATGGGTAGAAAGCCTTGCTGCGACAAAGCCCACACCAACAGAGGTTCTTGGAGCAAAGAGAAGACGACCGCCTCATCCACTACATCCGTCTTAATGGCCACGGATCCTGGCGATCTCTTCCCAAAGCCGCAGGTGCGTATGCTCAGAATTTCTCTCTTTTTTTTTTTCTTCTTTTCTTTTGTTTTCTCGGCTACCAAACGGTGGATTTTGATTTAGGGTTTGGTTTTTTTGATCTGATAGGATTACTCCGATGCGGCAAGAGTTGTCGGCTTCGGTGGATAAACTACCTTCGGCCTGATGTCAAGCGCGGAAACTTCACCATAGATGAAGACGAACTCATCATCAAACTTCACAAATTGCTAGGAAACAAGTAAGAATTTCTCAGGATTCACATTTTCTCGATAGCCAAACAGCTTTTAGACTGAAACTGAAAATCGAAATGTTTGAAATCCGATGTCAGGTGGTCGCTGATCGCGGGGCGATTGCCCGAAGAACAGACAACGAGATCAAGAACCACTGGAACACTCACATCAGGCGGAAGCTCATCAGGGGCAGGATCAATCCAATGACTCATCAGCCAACCAAACCAATCACCACCGAAGAAACCAATTGCAGCAGCGCTTTGACCACCACCACAACCGACAACACTGAGAAGCCACAACAGCCGCCACCGAAGCAGCAACCAAATCAATTCCCCGGCGGAGAGGAAGAGCACATCAACCTCGAGCTCACCCTCGCGCTTTTTCCGACTCCATCGGAGTCTACTGCGGAATCGAAGCTGCGGCGGACTACTACGCCAGATGGCCCCGATGAAGGTACAGGTGTTTGCGTGGGTAGCTGCCAACTGAGAAGTGAAGATTCTGATAATGGCCAAAAATGCTATACTCAATTCGTTAATTTGACTTTGTAAACCAAACTCTGATGCTGAGTTGATAAGACAAGTAGGAAGGATTTAGATTGTTTGGTGGGTGGGAAATTTTCCATGCATTTTGAATCCCGTATTTTAATAAATTTGACTCCTGACTTGGGGACTTTGGGGATGGTGTTGTAAAGTAATGGTTGACTTTTCATGTTGCCCGAAGGTTGACTTTTTATGTTGATCGAAGGTTGACTTTTGAAAAGGCAAATTTGACTCCTGACTTGGGGACTTTTGGGGATGATGTTGTAAAGTAATGCTTTGAATCTTCATGTTGACCGAAGGTTGACTTCTCATAAGGCACTAATGTAAATAAATTAAAGGCAAGTATTTGTCTCCCGAATTGTTCGTACATACGCCGTACACCTACTGTCCAGCCCACTCACCACTTTCAATACTCTACCCGAGTCTTTTATTTTTTATTGTTTTGTTTATATAGGATTATAGATAAGGATAAATTAATTTATAAGTTTAAATAATTATTTGAATTTAAAATTTAAGTTTTTTTGAAGTATAATTTTTATTTTTGTTTTAATTTGATAAGAATTAGAAATCTCATATGAATAGGATTATTATTTTAGTTTTCTAAAATTTTAGGAAATAATGGATCTAAAATTTCCTATCTAAACAAAATTTTTATTTTACTTTTATTTTTTGAAATTTTTGAAAAAAATCTTGTCAAACAAATCCTATCTAATTAAGTTACTTTGACCACCTCAAGCTCCGAATAATAACATATACATGTCTATTAAATAATAAAAATAATCAATTTTTTATTTGATATCTAGATTTTTTATTATACAATAGTAATATTATAGCATATTCATAGAGTAGTTGTAACGCTACAATATATTTTTAAACACGAATCTTTTAAAGTTTTAAAATTTTATTTTATTTTTTATTACATTATTCTTTAATAATATTTATTAAATAACTAAAAAATCATGTAATATTAACTTTATTATCTAGCTGTCCACATGTCTTGCTTGTGGAGCAAAACTAGTATTATATACAAATGTCATATTTAAAATAAATAAATAAATAATCAATCTCAATAGGTACAATTATTTCTCATTTTAACTTAAAAATAATTGTATAAATGTATAAATGTGCTCGAGGAATTGTATAAAAACTCTTTTCCAAAGGAGGTAAATGGTTTTCAATAATTGGTAACATCATAAATGAATTGCAAGAGCTTTAAATAAGTAGTCTAAGTTGAAACCATTAATAAGACATAAGAATCTGTTTGGTAGTGATTTTAGAAAACGTTTTATCCTTTTTAATACTTTGAAATTTTTATTTTTTAAGTATTAAAAAGACTAAAAACGCTTCTAAAAATTACTATCAAACACACTCTAAGTAATAATTTCATCAATGTTTGAATGATTGACCACTTTAATTTTCATCAATCCTTATTTGATCCAATTTTTAAAAATTTGAAGGCAATTTAAAGATTGAAAATTGAATAAGGATTTTCTAAAATTTTTAAGACAATGTGTATGCGAACGGGAGTAAGACACACCATTTTTTATTAGTGTTATTATATATACTATGAAAAAAAAAGTTATCCGACATGTATAACATTGTATTTCCTATCAAAATGGCTAATGGATTATATAAATATATATATATATGACAATATTTTACTGACTCACAATTTTTCAAAGAAACACCTTACAAATAGACTTAAGAGATTACCATTTGATGTATTAATATTTTTTTTCTAATACTGGAACTTTACACTTTATTTAACTTGAGAATATTCAAGTAACCACTAAAGAGGTCACTAATATTTGATGTATCAATTAGACCTCTACCCTCAAACCTCTTTTTATATCTTGATCATGTTCACCATAGTAGTATTTCAAACCTCCCCTACTTAAAGCTACAATATTAATGGATTGATTATAATGCAATACGAACACAACTTAAAAATAAAAAAATTAAAAAAAAATCTAAGAAAAAATAAATAAATACCTCATATTAGAAATTGTGACCTTGTATTGAATATAAGGTTAAGGCTTCACCAACCCTAAACTCTACAAATATGATATTATCTTATCAACTCAAAATTTTATGGAGAAACCCAAATAAATACTTAAGAGATCATAATTTTATGTGTTAATTTTTTTATTTTTTTTACTTTTATGAATTCAGACCTTTACTCATTATACTTGAAATATGTAACTTAATATTATTGAAGCATATACTAAGTGGTGTTTGGTAAAACTTAATATTTATTATTTAATGACTTAATTTAATTTTAAGTTCAATTGTTCTTGAATTATATATTAACTTAAGACTTATTGTTTATTTTTTTATTGTAAGTATTAAATTGTTTGGTAAAGTTAACTTGAAATTTATTTTAAATTATTAAATTAATACATTTACTTTAATTAATTTTAATCAATATTTAAGTTTTAGTTGTTAACTTAATACTTACTACTTATTATTTATTACTTTTTTTTTTTTTACTTTAAGTATTAAGGATGCATGCTAAGTTAACTTAAAATTTATTTTAAATTATCATATTGACTTGTTTACCCTCGTTAATTCTAATTGATATTTACCCTCATTAATATAAAGTAATAAATTTATTTGCTAAACATTCATATTTAAAGTATAAAAACACCTAATATTTCATAAAATAATTAAAAAATATTTAGTATAAAAGATGAAATAATATTTTACTACCAAATAAATACACAACATATTGTATTAAAATTAATACAAAAAAGTCGAATGTTATTTATAATGCAACTTACAAAAAATCATCTAAAATTTATAATTTACTTGCATTTACTAAAATATAAAAACATCTTGTTCACACAAGGCAAAATTAAAACTAAAAGTTAATACACTTGATTGATTCCAATTGCATTTTGGTATGACAAACTTAAATAATTGATTAAATGAACCCAAATAAATCATCATTTTCCTACTATTGTTGATCATTACAGATATCTTCCAACTCAACATTTTTATTATTAAACCGAATAAATAATTCATTACTAATTACAATTAATCGAAGAAAATTATATAATGCAACACAAGCAAGTACAATGTGAGTTTGAGTACAAAATCGGTATGGTGTCATCCTCTTTGATATTGGAAAACGTGTTTCTAAGACGTCAAATGCTTGCTCAATAACATATCAAAGTCTAGTGTGAATATGATTGAATTTTTCTTCTTTTCTATTGGCACAACTACCATTCTAAAAATCTGACAACCAATATCTAATATATGTGAATGGTACCGTAAATCCTCTAGCATGTGAATAAGCGACATCTGCCAAATAACATTTATCTAAAAAAAACATAAAATCATAAGTTAGATTTTTTTATTTTTTTTTAACAAAGAAATTGATAAATAAATAAATAAACAATAAAAATAGATGAATTTATTTGGCCCCATTATTTTCAATCTCCCTTCTCATTAAAATGAAATAACCACCCCATGTATGAAGCTTAAGAGATGATATTTTTGAATTTTTATTTTAAAAACAATAATTAGAAAAAAAACTTCACTAGTGGGCTATTATGAAACAAAGAGAGCAGAGCAAAAAAATTCTTTAAATTATTATGAAAATGACTAAAATAAAGGGAATAAAAGAAATATGATGGGAAACAAATTTTGTAACTAACTACTAGCTCACCTAAAAAAACTAATAAAAGGAAAAAGAGTTACAACAAAAAAATAAAAATAAAAATAATAATAATAATAATAATAATAACTAAACTTAATACTCCTTAAGATGAAGAATGAATGTTATAACTTGTCAACTTTCTAAGAAGAAATTGAAATTGAGCAAGGAAAAGACGTTTGGTCAATAAATTTGCTAATGTATGTTGAGTAGAAATATGAAGAGTCTTCAAGGTTCCATTTTGGATCTTCTCTTGAACAATGTGTCAATCAATCTTTTTGTGTTGTGAACAAAATAGTAGGATGTGTGTGACTAATATGTTGATCTTTTAATAGAGACAATAGCCAAATTATTTCACAAGTAGCATTAGTTGTTGATTGATATTTAACTTCTATTAAAGCCTAGAAACGGTGTGTTACTTCTTAGATTTTCAAGAGACTAGGGAATGGCCAATGAAAATGCAAAAGTTGCTCATGAACCTTCTGGTATCAAGACAAGCAGCCGTATTTGAGTATGCAAAACCTTTTTACTCAATTGAGGACTTAGATGATAAGAAAAGTCCCTAACCTACAATGTTCTTTATGTATTATAAAACATGTTGAGCAACTTGAAAATTATGAATTCTCAATTTAGCAAGAAACTGATTTAACTAATTCACATAGTAAGATAAATCAAATCTAGTTATGGTAAGATACAACAAGTTACCAACTAACTATTTGTATTGAGTGAGGTCATCAAATTCATCATCTTCTTCTTGAGATAACTTGATATTTGGATTCACGGGAATTTTTCTTGTCTTGCATTCGAGGAAACTTGCATAAGGCAAAAGTTGTAAGGCATAATGTTTTTGGCTCAATGAAATTCCACTTAAGGATCTAGCTATTTCAACTCCAAGGAAATATTTCAAGGTTCTCAAATCCTTTAGTTTGAATCATTTGTCAAAGGCCTTCTTTAGGCCATCAACATCACATGGATTATTACTAGCTATTACTATATCATCAACATAAACTCATAATGTCATGAATGAACTTCTATTTTCTTTAATAAATAAAAAGTTGTCTGTAGCAAATTATGTAAAGTCTTTTTCTAGAAAAGCATTAGAGAAGTTAGAAAACCATTGTTTAGAGGTTTGTTTCGACCTATAGTGAGACTTGTGAAGCTTACACATATCATTAACAAGAAATGATTCCCCCTCATGGTGAAGGCCTAACAGCAATGACATGTACACTTCTTTAGATAAATCATCATGAAAAAGTGTTGTTAACATCAAGCTAAGTAAGACTTTCCATCCTTGAATAGCTGCAAAAGTAAGAAGAACTTTCATAATAACAAGTTTAACAATAGGGGAAAAAGTCTCAAAATAATCAATGCCTTCTTGTTGAGTATAACCCTAGGCAAGCAAATGAGATTTATATCACTCTATACTTCCATCAGCTCGATATTTAATGTGATGGACCTATTTGTAGACAACTTGTTTACAAGGTGGTAAGGAAGTCAAAGACCATGTTGCATTGCTATCAAGGGCCTTTACTTCCACATTCATAGCTTCCTGCCATTCTAGAATGGTAACAACCTCAAAATAAGAAGTAGGCTCATGGTGAGAAGAAATAGAATGGATAAAGGTTATGTGACTAGGAGATAGTGTCATATCCTAGGACTTGAGATAATGAATAAGAAGTAAAGCTACAAATATTAGTTGCAAAGTAACAATGATAGTCCTGTAAATAAAAGGGGTGGTGCAAAACTTGAGAGAAACAAGTAATGATGTTAGGATTGGAATCATTTAACAGGAAATGTGAGGTGGTTAAAGAATCTAGTAGAGAACTTTGTTTAAGAGAAGGTGAAATAGAAAAAGACAAAACTCTATTGGAAAAGAAATTATTTGTGAAAGTATGAGAGAGAATGTTCTTAAAAGGAAAAATCGACTCATGAAACTCAACATCCCAAGAAATAAAAATGACAGTAGTAGTAAGATTAAGAAGTTTATATCCTTTAAATCTAAGAGGATAGCTAAGAAAGACAGCATGTGTGACATGTGGTGAAAATTTGAAATGATGATGCATTAGTGTGGATGCATAACAAAGGTAACTAAAAGCACAAAAATAAAAATCGCATGGTTGTTTGTTCCAAGGTAGTTCAGTGGGGATTTTGTTAGATAAAAGTATTGAAGGACTTTTGTTGATAAGGCAATCAAGACACAATCACCCTAATAGGCTAAAGGAATGTGAGATTTGAAAATGTAAAACTCATACCACGTTGAGAATATGTTGATGTTTTTGTTTTACAACAGAATTTTGTTGTGGAGTATCAACACAAGAATGAAAAGAAAGGATTCCCGAATCACGAAAGAATTTAGTGAATGACAATTCAGAGGTATTATCAAAACGTACAGATTTTATTTTTACACCAAATTGATTTTGAATTAAATTGACAAACTCAAGAAAAACATGAACAACATTAGATTTAGCATTCAGTAGGTAAACTCAGGTAAAATGAGTGCAATCATTCACAATGGTAAGAAAATAACGATAACCTTTTATTGTGAGAATGTGAAATGGATACCATATATCACAATGTATTAAATGGAAATGTGCAATAGACAAATTATTAGAAGAAATAAAAGGTAATCTACGTTGCTTAGCCAAATAACATATGAATAGCATGAAAGTATGTCTATAATTTGATTAATATGCAATGTATTACTTAGAGTTTGGATTTTTACATAAAATGGATGTCCTAATATAGAATGTCAAAGTTCAATTTGAGACTGAAACAACTTCATTACATTTGGCTAAAACATTAACCAATTGATGATTAAAACTTGGAAAATTCAAAACATAAAGGTTATCCTACCTTCTACCTATCCCAATCACTGTGGCTTATGAATGGTCCTTAATAACTCAAGAATAAAAAATAAAAATAATTGAGTAATGATGACTTTGTGTGACGGCACTAACAGAAAGGAGGTTGAAGTTAAAATTTGGACCAAACGAACCATTAGTGAAGATAAGATTATTAGAAAACTTCACTGACCTTATGTGACTAATAGGGATGGAGTGACCATTAGGCAAAGTGACAAATAAATTATTAATGGGGTTAGAATGAAAGAAAAATTTCAAAGAACAAAAAGGATGGTGTGTGGCACCGGTGTCCAAAATCAGAGCGGATGAGAGAATTAAATGGTTAACTAACATAGAGGATAAAGAGAGTATACCATTGAAATTAGCCATAGAAGGCCTAGTCAATTATGATTCTGGAATAACTGGAGAGCTACTATGGAGTTGAGGACATTGAAAAGCAATGAGTTGCTAGCATTGACTTGTAGTGAGAGATCCAATAAGGTTATCAAAGGAACTCGTATCATCTTTCATTGTGGAAACTACTTGATTAACTTGTGTCTTTGATTGAGAGACTTTTGATTTGGACTTGTAACCAAGAGGACATTCATGGAGCTTATAACATTTGTCAATGGTGTGCCCCTGAATAACACAATGCCAACAAATAGGTCTTTCACATTTGGACTCTAAGGTGAAATTTCTTGAAATAACAATTGGGAAATTTGGGTCTCCAAACAACATTGAATCAAGAGAAGGTGAAGATTTATTGTTAGTGGTGCATTGGTGTTCTTCCTAAACAACCAAACCAAAAACTTTAGTGATAAAAGGTAAAGGATCCATAAAAAGAATCTAAGTGCGAGTTTGTGTATAAGAATTGTTCAAGCCTATGAGAAATTGCATTACATATTCTCATTCTTGGTAATATATCCAACTTCATGTAGCTCTGCATTCACAAATTAGAAGCATTTGAAAATCCTTAAGTTCATCCCAAAGAATTTTGAGTCGAGTGTAGTAGGTATTTACATATAAGACACCCTGATATAATTCAATTAGATTTTTCTTGATATGGAAAATTCGTAAACCATTATTCTAATGAAATCATTCACGTAAATCATTCCAAATTTCAGTGGTGGTGGAGATATGTAATAGGCTATCGATGATGTCTCGAGCTACAACATTGAGAAGATAAGAAATAACCATACTATTGTAGTGAGTCCAAACACCAATGAGAAGATTACTCGAATGAGGTCGATGAATGCTTCCATTTACGAATCCAACCTTGTTCTTATTAGTAAGAGTTGTGGTCATGGTATGACTCCAGGAATTATAGTTCGATATTGTGAGTTGATTGAAAATGAGAGCAAGCCTTGGGTGATCTCAGTTGTGCAGGAAATAAAGACAAAATGAATCCTCCATGGAAAACAAATTTGCGGTGCCGACAATTTGTCGATTTTTGACACTACCTCACTCCATAAAAGAAGAAAAAAAATAAAGGGATAGTAAATGCTTAAAGCTCTAATACCATATTATGAAACAGAGAGAGAGAAAGAGAAAGAGCAAAACATTCTTCAATTTTATTCTAAAAATGACCAAAACAAATAGAATAAAAGAAAAAAGGGTTGGACAACAAATTCTATAATACGAACAATTCAATTTGTGATGAAATAGGTGTGTTAGAAATTTGTGATAGCTTAAATCTATTGCAAAAGTAACTATAAGTGGGTCAATAATACTTAATTTTTTGGTAGTGTAACTTCCAACTCACCCAAAAAAACTAATATAAGGAAAAAAATTACAATAGAAACATTAACTAAACTTAATACATTAGTTTATAAAACTCAATATATATATATATATATATATATATATATATATATATATAGACACACACACACATATAAACTCATAATATCCATTCCAAAAAATTTTGGAAAAAAGTAAAATAAGTGGGTAGAACCTTGTTCTTTGTATTGAAACTCACAACAGACTCATCTCTTCCTTTGTCATCAACTTCTAAAGCTATGTTAGAAAACAATTGTTCCAACAAATTGCATCTTTGCAATTACGAAGCTAATGCCTACAAAAATGTCCAACACAAATGAATCTCTATGGACAAATTCAATTAAGGGAAAAATTAAAAACCATTGCATCTCCAAATTAATGGTTACAATCCATTATATAGAAAAAAAAATGTCCACTTGACTAAGAAAAATACCATCCCATCTATATATGATGATTGAGATCTTCCATTTAAGAAAGAAACCAACATAAATTAAAGTCAAATTTAAATTTTGTTTTCTTTCCCTTTTTTGTTTCCTTAACAACTAAATGCGAGGAAATTTAAAAAATTGAGAAAAGAGAGAGAGAGAGAGTGAGAGAGAGAGAGAGAGAGAGAAAGAGAGGAAGAAGAAATAGGGGAAAAAACCGTCAACTAAACTGCATAGCTTCATTAAACTATCAATTGATGGAAGGTTTCTATTTCTCAGATCCTAAATATGACAAGTTAAAGAATCAATTATTTAATTTCATTTTAGCTTCCAACATTTTCTTAACACTCAAACAAATTGCTAAAATCATCTCATTCAAAAAAAAATTAAAAAAAAAACTCCTCATTTCAAAAAATTTTAACATTAGTCAATAAAAAATAAAAAATAAAAAATAAACCTTAAAAAGACACTAAAAACACATATTACAATTCTTAAGATTTTCATCTTTCTCAAGTGACCAAACATGGTTTTTCCTTTTCTTTTTTTTTTTCTTTTTTTTCTGTAGCTTTCTTTGTCACCAAACACAACCTCAAATTTAATCCCAAAGAGAGGGGAAAAAAACAATCAACACTATCATAACGGTAATTAACATGAGAAGCAATTTCACATCTAGGACTTCAATTGAAAAATGAGAAATAGAGTGTAACCTATTCATCAACCAAGGAGATTTGAAGTAGCAATGGAGGTATAACAGTAATTAAGGTCGAGTAATAATGAAGGTCGTAGAGTAGTAAAGTAGACGGTGGATGTGGAAGAGGTAACTAGGGCAAATATAAGCAAAAAAAGTAAAATAAAGATGTGGAATTAAAAATAAGTTAATTATTTTTACTTAGTATATAAAGTTGTTTTTAACTTTAAATAATACTATTAAGTTATTTTACCAAACATGTTTAATTTACTTAATTACTTAAATTAAATTATTAAAATATATTAAGTCATTAAATAAATTAAACATGTTTGATAAAATAACTTAATATCATAACTTAAAGTAAAAAATAACATTGAATATTAAGTTAAAATAGTTAACTTATTATCAATCTTAATATTTTTTACCTCATTTATCCATATTTAGTGAAAATATATTTTATAAATATGATTTTATATTCACAACTCATCTTTTATAATAAATATTTTTGTAGTTATCTTATACTTCTACAATACTTTAAATATGAATGTTTAATAAATAATATTTTTAATTAACATTAGTGAAAATATAAATCTTTGTTAAAATTAATGAGAGTAAATATGTTAATTTGATGATTTGAATAAAATTTAATAATTTGAAAATAATTTAACTTAAAATCAATTAAAGTTATTAAGTAATAAATATTATGTTTTACCAAACACCCTTTAAGATAACTATTTTAACTTAATACTTAAAGTTAAAATTAACGTTAAGTTGTAATATTAAGGCATTTTACTAAAAATGATAAACTATTTAATGACTTAAATTAAGTTATTAAGTCACATTAAGTTATTAAATTGATTTATCAAAGACCCTCTAAGTATTCTTTCAAATCTTTTTTATTGAAACTTGCAATATACACATTAACCTCAGCACCTGCGGAATAACTCATAAACAAAAAAATCTTACCAAAAAGAACAAGGAAAAGAAAATACCTCCATTGAGAAATCTAATCTTTGCATTAGATTTAGGTTGAGATTTCACTAACCCCTCAATACGACAAACAAACGACCAACTACAAATATGATATTATCTTGTTAGCTTATAACTTTTCAAAAAGAAAAAAAAAAAAAAACCATTATAATTAGATTTAAGAAATCATTATTTAATGCATTAAGCTTTTTTTCTAAAATTAGACCTTTACCGGTGAAGTGTTGTTTATAAAACTTAATATTGTTTAAAACCGTTATTAGTAATATTTCATATCTCTCTTACTTGAAAGGTTGGAATTACATAGATCGATCCCAACATTATTTAAGCAAACCTCAAAAAAATCTTTAACAAAAACTTGAATTAGGAAATTCAAACCTTTTATTAAATTTGAGTCAAGGCTTTACCAACCCTAACCGACAAAAACCCAACCAATTTGCTCAAATTGCAATAAAAATTTATTTCCAAACTCGACTTTACTCTTCTTCTGAAAGGGAATTTGAATCCCTTGAGATCTCCTTCTAGTAACAACACATTTCAATTGGAATCCCTCTAAGTATTCTCTCAAATCTTTCTTATTGAAACTTGCAATATACACATTAATCTCAAAACCTTTGGAACAACTCATAAAAAATGATCTTACAAAAAAAAAAAAAAAAAAAAAAACCTCTATTGAGAAATCTAATCCTTGCATTAGATCTAATTGCTTAAGTTTGATGTTTATCAAGTCTAGTATTGAGAAAAGTATTCGTGGTTCAATTTATGAATGTGCTAAGGTAAAATAATATCTCAAGGCTATTAAGCAATAGTTTGAGGCTTCTAACAAAGCTTTGGCTAGCACCCTAATGATAAAGATGTGTTTTATGAAGTTTAATAGCACCAAAGGAGTGCATGAGCACATAATGGAAATGGGGTTTCACCAACCCCTCAACACGACAAACAAACAACCAACTACAAATATGACATTATCTTATTAGTTAATAACTTTTCAAAAAATAAATCGTTATAATTAGATTTAAGAGATCATTATTTAATACATTAACCTTTTTTTCTAAAATTAGACTTTTATCGGTAAAAGTGTTGTTTATAAAGCTTTAAAAGGTTTATCGTTATTAGTTATATTTCATTTCTCTCCTACTTGAAAGGTTAGAATTACATGAATCGATCCCGACATTATTTAAGCAAACCTCAAAAAGTCGAATTAGAAAATTCAAACCTTTCATTAAATTTGAGTCAAGGTTTCACCAATCCAATAAAATCACGACCAATGCACTCAAATTGATAAAAAAATTCTTTCCAAACTCCACTTTACTCTCCTTCTAAAAGGGAACAGGAATCCCTCGAGATCTCCTTCTAGTAACAACAACATTTCAACACTCTATAGATGGAAAGAGAGACAAAAATAAATGAGACAACATAACAAATGTATGGGGGAAATGAGGAACTACAAGAAAAGCAAATGGTTTGCAATAGCTAAACAGAGGGTGGAGGAGCCGCAAACACGTAAAAAGAGGCCCTACCTACCAAACAGGGCCGTATTCGAAACCGCTTGTCGTTCCCACCAACTCAGTCAAACCTCATCCCACCAACTCATGGGCCCCACTCACTCCCTTTGCCCTCCCCCCACCTTCCCCCTTCGCCCACCTTCCCTTCTTTCCATATAAATGAATCCCTCACTTCCTCACTCAACTCCACTCCGCTTCGATTTCCAAAGCACCCCGTGCGGCAATCATGGGTAGAAAGCCTTGCTGCGACAAAGCCCACACCAACCGAGGTGCTTGGACCAAAGAAGAAGACGACCGCCTCATCGAATACATCCGTATGAATGGCCATGGATCCTGGCGATCTCTTCCCAAAGCCGCTGGTGCGTATGTTCAGAATTTCGTTTTTTTTTTTTTCTTCTTCATTTTTAGTGGTTTCTCGGCTACCAAACGGAGGATTTAGATTTAGGGTTTGGTTTGTTGTTGGTCTGATAGGATTGCTCCGATGCGGCAAGAGTTGTCGGCTTCGGTGGATAAACTACCTCCGGCCTGATGTCAAGCGCGGAAACTTCACCATAGATGAAGACGAACTCATCATCAAACTTCACAAATTGCTAGGAAACAAGTAAGAATTTCTCAGGATCTCACATTTTCTAGATAGCGAAACAGCTTTAGACTGAAACTGAAAATCGAAGTGTTTGAAATCCAATGGTAGGTGGTCGCTGATAGCGGGGCGATTGCCCGGGAGAACAGACAACGAGATCAAGAACCACTGGAACACTCACATCAGGCGGAGGCTCCTCAGGGGCGGAATCGATCCAAAGACTCATCAGCCAACCAAACCAACCACCACCGAAGAAGGCAATTGCAGCAGCGCTTTGACCGCCGCCACAACCGACGGCGCTGAGAAGCCACCACAGCCGCCACCAGAGCAGCAACCAAATCAATTCCCTGACGGAGAGGAAGAGCACATCAACCTCGAGCTCACCCTCGCGCTTTTTCCGACTCCATCGGAGTCTACTGCGGAATCGAAGCTGCGGCGGACTACTGCTCCAGATGGCCCCGATGAGGATGCAGGTGCTTGCGTGGGTTGCTGCCAGCTGAGAAATGAAGATTCCCATCAATGCCAAAAATGCTATAATCAAGTCGTTAATTTGACTTTGTAAAAGGAAATTTGATGCTGAGATGATAAGATATGTAGTAAGGATTTAGAGTGTTTGGTGGGTGGGAAATTTTCCATAGAGGAATAAAGTATTTGAATCGAGTATTTTAATAAATTTGACTCCTGACTTGGGGACTTTTTGTTAATGATGTCGTAAAGTGATGTCTCAACTCTTCATCTGGACTAAAAGGATTGACTTCTGATGAATTCATTCATGCTATGAGCTCATGACAACCTCAATTTTATATTTCCTTAAATGATTACATTAATGATTAGATTTGTTTTAGTTCATGTTTCAAGAGTGCTATTAGAAGTGAACTCTCAGCAAAAATGGATAAAATAATTTTCAAAGTATTAAAAATATTGAAATTGCTTCTAAAAATTACTTTTAAATGGGTATTTTATAAATATAAATTTAAAATCTGATAATCGAAAATAATTTTAAAAGAACATCACATATTGTTAGTGATTTTCTTATATCTGAATTCTACCAAAGAAGAAGTTAGAAAATAGAAATATTAAAATAGGAAAAATATATTCTTCAACGCTTTAGTTTTTTTAACTTTTCATAAAAGGAAGCCATGTGAACTTTTCTATTTTATAAGGTGTTTTGGGAGGAAAGAAATGAGATGGCGTTATTAATTTTAAAGTGAAAAAATTAGGTGTCCTTTGGATATATTTTTTATATTTATTTTTAAAAATATAAAATAATATAATAATAGTAATTTTTATATAAAGTATTGAAATTCTTAAAAAAAATAATAATAATAGTTTTAAATAGAAAAATTGAGGTGTAAAAAAATCTACTATTTCAAATTTTAAATTTTTTAAAGTAATTTTGAAGAAAATAAGATAAATTTATATATTTTTACATACAAGTTTCTAATTTTAAAAATAAAAAATAATTTATATATATATTCAAATAGACACTTAATAATTAACTATTCTCATTTTACCGTTAAATAAAGATAACATTCAAAATTACAAAAATCTAATAATAATTTTTTTTATGAAAAAATGTTATTTTAAAAACCATAAATAAAAAAAATAAAAAGCAATGTTTGATAGGTAAAATTATTTCTCATTTTAACTTAAAAATACTTTAAATTACACAAAAAAAAAAATTGAAATTAAAAAAAAAAAAATTGAATAGCTTTTGGTTCATTTAGACAAGGCAAAAGAGATAAGGGTTAATTAATAGGTCTCTAAAGTTTGATATACTTTCTTGTTTTGCAATATTAAAAATAGAAAATAATAATAACCTTATCTAAAATATAATAACTCTTCTATAAAAATATGGACTTAACCTATATCTCTAAAAATTATTTTTCAAAATTTTAAATTTATAAAAAATAAATAATATTTAAAAATGATTATCTTTTAAAATAATTTTTTTATATGCTACATTCAAATTTTTTTCTTTTTTAAGAAACTGAAAATAGGAAATGTATCCAAACATAACCCTAAGTTAAGAGTTTTTTATTTTATAATTTATTAAAAAGCAATGAAGATGATTTCTTAAAAATAGTGATTTTTTAAATAAAAAAAATAAAAGATAAAAATTTATGGGTCTGAATAATTATGAAATCCTTTTAGATTTCCAACCCACAGATTTTCTAGTATTGCAAAACCACTAAAATTCTCCTCCAAAATGTCTTTGTGCATAACCTAGAAATAAATGAAATACAAGGCAACTACTTTATTTTTAATCTAAAATAACTCACTTTGATTAATTATATTAGCGAAAGAGGATTATTTGGTGTTGTTTGACTAGGTTTTATTTTTAAAAAATAAATAAATAATAATAATAATAATTTCTATATAAGATACAAATTTTTTTGCCTTAAAATGAATATGTTTTTAAATCTTATTTTTTAAATATTGATATCTAAAAAAGAATTTCATCTCAATTTTTAAATTTTTTTTAAAAAATAAATTAAATTCATATTTAAGAAGATGCTTTTTTTTTATAACTTTTTGCATAAAGTTATTTGTTTTTCTATTTTTTCATGATTTATTATAAATTTTTTATTAAATAAAAAAAAAAGACAAAAATATTTTACTTTTTCTTACCGGAAAAAAAAGTAAAATATTGATTTTTTTTTTTTTTAATGCTTATTAAAAATAAAATGTTATAAATATAAACAACTTAACACTATAAACAAATTTTTAAAACAAAAAGGTAGTGGGTCACACTCATCTTTAGCCCTGCATTAATCTTTTTTTACCACGAGAATATTTAAATTATTTAATTATATAGAAATAACAAGTAATTTAATTATAATATAAATTAATTTAATATTATTACTCAAAATAGAAAGTAATTGATTATATTTTGACATATTTGGAAATGGAAAATTTTCATTTATTATTGTATTTGAATACTTATTAAAAGTAGGACTTAAACTGAGGTGGGTTGGTGGTTAACCCGAGCTCAACCCAATTTAACCTTTAATCTCATATGTGCAACCTAAGCTAATCAAACACCCTTTTTCTAAGCTTGGATGAGTTGGATTAGATTTAATTTTATCAGTTTAAAATTCACAATCCATCGGCAATGTTTGCTAAAATTTTCTTTTATATAAATTTATATTAAAATTAAATTATAAATGAGCCAAAATTATATATATTATAGAGTAATATAAATTATAAATATTATAAAATCATTAATTCAAATTAGGGTTAATCTTGTTCCAAACCTAATCTAAATTGAATTCAAATTAAAAAAATTTAAACCTCATTCCAATTGAATGTTAAAAATAATTATTCAAGTCAATCGAAAAGGTCGGGTTGGGTGGGGCCAACCCACCTAAGTTGTCCCTCTAATTTTAAAATATGACAAAAGGGTCTTGATCGTCATTAAGATTCTAAGATTACGAGACATGCCCAATACTAAATTACTTATCAACTAGCGGATTGTAAAATTACTATTTATTACGATGTTTTGGATATCAAAATAATAATTAACACAATTAAAGATATTTATATTCTAGTCAAAATTTTGAACAACTTAAAATCACTTGTGAAGGATATTTTCATTAATTGAATAAAAATTAAAAAAAAAAAATTAATATCATATAAATTAAAATTAATTTTTATAAAGATTTTAATTTTAATTTTTTCATACATATATTAAAATTCGTCACCACTCTTATCTCCACCTAAAAATCATTGGTAGACACTTGGGAGCAAAGATGGTAGTTGAGAGGAGGGATAGAGAAAATGTAGAAGCTGACAGCTACTTTATTCCCATTTACTATTACAAAAGGGATGTTTGTCTGGTTATGCAACAATCCGTCCAGTGATGGAATTGCTGGTACAAAAAATTTGGTTGATAACTATTTTTCTCCACGTCTCTTGGACGTCTTCCTTTGTTTAGTTGGGGAGAAAATTGCGGCCTAGTAGGCCCATGTGGGGATATCAAAAGAGTGGTGGGTATGTCATAAGTCACAACCCAATGATTTTCTTGAACTGAGCTTGGAAAATTTGAGACTTGGGAAGGGAATTGAAGCATGTGTTTCAGAATTCAGAGAAGGAGAGGATTGTTTTTATTACATACTTTAAAAATGGAGAGAGAAAGAGAAGAGAGTTGGTTGGGGGAAAAGGTGGGTGATGGCATGGGAGAGTGGGAGCAGAGAAAATTTTCTAAAGAAGAAAAGACAGATGGTTAGTTAACGGCTTAAAGGTGGGTATGTGATGGGGCAGTCAGAAAGAGAGTGGGCATGTGGAAATTCTAAGTATGGGGATGGAACTCTTTTAATAAATAATTTTTTATATGAACACCATATATTTATTATATTAATACTAGAAGATGTCGCACATTTTGGGGGTGCTTTAGCGTGGCCTAAGGCCCATTAAGACATGGGAGAGAGTGGATCATTAAGTAATGACTATTAACAAAAGCCTTCTTTAATATACAAAATTATGAGTAAAGTCATAATTATATCCAAATGATTCCATAATTAAACATGTCAAAACGGGTCGTATACAAACCTCTCATTTTAAACCCATTAATTTTATGTCATTTGGGATTCATATAAAAAATCACCATTGATATTTAACCCACTCCATCTCTAATACAACAAGCTTAAAAGAGGTATAATGAGTTCAAAGAAAGTTTGAAAATTTCATTTAACTCATGTTTGATTCTCATAAAATACTAAGGAATATGTTAGATAATTGATAGTTGATTAACAGTTGGTTGTTACTAGACTATTATACTAGTTGCTATTCAATTATAACCACTCAACCAGCATGTCGCCTTGTTATAGAATTGGTTGTTACTCGTGTATAAATAGCTCGTCTGTTCATAGCTTAAACATCAATGAGAGATCAATTACAAACTTCTTTTCTTCTAATTCAATTGTTGTTATAATCATGGTATCAAAGCATCTCTAGGAACTTCTAATTGTTCACATGTTTCTGCCATGGCTAATCAAGCTTCAAGCTCTAACCAAGTATCTCCATTTGTTTTCAATCATGCATTCTCTATCAAATTAGATTGCTCAAACTTTCTCTTATGGCGAAAAAAGTTCTAGCAATTGTGCGAAGTCACAATTTACACCATTTTCTTGATTTCTCTCTCTCACCTCTATTAATGTGCCTAAATCTAGAGAAGTCTAAGATGGTATTACATACACCTTAATGATCTAGGGCCTAGGAATGGAGGAATCCAAGGTTTCCCAATATTTTTCTCTCATAATATCTGCTTCAACCTCATAATCACCTCAATATGTTCCTTCTTCATATGATCCTACTACTATTGACAGTAGTCTCTAACTACTTTCAATATCTTTCATTTCTCAAGTTCATACTCCTTCCATGTTTGGTATTTACAAACCTAAAGTTTACATTACCAAAAAGAGCCTTCAACAATTGAAGAAGCTCTTCAACATGAGCATTGGAAGGCAACAATGAATAAGGAGTACATGGCTCTCTTAAGGAATGCAACTTGGTCCTTGGAATCACTTCCAACTAATAGAAAAGCTATTGGGTGTCAATGAGTGTTTAAAATTAAAGAAAATTCAAATTGGACCATTCAAAAATACAAAGCACAATTAGTAGTTAAAGGTTTCTATCAGCTTGTTGGTTTTGATTTTTTAGAAACCTTCAGCTCTGTTGTGAAGTCTACCACCATCAGAGTTGTTCTTACTCTAACCTTGTCTAAGGGCTGGAATGTTAGACAATTGGACATCAATAATGCTTTTTTGAATGGCACCTTTTAAGAAGAGATTTACATGGTTCAACTCTCAAGATTTGAAGATCCTAAATGCCTAGAAAAGGTGTAAAAATTACATCACCCCTTATATGGTTTGAAGCAGGCTCCTAGAGCCTAGTTTGATAAGCTTCAGTCTGCATTGACACTTTTTTGCTTTCAATCTTCTAAATTTGATCAAACTCTCTTCGTCAAGATTACAATAGCTCACTCTACCTTTATTTTAGTCTATGTAGAAAGTATTTTAGTCACCGGTAATGACTCTCAAGTCATCACTAATCTTGTTACAAATTTGTATAAAGAGTTTGCCTTAAAAGATCTTGGTCTAGTCAATTATTTCTTAGGTCTTCAAGTCACTCATACTTCAGATGGATTACATTTGTCACAAATGAAATATATTAGAGATATTTTGGCTCTAGTTAAGATGCAATTTGCCAAAGGATTTACCTTTCTAATGAACGGTGGTCAAACTTTGATAGCTTTTGGAAGTGATGTTATAGGTTATCCTCAACTTTACATAAGCATTGCTGGAGCTCTGTAATAAGTGACCACTGCTAGACTCGAAATTAGCTTCTCCATTAATTGAGTACGCCAATATATGCAAAACCCCTTAGAATATCATCGGAAGGTGGTTAGAAGAATTGTTCGATACTTGGTTGGTACAATTGACTATAAGCTTCATTTAAGGAAAGGAAATTAGCTTTTGGATCTAGTAGGATTTAATTATGCAAATTAGGTAGCTAATCTTGATGGTCAGTGATCAACCATAGGTTATTGTGTATACCTAGGCCCAAATCTCATATCCAAACATTTAAAGAAATAGTCAAGAGTCTCCAGGCCTACCATTAAAGTTAAGCATTGTAGTCTTGCTAATCTCACCACAAAAATCGCTTGGCTTCAATCCTTAACTCACTAAACTTCAAATTCCTCTACGCAAAATGCCAACATTGTGTTGTGACAATCTAAGTACTATGATGTTCTCTAATAATCCAATACAATATGCTCGAACAAAGCATATTGAGTTGCATTTATATTTTGTCATAGAGAAAGTCATTCAAAAGCTCATAGAAGTAAAACATATACCTTCCATGGATCAAGTTGCTAACATATTTATCAAAGCCATTTCAAGTTCCAAGTTTGCTAATCTCATAACAACTCATAGTAGAATCATTAGCTACCCTGAGTTTGAGAGGGGGGCTATCTAATAATTAATAATTAGTTAACTAACAGCTAATTGTTAACAAACTATTATGCAAGTTGCTATTCATCAATTATAACTACTCAACCAACACGTTAGCTTGTTATAGAATTAGTCGTGTATAAATAGCTCCTCTATTCATAGCTTAAACATCAATGAGAAACCAATTACAAACCTCTTTTTTTCAAATTCAATTTTTGTTATTATCAAAAAGAAAATTAATATAAAGGAAAATAATTTTCTTATATTGGGTTGTGCTATGAAAATACCAAAGAAAATTAAATATAATTAAAAACTCATACATTTTCAAATTATTTAATCTTTATATCAAAAAATTAAAACAAGTGAAATAGGTTTGAATAGAATTCAAATTGAAAAAAAATTAAACCTAATTCCAATTGAATATTAAAAACAATTGTTCAAGTCAATCAAAGGTTGGGTTGGGAGGGGCCAACCCACCCTAACTTAAAATATGATAAAAGAATTTTGGTCATCATTATGATTCTAAGATTAAGCATCATGTCCAACACTAAGTTACCTCTCAACTAGGGATTATTTATTACGAAGTTTTGGACATTAAAGTACTAATTAACACAATTAAAAATATGCATATTCTAATCCAATTGTTGAATGATCTGAAATCATTTGTTAAGGATATTTTCATTAATTGAATAAAAATTTTTAAAAAAAAAAATTAGTCTTATATAAATTAAAATTAATTTTTATAAAAAATTTAATTCTTTTTCTTATCATATTAAAATTCCTCACCCATCTTATTTCCACCTTAAAATTATGGTTGGACACTTTGGAGCAAGATAGTAGTTGAGAGGGAGGTTAAGAAAATGTAGAAGTTGACAGCTACTTTATTCCCATCTACTACTACGAAAATATTTATATATATAAGGGATGTTTGTCTGGTATGCAACAATCCGTCTAGATGGACTTGCTGCTATAAAAATTTTGGTTGTCTCCATATCTCATGGACGTCCCATCACTTCTTTTTTTTCCTTTGTTTGGTTGGGGAGAAAATTGCGGCCTACTAGGCCCATGTGGGGGATATCAAAAGAATTGGAGGGTATGTCATAACCCAATGATTTTTTTAAACTTTCTCTAGAAACTTCTAGACTCGGGAAGGGAATTGAAGCATGTGGTCGGAATCCATACAAGGAGAGCTTTGTTTTTATTAAAATGGAGAGAGAAAGAGAAGGAAGGTGGGTGGTGATGGGAGGGAGGGAGACGCAATAATTTAAAAAAGAAAGAAACAAAAGACGATTAGTTAAAAGCTCAAAGGTGGGTAGCAGTCAGAAAGTGAGTGGGCGTGTGGAAATTCCTAAGTATGGGCACGTTATTATATGACTAGCGCCACAGAATCCAATCCATGTCACTCATATAATTAGGGCGTGGGGGCGGCGGGGGCGGCGGGGGGCGCTTTTGCATGAGCCGAGGCCCATTAAGTTGGTGGGCCATCGAGTCAAAATGGGTCAAATACAAACCTCTCATATTAAACCCACTAATTTCATATCATTTGGGAGTCCCATAAAAAATTACCATCAATACTCAGACCACTCCACTTCTAATAGAACAAGTTTAAAACGGTTATTACGAGTTCACAGAAAGCTTGGAAATTTCATTTAGACCATGTTTGGTTCTCATAAAATTTGATGAAAAATGTGAGGAATAGAAAATAGCAAAGAAAAGTAAAAAAAATTAAATTGAAAAAAAATAAAAAATAAAAAAATTTAAAATTAGTAAATTATTTTTATATACTTCTTTAAACTTATTTGACTTATTTTTTTTAATTATATAAAGATTAAATAATTTAAAAATATATAAAATTTTAATTTTTTTTATTTTTTTTATTTTTTTCTATAATGAAAACCAAATATGAATAAACCATTTTCCTTGAACATTATTTTTGCTTTCTTTATTATTTTCTAAAAACCAAACATAACCTTGAAGTCAATAATAACCGAACATAACCTTAAAGTCAATGAGAATAGGGAATTACTCATGCCCATTCCTTACCCTCAAGGAAAGAAAATAAACTATCCGTTCATTGATTTTAAACTTCCATTCCCGAACCTTTCTAAAATGACTCTAAGGAGACCACATTAAGAAATAACTAGATGATGGCCTGGAAGTAACTTGATTACATTACTATGCAATATGAAGGCTAAAAATGAATAAATATGAAGATATTATAGCTCTATAATCTTGTAGAATGAAACTTAAATTAAACAAGCCATTCATAATCATCTTTAATGCCCAAACCATTCATTTGTCTCTCAACTCTATAATATGAATTCCCATCATTAATTTCCCATTTTCAGAGGGTAGAAGCATTCCAGCACACCAACTCGAGAAAGCAGCCCAAATTTCAATTAATTAGCAAGTAATTAGTTGAAGTTACGGGGATTAAGGCGATCAAATGAAGAGAGGAAACTGCCTTTGCAAATCAAGCTTCAACAACTAAACACAAAAGCATCCAAAGTGTTTTAAGAGCATACAACCTACTCTACATCTCCACGGTGAACGGGTTAAAAACAATTTTACATGCACATAGGAAATAAACACATTGCCATTCCCATTGCCATTGCTCCCAGAGACAAAGACAAATACCTCTCAGACATGAATCTGGGAGAGCTAACCAGAAAGAAATGACATGGCTCGTCTGAAATCCAAAGATTTGAGGGCTGATTCTGGAAAATGCTTCCCATCTGGTACCCACAGTCCACCTTTGTGGGGCAGCAATACATGCGCTTGGCTACTCTTTGCTGCTGCCTCTTCACTGGCTTTCAGAGATGGAACTTCTTTCTTTTTCTTCACAAATTCAAAAAATTCTGCAACTTGGCGAGCATACCTGCAGAGGCAAATTGGCAAGTACGTAAATAAAATGCATATGTCGTGAAATCAAGACAATTTACACCATGATTCACAATAGGAACATCACAAAAAAACCATTTTTCAAGAAGATAAGAGCACAAATTTTCTTTATTTCATTGTGCCACCTGAATGTCCTGGTCATTTTCAGATCCCTTTCAACACATTGACATCCAAAGTTGACACAAACCATAGAAGAAATGAGAGGGGAAGAAGGGGAAAGTAATACACATAAAGCATTAATTCTCTTCCTCTATGATAAACCAAGGAAAAGTTTTTTATTGGAGGCAATAAAAAAAAGAGTGATCATTTCAATATGTAGGGCATCCACAACATGGAAATCACAGAATGAATTAATAAGAGTTCATTGAACAAACCAAAATATCTTTTGATATGGGAAAGTATGGAATAGGCATGAGATAACACCACTCTTGAAGAGACTAACAGGTGACTGATTACTTCACATCATTTGCAGAGTATGATATCCAATTCATTTTTCTACCCGCTTTATATGCAACTAACAGTGTTATGTGAAGTTGATTGCAGCGGCCAGCCAGACCAATAACCCTCAATAGGCTTTTAAGAAGCATCTTTTAAGTCAATTGACTGGCTCAAATAACCACCTGCAAGCTGTGTGATTGAGCAGTGTCAAACCCAAAACCTTTCATTCCTGAATAAGAATCTTTACTCCAGCTACCATCCTTGTTGCCCCAAACAAATTCCATCAAGTTTTACAATCAGATACCTTAAAACCTCAGTCTAACCCTTACGATCCATAAAACTCATTCCGCCTTTCTGAACATAACCCCTATAAACCAGATCTTGAGTCCACCATGATTTGCTTGTAGGCATTCATATCTTAAATACATATATTAGGTTGATCAATTGAAAAGGAAGAAAAGAAAAAGAATGAAAATTGCCCAAGTTATTCTATTGCTTCTATAAAAATCCCAAGGCCTTCATTTTTGGAGTTACATATTTTTCTATTCTAAAGCAATATAACCGCATGCCTTTGTGTTCCCTGTCTGTGACACCAGACCCACCTTGCATCAAAGGTGTGCTGGCCATGTACAAAATTAATAGCTTATTTAGGAGAATGTATGGAGGAGTCCCATGCCCAACATGATCATGGCTCTTATTTAGAAGCCTATGAAACTAAGCAAAAAGATCTTTCTACGCTGTTGCTTTCCTTGTTAGAATTTCAATTCAAAGCTAAACTCCTAAACTTCAAAAGTCATAAGGCCAACCATACTTGCCAAGCAGAAACAATGTTTCAGAAGGTTTTCCATGATATCTGGGGTACTTAAGATGCACATAAATTGTACACCTACTCTGTGAGCCTTTTGAGTATTAACAAAACCGAAAAACACTCAAGAAAGTTTGTGGGAACTCACTGGGATAACATGTTAGTTTGAATCCAATCATTAGACCACCAACACAATGTTTTGGGACATATAACCACAGCAAATTCAGGAATACAGTTATTCAGTCAAACCTAATTTGTCATGCATGCTAATAAGATATCTACAGAAAATAATCTTACTGTCGCTTTGCTTCAATGTCTTTGCTGAAATCAATGTTTGGTTCACAGTCAAGGACCAAAGCAGGAACCTAGCCATTATCAAACAAACCTAAGTTAGAATCTTATGAAAATAACATGCAGTAAAAAAGGATGAGGAAACAGAAGTACCTTTTGAATACTTGAATGCATATGATCACCCTCCAAATAGAACACACGATCTCTTATATCAGGATGTAAAGAGCTATCAATGCTAAAGGGTAGCTGATTGACAGACAATACCCCATGATTTCCACTTTGGAATGGGAAAAGCCAGCTCTCATGCTTTTCATGCAAATCACGTAGATACTCTAGGGAGACTCCCCCTTCCTCAGTTCTCTTGCGTAGCTTCATCCTCTTGTGGCAGGTATCAGGGGTTGCTCTAAGATAGATGAAGCCATCAGGAATCAGCCCAGGCAAACATGAAACTACGGGATCAAACCATGAGTCATAAATGCTGATCTCCATCTCATTCATCCAGTTTGCTTCATGAACAGCTCGTACAAATACCTATATTAAAGAACAATGAGATAAAATACATAAGTTGGGAAAGTCACAAAATAGATTTCTTTCTCTTGAATACATAAGCAGAACCGGAAAAGAAAAAAGCAGCAAAGTTACAAATCCATCAGTTTGAAATCATGGTCAAAATTGAAACATAATTACCAGACTAACAAAGTCCCATAAAAATTCTTTTTTAGTATGTCCCTAGAATGTCAAACTTTTGAAATGTCTTGTCAACAAAATATAATTTCCCAAAATTTAAAACTATGAATTGCAGGATAAGCTCAATTTGCCATCACTTAATAGAAGGGAATAATGGAGTAAAGCATGCTTACCATCCTGTCACTGAAAACACTCCTCTCCATCAACCTCAGAGGCTTAACTCCACCAGATGACTCTCTCTCCTGCATAACTCTGGTAACAAACACGTAATTCTGAAAGGTATAGGCATACCGTTGTGGCTCAGCATAAAATGCATCCAATATATTAAAGTGATCAGGTCCAACATCCTGCCACTTGTTAATAGGTTCAGGAACAATCTCAACAAGATCACGTAGCTCAAGTGTTTCATTAGCTATTCTTTGAAGGAAAGTCGTCTTCCCAACACTGATATTTCCTTCAACACAGAAGGTGAGTCGTTTCTTCTGGGTAGGCTTTGCATCAGAGTCGGAATTGTCCTTTAATTCTTCATCAACACTTTCTTTGATGAAAGTAGTTATACTCTCAGCATGATTTCTGTGAATGATTCCCACAGAACTCCGCAAAAACTCCACCATCTTCTGACTAGATTCCCCAAAAAACTGCAAACACAAGCCAAAACACTTTACATGATGAGGACCATAGTACTCCAAATACCAACTATAATATGAAGACTCTTTTGTGCACATGAAACAAGAGCTTGCCCTCAGTTTTTTAAACAAATGGCTTGAATACATGGCCTTTTATATGAGCAACAGCTAGTTTGCAAGTCCATAATTGAGCATAGGTTCCTTGGGATTAAATATGGTTGGATGAGATTTGGGCACTAATGCAGTGAGGCAAGCATAGACACAAAATTTCAGTTGTAATTTCCGAAAAAAGAAAAAAAAAATCATCCGTGTTCAAACAAAGTCTAAAGTTCTATTTATATATATATATATTAGCAGAAGAATCAGACAAAAGCCAGAAAAATAGTCTTGTTGGAACCAAGAACAGGAAATTCCACTGGCACTTGAGGGCAAATATATGAAACTAGATTACAAAAAAAAAAATTATATCTCACACCCAATGTTAAGATACCAATCCAATGTATTCCAAATGCGCCTAACACTTCACACCAGAAGAACAATGTAAACTCCTAGTGACAATCAAAAATCTATATATATAGCCGGCTAGCATTAAACACAGAGAAAGATACTTGAATAAAATGTATCATGAATCAGCTGTTAAAGATCAAAAGTACCTTGTCTTTATAGAGTTGTTTGAGCTCAGCAACTCCACCAATACCTTTGTCCACAAGCTTCCTCAAATTCCTAGGACCAACGCCAGGAATCGTCAAGAGATCAACATTTGCAGCCACAGACCCACTGTTTAACGACGATGACGACGATGAACTCCTCTGCCTCCTCTGCAATCTCAACGGCTTCTCGTCCGAACCCTTCTCCCCATCTTCCTCATCTTCAACGCTGCAGCCAACTGAACCCTTCTCCACAGTCTTTACCGAAAACCCCCCCTCCGAACCCGCACGGAACCACGCCCCCCGAGTCTGGCCCCAGGCTCGTCTGCCGCCGGCGCCTCCTTCAATCGAGCACCGGCAGATGCGGCAGTTTCCCCCTCCGAAAGCGGCGGCAACGGAAATCGATTTTCTCGTGGACCAAGAGGAAGCGAGGTTGGAGAGGCCGCCGCCGTGAAACGCGGTAGCAGTGGCCGGCATTGCGAGTTGCCGCGGCGGAAGTGGTAAAGAGTGCAGGGACAGTGGGGGCTTACCAGAAGTGAAAAGAATAGGACCAGAAGAAGCAGTTCGGCGGAACAACTTCTGCATCACTGGGCATTTGTTAGGGGAAGTCGAAAAGAGCAGTTTGAGAGGAACATAGCGCGCGCGGGAAGTAGAAGCAAAAGCAGAAGTGCTTGCAGAGTGAGAGAGCTTTTAGGGTTTTAGAAAGTTGGAGGGAGGGATTAGGGTTTGTTTGTAATTTTCACCCACTTTGGGAGTGGGAAAAGGCATTTTGGTACACTGGAGTTGAAGCATTTGTGCAGGTTTTATTAATTACACGCCCAAACAAATCAACAAACAAAGGTCTGTCTGTCAGTCATGTTTTTTACCTCTCTCTTTCTTATTTTAAGCGCCAATATACAAACAATGTCCTAGATTTCTCCTAGGCAGTCAGTCAAGGAAGGGGTGGATTTTCAAATTTTTTTTGTTTGGAATTTTTATTTTTTTCCTTTTTCTTCCAAGGATGCCACGTCCTCAAAATAGGAATATTTGAAAAAATGAAAAAAGTTTAGGGTATGTGTCGATGCTGTCTGCAACGAGAGTTCGGCCTGTCTCCTCTTTGATTGCTTTCTAAAACAGTTTTTCTTTTCAAAACAGAAAAACACAAAAGAAAAACATATTTTTCTTCTAGAAAACAGAAAAACACATTTTCCCAGTCAACAACATCGATGCCTGTTTTTTTGATTGAATAAAAAATTTTAAAATATTTAATTTTTTTTTATTGAGTTAAAAATAATTTATTAATATCAATAAATTATTTTTAAATAGATAAAAAATAACAAATATTTTAATTTTTTTAATTCAATCAAGAAACAAACACCAAAAGTTACTTTTAGTTTTTTTACTTATTTTGTAATGATTGTTTAAAAAAATAATTATATAAATATAAAAAATGATTAAAATTAAAGTATCAAATAAGAATTATTTTAAAAACATAAAATAAATTACAATCGTCTCGGGTTTTGAAATAGAGTTTGGTTTACAAAACATTAAATAATAGTTTTAAAAAAACTATTCTCAAAACCCATTTTTAAAAACTATTTTGTAAAATACTTTCCAAATAGAACCTTCATATTTTTTAGAAAAAAATATATATATTCAGGAATTAAAAAAAAGGAAAATAGGATTTTGTTTGGTAATTTTTTTCAAATAATTTTCTATTCTCCAAAGTAAAAAATAAAAAGATTTGATAATTAAAAAATAAAAAATTGTTTTCTATTGTTAAAAGTAGAAATCATGGTGTATTTAGAAAATATTTTTAATTGTTTTGACTTGTATTTTAGGGGTCATTTTAAAAAATAATTATAAAAATATGAAAAATGATTAACAATAAAACCCTATAAATAAAAGTTATTTTTAAAATATATTCAAAAGTATTAAAAAAAAATACATGTTAAAAACATTTTAACTTTTAAACATATTTTATATGGAATAATTTTCAAAAACTATTTTGAAAAATTGTTTTTCAAAAACACTTTTCATAGTTTTATGTTTTCAAATATATTAAATAGAGTAATTCCTTATAACACATTTTTTTGTTATTTTCCCTTATTTTAAAAAATAATTACATAAATATGGAAAATGACCGATAGTAAAACACAAACTTAAAAGTTATTTTAAAAAAAAAAAAAAAACAAGTTAAGGAACATCCAATAGAATTTTGTATTATAAAACATCATCGCAATTTTCAAAAAGCATTGTTCAAACAAAGTCTTAAATTTTGTTTGTTTTAAGAAACATGTTCTAATTTTTAATTTGTATTTGTATTTTTCTTTTTATTTTTGAAAATACACTATATTAAGAAAACCGAAAAACCTTTTTAGAAAATAAAATTTGTAAATTCTTTTATATGATAAGTCTTATGATTTTAATTTGATTTTATTCTTTTTTTGGTTTGCAACCTTTTAGAAAATACTTTTCGTTTTTACTTTAATAATATTGAAAATAGCAAGTTGATATTTTCACTTTTCCTTTTTTTTAAGCTCAATTTTCTAGAAAATTAAAAAAAAAAAAAGTATTGAATTTAATTTAATTAATTTTGATAAAATAAAAAATAAATCTAAATTCTTAGCAAGATCATTATAAACTTATATTTAATTTCATTCAAAACAATATTTTTAAATATTATATTATTTTAATATCATATTAAGTTGATTTATACCAGCCCCATTTATAACTATTTATGTTTTTTTTTTAAATGACAACAATATTTATTAAATGTTTTTATTTTTATTTTAATAATATTTTTAATTTTTAATTTTTAATTTATTTTAATTGAAATATTAGAATGGGATTAAGTTTTTTTATATATAATTTTTTTATGATTATTATTATTAATTTTAATACGTTATTTGCAATTTCGATGTTTTGAGATCAATTTCAATTGGTGAAGAAGTCGGTGTGGATTTAAAAAACCAAGGGAATTTTCATTTGATAACTCTTTTTTCTCGAATCTTTACACTTGAGCATGGTGAAACCCTTTATCGAGGGATGGAGGTTAGATTTCCTCTATAGATTCTAAAAAAAATGGAAAAAGAATATTAAAGTCTGCACTCTTAGGGGGTTTAGAAAGACTCCATCATGAGCTTGAGTCAATCTTAACCTTGGGTCATTTAATCTAGTCCAATAGGGCTTTAATGAATTAATTAGTCTAATCTAGAATAATTAATCCAATAGAGCTTTAATGAATTAATTAGTCTAATCTATAATAATTATTCATAAGATCTAGTGCAATCTTGTATTTTTATCAAAATGTCATTATGAACACATATGAATAAATAACCTCTGTATCTCTCAAGTAATGTGTCACCTAGGAATATGAGTTCAAGTGATGACCATTGAGACCCATAGAAAAATATTAGCTTCCTTATAATCTAATTTTGAAGTTGACTTAACATCCTATAAAGAGTCAATCCTATAATATTTCATTGAAATAGAATACTTAAGTCAATGACTTAATAATGATCACATGCAAGCTCCCCATAAATTAGTATTTGTAATCTAATGAGGTAAATGTTATCAACCTCTCAAAATTACTTCTTCAAACTTTAAGTCACAAATCTTCTTATAATATAATCAACTAACATACTCTAACTCATAAGAGCATATGTCAAATTTCATTTAAGAAATTATTGCAACCACATATTTCATGATGTCAGTAAAATCACCCAAAAGAACACATTGTTTTAATTATATGCGATATAATTATGTCTCTATTGAAACCACCATAGGTACTATTCTCCTTCTCTCAAGGAAATAATCTAGAGACCACCTATCTCATAATAATATGAAAGTTTTAAATGAAACCATACGAAGTGGATAGAGATGTGAGGAAGAACTGGAGATACTGGGTGGAGCGAGAGGGCTCATGGTAGGGTATGAATACAAGGGTGAGGAAATATGAGAGATATTGTGGGAACCTAATAGTTGTATATGATTCTATCTTTTGTAATGTTCTCTATTGTATAGTTAAATAATTCTCTTTCATTCATAGGCATAGACATGGTTGGTCAAACCATGTTAAAACCTTAGTATCATGTGTGTGATTATTTTATCTTTGTGTTATTGATATAACATTGTTGGTATTAAAGTTTCCACTAACACAATATATAAAAATGAGTAAAAATCATTCATTCATCCCTTTTAAGTTATAAGATGAATAAAACAACCCTATAAAACAAAGTTACTACACCTTATAATGGATCTGACAAGCTATAACCTACCCTAAGGCATTGATACTAAGTTGTTAGGAATCTTGAATTATTCTATTCCTTTCCCTTGGATTTGGTAGGGTGCATGCTATTTATCCTTTAAGGCTCTTTAGATTTACCACAATGGAAAATAATGGTTTCAAAAACCAAAATATATGTTAGATCTAGAGATAAGAATTCAAACTTGTGATCTGAATGTTACTAGATCAAGTCTTATCACAATGAAGAAGCTGAAATCGTGGTACTCGTCTACCTAAGAGTCTTCCACCCGATTTCTTCTTTCATGGTTTAGAGAAAAGTGGGCTTTTCTATCTTATATGAGGGTGACTAGGGTTCCTCTCTTTAGAATCTAAAAAATTTGAGTAAGAAGACCAAAGCCCTAACCCCTAAGGGGGTTTATACAGGCTTCCTTGTGGGCTAAAGTGACATGACCCCAAATTGGGCTCGGGTCATCTAATCTAATTCACTTAGGTCCTAATTAATTAATTAGTTGTAATGAGATCCAATTAATCAATTAATCAAATCCAAAAGATCATTCATAAGATTTAGTGTAACCTTTCATTTTTATCAAAATGCCCTTATGTACACTTAGGTATTATATACCTAAAATATCCTCAAAGAGTGTGCCACCATGAACTAAGAACTTGAGCAAGAACTATTAGGATTCATCGGGAAATACTAGTTCCCTTAGAATTTAATTTTGAAGATAACTCAACATTCCACCAAAGAGAGCCAATTGTACTTTAATATCCTATGAAATTATAATAAGGCAAAATTTATGACCTACTATATATTGGAAGCAAACTCCCAATAAATTAGTATTCGTAATCTAACATGGTAGCATTGTCAATATCATCAAGATTACCTTTTCAATTCTTGAGTTATAAATCTTCCTATTATGTGATTAACTGACATATTCTACCTCGAAGGAGTATTTCAAATTTCATTAAAGGAATTATTACGACAACAGATTTCATAATCACGTATCCTTTAGATCACTTAAGAGAACATAACATCTCAATCTCATGAGATATCATGACGTCATTATTAAGAAATACTTGTTGTCACCACCTTTCATTAACAATAACATAATTTATAGGTAATATATGACAATTTTAAGGTCTCATCCACAGGTTAAAACCACCTATTGATTTCAATGTAGACTCAATACTCTCTCAAGGTATAGAGTTTATACAACATAGTAGTTTGGTGAATTAAGACACTTAATAACTTTATGTCATGATTCATCGTTTGTCTTGTCCAATGTGTATTTATACACATGAGTGCATTCACCACAAGAAACCCATCTTGACGACTAAGACAAAACATCCTTCCCATTAGGAAATAATGCAATATAATCTTTGTTGAATTACCAAAATCTATGAACCAAATTGTGAACAACTTATCATCTTATAAGGAACCCCTAAATTGTATCTTCTATGTAGCTTTTAATACACCTTAAGTCATGTATAATGCAAACGATAGAACGTGAATGCTCATATGACAATTAATGCAAATAAGGATAAAAAGTGAAACCATAATCATAATAAACATATTTATTAATAAAACTATATTGCTTTATCCTAACAAAAACTTCATATTTCTATTTAGTTCATATTATTTTATTATTGAATATCATCAATTATATGATACATATATTTCTTTTTAGTAAAATAACTTTAATATATGGATTATTACTTGCTTTATCATTTTTTTGGAATTTTTTTATAATATCTTGAATTTTTTTTTTATTTCAAAATTTTGTCTGAAATTTTGGTGAGATCAAACCACCAATATTTTGCCAATTTCCATACTTTTATCAAAGACCATAACACACATTTTAGAGGGTGTTTAGTACATGGGTATGAGGAGTGAAAATATACATTTTATTCTTTCCTTTTCTCATTCCCATATTTGGATAAATTTTATGAAGATAAGAATATAATAAAAAAAATGATTCAGATAAAAATCAAATCTCACTTATAACCAACGTTTTAAAAATCGGACTGAATTGGCCGGTTCGATCGGTATGACCGTCGACCGGTCACCAATCCGGTTCATTTCACCCCTTTGAACCGGCCAGTCTCTGAACCGTCATCGAATCGTCGAATCGGCGAACAGACTAATCCAACCAGTTTTTAACGAACCGAACGGTTCAAATGAACTTTTTCCTTGCCTTCCAAAACGATGCCTTCCATTTCTTCTTCGTTTTTCTAGAACGTTCTCCCCCACCACCCATAATCGATCGTGACTCAGTTAGGTAACAATTTTTTTTTCAAACCTTCTCCTTTTCTTCCTAATCACAATAACATATTAGAACATTTTCAAAATAAAAAAAATAAAAATCAGAGATTCCCATTTCAAAAGCAAACACCCAAGATTTTGAAATTGGAACTTTTAACCTAGAAGATCAAAGAAGATGAAGAAGAAAAAACCTAACCTGTGACCTATTCGGAAATAAGAGAAGAAACCACTAAAGGATGAAGGCAGAATTTAGGATTTACTTACCTAATTTTCCTGAAAATCGAGTATTACCAGAGAAAAGCTTTGGTGTCGACGGTGGTGACTCGTCAAGTAGACTGAATCTTACAACAGTGACATTGGTAAGGCAACCTCTCAAAGTCAGATTGCTCCCTTTCTAGTGGTGTCATCGTTTGTGGGTCTTCACAGCAACGGTGCTGTGCGAGGATAGGAGATTGGGAGCTGATAAAGTAAAAATTAAAAATGCCTTTTATATGTATGAGATGTGATTTAATGATAAAAACATTACCATTTTAAATTAATTTCTAATTTTAAAATAAGTTTGTTATTTAAAAATAAATATTAAAATTTAAAATTTAAAATTAAAATATGATTTTAATTTTAATTTCTAATTTGAAACTAATTTTCCTATTTTTAAATAAAATTTTAATTTTTAAATAATATATAAATTATTATTTTAATTTTTATAATTATTTTACATTTTAATAATTTATAAATTATATATTTATGATATCATCGATTCGACCACCGGTTTGACCAATAAATCGTGAACCAATAACTTTTCTGGTTCAATGATTGGTCCGATTCTAAAAACATTACTTATAAGTGGAATTTCAATTTATCGCAAACAGGTATATTATGATTCATTCATCCCATAATAAAATATAAAATAGTCTAAAATGATTGTTTTATCTTTATATTTCATTTATAACTCTTCATCCTATAATAGTATTATTTTTTTAGTCTTATTATTTAGTAACAAAAAAAAACCTCTCAAAATTTATTTATTTATTTATTTTTTCAAAAAAATTATTTTAAAGTAAGGGTATTATTATTAATTTATTTTATTTTTCATTCTCATTCCTATTATTACCAAACATTAAAATAAAAACAAATAATCATTTTAATCTTAAAATATAAGTTGATTCAAACACTAGAAATGAAGGCTATGTTTGGTTCTTAGAAAATATAAGGGAAAGAAAATACAAAGAAAAAGTAAAGAAAAATAAAAGATAGATTAAAAGTGGATAAATGATTTTTTTTGTTACTTCAAACTCATTTTATTTATTTTAACTCATCAATATAAAGATTAAATAATTTAAAAATACATAAATTTTTAATTAGTTTTAATTATATTTAATTTTCTTTTATATTTTTCATAAGACAATCAAATATGAAAAAATTATTATTTTTTTATATATTTTTTTTCCTTAGTATTTTTTTGGGTAACAAACATAACCGAAGTCACTAAAAATTTATTTCCATTCACAAATAAATAGGAATAAAAACAAAATATACATTTTCTATTCCCCTGCCCGCTTACCAAACACCCCCTAAATCGATGTTGAGCTGTGAAACGTAGCAAGCGAAGCGGTGGCGCCAAAACAATTGAAAAAGGGTGGAGAAGAAAGATGGAGGTGGAAGCGATGGGTCACATCCTCTAGTCTTGTATTAGTTGGAGACTTCGGAGTCACAAAGTTTTGTTTTCACGACCATGGGTTCCAGAAAAATGCAGCGTTCCAAGGGTTGCAGGAAAGCCCTAGCTCCCTCACACTCTCCTCCTCCTCCTTCTCCCACTCTCGAAGCCCTAATCACTCAAATTGATGCTCCACAGGTACACCCATGCCCTTCTCTTCCATTTCGCTATTGTGCCCTTCAGGTTTCATGCTTTCATTACCTTGTTTGGATAGAGGGAAATTTGGCTGAATTTTTTTGTTTCGAATATGAATTCAAAAATCTATTTTGTGAAGTATAACTCAAAAATAAATCAAATGGGTGCTTGCCCCTGATACTTTGTGGTTGTGTTTTTTGTCTTGTTTTCTCCCTTGTTCAAAGCTATGAAACATAACGCTCAATTGAGTTGATTCAAAGCTCCAAAACTGAAAAGGAAACACCTTTTCCTTTTTCCTGCCTATCAGAAAACGAAAGATTCAATTACAACTTATTTTTCAAATAAGGATAGAAATAAATGAAAATTTCTAATCAAGTAAGGATGAGCACAGTACACCGGAAGTATACAAGCGACAAAACAGAAAGAAGCAAGCTACGACCAGAACCCTGAGCTATTACTTAAAGCTCAACCATTCAATAAAATCTATCAGAGATAGTGGACCAGCTTTGATCATCAAGATTCATTTACAACTTATGATGTCAATTGCATTTTGGCTTTCATCTTTTCTTTGCTGAAGGTTTCTCAATAAAAGTAGGATGTATGGATTTTGGTGTTTCATGCCAATTTAACTGATGGGGTTTTGTGGTTTAATTTGTTTACTGCAGTTTGGTTCTTAGACAGATTTTTATGTGAAACATTTTTGTGATTTTAATTGTCTGATATTTCAGGTTCTAAAGCTTCCACGCTTGAAAAGCTTGTATTACCTTCTCACTCATTTATCTGTAAACATACCAATATGCTGTTCTAGTGATGATGCTGCTTCAAATTACTGGAGCATGAATGGGTTTAAAATCACATTTACAACTATACATAATCTCTGCAGTACTATGTTCAATGAACTATGTAAAAGGTTTAAAGATTTGAGTGATGTTTTTGCACGCCGGGATCTTCGAGAATCTAGTTTGCATTCAGATATGTGGGGCACTGCCAAAGAATTGACTCTGCTTTTAAGATGTTGTATGGTCAGCTTGAACTTGCTTGGATCTGACCAAAGCCTTCTCTTTCAAAAATGTCGAGTTCTTCTTACGATACTTAGCAGATTTTGTTCTCAAGGCTTAAGTGAAGGGAATGAGAAAAATGCCTTCAGCTTCAAGAAATCAGTTTCTTGTGGACACACATGTAGTGAGGGTGGTTATGCCACCTCCATTTGTGAAGACTTTGTTGCTTCCTTCCATTTCATAGAACCGTCTGATCCATTTCTTCCAGTTTCATGTTCACTACTTGAGGTAATTCAAACAATTCTGGAATTTCTGCTAATTGTTGTATTGGAATATACTTATTGATTTTGGCAATAAAAATATTACAATTCATATGTCATTGATAAAACCTTTGCCATCTCCTAAATTGCTCTTTCTTTTCTTTTCTTTCCTTTCCTTTTTTCTCTCTTTTCTTCTTCTTCCTCCTCCTCCTCTTCTTCTTTATTATTTATTTATTTTGGGTTTTATGTTATGGATCCAACATCTCATGCCACTGTTGGATTCTGAAACTCCAATTGTTGCCTGCCGATGTGTCAAGAACTTGTTTTGAATTTACAAGTTTAGTATACAATGAAATGATTAATGGGTTGGGGGGGATTACAACTTAGTTGATGTTGATTGAGAAAGGTAATGGTCCCCTTTCTGTGTGTTATCAGAGAAAGATTTACAAATTTCTACTTGATATGATGCTGTAGATCCTTCATCTCATACCTTGGTTACGAAAGGACCAAAACATAAGTTGGTGTCTATATAGTATGTGAAACTTGCTGTATATTTACAAAATTGGTATCTAATGGAGTGATTATGAACTAGTAAGACATTGATTGAGAAACAAAAAATGGTCCCCTATGTATGCTTTTCAAGATAGTTTTGCAATTTTCTGTTGCACACATGTTTCATATGTGTGGTCAGGAGACTGATCCTTTGGATACCATTTTTAACGGAACTACTTATCATGGCTTTGATATTCAGTTATTGGTCCGAATCACAGTGAGTGTTATGGTGGGACCTTGAAAAGCTAGTTTGCAGTATGACTTATCTTAAAATCCGAAACATCAAGAAATATGAACAAGCACATGTTGGATCAACTGAAAAGGCAAATTGTATAGTTTACCACATATGATATGATACACAAGTTCATCATATGACTTACTATCGACTGATATGTGTTTCATTAGTAAATAGTATAATGATTTTAAAATTTGAAACATCAAGAATTGTGAAAAAGCACATGTTGGATCAACTGAAAAGGCAAATTGTATAGTTTGCCACATAAAATATGATACACAAGTTCATCATAGACATTGCTGTGTTGGTTTGTTACACTAACACATACTAAATTAGATGTTGATAATTATATTGAATACTTGGTATTTTGGTTAGTATCCTTAGATGTGCCCATAGAACTATAAACAATTAAATTTTATATTTTTTTCCACCATTTAAATAGTGTACCAGTAATCTTAAACTTGTTCTTTGCCTATATCTGGTGGTTACTGGTCTTAAAATTGAGGTAAATAAGTGCCTGTTAGCTGGAATAAATAATTTTAAGCCAACTTAGGCATTTAGTCTCTTATGTGGGATGCCAGTTACACTAGTTGCCCCTGATTTTCTTAAGGCTCCCCCTAGGAGGTGATCTAATAGCTGCTCCTTTCCGAAAAGTCTGGTTGTGGAGAAGGTCTCTAAACATCTTGATAGGTGGAAGAAAGCATATCTGTCCTTTGTGGGAAGAATTACTTGGTTCAGACTTATTTAGTACATATATTGATATATTACCTTTCCATTTTTGAAGTGTCTAGAGTTCAAGAAAATTCAAAGAGACCTCCTTTTGATTGAGGTCTAAGGACTGGATTAGGCTTAGGGGGATATTTTTAAGGAATAGAGCTTTCATTTACAGGTGGTTTTGTTCTTCACTAGAGAGTATTTTTTGCGGTTGCTAGATTTATGATATGGGACAACCCTAAGATGGCTCCTACAAGCAAGTGGTGCTTAGTCGATGCTTTGCTATTTTAGGCTTTATGAGAAAGAATGAGGAACTAGGGTTTATTGTCTCAAAACAGAAAGTAAAATTTAAGAAGAAGAAAAAGAATATAGAGAAGGAAGAGAAAAAATAAAACTTAAAGTCTGACAAAGGTTGCATAGGAGTCTCTCTTAGAGGAGAGCATATGAACTTTCACCATTATAGAATAGAGAGAGAGAGAGAGAGAGAGAGAGAGAGAGAGATGCTAGTGTCTTACTAACACCTTCTAGGAGTCTCATCAATAAAGGGAAAGAATGGAGTCTCACTATTAAAAATTGCAAAATTGGAAAAAATGATGATGGTTATTGTACTTTTTATTTTATAGCAATTGGCCTTATCCATAAATTTGAGAAACCCTAAAAACCATATAGAACCATAAAAATGAAAAAGGAAACTTGACCTATATATTAGCCTCTTAGGATTCTATTTCTTTTTGTTGTATCTTTTTTATAAATTTTTTAAAAGTTTAATCTTTGGATTGGCCTCCTGTGTCTTCATTTATTTTTAAGCTTTTAATTCATTAGACTTTACCTCATTTGATGCTTTTCATCTCCAGCCTAATTCTTGTTTGAGAGTTCTGTTGCAGCAATACATGCCTTGACATGGAATTTTTTCGTTCAGGTATTTGCTGATGAGCTTTTGGTGCATAAACCATTGAGGGAGTACTTTATGCTAATTGATTCAGTTTCCTCTGCAAGTGAAATGTTATTTATGTGTCACTCTAGTCCTGGTCATATTGGAAGTGTGCTGGAGGTGCTCTCTTCTCATTTTCTCCTATCAGTTTGTGATGAGCAAGCCTGTGAAATTTTCCTCAATAGATTATTTGGGCTGCATCAGAAGGATTTCAGAGTTCCTGAACTGAGCCTGACTGCAGCCATATCATTGCTTCAGAACCGCATCATGCTTTCTGCACCAAAAATTTTCCAGGCACATATAGTTTCGTTGGTTTCTGAAGCCATTATTATTGACTTGGATCCTGAGAATACGAGACCAAATGTTGGCCTTATGAATTGCTACCTATCATTGTTTGAAACATCTGTAATCTTTTACAACAGACACATATCTAGTTTGCAAATAGATGGCCATCCTATAGGTGTTAAAGATTCTTTTATCAAATCATCAACCTCTGGTGGAGGCTTTCAGCTATCTTTCGAATCTTATATACCACCAATCATGAGAAATAAAATGAATGGTCTAATTACACAGTTAGAGAATTCATGGAATTCGTATTTGAGGAATAGGTTTTCAAGACCAAAACTTGATTTGGTCACTTCTGCTGTCACATTTGTAAAGGAGAACCAATATATTCTGGATAAATCATGCAGAGATGACATTGTGTTAATCTTAAGTCACATGATACCTGAAGCTCTTTCTGGTGATGATAGTGATACTGAATTACATGAGGGAGATGCAAGTTTGCAAGATACTTATCTTCTTGCTTCCATTTTGAAGTTAATAAGTAGCTCAATGTTGCAAGCTATTTGGTGTATCAGCCATAGTGGGAATCCTGGTTGTCTGAAATCCTTCAAAGACTTATCTTCATGTAAGGAATATGAATATATATTGGGTATCATTGCCAATTTTGGACGGTATAATATCCATCTTCCAATCTCGAAGTTCTTAAGCCATGTGATGGACCACTCAACAAGACATAAGGATTCCAAGATGATGCTCTTGCATTTTTCAGGCATGCTATCAATAAGTTTAGCTATTGGAGTTGATTTCGTGGTTAAAGGTTGCACACTAGCAATGATGATAATTCTGAATCTATTTATTTTTGAAGAAGGCAATTTAGATGCATTGAGACCATTACTTGTTTCCAAGGTGGAATCCTTTTCATCTGGAATATCATCTGGTAACATCCAACGGGTAAAATTGTTTATTCTAAAATTGGCTTGTTGAGTTTATTCCTTGTTATTAATTCCATGTAGTCAAATTTCTGATTAATGATGCAGGTCCTGGTGGAACAGAATTCTAGCCAAATAGTTGCATCAAAATTTCAGAAGGTTCAAACATTGTACTTGAGGTATATGATATGTTGTTTTGATCTTGTGAGCTTGTATCTGGGCAGTTCTTTGTTAATTGATCTAAGACTTTATTCCTTAATTTCTTGCCCCTTTAATCTTTTTCCCCCTCTTATCCCTAAATTTTCTTATAAAAATCACTTTTCAGCAAACTCTTCTTTTTCTATAGTATGATTATTACTAAGAAAGTTGAAAGAATGGAAAGATACCAATGAAAAAAATTAAATGGCCACACCTTGAATAAAATAGGAGTGTCTGACAAGGATCTCATACCCACACTCATGTCATGTCAGGTTGACATGGGTATGTTGGGTGAAATTAAAGGATCTAGGTATCATAGCATATTAGTCATGCTCTACTTTTTATTCTTTAAATTTGGGTTTTACATATGTGATTCTTCAAGCCTTTTATTTATATCTATAAAAAAAGTATGTCATTCTTTGAGCTGCTCCTTTGTGATGATTTTCCTTCTATTTATAAAGTGTTGATATCTAAGAAAAAAAAGCAGGGTTTTGCATGCTCTGGAATGCAATGCAGAAGAAGTTAAGTTTGAATTTGCCATTGTTGTCTTTTTTAAAAACTCAATTCTTATGTATAATTTTTCTTTACATGTTCTAACATATTGGTGTTTGTTGCCATAATCAGACATTGACACCTTATAAAAGATACAAAGTGCATGCTTGTCCTTTTGGGATATAAGAAATGTGAAAGAGAAATATATTCATATATGTTATCTTGTTCGTGATGTAAAATAATTTTGAATTATTTGAAAATGTATCTTGAATAGAGAAGATTGTTAGTGATGCCATTAATAACAACTCTTTTTTAATATCTATTTTTTATTTTTTGTTATAGATCTTGATATATGCCTCATTCAGGAAAACTTCAAATTTGGTTCTAACATTGGACACGCAAAGTGGAATATATTTTAGGGGTGAACTTTTGTTTACTAGATGCATCAATGACGTTTTGTAGGAGTTAAGCTATCCAGTATTTATGTATTATAGAAAGTTCAAGGAGAACCCTGCGAAGGTCAGAACGCTGAAAATTTCCAATTAATATTGATTTTTCAAAAGAAAAGCAGCTAATTTAGTTTATGGTTTCCTCACAATAATAGATCTCAAGACCTCATGAGGGCACCTAACAAAGGTTATTTAAAGAAGTGACCTTAATTTAAAACTAGTATTATATTTTCATTTTTCACATCAATGTTGAGATATAGGTTTTTCTGAAGTTTTTATAATTAAAGAGAAAACTCATGAAGTTGCAGAAAGACAATTATATACTTCAATCAATTATCAAATTTCTATAAATTTATATAAATATTGAGAGTCAATCTTATGATGTTCGTCCCAACATACAAATTCCAAGCCCATAAATGTCTCTTTAATTGTGTATTCTGTATGTGGCTTCTAATATACTAAAAATGTTCTCTCTTCAACAGAGAAGGGAAAATTGTCAATTGCTTGCTCTGTAGTGTGGAGAGGGGCTTCTTATAGTACAGGGGTGCTGATCACTGAGTTCAAGAGGGGTCTGATGCATATATATATATATATATATATATATTATTATTATTATTTTTATTTTTCGATGGGTAAATCTTTGTTCCCATTGGGACTTAAACCTGGAACCTCCCACAAATCCTCGCCATCCCTTTACCACTTGAGCCAGGCCTCAAGGCAGGTCTGATGCATATTGTCATCTGAGTTTTGTTGTAGATTTCCAGGATTGGAAGATACAAGATGTGGTAGTTTTTTTGAATTACATTCAGGTGGTGAATGGATATGTGAGTAGGGAGGGAGCCTTGCCACAAGAAATTCTTGGTTGAATATAAGGAGGTGGTGAGAGGAGGGGATGATTTTCTAGTTTTATGGGCAACAGTTTGGGATAAATCTTATCTGTCAACCAGTTAGAAAGGGATGAGATATTCCAAAATGGTATGGCATGTATTAGTCAGGTTATGAGAGAGGACCATGTGCTGCTTCCTTGTGTAGTAGCTCATGATTTTTGGTCTATCTTTTATGTCCTATATTTGGAGGTGATTGGGTTATCCTGGAAATGTTGAAATGATGGTGGCTGCTTGCCACAATGAGTTTGTTGAGAGTGGGAGGAGAAATTTATGGAGAGATCACATTTCCAGTTTAAGAAGTTTTTATTCGGTAAATATGTCTTATTTTGAAAGTTATTTATTTTGCATTTAAGATCAGATATTTGTATTCCTGCCTTTATATAAGAAAGAATTGTACATACAATTTAATATTTCAATGACAAGATTTTTCTGCTGTTTCTCACTATTTGATGGTGATCTTTGTCTTCTCTTCCATGTATGCCTCTTGGAAGGCATTACTTGGACTATTAAGGTTTATCTGATTCAACCTTTTGTTTTCTTCTTCCCTTTCTTCTTTACATTGTTTTCTTAATTGCTATTCTTTTTTTTTCCTTTGTACACACCCACACCCTTTTAATTTCCGTATCCTTTTGATTACAAACCCAAAGTTTACTTCCTAGTTCCTGATTCATATTTTTTGCTTAATGTCCTGAAATTTATACCAAACTCAAGCCATAATGGATTTCACTTAAAGTTTGCATACTGTCTTTCATATTCTGAAATTTATATTGAATGGTTGGAATAATGTATGTAATCAATTTAATTTTCATTTTCTATGAGTGATTGTTGGTATGATCTATATAAACACAAGGCTCTTTCCCTTTATGTTGTTGGAACTCCAACTCAGAGATTGGCCCATTTGAAACGTTTATATTGTCAATTGATTACTGAGATCTTACTTTGCTTTAGTTACTACAGTGGGGCTGGTTATGAACTGTAAAAATATTTTCACTATGTGAAATGCCATCTAAACTTGGTTCTAAATTGTAGGTTGACTTTGGCAGAAATAATATGTTTGGGCTTTTCTAGTTGGGTTTTTGTGACTAACAGGGATAAATTGTGAAAATGTAGGATATTACATCATGGTAGAGAAGATCCAAGTAATTGTACAGAAGAACTTGGGTCAAGGTTTAAATATTGATTGGTGGGATTGTTGCACATTGAGAATCTTTTTGATACGTTGAGGAAATGGAAAATTGCAGTATAACTTAGGAAAAAAACAAAGAAAAATACCGAAACTTAGAAAATTGTTTAAGGGCTTGTTACCCATCAGCTGTTCAAAACTTAAAATAAATATGAATATGCTGCAAGCATTGTATAAGCCTAGACTCCATCAGTAAGTGCTAGACAGACTATGTAGCTTGTAGCTGGCTCAAAGCCATTCCTATCCTTGCCTAGGCAGCAATGACGTAAGTGCCCCTTGTACCTAAAACTCTACTACATCTCATGATCTGAAAACAAGCCATTAATATATCTGTTACATTATTCCAAACATACGTTTATTTCAATATAATCTTTACTTCATAGTTGCAATATATATGTATGTATTTGTGTGTATGTTGTTATCCTTATGGTGATGGCATTTTTCTTTTCAGATTAGGCTGCCAAAATAAGTTGACACATATTTTTATTTTTGTTTTTGCAGTACGGATTTGCTTCCAAGCAGTTGTTCAGGAAACAAAGATGGCCAAGAAGAAATGTCAGGAAATGCAAATGCGTCAATCTTGAATAATATGGATTGCGTCGTCGGCATAGAAGAGAAAACAGAGGAAACCTGCAATGGCAAGATTTTTCTCAATTGCTTACTTGAAGGCTCCAAAAAGCCATCCGATTTGGATGATTTAGCTGATTTCATCGAGTGCAAGGAGGGCAAGGATTATTCTGACTGGCTGAGAGATCGGAAAAGATACAGAAAATGGAAAACTGAGAAAATGGCAGTTCTAAGGTGGGAGAAAAAGAAGACCATTTGGAAATTTGTGAAAGGAAGGAAAAGTTAGAATTTCTCCTTATTTGGTATGGTATTGTATGGCTGCCTGGCTCTTCAATTGAAAGTTTAATGTTCTTGTACGTTAGGTGTTACCTGTAGTAAAAGGACAAGGATCTGATTGTTGTAGTGTTATTGTACATATCAACTAATAATTCCTTATCCATCAAAAAAAAAAAAAAAAAAAAAAAAATCAACTAGTAATTCAGTTAATATCAATGATAGTGTCTTATATTAGGTTGGGAATTTTGTTCCATTTTTGCACTGATTCTGACATATCTTATGTCTTAGGGTCTTAATGGTTGTAGTTAACTTCAAGCTACTCTATCCTAAAATTTGATATATGTATGTGTTAGACGTATTAGAACATTACATTGGCTAAGCAAATTCGATTGGAATAGTAATTTGGAGGAAAAAGTAAAAGAAAATTGCAAGAAATTTAAAAGGTATCATGGATGTTCAAATGTCACAAAAAGGATGTCCAAAAGTCCCATGGGCATTAAAGAGCATACTAGTAGGCAACATTCCAACGTTTCTACCGCATTCTAATGCCCTCTACAGGAAGCTTGAAACTTCCAATTTGTATTTTTTCAAGTTTATGACTTTTTAGTCTTAAAATGAACATTTTCTTGTAAATTTGTCTTGCCTAAACTTCCTTTCAATAAACCAACAAGGGTTTTTCTATTGAAATCTAGTCTTGGAATTGTTATGATGATGCATATATTACATAGTCATTACCAATGTTTAAAAAATCGGGATTTATCTCTAAAATATCGACCAAAAATCAGGATAATCGGTCGGGTGAAAAATTGCCAAAAGTCGATAAAATCGCCAATATATCGGCGAAATATTGACAGTAAAATCACCAATATATTGGCCAAATATTGGCAGAAGGTAAAAAAATGGGCGATAAAATTGAGCATGGAGCGACGCGCATGGGCTACAGACAACGCCAAAAAATGGCCAATGTATAGACAATTTTTTGATGCCTTCTCAAAAAACCTCATTTTTTTTATATTTATCTTGTTTTAAAAATTTTAAATTATTCATTTTTAATTTATATTTTATTTTCAATTTATGTTATCATTTTATTTTATATTATCCTTTTATTTTTTATATATTTATCTTTTTAATTTTATTTAATTTTAAATTTTTTTATTTTAAATTATTAAAAATATAATTTTACTAAAAAATTCCTATAATATAAAAAAATTAATGAATTTCTAATATTTTATAAATCAAAATTAATTTAATAAGATAAATTATTAATAATTTTAATTATTTAAATAAATTAATATTAATAGAAAAAGTTGTCACCATAGATTTGTAATAAAATTTTAAAAATTAAATCTCAAATAAAATCTTTTACATAAATAAATTTAATTTTTTATTTAAAATGTAGTAAAAAAAATTTTAATAAAAATATTTTTAAAATTAAAAAATGAATGAATATAAATATATGAAAGGAATTTAGACTAACTTTTTTAATAAAAATTTGATAAATATTATCTTTAATCATACGTATATCAATTACACTTACACTCCTAGATAATAGGGTGGATTCTAGATAAGCCATCTTCATTTCAACCTGTCTCATTTATTTATTTCTATTCACATCCCTACCAAAAAAAGGAAGAATAAAAAAAAAAAAAAAAAAAACTAAATGAGGCAGTATGGGACATAGTGGGGGTAGGAAACTCTCATATCCATTCCACCTTGTCTTGCCCTGTTTAACCTTTTCATTTCCCCCCCCTCCCCCTTTTTTTTTTTTTTTTTTAAGTTTTTCATTATTTTCAATTTTAAAATTTTAAATTGTATTAAAAGTAAATATAATTTATAAATTTATAAATACTATAAATATTTATAATTTATTTTTATGAAAAGTTATATTGTATGTATGTTTAAAAAGTTGAAAAATGAAAAAAATAATTAAAATAATTTTTTTAATTAAATATTATATATAATTGAGGCATGATGATTTGGGATAAAGTTAAACAGAAGCGATAACAAACCCATCCTAATTTTTTTTTTTTAAAAGAAAAATTCTCAAATCCACATCAAACCTATTTATATTTATCTTAAACCCAATCCTATTAAGGATGAGATGAGATGAGATGAGATACCTAAAAAAAATCACCCCATTGTAATTCCTGAGTCAATAATCTTCTTCTTCATGGCCTAAAGAGACCTTGTTGTTGCCTATACTTATCATTTATGTCTTGATCCAATATTACTTATGATTGTTTTTATTTTTCAACTTAGCTAACTTACTTTTTGGAAGGTGCAATCCAACCATAAGAGGTTTAAGTGCTTTTGATTTTTGGTCAAATCCCTTCACAGAAACAAATCTTGTAACATGTTGTTTAAAAATAGTTAACGGGTACAACATGGTTGAAGAATAATCCATTGCTAATATGTATGAAATTGATGTTAATTCCCCAAATAGTTGAAAAACTTTTGAGAAATTTTAATTGTGTTTACCCTTAATTTGCATCACAATGCAATATATTAGATATAGTGTCTTAGATAAAAAAAAAAAAGGGAGTATATTACAGTTAATTAGGCAATGATTAGCACTAGTTTGTATATTGGTGAGGACAACTTGGAAAATAACAATTTATACAAATTTAACTACTCCAAACCAAAAAGATTATATAATATTTTAATTTTATTACTTTTTATAGAATATTATATTTTAATATTTTTCCTATTTTAATGACTAGATTTTTAGCATCTTATTTGCCTCAAATCTTATTTTATTTTGATTGTGGGCCCTAGCAGCCGTCTAGCTTCACCAGGCGACACCATCTGTCCAATATAAAACTCTACCAAAGACTGTAATTACCCTTTAGGTAGCAGAGATATAAATGCAACCATTATAGAAACAAGCAATCTTTGCATAGTGTCAGTCACCAACTATTTCTAATGACTAAGTAATTGACCATTATGCATTAATGCACATTAAAGCAATAATAAATGTCAATCATAAAGACGCAAGTAATGTTACAAGACTCTCTACTATAATAAGGTATTAACACTTGTACAAAAGGTACGCACATTGACTCATACTAAAATTCTATCCAAAATTCCCCAAGCTAACTTAGCCATCAGAGTGGCATACTTGGAACAATGGTCCAACCACTCATTTTTTGTAGGTCTGTGAAGTAGTTGAGTAATAATTGGTCATGTACCAACAATTAGTGCATTGAAGCAGTAATAAATGTCAATCACGAAGGCACAAACAACATTACAAGACTTTCCACTATAAAAAGACATCAACATCTAAAAGAAAGGTAGGCACACTCTTACTCATACTAAAACTTTGTCAAGAATTCCCCAAGCTAGCTTAGCCATTGGTGGAGTGTGCTTAGAACAACCATCTGACCATTCTTTTTTTCGTAGGTTTATGAAACAACTGAGTGGAGAGAGCTACTCAAGTCGAGTAATAGTTAGTTGTGCACCAACATTGACTGCAATATTTACAAATTGCAATGTTTCTCTTCCACTATAAAGTCTCCTAAAAATGGCTCACCATAAAGTGATCATGAGACCAAAAAAAAAATTATTTATCTTGCTTATACATACAAAAAAATAAGAAAAGAAGAAAGATATTATATTATTATTAAAATTTGCATTAGCTAAATTTAGTCCATATGAATATTTGAAAGTTATTTCTTAGCAATATTGATCTTGAAAAAGAATGCCTTTATAACATTTACACCCACTTTTCATAATAAATTTATGATATGCGTGTTTATCGTTTATAAATCCCCGATTGTTTGTCAAATACTCATCAAGTATTTTTAAATTTTCATTCTTAATTCAAGTGATACTTATGAAATCATATTATCAAGAATAACTTAAAAGTTTTAACCATAATAGTGAAAAAAAACTATTGCAAAAATTTATGTTGGGAATCCTAGGATGATGTGACCTTATGTAATGGCCCAAACCCAATTTAGGGGTAAAGGCGTAGTAATTTAGAATAAAAAAAAAAATTACTTTAATAAGGGTAGAAAAGTCTTTTCACTTTTTAAAGTTTTAGATATAAATTAGATTGTCTTTATCTTCTTTATTCAAAAAACCCTTTTACACATAGATAAAAAAAATTAGAGAGTATAAGACTGAAGAATTAGAGGTTTAGAGTCGAAGATGAGTTTTCCAAATAAGATTTTTAACCCTTAAATTCTTATTTTAAATTCGTTAATTAGTTTTGAATTGTTAAAAATTCTTTGGAAGATTTCAATATAAATTAGGGTTAGTTTATTTAATTTTTAGATCATAATATTAAAAATTTATGAAAATAGGGGAATTCCGAATATTCAAATGAATAAAAAAAATAGAAGAAAGAAAAATATATCATAGACCTTGGGATTTTTTGAAAGAGAAAACATATGGATTATAGGATGTGAAGAAGGAAAAATTTAATAAATAAATAAATAAATAAATAATGTGATTTTTTGGAAGTATGAAAAAGAAGAAAAAATAATAATAATGTAAATGTGTGTAGAAAAAAAAAAAGAAAAAAAGAGAAAGGGATTCGTATGGACAGACGGGAAAGGAAGTTAAATGTTGGGAACAAAAGGAAAAAAGTTATGTTATTATTATAATAATAATAAAGGGTGGAGTTGGTGTAGAGTTGTTGGAAAAAAAAAAAAAAAGGTAGGAATAATAATAATAATAATAATAATAATAATAGTTTTTGTTACATGTTTTAATTTAATTCAAGTATATAGAGAAATAAATAGTTAGGGTAAGATTAAGAAGGAATATGAATTCTATAAAAATTTGAAAACCCACTAAATTAATTTATTATTGTTTAGGAAGTTGAAAATAATATTATTGATAATAATGTTAACATAAGAAATTAATTAGAATGACTAAAACTGAGTAAAGTATTTTTAGGATTGTCAAATTTATATCTTTAGATAAATAATCAATAATAAATGTTGTGTATGATATTATGTTAGGTAATGAGTAAATTCTTTAAGATTTTGAGTGCTTCTTCAAGGTAAGGGAAATTATTCTAAATTTTGTAAAAAAATATAATTTTCTTGTATTGTATTTTGCAATGTGTAAATTATATATATATTTATTTATTTTTATGCATGAATCAAATATATGTTTTGCATGGAAAATATGTTTGAACTTTTTATTTGTTTATGAAAAATGAAAATTGTGGAGATATGATTTTGTATTTTGTAAGTTTGAATTAATGAAACAAAGTGTTTGACTTTGGTTTTTATGACCCTAGTCAATGGGTTATAATTGTTGACATTTTTTGCCCTAGTCAATGGGTTATAATAGTTGATGTTAAATGACCCTAGTCAATGAGTTATAATAATTGATCTTATGATCTTAATCAACAGGTTATAATTGTTGATATTTGGTTTTGTTCATCTTAAATGGAACAAATTTGAAACTAGCCACTCATTTGTAAAATCCCACTTAATTGGGCATCATTTGTTATATGATAACTAAAGTAAAAATATTTGAAATGTGTTTGATTTAGATTTGATGTGAAAAGTTTTGATATATATGAAAATCTTTGGTTGAACAGTTTAAAATGTATTAGTATATTTGAATTCAAACGTTTTCATGAAAATGATTACACCTTAAATCTCCTATTTGTAAGCATGATTGAAATTATTCAATCCACAAAACTGTATTAATGTTCCTTATTGGGCTTTGAACTCATCCCCCTTTATTGATAATTTTTTTAGGTACCCTTAGTTCAGACGAGGAGTGATGGTTAGGAGGGGACTTTGACTTTATTAAAACGTTTGTTTAAACTCTTTTTTGGGACTTTGTTTAAATGTCAGAATTTGATTTCTATTAACTATTATTTAAGTTTGAAATTGGTTGGATAGTAGTACTTTAGTTGATATGTTAGTTTTAAAGTTGATATTTGGAGATGTTAGAATTTTGTTCCACTACTTTGAATAGGAATTTGGTAATTGGTAATTTCTAGTTACAAGATGAATGTTTGTATTGTTTCTACTTGGAGTTTTTTGGCTTGAAGTATGAAATGATCGTCATGTCCTTGGAGTGGGTTTTGGAGCGTGACACCTTACCTATTGCTTGTACTAAAAAAAGTCGTATATGTATATATGATAATTGAAGTAATAAATGTTGGGGATAATGTGGAATAGTAAAATAAAACACATATTTATTGACATAATGATTATGAAAATTAATAAAAGTAAGATGAAGAATGATATGTTTAATTGCTAAACTTGGAATAAGATGTTAATAGATATAAATACTCGAGCAAAATGAAATTTTATTATGAAATAATTAAAACAAAAGTTTAATAGACTACATGTAAAGCATTGTGAGTTCTTTAACCTTGTAAAGCATGTTGGATTTGGTTAGGATATTGAAAGTAACACTGTATATGCTTTAGAGGAAACCCGTCGAAATTATATTCAGATAAAAATATTTTCAAACTAATCATTCTTTCCTTCAAATATTTTCCCTAAACAAGATGCTAAGATTAATAATTTTTTTTTCTTTGGTATTTTGTTTTTCTTGTGGCACATGCAAATGCAAATGCTAAAAAAAAAAAAAAAAAAAAGAATACAAAATACAAAAAAAAAAAGAAAAGATAAAAAAAAAAAAACAAAAAACTCCACAAGGATGTCCACAGTTTAAGTTGTTGGAACTATCTTTAATACTTTTCACAACAGCCAACATCTTTTACTATTCTTTCAACCAAGATCCATCAAACATTGATGATAAGGATGATATGAATAATAACTCCAACATCATGGTGTTGTAGATGTAGATTGTAAGATTCTTAATGACCCTTTACGACTAGTGATTGAGAGACGGGTTACCAACCATTTTGTTGGCTAGAGTTGAGAGGTATAAAAGTGATTAAGCACTCATGAATTTAGCATAACAAAATGCATAGTAGCCTTAGAAACCATTGGATTATTGATTTGTTAGGATAAAGCTCTTAAAAATGTGACATGATATGACAAAGTAAGATTTTATTGATTATGATTTTTGTTTCCAGTATTCTATCCTTATTTGCACTAATATTTATTTGAGCATTCAAACCTATATCACTTGCATTTTATATGACTTGGATGCATTAGGAGTTACACGAAAGCTTGAAGTTATGGTTCCTTACAAATTGATGAGTTATTCACAATTGATTCATGGACTTAAACAATCTATTTGAGATTGTATTAAATTACCTTTTAATTGAAATAATAACTTTTCGTGGTCATCAAGATAAGTTTCTCATGATGGGTACACTAGTATGTATGACTGTACATTGGACATGATCTATGGTGTATCATGACTTTGACTCTTAAGTGGTCATAATTTCACTAAGCTACTATGTTGCATGAGCTTTTAAAGTTAATAGATTATAATGTTAAGATATTTCGTGTCTTTGACCTATAAGTGAGACTTTAAGGTGATCACATATTCTCCATGAGCTGGATCATTGTTAATTAAGATAGGTAACAATAGGTATTCTCAATATAGACACCATGATATTATGACTTTGAGACAATATTTCTCTTTAGGTGACCTAAAGGACTTGTGGTCATGAAATTTGTGACATCATAGTAATTCCTAAAATAGAAGTTGACATATGTATTTAGTGAGTTAGAGTATATCAATTGATCACATAATAAGAGAATTTAAGACTCAAGAATTATAGAGGTAATCTTAAAAAGTTGATAACATCTACTTAGTTAGATTAAAGATATTGGCTCATGGGGAGTATGCATGTAGTGGATAATAGGTTATAACCAAACAAATTGACTAAATTGGATTTAATCAATTATTATCTTGATGTAATGACATAAGATACTAGAGTGCAGTTGACTCTCTTTAATGAAATATTGAGCTAATTTCAAAACTAGATTTTAAATGAACTAATATTTTTGTACTTTCAATGGTCCCTACTTGAGCTCTTATTCTTTGTTGGCACAAAGCTTTTGAGGATTTATGGAAAATTAATCGTTTATGTGCATAAGAAGGTTTTGATAAAAGCATAAAGTTGTACAAGATTAATGATTAATTTTTTTTTTTAGATTGGACTAGTTAATTTATAATTAAAGCCTTAGAATTTTATTATTAATTAATTTTAGTCTTTTTAGCTTGAGCAAATTAGTTTATTAGATCCCATTAAAGCAAATTAATCAATTAGTACCTAGTGAGTTAGATTAAGTAACCCAAACCAAATTTAGGTAAAGTTACTTAAGCCCACATAAGAGTTAATATGAACCTTATAAGTTTTAGGGTTGAACTTTAATTTCTTAGATTATTAGTCTTCTAAATACCTAACCAATTTTTTTTTTTTTTTTTAATATTTGCAAGGTTTATGGTCACTTTACACTTATGCCAAGGTCCAAAAAATGAGCCATTGGGTTGAAAATTGTCAAGTTTCAATATTTCTTGTGTGAAAGGCTTTGGGTTTGGGGGCAATCAAACCCTAGGTAAGTTTCCCATACATCCTGAGGCTAAAGTTTCATTTTTTTTATCGCTTTTGTTATGCTTAAAATCTTAGATACATGCACTCAAGGCCTAAACAAATATTAAATCTCCTAATAGTTGAACATTGACAAATATTTGAAGGTTGTTGAAAAGTTTACATCTCTAAATCATAGAGATAGTTCTATGAATATGCTTGATTATTATTATGCTAGCACCTTATTATATACTAATTGCATTTTGTTTAAACCATTTATACTATCTTCTTCAGTGTTTATTTGTATGGATCTGAGTTGTACATATGATACTAGTTGATTGGTGATATTTTTCGATATTTATGGAAATTGCCTTTCAATATTGTAGCAAAACCCTTTCCAATATTATAAGTAGTCAAATAAGGGCACATATCATACTAAAAAATGAATTATTTTACGCTTATTTTATAAATAAACAATCATGAATTATTAAATTATTATTTTATTAAAACTCTAATTAATTTTTAACTTAATAACACCATAAATGTATTTCTTTTATTTTAAGTAAGGACTTAGAGAACTATAAATTTTTTTAGTACATGATTATTCTTACTTTGAATAGGCTTAAAGTTTCTAATAGGACTGTCAAGTTCGTTTCCAATTTTATGATTTTGGATAGAGTTACAACTTAGGTGGGTTGATCGAGTTGATGGCTAACCTGACCTTAACCATACTTAAAAACAATCAACCTAAACCCAAACCCAACCCAACCTCTAATTCGATTGTATGCTTCTCTAACTATTTTATCTTCTTGTACCTCTACATGATTCATCACTCCAATAATATTTATCACAATTTAATGTCTCATCACAAAAATTAAATTAAGATTTTTTTTTTTTTAATAAAGCTAGGAGAAATACAAATCACCACAAGATATATATATTACAAATATATATAACACTTATTTTTATTATAGAATGTCTCAAGATTTGTATTTTTGAATTAGTCTTGTTTTGAATAAGTAGGATATTTTAAATAAGATTATGAACTTCTTCTTTTTTTGCCCGTTCTATTATAACATATTAATATTCTTTCATAAAATAGCTACCCATTTATTTTTTTAATATCGATAGAATTTTTGGATGAGTTTGGATAATGATTTTTAATATTGATATTAAATTTAAATTAATTTTTTTTTAGCAAACTTAATTTGAATTGAATTTGGTCGAAGTTTCAAGGAATCCAAGCCTAACTTTCTTGATGTAATACTTTTATAACATTTATAATTTGTATTATCTTATATAATAATATTTATTTTATATTTTAAAGAAAATTATCAAACTATAATAATATCTTTTATTTTTTATTTTTTTAAAAAGATAACCAAATTTATTTTTATCTTTTTGTAGATTCTGAACGAGACAATTTGATTAGCCTAATTAATTAAATTTAATCTCATCAATTTACAAAAATAAAATTAGAATAGATTTAGACTATCCGAGTTAAAATAGTTAAACTTGATTGAATGAATTGAATTGGACTTAGATTAATATCCGAATTTTTTATTATTTTTTAATTCTTGTACTAACTACAACGATATTGATTATAATGACGGTAATTTTATTTCAAGTTAGATTTATATTAACTATAAATGTATTAATTGTTTCTTAATTTGGGTTTTACTTTGATATCCGAGCTATTATCGAAGTTAATGATATTAGGTTATATATATATATATATATATATATATATATATATATATTTTTTTTTTTTTTTGAAAGAAAAAAGCCTAGAAATGTGATCCTAAATAATAATAATAATAATAATAAAAAATCATTTTGTGTTCCGCTTTTCTGAAACTGGCTTCGTGTTTAACCCACAAAAGACTTGTTTTTCTGTTAGTTCTTTTGTTCCTGAAACAGGGGTTTTGTATGAAGAGCAGCCAGTGATGTCTTGGTGTTTGAGTTCTTCGACTGGACAAAAAATATCTCTGCTTTCTCACAAACTCTTGAAACTCAGAGCATTCTCTCATCTGGGTTTTTCTGAATACGTAAAAGAACGATTGGGTGGTGATGATGCTAAGAGCAGAGCATGGAATACTACTCAAACATCTGGTTTGCTTTTCTCGCTTTTTCGTTGCTTTCTTTCTACTCTATCGGGCCCTTTCTCTTTCTAAAATTTTTAATATTTTGGGAACAGGTTCAGATGCGGAGAACAGCATCTATACAATTCTCACAATTGACCGTTGGGAGTCTCTGAATCACATGGCATATGGGTTGAAGCAACTTAGGCCAGTTCATGGAAGGCTAGCTTTGAAATTTCTCAAGTGGGTCATCAAACAACCTGGTTTGGAACTCAAACACCTCACTCATATGTATTGTCTCACTGCCCATATCCTTGTTAAAGCTAGAATGTATGACTCTGCCAAATCAATTTTGAGACATTTATGCCAAATGGGTATTGGCTCAAAATCCATTTTTGGTGCCCTCATGGACACATACCCACTTTGCAATTCAATTCCTTCAGTTTTTGACCTTCTAATTCGGGTTTATTTAAAAGAGGGTATGATTGATTATGCCGTGGAGACATTTGAATTGGTGGGTCTTGTGGGATTTAAGCCTTCGGTATATACTTGTAACATGATCCTAGCTTCAATGGTGAAGGACAAGAGGACAGAATTGGTTTGGTCATTGTTTAGGGAAATGTCGGATAAGGGAATTTGCCCAAATGTTGGTACTTTTAATATACTGATAAATGGTTTATGTGTTGAAGGGAAGCTTAAGAAAGCTGGCAATCTCTTGAAACAGATGGAAGAGAATGGTTTCGTTCCCACCATAGTTACTTATAATACTTTGCTCAATTGGTATTGCAAGAAGGGAAGGTATAAAGCGGCTATTGAGTTGATTGATTATATGATTTGTAAAGCTATTGAAGCTGATGTCTGTACGTATAATGTGTTTATTGATAATTTGTGTACAAATCATAGGAGTGCAAAAGGTTATTTATTGTTGAAAAAGATGAGGAAGGAGATGATATCCCCAAATGAAGTCACATATAATACTCTTATTAATGGGTTTGTTAAAGAGGGAAAGATTGGAGTTGCTACTCAAGTTTTTAATGAGATGTCAAAGTTTGATCTTTCACCAAACTGTGTTACTTATAATGCTTTGATTGGTGGCCATTGTCATGTGGGTGATTTTGAGGAAGCTTTGAGGCTTTTAGATCATATGGAAGCAGCTGGACTCAGACTTAATGAAGTTACCTATGGGACTCTTTTGAATGGGTTATGCAAACATGAAAAGTTTGATTTGGCAAAAAGACTTCTGGAGAGGATGAGGGTGAATGATATGGTTGTTGGTCATATTGCTTATACAGTGTTGATTGATGGGCTATGCAAGAATGGGATGCTTGATGAAGCTGTACAGTTGGTGGGTAACATGTACAAGGATGGAGTAAATCCTGATGTTATCACATATTCATCACTCATAAATGGATTTTGCAGAGTGGGAAACATAAAGAGTGCAAAAGAGATAATTTGTAGGATGTATAGATCTGGGCTTGTACTGAACAAGATCATATACTCAACCTTAATTTACAATTTTTGCCAGCATGGAAATGTTACAGAAGCAATGAAAGTTTATGTTGTCATGAACTGCAATGGCCATGGTGCTGACCATTTCACGTGTAATGTGTTGGTTTCTTCTCTCTGTAGAGATGGAAGGTTAGGGGAGGCAGAAAAATTTCTTTGTCATATGAGCAGGATTGGCCTAGTTCCTAACTCCATCACATATGACTGTATTATAAATGGCTATGGCAGTATTGGGGATCCTTTAAATGCTTTTTCCTTCTTTGATGACATGATCAGATGTGGTCAGCATCCAAGTTTTTTCACATATGGAAGTCTACTAAAAGGATTATGCAAGGGGGGAAATTTGGTGGAAGCAAAAAAGTTCTTGAATAGACTCCATTACATTCCTGGTGCTGTAGACTCTGTTATGTACAATACATTACTAGCTGAGACATGTAAATCAGGCAATTTGCATGAGGCAGTGGCCCTCTTTGATAAGATGGTCCAGAATAATGTGCTGCCTGATAGCTACACATACTCTAGTCTTTTGACTGGGTTATGTAGGAAGGGCAAGGCAGTTACTGCAGTTTGTCTATTTGGAACAGCCATGGGAAGGGGAACCTTGTTTCCTAACCATGTTATGTACACATGTTTGGTTGATGGTCTTTCCAAGGCAGGCCATCCAAAGGCTGCTTTCTATTTCTTTGAAGAGATGATGAAGAAAGGTACATGCCCTGATGCAGTTGCATTCAATGCAATTATAGACAGTTGCTCAAGGAGAGGTCAAATGATGAAGGCAAATGATTTTTTCTCCACAATGAGGTGGCGGGGTGTGTGTCCTAATCTGGCTACTTATAATATTCTTTTGCATGGGCTTTCAAAAAAACAGGCTTTGTTAAGGTACTTAACATTATACAGTACCATGATGAGGGAGGGTATTTTCCCTGATAAGTTGACATTCCATTCTCTCATTCTTGGACTTTCAAAGTCAGGTATACCGGACCTTGGGGTTAAGCTTTTGGGAAAGATGATAATGGAAGGTACTTTAGCTGATCAGTTTACATTTAATATACTTATCAATAAGTATAGTGAGAGTGGAAAGATGAGAAAGGCCTTTGATCTGTTCAATTTTATGAATACCTTGGGGGTTTTTCCTGATCGAGATACCTACAACCACATTTTTAATGGACTCAATAAAAAATCTGCTTTCCGAGAATCTACTGTGGTTTTACATGAAATGTTGGAAAATGGTGTTATTCCAAAACATGCTCAATATATTACTTTGATTAATGGCATGTGTAGAGTTGGAGATATACAAGGAGCATTCAAGCTAAAAGATGAGATGGAGGCACTTGGTTTTGGCTCCCATGAAGTAGCTGAGAGTGCTATGGTTAGAGGGCTTCTGCACTGTGGAAAGACTGAAGATGCAATGCTTGTTTTGGATCATATGCTTAGGATGCGACTTCTTCCCACTATTGCCACATTCACAACTCTAATGCATAGATTCTGCAGAGATGCTAAGATTGCAGAGGCTTTAAAGTTGAAGGGTGTAATGGAGCTTTGTCATCTGAAGCTTGATGTTGTTGCTTACAATGTTCTCATTATGGGCATGTGTGCTAATGGGGATTCTGCAGCTGCATTTGAGCTATATGAGGAAATGAGACATAGGGATCTTTGTCCGAATATTACCACCTATGCTGTTCTTGTTGATGCCATTTCTGCTGAAAATAATCTTATTCAGGGTGAAAAGCTTTTGATTGATCTACAGGAGCGGGGATTGATATCTTGGGGTGGTAGCACCCAACATTTGGACAAGGAATTGACGGTTGCCATGGAAAAATTAAATTATATAAGGTTCAAAAGAAGAAATAGTGTCAATAACATGACAAATTAGATGGGCCACATGATATGGTTTTGGGGATGCAAAATATAGGTTGTTCCTCTGGAAGCCTACTATCTAATGATGCTGAGATGGGCCTTCCAATTACCTAACAGTTGTGCCCTTGGCTTGGTAAGTCTGTAACAGCTTGGACCTTTTATCATGTGCTTTCTTTGGTTCCTTCTACTTTTTTTGGTTGTTGTTGTTGTATTATATTAGACTTTCTGGTGAAACTTGCATTTGGGATCTGGTTTTCTGTGTTAATGTGTGGATATTGTGAGAACCACAAAACTCTGGATTTGATTCCAGGAGTGGATTATCATCTGTTGTGAGGCAGGACTCATTTCAGCCTTTGTGCTCTGGACTCTTATCATGTATATACTAACTAAAATAAAGTTCCAGTATTCCGGGCATTAGTTTTCAGGGTTTCCGACATAAATATGTGCCAAGTACATTCATTTCTTTTGTTCTTAGATGTACTTTTCTCTTCCCTTGTTTTCTTATGTGGTTTTGCACGTTTTTGACATTGTTTCAACTATTTCTCTGACAGGTGCTTCTATCCCGCAACAACTGAATGGACTATTACTACAGTTACTCCTTGCTGTAGCATCATGTATGTCAAATATTGTAATTGTTTTTTTAAATTTCTTTGTTATCTGTTTGTTTGCTCAGAAAACCTGGATAAAGAGAAAACAAAAATTTAAGTTATGCATTATTAATTTGGTTTCAGGAAATTGAGAAACTTTCCTCAACTATGCCAGGCAGGTGAGGCCTGGCTCAAGTGGTAGAGGGATGGGAGAGTTTGTGGGTGGTTCCAAGTTCAAGTCCCCAATGGGGACAAAATATTTACCTATAAAAAGAAAATATGAATCCCCTTCTGTCATATTCCAAACTGTTTACAAACTGATGGAGCTGAGGAAATGTAAGCAAATTCTTTTCTCCATATATAGGTTCTGACATGTTCCATTGCATCAATTTTTTATTCAAGTGAATCACTTGCCCTTCACATTGAAGAAGCCTAGAGTGAAAAGGGTTTGAAGTGCTTGCCAATTAATATAAGAGCATTTGCATATACAATTGTTTGATTTTTCTACTTCATTTACCTATTCATGCCGTGTCTCTGGCTGTTTGTTTATCTTGGTTAGATGCTAGAGTCTTAACATGACCTTTTGGAATCTAAAATTCCTACAAATAAAATGGCTAGTTTTCCTTTGTTGTCTCAACCTCCGAAATTAGATACTTCATCAATAGTTTTAGGCTTTGATATCCAGATCCTTCAATTTCACTCATTGTTGACAAGATATGATGTGGGTGTGGGTATGGTATCCTGTTGGACACTCCTCTTTTACTTTGGGTGTGGCTGTTTGATTTTTTCATTGCTATCCTTTTATTCTTTCAACTTTCTTAGTAACAATATTACATTAGAGAAAAAGATGGGTTAGTTGAAAAGTAAATTTTTATAAGAATATTTAGGGATAAAAGGAAAAAAGGGGATTAGAGGGAAAAATTGGGAGCTTTTAAATTGGATATCTTCACTTCTAATTTATTTTTAATTGATTTTTCTTTTATTATGCCATATCCTAGCTAGCACCTGTGTTTGTATTTTGCATCGTTTCTAGTCTGGTCCCTGTATCCTAAAATTTGATTTGCGAATGGATCAGGCACCCAGATGGACACCTGCGTTCGACACTCATACTGGACCTATGTGACATAGGTTTTAGGAGTTTGATTAAGTCCTTATGTAGTTTTTACTCAATGAATTTTATGTTTGCTGTGATGAATATCAATTAATGCTCATTTCGTGTTTGTGCAGGGAGATTTCCTTCAATGGGTTGATCTTTCTAATGATTTTAATTCATGCTTTGGGAACCACATGATGTTAAGGCAGGATTTGCAGGTTCAGAATGACCTTTTGCAATCTGATCCTCACTTCCAAGATGCTGTTCTTCACATTATTTATGTTATAAGAACAACCATGTATAGCTGCAGTGGCAAGCATTTCTATTATGCATATTAGGTATTTGCCTTCTCTTTAAGAATATTTTCCTCATGCATTTTGTAGTTTATGCTAGTTGTGTAAATTTTCAAAATTTTAACTTCTTTTCGTATTTTTTCCTTGTTCTAGGTCTATAATATATTTTTCTCTTTTCTTCTTCTCCCCCTTAAAGTTTCAAACTTTCGGTTCTCATGTAAGTGCTGCAGCATCTTTCAATATCTACTGGCTTAATAAGGCTCTTCTTTGTAAATGGTGTTGGCGCTTTGCAGATGAAAGGGGGACTCTTTGAAAACAAGTTATTAGTGGGAAGTATGGGGTAGAAGAAGGGGGATGGAGCTCTCATGAAGTGAGAGAGGGGTATGCGGTGGCCTTTGGAAAGCTATAAGGAAATAATGGAATATCTTGGGTAATAGAATTGCTTTTGAAGTGGGTAATGGCAGAAGGGCGAGTTTTTGGAAGGATAAGAGGTGTGGCGACAAGGCCTTGTGTCTTTCTTTCCCCTCTTTTATTTGCTCTTGTGGTTTCAAAAGAGGTGCAGGTGGCGGATGTATGGGACTCTAAGATTGAGGATGGCGGTTGGAATCTGAGTTTCTCTAGGCCTTTTAATGATTAGGAGGTGGATATCGTGGAGAGGTTCTGTTCAAGAATACAAGAGAAGAGGGTGCCCCCTAATTTGGAAGATAAGGTGCTTTGGACAGTGTTAAAGAATGAGAAGTTTTCTGTTAAGTCTCTCTATGATGCTTTGGAGCCAGATGATGCAGTCCCTTTTCTGAGGAGTATCATTTGGAGCCTGTGAGTTCCTTCCAAGGCAGGTTTTTTTGCTTGGAAGCAGCATTGGGAAAGGCCTTGACTTTGGATCAGGTGAAAAGGAAGGGATGATCTCTAATGAATGGATGTTTTCTTTGCCATGTCGAAGAAGAGACCATTGACCTCATTCTACTTCATTGCGTTAAGGCTAAGGCACTGTGGCAGTTACTTTTTGCTCTTACCCTTGTTAGTTAGAGAGACTCTTTTTAGTTGGTATTACTCTTTTGTGGGGAAGAAGTGCAAAAAGGCTTGGAAGGTAGCCCCTTTGTGTATTTTTTGGATAATTTGGAAGGAAAGGAACAAACTTTAACGAGGAGCTGTCGGTACAAAGGCTGAAAAATTCCTTTGTTTGTACTTTTTGGTCTTCGACTAAGTCGTGTATAGATAGAGTGCCTCTTCCTTCAATCATTTTTTTTTTATTGGTTGGGCTCTAGATGTGGGTGGGTGGTATTTTTTGTAATCCCTCTTTTTGTATATTCTACTATTAGGCAATAGCTGTATATTTCCTGTATGCCTCAGGATGCCTATTGGGCGTCCTTTCTTCTTATTCAATACGATATTGATTTTACCTATAAGAGAAAAAATGGAAATCTTTCAGTCTGTCTACTGGCTTGCACCAATTTGGATATGATTGAGGTTTGTCTGCAAACATTTGCAGCTTTATTCAATCAATCAACTGGAAAATACTCCCTATGAGATGCTTCTGTGACTTCAAGGTAATTTAGTTCTGCTTCAGGTTGGGTGCAAAAAAGGAATAAGGGCTTGTATTAATTGCATGCGGTGTTCATAGAATGGGTCTGATCCAATTGCTTATAAGTTGGGTTGCATGCTCCATTTTGTTTTCTATGCAGTGAATTATCAAATGGATCACCAATTACAGAGCAGCAGGCCCAAGGCTAACAAGTTATTCAGTTTCCTAGCATGAATGTTCATGAAGAGATGATCTTGAGCTTTTCAATGAGTTAGAGAGTCAAGTCTCCAATACTTAAAGATTCTCCTTTGACTAATTGTGCTTTGCAGGTGCTTTCAACTCTTTATCCACCTGCACTACAGGAGACAAGCATTCAATTTTATGCTTTTGTAGTTCTCATTCTAGCAAGCAGTGATCAATGAGTTGGTCATATTTTTCTATGCTGAGCCTAAACTCATCAATGAATTGGTGCCACTATTGACCTATGAAGGTGCAGTTCCTGATGAAATTCAAATTCTGTCTGTTACTGTTGGTTGCTTTTTGTCAAGATTGATCTTGTCTGGAATCTGTATTATCTTTGTAACATCTGATAGGCATAGGCTATTAATTTTTTTATTAGTAATATTTCAAATTGGTCTGCTGTATTTATTGAGAATCTATTATCTTGTCTCTGTTTTTGTTTTATTATTGTCAAGTTGCACTATGTGTGAAATGTGATGTGTACCATCTCTTATACCTGACACAGACCGTAGCATTTGCATTTGATCAGCACTGCTGGACACAGAAGCTTTTGAATTACATCATTCTAGTTGCTGCATTGTTCAGAGACTTGGAGGATTTAGATGATGCCATTTCATGCCTGAAAGTAGAAGTTTCTCACTGAAAATGGCTTGAAGCAACCACGTGAAACTTCAAATGGTAGTAGGAAAAGTACTCTACTAGTTGCTGATACTTCTAATGAGTTGGATGACATACAGCCTTGTTATTCTGAAGCATTGGCTGCTTAATACCACTGGTTACTGGTGAAAGCTTTCTGCACTGTGCTTGTATGTATATGTTTTTGATAAGATTTCTTTGCATCATCATTCATGTTTTATTATTTAGATTTGGTGGTGTGGTGTATTCACTTGTATTGCCTATCATGTGCAGTATCATTCCTGTGATCCTTAGTATTTTCCTGACTTGGATGTCCATGGCAAGGAACCTGGCCTAGCCTTAAAAAAACATTGGCAAATCTTCTGGGGACATGACTGTTGAAGAATGTTGTCAGGTGTTGTTGTTTGCGACTTGACAAAACAGCATATCCCGGATATGGTTAAGCAGGCTATTATACACTTAAATGTGCTGGCTGGATGAAACACATGCTCTTGGAATTCCCTGAAAATGGAAGCATGACTACTTTTAGTCTTCTAAGAAGTTTCCTTTTCCCTGGATAAGACACTGCCACCTGCCATTATTGGGCATTTACTTGATGATCATTAGACATTTCAAACACCATAGACTTGAAGATTATACTGAGTGGAAGTTTGCATGCTGGACATGATTCAACTTGAGCCTACCATCTCTTGACGGATTGTAGTTTTCATGAAAGCTACAGATGCTATTTGTCAGTTGGAATCATTTGGAGGGAGGACCGTTGTCATTTTATAAAGGGGGAAAACAGAAAATGGAAATTGAAAAGGGTTCTGGTGCCGATCTTGGATCATCTTCTAATGAATGTGCACAAGTTCCTGAAATTAGATACATGATGGATTAGTATGTGATTGAAAGGCTACAGGAAGATTCCTGCAGAGTCCTCTTAAAAATCTATTGGAATACCTGCTACAAAGGCCACAAATATGTTATGAATTAACTACCGTGGAGGTAGATGGACCTCTGCTACTGAGGTCAAAATTGAAACAGAGGTTGATGGAACAAGGTGGACTTGAGCAACCTATCTGAACAATCCACTGGTCTTGCTTAAGGTAATTTTCACCCTCAAATTATTTAAATGATATGTCTTATTATGTACTCATATGCAGACAAAGTTATATTAAGATGAGATATGGAAATGTGAAAATTCCCAGAATCCAATCAACTTGATACTCCTGGACATGGTGAGACTTATGTTTCACCTGTCTTTGTTTTTTTAAACAGAAAATAAATGGGTTTGCTGTAAGTGCAGTATTTTATAACTCTTCCCTGAAACTATCATCAATTTTATCCAATTTTTTATAAGCAGTTTGAATAAACAATACTAGGCAACTCCTATGTTAAGATAGTGTTTTTACAAATGTTTCTTTAAGATTATGTAGTTCTGGAAACAGCGAAAGAAAAGGGTAAGAAACAGTAAAGAGAAGAAAGAAAAAATGGAGGAACAAGATATAAGTTTGATTCTAACAGAAAATTTTCCATCCTTTCTTACTTTTCTCATGTTGAAATTAAAATAAGATTATGTAAATTTCTATTTAATTTCATTGTAGCTTTTTCCTGCCTGTTTTATATCACAACTGAACAAGAGTAGCAATTTTTTTTTTCCCATGTTTTTTCCTCTTTTTTTTTTTTTTTTTTTTTTTCCCTTTGCCCTACTTTCAAAACTCAAATGAAGTCCAAAAGTTTAGGAGTATTTTTGGCCACTAAAAAGTTTTGGATTTTCCTACCCATAAATTCATGTTCTTAGCAGTTTAAAACCCTCTTATAACTAATATTTTATGAGATGACCAAGTGGAATCTTGGCATTGCTTAATGCAGTGGCTAAATTGGAAGTTTCGCTATTGCATGTACCTAAACATGATGTATGAAAATATTGTCTCTTAGCCTTCCTTATCAAAATAGTGAAAAATAAACAATATGCCTTGTTATTTGAAGATTCCATTTTTCTTTTTCATATTTTGGTTGTTATTGAAGATCAAAACAGGCGAATATATTATCAGGAAATCTGAGTATAGGTTTGCTTACCCCATCATAGAGATATGTTATTAATTTGATATGCATCATTCAAGGCATGTAGAACCTTTATTTTCATTCTCCATGGGTCTTTTTGCGTTGTTATTCTTCAAATATTAGTTGAAGAAATATGATGATGAATCAAAATTAGTTTCATTCTTAATCAGTAAAAAAGATGATATATTTAATAGCATGACTTCACTATTTTCAATGGTAAAGAAAAAAATTGGAGTAATGATTTTTCGATTTATATAGTACAAATTTGATTATTTTATTGTTATAGTTCTAAGATTTTGGAGAATAGGAATGTTGGGCAGAAAGAGGGACAATAAGGAGGGATAAAATGACGATTTGAATTAAATATGTATTATGGACGAAAGATACACATTTTTATAAACCTAATCACCTCTATGATTTTACATAGAAAAAGAGAATTATTTGAAGGAGAGGAAAAGAAAAAATCACATGGTAACTTCATTAATTGTGTAAACAAGGAAAAATTTTACCATATTCTTCAAATACACACCTATAATGAGCATAAAAATGTGGTGTAGACATAATGTGTATTATACCATAAAAGTAAAGAAGATTGCAGTAAGTGGATTTGGTTTGCAAGCATGAAAGGTTGCCTGGGGTCTTTATGTCTTTCTAGGCCTTTAGAGCGATGTTTGTGTATTGGGTTGTGGTTTGTTGTTTCTCTTTTCCTTTTGCTTGCCTTTTGACGCTATTTGTTTACTTCGTTTGTACTTTGTGTGCCTTTTCGAAGCGCTTTTAATATATTTGCTTAATTTACCTATCAAAACAATTATAAAGGTAAATAAGATAGAAAAGATTAGATTCATTGAAGTGTGGTCAGAAGATTTATTAAATGAGTATTGAAAGCTCTTCTTTTATGGTTGCTGATATTTGATGTAGGAATTTCTTAGGACGGACCATACGTATGGTCCAGTCAGATGTACAGTTTAAATTTTTTAGTCATCAAATTATTACAATTAATGATGGACAAAGCATATAAAATCATAAAAATTTATTGTTCAATATTCATGAATATTAGCTGTACAAGCTTGTATAGACCTACTGTAGTATCATGTGATCATCAGCTAAGGGACAAGTATCACCTAGTAATTTGGTTCCTTGAAGAAAAGCACATAAATTATACAACAAATTGCAAAAATAATGATTAATATATCAAAGGTGAGTGCTGTGACTGCTTGATCACTCAACTCCATGTTCCTTCCACCTAGACGGTCTACCATGTCTGGAATGGATTCCCAGTTCTGGACATCTTTCTGGTAAGGATCCTCTAACTTCATTTTCATCTTCTCTGCTTTGCGGCTTGCAGCCTCTTGAGCAAGTGTCCGGTCGTAAAACCTGCGTCTCTCTTCATCACTCAACACGTCGTAAACTTCTCTTAGTTTTAAGAACTTATACGATGCTGCTTTTAGTGGAAGTGAAGTTGTGTCTGGATGGTACTCTTTTGATAAACGCCGGTAAGCAGCTTTAATCTCTTCCAGATCAGCTTGTGCAGATATTCCTAAGAACCTGATAATTTCCTACTGGGGTTAGTAAAACTCCAGATTTTACCAGCTCAAGTGTTCTTCAAAGAGATGGGAAGTCAACAGTGAGTACAGAAACTTCTTGAAGAAAAAATGGCTTCAAGAGGTGAGTACAGAACAATCTCTATATGGCCTTTTTAGGGCATATCGTACACAATGACTCTTTTTCCTATTAAATTTTACATGTAGATGAAACCTTCCACCAAAACATCGAGGATGAAATCCAATTCTTAGGAGTGAAAAATTCCAGAATCTGCAACCTTTAGACTAGATGTTTTATCTTCCATCACAAACTAATTGGGGAACCATTTTCAAGAAGAATTATGTAAAGTGACATGTAAACTGTATGTGGAGCCATGTTGCTTGGCTCGAGTGATGACAATAATTTGAGCAAAAAACATCAGAACCTTTAATCCATTCACCAAAACTTTGAAAAGCACAAGCAAAAGAACCCATTAAAAGTAGTGATTTGCTCGTCTTTGGACTGAAAATTACTTTGAATTAGAAGACAAAACCCACGAGAACATACTAGAAATCTCTCTCACTGAGAGCATTTCTATTCTCTGGATTTTTGTAAACCAAATGACCTGATTTAAACCTTTGTTTTATACCATTCTTTTTTATTTTATTTTTTTAAAGAATATGCATATCTTATTATTCCAGGAAAATAGAAATGCATTTCTCTTGAATAGTAATCATTCCAGTCCTTATAGTTGAGCAGCCACAAGAGGAGGAGCATGAATGTTCAGTATACATGTGCAACAGTTACATGCTTGTTTCTCAATGCATCTACATGCCATTTAAACTCTCCAGAGTTAATCCTGTGGTCATAGCATTAGCTACAATCTCCTTCCATGTATGGTTGTCACTGATACTTTACTTATCACTAGGCTCCATATATAATGTATGAGGGTTCTTTTGAAACTTCTAATTCAATCTTTGATGAAGAAATAGTGGTCTTGTTACCCCCTAAACTTATTGATTTCTGTGTTTAGCATTGTTTAGTTTTATTATTTCCATGAAACATTCTATTCTTGTATCTTGCTACCATGATCTGTTTTACAATATGGGTGTGTTTCTTGCCCAAGAAACAAACCTAGGTAGATTGCTAATTTTAGAGCTTGATCCTGAGACATATCTATATCACCAATAGTGATGTTTCTTCATTCTATACATGGATGATCAACTTCATTTACTAGATTGATCCTTTATCTCCATGGAAGAAGTTTTGTAACTGATAATAAGATCTAATTACTTGACTCTCGTGTATGAGTCACCACAAATTATTCTGTTTACATATCTTCTACGAGCTTCCCATTGTCATGATATTTAATTAGAATAACTTTAAATTCAGCCTGGAAATAGATGCCATAAGAATTCCATTAAAAATATGCATTTAATCTACGATCCTTCAACTTAAGCTATTACTTAAAAGCCACTTGCATCCTATTACCCTTGTTCCTAGTAGACTCTCACTGAATCCATAAACTCCATTTGTATCTTTTGGATTCATTTCTTTCTTAGCTATTTTAAATTCTTTAGCTGATACAATTATTTATTTATTTGATAGATGTAGTTTTGATGACTCTAATCTGTCTTTAAATGTCTTTAGTTTATACTAATTTGATTGATTTATTATGATTTACTAACTATTGCATTCTTAATCACCTTGCTAAGATTTTCTATAATCGAAATTAACATTGAGAAGAACTTTCTTATTTCACTTGAATTTCTTCATACCAAAAATGAAGAAATCACTCAAGTTATTCAGAAAAAATCTCTTGCTTTATGTTTCTTCATCTTACCAATGATCAGATTCAAGTATTTTTGACATGAAGGTTGATGAACTCTAATGAACTTATCTAGTATGAAGCTTGAACACAAATCACTTTGGTTATTAAACTCAAGTGCAGAATTTTAAAAATATTCACACTAGTCTTCTATTCAGAAAAATGCTTCAAAGAGATTGGTTGAAAGATGTACTATTACTCTTCTTGCTATACCTTTTTAGGATACCTTTATTGTATAATTGTTCTGTATCCGTACCTGATTCCACTATTCAGATCCTTAATAAAGAGGTTGAAAATTTCAACCTCATTAAGTTTTGTATTTCTAACTCTTGTACCTGCTGTTGTATGTAGATATTTTATCACGTTTGATAGACTTATTTACATATGAATTTGATAAATTTCTAATATTGGAGAGAGAGTATAAGCTTTATTTTTGGTGGAATCAAACTTGAATCAAGAGATTTTAGAATTGATTGTTGGGTCATTAGAAATGATATTTGGTGTGTGTATAATACAAATTTTGTGGATAACACTTCCATTTTTGTTGCAGAATATGAAGCTTTGTGACAAACTTATTTGGACTATTTGGGCTCGAATGAAGGAATCGATGCTATCAATGCCTTGACATCTAGCTTTTGGAACTATCATCAGGTAAGTTGAAGTTATCAAATTTTAGTAGAAAGTTAATAAATAGACTCTGTAGCCTGTCTTGACACATAATCTTATGTGTGAAGATATAGGAAGAAGTCATTGAAGGCTATGTCAATTTGTGTAGTCATAGCTCTGGCCGAGCCAAAGAATTTCTTTACTGAAGAACTTAAAGATTCTGAAAATTGATCCTAGTAGATATATGTCACAGGAAACACTTACTGGTAATGAGAATCAGATGAGTCATTGAGCAAATCAGCAAACTCTTCATCCAACAGGTTCTTCTCCTCCTCTTCTCCATTCAGCTTTGGCTTTGAACTGCTTCCTCCAATCCACCCTTCATCTGGGTTGTCCCAGTGGATTCTCGTGTCAACTCCTGGTGGGGCTCTCTGCCTGGGGTTTTTCGAGTCCTGGGCTGCTGCTAAAACCCAAAAACCACCTTGGCTGCTGCTTCTGCTTCTGCTTCTGCTTCTTCTTCTTCTGCAGGGTGTTACTGATCTGAGTCGGTTTGTGGTGTTCTGGGTTTTGAGAAGGAGGGAGAATGAAGGTGGGGGAGCAGCTGTGGAAGCCATGGGAGTGAAAGCAAATGGTGTGGTGGTGGGCTTACATGTTGAAAGCAGAGAAGGATACACTACCTCTTGTTTTTGTGGCTGAAAATTCAGAGAACAGGAGAGGGATTTGTTTGTTTCCCCATGAAAATTGACCTACACTCCCCATTTCGTGCTCACCAAAATTCTAACCATTTTTTTTTTCTTTCAATTTCTTTCTGCAATGAAATAGAAAATTTTCATACCAAAGTGGTATTGCTGCCAAGTTCTCAGTATTTTAATTTTGAAAATTTATTTTATTTTATTATTATTATTTTTTACTTTATTCTAATGCTAGATGGTGTGAAAAAAAAAGGGATGAAAATAAGTGAAATTTCCACTCCAACCAAACAGCCTTGAAGCTCAATTGTTTTGTATCAAGGATCAGACTATCAAAAAATGGAAAACAATAGAAATAAATTCAAGTTCTCTTTATCTTATATTTTGTGATGATTAAAATTATTTAAAAATTTATTAGTTTTTAATTTTTTTTTTCCCATTCTTTCTTTAAAAGAATGAAAAAAGAGAAATTAATTTGGAGAAGCCGGTTAAAAGTTTATGGAGTTCAAATATGTTTTATTTTTTATTTTTCATATTTTTTGTTTATTTAATTTTATTGTTTTTTCTTGCACTTTTGGAAATTTAGAGCTTGTTTGGCAGTTTTTTACTTGTAAAAATAAAAACTATTTTTAAAAATTTATAATATTATTTGTTCCTTGTTCTCTATTTTTAATTTTTGAAAATAAAGTGAAATAGAAAATAATTTTTAGAGAATAAATAAAAATTATTTTCATAAATTTTTTAAAATAATTGAAATTCTAAAAAAAAATTATAAAAAGTAAATAAATTAAACATGATTCATTATTCTCTTTCTACAGTCCAATGTTAACAGAGAATTTTCAAATATGATTTGTCTTTAAAATTACACATGTTTTCCAAAAATTTTAACTTCTTAAAAATTTTTTATTAAGCAAATAAAATCCAAAACAAACTATACTTAATAAATAAAATTTATTAATTTTTAAAAATAATTTAAAACTCAAAAAGTAATTTAATTAGTATTAGAAAATCATAAATCACAAATGATTTGACTAGTGTGTGTGTGTGTTTTTTTTTTTTTTTTTTGTATTTAATCATATTTTTACAAATTTTTTCACTAGGAAAAAAACTCTAAATTAATTAAGATTTAATGTGTTGAATTCATTAACAAGTCTAGTAATCTTTATAAACAATTTGAAACTCAAATAATGATACAATTAATACCAGGAGTTAATGGATAAAAATTGGTTAGTAATGACTCTATTATTATTTTTTTATATAGTAAAATAGAAATTAATAAAAATTTATGGAGTTCAAATATATTCTAATTTTTTCTTTATTTTTCATTATTTATTTTTATTGTTTTTCCTCCAACTTTTGGAAATTTGGAGCAGGTTTGGTTGTGTGATTAAAAAATAGTTTTCTTTGTTTTTTAAAATTTATAACACTGTTTTGCTATTGTTCTTCATTTTTAGTTTTTAAAAACAAAGTGATATAGAAAACAATTTTAGAGAATAAATAAAAATTATTTTCATCAATTTTAAAAAACAAGAGGAGAATATAGAGAAATTAAAAAAAAAAAAATTCATAAAAAGCAAATTAAATTGTATATGATATCATTATTTTCTATCCACAGTCCAATAATGACACCAAAACTTTCAAATGTGATCTTCCTCTAAATTACACATGTTTTTTCTAATTTTTTTTTTTTTAACTTTTCTAATTTTTTTATTGAATAAATAAATTCCAAATATACATAAAATTTATTATTATTTTTATAAAATAATTTCAAACTCAAAAAAAAAAAAAAAAAAAAAATTAGTACTAGAAATTCATACAACTCAATGACATTATATAGTTATAAACCATAATTCATTTTGTATGATTTGACAAGTTTTTTCTTCATATATAATTGCATTTTTGTAAATTTTTTCACTTGTAAAATAAATTCTAAATCAAGTAAGACTTAATATCCTGGATTCATTAACAAGTCTATTAATTTTTATAAATAATTTGAAACTCAAATAGTGATCCAATTAATTCCAGAAGTTAAGGGATAAAAATTGGTCCATAATGACTATTATTTCTCATCTATCTATACTTATATTTTTATATATTTTCTCGCTAAAGAAATCAACTTCAAATTAAGGACACTTTGTATTAAATTTATTAATTAGTTTAATAATTTTAAAAAATAACTTGAAATTAAAAAAATAGATTTAATCACTACAAAAATAATAAAGTAAAACCGATACTTTATGAGACATGAATTGTTTCTTCTATGCTCACAACTATATTTTATGAAGTTTCTTATAAGGTAAATAGATTCTAAATTAAGACATACATAATTCATAATTTATTTTTTATTTTTTATTTTTTTTTTATGAATCTTCTAATTTTTAAGGATAATTTGGAATTCAAAACATTAATCCAATTAATTACATATTAAATCAATACATTATAGAATACTATGTCCATAATTGAGTCATAAATATGTGCCTATAATGTAAAGATTGATTCATGTATATGTTAAAAAGTTTAAACTTTATTTATTTTCAATAAAATATTACTAAAAATTATTATTATTTTTTAAAATCAAATAAATTTTTAACTATGGGTTTTAAGTAGGATTCACATGGAGTCCAACCAACCCTCGCTTGCTCCCATGGCATATTTGGAAGCAGCAGCACATACTTAAAATACCATATTCGAGTCTTATAGCCAGCCGATGTGGGATGCATTTCCTTTCTTAAGAAAATGAAATAAATTGAAGTGAAGAGTTGGGATTGCACGCAAGACCTCAAACATGGAAGGTGTGTGTATATATATAAACTTATAAATAAAATTATCAATATTTTAAAATAAAAAATACTTATATGTAAGTGTCATAATTTCTTTTATATCCTTGAATTTATTCAAACTAAATACATTACCGTTTCAAGATTTATTTGTTTTTAAATTCAACATGTTATTGTAGAATACTATAAATTATATCATACATACATCATTTTTTCAACAAAACAACTTTAATTTATATATTATTGTTTTTATTTTATTTTTTAATTTTTTCCCAATATTTCTATGAGTTTTAATTAATTTTTATCTTATCATTTTTTTTTATCAAAATTTAATGAAATCAAATATTTAATATAGATTAGTGTTGTATGTATATTCACAATATTTATATTTCTTATCAACACATGTGACATTATTGTTGAATATATCACAAATTATATTATACATATATTAATTACACTTACAAAATAACTTCAATACTTGCATTCTTACTTACTCAATCATTTTTTTTAGAGTTTTTCCTAATATTTCTATGAATTTTAATCAATTTTTGTTCCATCGATTTTATTTTTTTGTAAAAATTTATACCAATATTTCTTAATATATCCGTAAAACCAAATGACCGATATATACATTGAAACTAATATTTTTCATCTTTGATGGATAGCAAGTCACGTATCAAAGAAATTGATTAAATTAGATTTAATCAATTATTCTCTTGACGTAATGACATGGAATACTAGAGTGTACTTAGACTCTCTTTAGTATAAAGTTGAGTCAAGTTCAGAATTAAATTTTGAGAAAGTTAATATTTTCTTATGGGTTCTAACTAGTCCTTACTTAAGTTCACATTCTTTGTTAGTATAAAGGTTTTGAGGAGTTTTAGAAAATTAATCATTTATGTGCATAAAGGTGCTTTGATAAAAGCACAAGATTGCACAAAATTTTATGATTAATTATTATTTTTAGTTTCTAGATTAATTAATTAATTAATTAATTAGAGTCCATTAGGGTTAATTAATTAATTAAGACTTGGTGGGCTAGATAGTCATGTCCAAGTTGGGTCAAAGTCACTTAAGCCATAGGAGAGTTTATATAAACCCTATGATTATGTTTGGTTGACGAGATAGGATAGGATATGATTTATATATCCTATGATATCATATCCCATTAGATAAGAAATGTATATCTAAGGATATGATTTTCAATGGGATATGATATCCTTAGATATACATATTCTATGTATATAATATTTTAAAATAATATATTGAATGAGATATGTTATATTATATTTAATTTAGGAAATGAATAAAAAATAACATGAAATATATATTATTTTTCCATGTTTAAAATAAAAATGATATCACATTCAAATATTTTCTATTTTTTTAAAAAAAATGAAATTTCATTTATGTTTAACAATATTTATCATTAAAATATTTAAACTTTACAAATATTTATATTTTATTTTATTTTATGTTATTTAATATCTAAAAATAATTTATATATCATATATTAATATTATTTATAAATATTTTTTTTAGTTTTTCTTTTTTAATCCTAAATTTAACTTATAATATATTTTTTATTTATTTTATAAAATGAATATATTAAAAATAAAAAATTGATAAAAAAATAAAATAAAATTTTGATGCATGAGATATGTATATCTCATATCTTAACATATGATTAACATATCTCATATGAAATGGATGAAAAATAAAGGGTGGATAATATATCCCACTACTTTTTCTATCCCATGTTTGGTTAAACACAGGATAGGATAAGTGATGGAATAACTTATCCTATCCCATCACTAACCAAACATAGGATAGGGTATGGTATATACTATCCCCTACTATATTTGGCTAACCAAACATAGCCTATGGGTTTTAGGGTTACACTTTAACTAAAAAGACTAGTAGTCTTCTAGATACCTAGTCGCCTTCTCTTTATCCTCTCAAGGTGTGTAGTCATTTTACACAAGGCCATGGATCTAAGAAAAAGCTATTCAGTGGAAGATTTGAGATCTTTTCTATAATAAAAAATTTAGGGATGATTCCTAACACAACATATAGGGCTAAAGTTATTATTTTTATTGCTTCCACTACACTTAAGATTTTATATGCATGCATTCCAAAGCCAAAAGGATATCAAATCCCAACAACATGATCACTCTAGGATCCTACTTGTAGGTCAAAGTTATTGATGACCTTTGCATTAGCACAATATTTTCTCAAGTTTAAGAACTCATGCAACATAGTAGCTTAGAGTTGTCGTGACAACCTAATAACTACTCAATCAAGACTCCCTATAGATCCTATTCAATGTATAACCATACATTGATACACTATCCATGGAAAAGTTATCTCGATAACCAAGACAAGTTATCACACTAATTGGGAGGTAGTGCAATAACTTCTGATGGATTGTCTATGTTTATGAACTAGTCGTGAATAAACTCATCAACTTGTAAGGAACCTATGACTTGAATCTTTCATGCAACTTCTAATGCACTCAATTCACATACAATACAAGTGATAACGCTTGAAATTTTTTAATACCATAATGCAAATATGATAGAAAAAGAAAACTAATATTATGTATTATGAAATTCAAATGTTACATTATGTTGTTGGTTTTAGGGGCTCTATTATAACAGTGTAGGAAAACTATTCTACTCTCCACTCATTCCATTTGTCCATCATTACATCTTAGTTCTTTTACTAAGGCTACTTTTATTGAGGTTTAGGCATTGACTTGTTCTAAGCTCTAGGATATTCATGTGAGTCTTTTTGGTGAGGCATGAGATGAGACCACTTCATGTATATTCTCCTTGTTGACTTCATAGAGCCTACTTGGATTTTGGTTATGTTTACTACTTATAGGTTTTATCTACTATTTATTGGACCTAAATATGTAAATCTAAAGCACATTTCATTCATTATATAATTCTTAACTAGTTTATTTGATATCACACAAATGATCCTTAACATTATGACTACTTACCATAAAGTTACGGGCTTAGTCTTTTCCTAAACTTGTGCAACACTTAGACAAGTCAAGACACTTGATCTTGCTAAGTCAGCCTTACTCCCAATGCTTGGCTTGCTAGGCTAAGATGCACATGACTTAGAAGCTTTAGAAGGCGTAGTAGGCAACACTTAATGAATGAAAGCTTTTATTACTCTCAAGGATGCTTTACAAGTGCTTAGAAAGCTCACTTGCTTGGTGCCTTGGCCAAATGAGGGTCTCACCTATTTATAGGCACCTTAGGAAGTCTCTAGAACCTTGGAGGGTTTCTTATAAATCATGAATATTCTAGAACATCCTACACAAGTCTATGTGCAAGCCAATGTACAAGCTTATACAAAACACTTCTGGAACTCTCTAGAATGCCTTAGACACTTCCCATGCCTTCCACCTTAGTGTAGAGAAGTGTGTGTCTCCAACCATCTCTAGAATCTTCCACACTTTTCCCACCAATGACTAAGTGTAGGAGTCTCCAAAAGCTTCCTAGCCTCTATATAAGCCCATGAGGAAGGTAATTTGAATCATCTTATGACACTCCCCACCTAAGCCATAGATGTTCTCGTTGCGCATTCCTCCCAAAACTACTCGATTTGCTCTTGGAACTACCATAGCGCGTCTATTGGCTCTCGGCTAGCCTCGCTCTCTAATAGTCCCTTTCATTTCACCAAGAACTCCGTGGCATGAGGCACACCTTGTCTTCTTATGACTCGGTCTGCGATGATGTATTCTACCTCCTTATCATAAGAGGTCACAACTGTTGTAGGTGCCTGCTTAGACAATCCTCGTCTTGGATTATCCCTATCTTCGTGATATAGTTTCAAATAACTCACGTGATGAATCTTCAACCTTGATGGCTGCTCAACTTTGTAGGATACTTTTCCAACTTTCCTAAGTATTGGGAATAGGCCTTCATACCTCCTCACAAGGCCTTTATGGATTGACCTTAGTGAGTTGAATTGTTAAGAAAAGAGCTTGATAAGCACTATGTCCCTAACCTTGTACTCCATGTGGCGTCGCTTCTTGTCAACTGATTACTACTCAAAAAGTGCTATTTTGTAGCTTGTAATCAACTCTTTTAAACACTTTTGAGTAGTAGTTATTACCTTTTAACTCAATTGGCATGTTAAGGACCCTTGCAATCGTTTTTAATCAAATTGTGTTAAGTTTTGATGTTTTTGATAGTTTTTTATCACCAAAGCAATTCAAGAATGAGGGAGATTTTTTTATAGAGCATGGCAAAGCAATTTGAAGTTCAAATTCATAAAGGAACTAAGCTTTGGAGCTTCGTGACCCTTTGCCAAAGCCAAATCAGAAATACAAGGAAAGAACAATAAAGATAGGAATCTGACATGAGGAAAAATAGAGGAGAGCAGTTGCAGTCTTCTTTCACACATTTGGAGCACTTCCTGAAGTCCATTTTATACATGCTATATATCGTTTCGAAGCTTAGGAAGTCAAGAGTCCAACGCTAAAAATGATGTGCAAATTGGAGCTGAAATGAAGAAGTTATGGCCTTTGGAAAACAACTACATCAAACTGAAGGACAATTTCGCATCTTGTGAAATTGGAACTCCAACGTGCGAAATTAAAGCCTACCTTGCGAAATGGAAATGGAATACATTTGCACAGTCACAGAGAAGCCCAACTTGCGAAAGTGGTTTTGCAACTTGCGAACTTGGAATTCAATGTGCGAAAATGGATTCCAAGTTGTGAAATCAACTTGCGAAATTTTCGCAAGTCACCATGCAACGTGCGAAATCTACATGCGAATTGGGATATTTGCGCATCGACTCTTTTTGATATTTTTCTTCAGATATTTTGTGTTTAAATCTCTATTTTCTCTTTGTAATCCACCACTCATGTAATTCCTTAGCTAGGAAGTAATCAAGGAAGGGTAAATAACCTTCCTATATAAACTCTCTTGTAATCACATAACAGGAATCTCTCGGAAGCTTTTCCGGAGAACACCTTGTATAGTTTTTGAAAGTAATACACAGAGCTTTGCTTTGCCTTACCTTCCCATTTTGTTTTCTTGTTTATTTTTATTTCTAGCAAATCAGCCTTTGAGATATTGTCTCAGGGGATGAGAGGCTAGACTTTTTGTTCCTTGGGTGAAAGGAGCCAGGTAAGGTGTTAGATGCATAAGTGTGAGTTTTTGTTGATTCCGTTTTTAATGAAGAGAAAGTGCGACCCGTTTATGATTTTTATATTTTTAGTTATCTAGGATTACTGTAAATAGCCAATACTTGGTAAGCTTTTGGATTCCATGGATTCTTATTGCTTGCAATCTTGCTCCATGGAGGTCTAATTGTTATCTCTTGTTCGCTTGTGAAGGATGATCCGATGTTAAGGATCACTTTGAATGGAAAATACTAGGTGAGAGGTACGAGCCATTACAAGGTGTATCAGTGAGAAGGATTTAACATTGAAACCATTAATAGCAAGCATTTGTACCACACCAGTTCGGGAAATAACTATAGGTTAAATCCCGAATGCGAAGAAAAGATTCAAGTGACCGAAATCTCCTCTTTTGTATACGATACCTGATCCTAGTGACCTGAAATCCCAAGAAACACCTTTCTTTGTAATTATTTTCAGTTATCTTTAGTTTGGTTAGCTTAAAATCAACCATTTCCATGCAAGTTTATGTTTTCTTTTAAAGCTAACCTTAAAAAGAAAAAACACCGATTCAGTTTTGAACCAATATCAATTGCAAAGTGAAAACCCATCTCTGTGGACGATCCTAGAGCCACTATACTATGCTAGCTAATGCTACCCTGGTATATGGTGAATTAGGTTTATAAATTTTGTTGATTACTCCCGTCTGAGAATTGAAATCAAAGCACATCAGTTGATTGAATTGAGAAGAACACCAATCGGGCACGAATCATCAGCCCACTTCTTCATCTTCCTAGCGACCTTATTAAAGCATGAGCGTGCTATATTGACTTGTGCCATTTCTTGGCGAACTTGAAAGCCGTTGAACTTTTCCCCATATAGCCCATCGCTAGTGTGTGGGGAGTCAATGGTTGTTGCCCCGTGGCTAGCTCGAACGGGCTCTTGTTGATCGCCTCACTCCTTTGTAAGTTGTATGAGAACTGGACCACATCTAGCAACTTAGCCTAATTCTTTTGGTTGGCACTCACGAAGACAAAGCATTCACTCGCTCAGTCTGCCCATTCGTTTGTGGGTAAAAGCTTGTAGAGAAGAGAAACTCCAATCCCATAAGTTTAAAGAGCTCCGTCCAAAACTTCCTAGTGAAGCACGTGTCGCGATCACTGATGATGTACTTAGGCAATCCCTAGTACTTAACTACATACTTAAAAAATGGCCTTGTCATTTCTTTTACGGTGTAGTATATTGGGGCTGCTATGAAGGTAGCATACTTAGAGAACCTGTCCACTACCACTATGATTGAGTCGTAGCCTTCCGACTTAGGTAGCCTAATAAGGAAGTCCACGGTGACATTCTCCTATAGACGTTTCGCTATGGGTAGTGGCTCTTACAGGCCTTTGGGTTTTTGCTATTCCACTTTGTCTTGTTGACACATAAGAGAGGTCCTCACATATGCCTCAACTTCGTCTTATATTTGAGGCCAGTAGTAAGTTGACTCGAGTAGTGCCCTCATGCATCGTTGTCCAAGGTGCCCAGCCCACTTGGTGTCATGACACTCCTTGATCAGGTTTTTCCTTATGTTCTCCCATTTAGGCATGTAGAGTCGTTTTCTCCTAATGTAAAGTAGGTTATCTTCCACCCAAAACCACTTAGTCTTTTCTTCCTAGGCTAAGACAATGAGACCCTTAGCCACTAGATCATGTTGCAATCCTTCTTTTAGAAGATCCATCATGTCTCATTGGGGCTAGCTCGTAATGGAAGCTAGCTTTACCTTGCGACTTAGGGCGTCGACCACATGATTAGCGCTTTCTAGCTTATACTCTAGTATGCAATTGAACTCTACCCAAAGGTTTTGCCATCTAGCTTACTTAGGACTTAGCTTCTTCTGTGTCTGAAAGTAGCTAGTGGCAACATTGTTGATTTTCACCATTAAGTGAGACCCCAATAGATAATGCCTCCATGTGTGCAATCATTGAACTTGGCCACCATCTCTTTCTCCTCAATCATGGCATTTAAGGCTTTCCTTTTGGGGCAGTCCCATGCCCAATATGGACTATCACATAAGAAGTAGTTAGTCCTGGGCGTGAACTCCTTCCGTTTGTCTTTGCCTTTGCCATCCTTGCCACTTGGGGCCTTACTTGATCTTTCCTTAGGAGTGTAGCCCTTTGATCTCTTATTTTTCCCATTTTTAGCATGATTGCCCTTGGACTATGGCTTAGGGTTGGAGGAGTCTCCCCTTTTGTATTCCACCAAGAACTCCGCTATTGTAATAGTTGTGGCTAGGTTTTTGACACCATGTCTCCTCAACTCTTGCTTGGCCCGGCTTTATATGTTGTCTATGAAGTTGAATAGTAACTTTTCCTTGGACATGTTCAGAATCTCAAACATTAGTGTAAAGAATTCCTTAACGTACTCATGGATTGAGCTCGTGTGCTTGAGATGTTTCATGTTTTTCCTTGCTAGGTAAGTCACATTATCAGGGTAGAATTGCCTCTTAATCTCTCGCTTAAAGGCATCCTATGTGTTTATGGTGCACGTCCTGTTTTCGATATTGACAAACCTCTGATGCCACCATAGAGTAGCATTATCAATAAGGTAGAGGGTCATGATGCGTACCTTAGTGGCTTCATTTGTTAGCGCGATAACCTTAAAGTACCTCTCCATGTGCCACAAGAAGTTGTATAACTCCTTAACATCCCTTTTGCCACTGAGCGCGTGTGGCTTAGGCACCTCCACCCTTGGTGCCTTATGAGAGGCCATGACCCATGCTGACACAACAGTCTTGTAGATAACCAACTCTTTTCGAACCTTGTGGTCTCGGGCCTCATGTGTGAAGGCAAGGCCTCCATCCTTGACTCCATATTAGCAAGCATGCTCATGACCTTGTATTGAAAGGACATGAACTTTTTGTGTGACACTAATTGAACTTGTGAGATGAGCACCCATTTATGAAGGTCCTGGATTTGCTCCCTTAGATCCTCTAAGTCATTTTCCATGCCTTGCTCAATCAAGTCCATCCCTTCCCCCCCTTACCATGGTTACCCCCACCTTGGCTAGCCTTGCCTTCATGTTGGCTAAGGCATCACGAGACTTATCCTTCCTACCCCTACCATGTGTAGTAGGGTTGGTCTCTCTCCCACCGATTTTCTCACTAGTCTCATCCAGGTTGGAATTCGACATGCTTCCTTTACTATGCCCACTTCGTAGCCGCACTTTGATACCAACTGTCATGGACTTAGTATTTTCTTAAGCTTGTGTGACACTTAAACAAGTCGAGACACTTGATCTTGCTAAGTCAGCCTTACTCCCAATGCTTGGCTTGTTAGGCTAAGATGCACACTACTTAGAAGCTTTATAAGGCGTAGTAGGCAACACTTAATAAATGGAAGCTTTTATTACTCTTAAGGATGCTTTACAAGTGCTTAGGAAGCTCACGTGCTTGGTGCCTTGGCCAAATGAGGGTCTCACCTATTTATAGGCACCTTAGGAAGTCTCTAGAACCTTGGAGGGTTCCTTACAAATCATGAACATTCTAGAACATCCTACACAAGTCTATGTACAAGCCTATGTACAAGTATATACAAGACACTTCTGGAACTCTCTAGAATGCCTTAGACTCTTCTCATGCCGTCCACCTTTGTGTAGAGAAGTGTGGGTGTCTCTAACAATCTCTAGAATTTTCCACTCTTCTCACCAATGGCTAAGTGTAGGAGTCCTTAGAAGTTTTATGGCCTCTATATAAGCCATGGGAAGGGTCATTTGAAACATCTTGTGATAATAAGTCCACTAAACTCGAGTGTTGTGCTTATTGTAATAGCTTGAAGATTATAAAAGCTATAATAAGTTTGATTAGCCTTTTAATGAGAATTAATGACTCAATTAGTGAATTGATTAGTTAATCACTTAAGAAAAATGATCAATTAGGTAATTAGCATGTTAAAGTAGTTGAAAAGTAGCTTAAAGGTAATTAAAAATAGTGGAAGCTCTCTACAACAATAGTAGTTATGCAAGCTAGAAACTTAGCTAGCTACTTAATTTTGTGTGGCTAAAAATTCAACAAACTTATTTTTTAAATTGACTATGTAGAATCCATTTACCACTTCAAGATTCATTTAAAAAGGGGTTGGAATAGGTGTTGAAAACTAGTAAATGGTTAAAGTGTTTCAAAATTAAATATCTGATAGTAGTTTAACGAAGTCAACCAATTGCTAATTTAAATTTGTCTTCAATATAAACATCTCAACATGAAAGAGAGGGAAAAGGAAAAGTTTTTTTTTTAAACAAAAAAGTTAAAGTTGAAAGGAAGTAAAGAGAAAATCTAGAAAGTAGAGAATTATGAAGTTTTTGAATAAGAAGAGAAGTTACTATTTTTGAAAACTTCATTTGATTGATTTTTTGAATTAAAACTATATGTATAAATCATAATTTTGGATTATGTACGAATTATGAAAATGATTGATATGTTGAAGTTATTTATCATTGACATATTTTCAATCATATAAGTTAGTTAAACAAAACTGATATTGTTTGAACTGTTGAAAATTGTTGCTCATGGTTGATATATGTTCTTTATTGTGATATACCCTATCTATTAAGACTAATTGAAATTTGTTGCATGAGCAACATGGAAAGTACCAAAGGCACTGAAAATTCATATTTAAGATACCATTATGGGTATTCTTATGAAAAGTAATAAAGGGGAATGATCTCTAACTGAAAGTCCTTAAAGGAAGTAGGGTAAAGTACCCTGAGTGAAAGATCTAAAACATCCTTACAAAGATCCATGTGTAGATATAATGGAGGGTATCGAAAGCATGTACTTGGCTGAGAGCCCCAAAATTTATTAGGTGCATATGTTGTAGTCAATGGGAAAAATCAACTAGTAAGGTATAGTAAAAGCTTGAGGACGGTATATTGTATGTTAATTGTTGAATGATATGAACATATTTGTATATGTTGGATGAAAACTTATGTTTAAATCAAAATTTTGTTTTATGGTATGCAAAGTGTTTTAAACAAATATTTATAATTTTTTTGTATTACTAAACCCTTATTTACTAAGTTGTAACTCATCATTTCATTTAAAACTATTTTTCAAATCAAGCTAAAAGGGTTCAAGGAGGAAGAGTTGACTTTCTATGCAATTAAGTGGGCCTATGTTATTTGTATTTTGAATGTAAATGGTTTGGTGTTATATAGTATTGTAAAATAAAAAGACAAAGAAGGCTACCACTTGTATATAATGGTTAAGTTTGTATGTAAAAACTTGAATAATTTGTTTAGGATTTGGGTAGAATAAATGAGATGTAAATTTTTAACATTGTTATATTAGGTGGAGTTTTGTTTGATTTTGTTTAGGTTTTGGATATTAGTTACATGTGTATAATTCATATATAATATATAAAAAAGTTTCCAAAATTTTAAAGATCTTCAAATGGGAAAAGATAACTTGTAAAGCATAGACAAGGTGTTGGATGCATTAGAAAGAAGTGCACTAAGTTAAAATATAAGAGGAAAAGATGTGTATAAGGCTTGCTATGAGGTGCACATAAATAATTTAAATGAGAAAGAGTTGCGCAATGAGTCAGGAGGTGTACTAAGGTACATAAGATGTTTTTTATTACGAGAGGTATGTGAAATGCTTTAAAATGAGGTGCTTAAGAAGTTGAACAAAAGATGCTCACGAGGTGTTTCGCAGGATGTTTGAATAAAAGAGGTGCACAAATTTGGTGTAAAAGTAGGACATAGGATTTTTAAAAAAGGTACATAAGATTTTAACTAAGGTTGCATAGGATGGGTGGTGTGCAATTTAAGTAGGTGGTGCACCAACTTAAGTAGGTGCGGAAGGTTTGTGGTACGCCAACTTAAGTAGGTGTACAAGGTAGGTGGTACAACAACTTAAAATGGTGCAATACCTTAGGTGTGCCACTTCTCAGCACCTCCACATAGTTTCACTCTCAACTCCTTAGAACAATTTCACTCTCAATACCTCAATACATAGTTTCTCTCAATGCCTTAGAATACTTTTAGAACCTATCTTTACTGAAGATAATTACTTTAAGATTACAATGTAAATAACATAGTATCCTTAATTTGAATTTAATAAAAATACTTTTAGAACCTAATTCCAAGTAAATCAAAATCTGATTTTCTAATTTTACTTGTAAATTAACAACTTATACTAAATTTCTTTGAAAGAAAGTGCGCCTAAGTAAAGTTATCAAAGATAAAAATCCAGCATGAAAAAAAAAAAAAAAAAAAATCCACCACTTTTTATCTTACATTTTGAAAATTTTAAAAATGACTTATTTCCAATACTTAGTGAAGTTTGTAGCACAACTATGTCCATATATAGGACAAACTTGAAGTTTTCCAATTCAAAGAAACTTGTTTTAAAGGCTTGTAAATGAGAAGAATTTCACCACAAACATTATAATTTCATTCCTAATTCACAGCTCAAGTTCTAAAATTGTGGTCTAATCCTTGATAATTTATTCAATCATATCGTTAGACCTTGAGGCATGCCTCTTATCATTTCTCACATTTTGTCAGATGTTGGCTTGATATCCATGAAGAGCTTTAAGTACTAAACCGATGTGCTCCTATCGATGAGAGCTTTTGATTTAAGCATGTTAGCCATACTAGAGGCACAATTGGAGCCCTTACTATAGATGAGGAGGATGAAATATAGGAGATGAGTGGTGTTAAGAGTTAGAGCCCTTATACGTGAGGTCAACAAAGTAGCGATGATGCAAGCAACAGTGGATTAAAAGCACCATTCAACTAGACAATTATGTATTGCCTTGTATATGTTTGGTTTCTCATATTTTCTCCAAGTTTTTGAGATTTTAGATATCTTTTATAAATATTGATGACCTTGAGATCATCTCAAGACATTACAGATGTGAGAATGAGGTTTGAATTGAAACCAAAATGGAGCTCTTAAGTGTTGTCCTAGTTTGACTAATAAATTGTTTTGAAGTGGTTGAAAGGGTTAAACATGTTCAATAGAGATTAAGCTAATTTTTTTGGATTCCTCACTTTTCAAACTTAAATGTGACCAATTTTTAAAATTTTTAGAGGTCGTTTGCTCGAGGAATAAATTGGAGAAATACAAGTGATATTCCAACTTAGGAGGGTGCCACCAAGGGCTCCATAAGGGAGCCACTTCCTAGTTTCCTGTCACGACCCAAATTCTGGGTGACTTAGAATTTGACCCATGACTCTAGTTCAAAGGTTTGACCCTAAGGGTTCCTCCTAATCCAAGCTGACAGTCAACCAAAACACTCTGATTTTTTTTTTTCTAAACATAAATCACACTAGAGCTCTCTCCAACTAACATTCCAATTTATCAATATACCAATCACTACTCAAGAGCAACAAGAAAATTCAATAACAATAAGATCTCCAACTCAAGTCTAAAATGAAAGTTCACAATATGAACAAATTAATCAAAATAAAGTCTCATTACAAATATATAGTTTCAAAGTTTGCTAATACAAGTTCCAAAATAAACCAACATAATTACACTACAATCCACTAGTTTGCTCCAAAATCTCTTGGGGCATCCTAAAGCCCTCTATGCTCTATCTATTGATCCTTAGGAGTTATATCTGTATCTAAAAGTTTTAAGAAAGAAAGGGTGAGCATTTCCACATAACTCAATAGGGTGTCTTACACCCAAGAGGGTTAATTTATATTACTAAGGTTCAAGATATACAAAATAAATATTCAACCATAAAGTCAACAACCCAAACATTTCAGTTTCTATAATTATAACAATTCAACAATTTTCAACAATGAATAAAATACATGTGCATATGTAATACACAGTCATACAATGCACTGTCGTTCTCAGGCTTTCACCAAAGGATACACGTCCGTACCCAAATACACTCTCCATTCAAAGTCTTATCGAGGTAGATTTTTGAGTCTTTAACTCTAAGGATCTCGCTCCCTTCTTAATTCACCTCTCACGAGTCTTTACTTTTCATCATTATTTTATTTTTATTTCTTTTCCATTTCAGGCAACCTTACAATAAATTTTTATTTTTCTTCACACAACCATGATGCATATGAAATGTAATGAAATTATATATCATCATCCACAAATGTCATAGAAAATTCCCAGTAATCAAATATCAATAAAACATAATCCATACCACAATTTTATTTATTTTCAACAATCCTATTAATTTTAATAATCAAACAAAATCATTTAACTACAATTAAATTACAAAAAATATCTCAATAATCCTAATATCAATCAAACATAATTTCTACCATAATTTTATTTATTCTTGATAATACCAATAACTTTTAATAACCAAACACAATCATTTTTCACAATTTAAATTACCTCATTGTCATAAAAATTTCAAAGAAAATTCCTAAATCACATAATAAAATTTCTCGTATTACAAATATTACCTATTTAACTTCCAATAACTAGATTTATAATTTTTTTAAAAGAAAAATGCATTAAATAAAATTTTTAGGGTTAAGTCTCCCTACCACATATTTAACAATTCAACAATTGAAAACGAAATCCGACATTGTATAAATGTTCCTCGTGTCGAGTAAAGTATTCGTCTAAAATTTCATGCGAAATGGAGCTCGTTTGGCCATCAAAATCGTTGAACGAAGAACGACGACCCTTTCTCCCCTACAATCCTCGACTCACTACCACTCCCCCTCTCTTTTCTCTTTCTCCTTTCTTTTCTCCTTCTCTTTATTTTTTGTTTAAAAACTTCCAGCCACTTTTTGTGGCCTGCGACCTAGCGCAACTCCAAATAAATAAATAAATAAATAAATATATATATATATATATATATATATATATATATATATATATATATATATATATATATATATATATATTTCTTTGTTTTTCTTTTATTTTGTTTTTCAATTCATTTCTTTAATTCATTTATTAATTTTAATTAATCATTTTTTTAAAAAAAAAAAAAACTCTTCACTTCATTTCACTAAATAAATTATCAAACACCAGTAAAAAATATGTTTTAATTTTCTATAATTTATTATTATTAATTTTTATATTTATTTAATTATTTTCTTTTTTCTTTTTAGTTTCCATTCTTCATTTTTTGTTTTTTTAGTAAACTTTGATTTCTACTATCCTAAGAAATTTCCTACTATCTGATCTAACACAAAAATTCGAGTCGCTTGATTGCTAATAAAATCTTTCAAATTTTGTCAACCCAAAATTGACACGTGTTCTTCAATTACCTTTTTTTTTTTCAACCACCACCAAAAAGGAAGAATTTTCAAACTTGAAATTCCCGCGTGGCTTAAAACACACGATCATTACATCCTACCCCCCTAAAAGAAATTTCGTCCCAAAATTTAAACGAGTTTACTTCAAAATTTATAGAAGAGTTGCGGATAGTGTTGCCTCATTTCTTCCTCAGGTTCCCAAGTGGCTTCTTCCATCTATGGTGTTGCCACCACACTTTGGCTACGGGAATCACCTTGTTCCTAAACCTATGCTCCCCAACTTCCAAAATTTGTAAAGGTTCCTCTGAATAAGACTTATCTTCGTTAATATGAACATTTTATAAGTCAACTACCTGAGTTTGATTTGGAGTGCACTTCTATAGCATCGATACATGGAAGACATCATGTACGTGAAATAAGTTGCTGAGGCAATATTAACTTGTATGCTATTGGACCAACTCTCTTATCGATTTGAAATGGTCCTACAAATCTAGGGGCTAACTTCCCATTTTTCCAAACCAAAATATGTCTCTTCGAGGGATACCTTTACAAAAATGCCAATCCCTTTCCTCAAACTGCCAACGGTCTTCTCCTTTGGTCTACATAACTTTTTTGTCTATCTTGAGTAGTATTAAGTTTTTCCTTGATGAGTTGTATCTTTTCTATAGTCTGTTGGACAATTTCAGGTCCCAACTAATGATTTTCACCCAACTTTGTCCTACTAAGGGTGATATACAAGGTCTTCCATAGAATGCTTCGTAAGGCACCATGCCAATGCTAAGTGGGTACCCATGGCCCTTTGTAAACTCTACCAAAACTGAAAAGTAAACTTAGAGTCCTTATCAGACACTATAGACAATGGTATCCCATGTAGCCTCACAATCTCTTATACATACCATTTAGCTAGAGACTTCATGGAATTCGTAGTCTCTATGGTTAGAAAATGAGTTGACTTAGTAAGACAGTTCATAATCACCCAAACTCCATTTTTCTTGCTTCTAGTTCTTGGCAGCCTTATCACGAAGTCCATAAAGACATGATCCCATTTCCACTCAGATATAGGTAAATGTTGCAACAACCTTGTAGGCTTCTAGTGTTTAGTTTTCACTTGCTGAAAAATTTGACAGTTGGTTACATACCGAGCAATATCTCTCTTCATCCCACTCCACCAGAACTATCTCTTTAAGTCTTGAAACATTTTGGCACTCCCAAGGTGGATAGTATACCTTGCCCTATGAGCATTTGCTAGATGTTCATTTCTTAACTTCACATCCCTTAACGTACACAATCTTCTTTTAAATCTCACACTCCCATCTACATGCATAAACCAATTTTCATCTACTGCATCTCCTACCAACTGGGCTTTAACATTTTCTAAAAACTCATCATGAATTTGGCCTCCACTATAATCATTGGTCTGACCGATATACTATACAAGCATGAACCCTGTCCAACCAAGACAGCTCAAAATCCCTAATAACTACATGCATCTCAAACTCTCTCAACCACAAGCTAGATAACTGGCCATAGCTTTTCCTACTCAAGGCATCTGCTACAACATTCGTCTTTCCAAGATGGTAATGAAGAGCAAAATCATAATCTTCTAATGTCTCCATCCATCTTCTTTGCCTAGAGTTCAAATCCTTTTGAGTGAAAATGTATTTCAAATTCTTATGATCAAAGTACACCTCAAACTTCCTTTCATACAAATAGTATCTCCAAGTTTTAAGGGCAAACATCACTGCTATAAGCTCCAAATCATGTGATGGATAGTTCCACTCATGTGACTTTAATTGCCTTGAGGCATAAGCTATCACATTGCCTTGCTGTATTAGCACGCACCTTAGCCCCACTGTAGAAACATCACAATAAACTGTAAACAACTCTCCACTAATAGGAGTAGTTAACACTAGAGCAATGGTCAATTTCCACTTCAACTCTTAGAAAGCATTCTCATAGTGCTCATTCCATTCAAATTTCACTCCCTTTCTAGTCAACTGAGTAATTGGTGTTGCAATTCTAGAGAAGTCTTCCATAAACCTCCTATAGTATCTAGCCAAACCCAAGAAATTTCTAACTTTGAACACATGAGTAGGCCTTTGCCACTCCTGCATAGTTTCCACCTTGGAATGGTCTACTACTATTCCTACCTCAGAAACCAAATGGCCTAAGAAATTCACTTCAGTAAGCCAAATCTCACTTTTGTCCCACTTCCCATACAATTGGTGTCTTTCCAATGTTCCAATGGTGGTTACCAAATGTTGCTTATGCTTCTCCAAACTCCTTTAGTAAATCAAGACTGTCATCCACAAAGACAATCACAAATTGATCCAAGTAAGCGCGAATATTTTGTTCATTAAATCCATAAAAGCAGTAGGAGCATTAGTTAACTTAAAAGGCATAACTAAAAATTCATAATGCCCATATCTCATTCTAAAAGCGGTCTTGGGGACATCTTCTTCTCTAACCCTCAATTAATGATACCCAGTTCTTAAGTCAATCTTATTAAAATACTTCGTACTCTTCAACTAATCAAACAAGTCATCCATTCTTGGAAGATGATACTTATTCTTCACAGTAGCTCTATTCAACTTCCTATAGTCAAAACACAACCCTAACGTGTCATCTTTCTTCTTCACAAACAACATTGGGGTTCACCATTGCGATGTACTTAGACGAATAAAATCCTTACTCAACAATTCCTCCAATTGAGTTTTCAACTCCTTCAACTCAAGAGGGGCCATCCTATAAGGGGCTACTGAAATAAGATCCGTTCCTAGATATACTTCAATAAAGAAATCAAACTCTCTATGTGGTGATAAACTTGGTAGCTCATTTAGAAATACATCATGAAACTTCCTCACTATTGGAATTTTTGTAATGTCCTTCTGAGTTTTTTCCTTATTACGAAGACAAGCTAGGAAATATATTGACCCGTTCTTCAACACATACTGACAGCATGAATTGGACTACAATAAAGATAAACTAACACACTTCCCCCCAACAAAACAAATCTTAAATCTATCTGGAAAACAAAATACTATCCTAATTCCTCTAAAAGAAGTTTATAGTTTCTTTTTCTCATTGTCGTCGTTTTTCCTTTTACTAAGATACATGTTTCCTACTCAATCTACTAACAAGAGCATTCTCTAGATAAGATTTCTCACTAATACTTGTAAAGTGTATTAGTTTTCTCTTTGTTTTTCATGCATTCAATAGACTCATAATTTACTAGTGTCTGTATATCTTATAACTCAAATGCACTAATATTTTTAAATATTTGAGTTATGCAGTTCCAAATGTCCCAATAATTATAACGTCACTTGATTTTTATTTCATATTAAAATCCCTTAGTTCAAAGGCCTTATATCACTTCAGTACTCTCAATCAATTAAATCCCCTATGTCGCCTTCAATACTTCCTTTTTGTAAAATCTTTTTCCTATCATTCAACAACACACCATATATCCCATTAAGATGCATGTAATATAAACAATCACACTAAATGTCACAATAACAAGGCAAGGGAGATGTGATAAACAAGATAAAACCAAAATAAGGTCTCACAGTCCATAGCTAGTAAACTAGTTGGCCTGCCAATTGACCACTTAGGGTATGAAAGAAACTCCATTTTCAACTCTATCTCTAATCCAATCAGATCTCACTTCAACTTAAGCAACTCTTCACATCATGTACAAACGTGCTTCATGATTAATACATAATCTGTGACCTTTTTGAATTCAACAACCATTAACCAAATAAACAATACTAAAATCGAAACAACTGGAATTTAGAGCATACAAGAACATCTATGTAAATGATTACAATACTACTCATATTTGTAAAACTCAAAAATTATACAAATGTTATGAGATGCAATTCTACATTTTTTTTTCCTCACATCATATCGCCTCATCTGAGTCTTTGGGACATCCCAATGACACCATACAAACGAAATTCGACACCATACGAATGTTCCTTGTATCAAGTAGAGTATTCCCTTGAAATTTCATGTGAAATGAAGCTTGTTTGGCCGTCGAAATCATTAGACAAAGAACGACGACGCTTTCTCCCTTACAATCCTCGACTCATTGCCATTCTCCGTCCCTTTTCTCTTCTCATTTTTTTTCTCCTTCTCTTTCTTTTTTGTTTAAAAACTTCCAGCCACTTTTTGTGGCCTGCGACCCAGCCCAACTATATATATATATATATATATATATCACTTCACCAAATAAATTATCAAATACCAACAAAAAAATATTTTAATTTTCTATAATAAATTATTATTAATTTTTATATTTTATTTAATTATTTTTATTTGGTTTTTCATTTCCGTTCTTTGTTTTTTGTTTTTCAATAAACTTTGATTTCTACTATCTTAAGAAATTTTGTACTATAAAGTTGATCTGACACAAAAATTCAACTAACTTAATTGGTCAATAAAATCTTTCAAATTTCGCCAACCTAAAATTGACACGTGTTCTTCAATAACTTTTTTTTTTTTTTTTTTTTTTTAAACTTTCCAACCACCGCCAAAAACGAAGAATTTTCCAACTTGAAAGTCCAATGTATCTTCATTACATTTCCACTCCCATATTTTAAGGTACACGCGAATGCAACCCATAAGTGACCTTTTATAATGTTTAAACCCAAGGAAACAGGCTGGGTCAAACGGCTTACTAATTCCAAAGCATCCTTCGCTATTTTCCACATGGAGGAGAGACGCTTTCACTATTTCTTACCAAAGTCTATCCATTCAACTTTTGGTTTCTATTCTCATTCAAAGTCTACAAAAGTTTTAATTTCTATCCATTCAACTTTTGGTTTCTATTCTCATTCTACAGAGAATGGAATGAACTTTTGATTTCTATTCTACATCCCAACGTTTTAAATAGATTAATTTAATTAAAGAAATCAATTTGTTTTCCTCCTATGTTAAAAGAATTAATCTTTTCTTAATCGGGGAAAAAAATGGGCTCAATCTCCTCAAGAAAAGATTTGGAAGATATAAAACAAAAAAATTATGGCATTAATTTACGAGCAACAACACAACAAGCTAACCAATCATCAATCAATTTACGAAGATTTCCAAGTATCAATTCAATAGTAAATGAATTTGTAATATTAATGATTGAAAATGTGCGATGAAATCTAAATCATTGAATAAAAGTATAAATATGATTAAAATATAAATAAAGAGGGTAAAAATGAATATGTCGCATTAAGAATGCATTTGATATTGATTTGAGAAAACGTTTCCGTTCTAATATTTGAATGACAAAAAGTTTTAAATATTAGAGAAATTAGAAACGTTTTAGGTCTAAGATTGGTCCATTTCTATATAGATACCCTTATGCAAAACCATCAATACATATAGAGATACAAATTGTATATGTTATTTCCTTCCACTAATGCTGCTTTTGGGCACAAGAACCACTACACCACACAACTCCATTTTCCCCTCATCTTTTTCCTTTTCCTTCCCCTTATTTTCCCTTTGTTTCTCATACCTAGTTTCGGTTATTTCCCCATTGGCCTGTCTGCTTGTCGTTGGCTGCTCTTTTTTTCTGTTTCTGAAGTGATTGCCAGTTACTGTTTGATAGAGAATGAGCACTGCCATACACGCCATTGTGTCACTTGCTGTTCTGAATTTTCCATAAATAATCATAATAATAATAAAATAAATAAATAAAAAAGAACCATTAATTTTTTTTTTCACTTCAGAAAAAAAAAAAAAAAGAAAGAAAATTTTGAACAGCTTAAGAATGAATGAGGCATGCGAATGTTAATTATAATAGAAGAAAATTAACATATGATTAAACTACGTGAAATTCATAAATATTTTCACGTATGTTTTAAATGCCATGAAAAATAAGCTATCTTCCATTAATACAAACTACACATAACGAACAACTCAGTCCTTTGGATTAGATTTTTTTTTTTTTTTTTTTTTTTAAATCATTAGGATTAATACAAAGAAAAATAAAATAGAAATTAATTAACGTGATTACGTCACACTCCGGCAGCTTGCGGCGGCGCCATGGACGGTGGAGGCGGAGGAGGAGACTCGGGTGGAGGTTCTCTGCGGCGGTGTGCATTCTTGTTGTTGTGCATCCACACCTTCAGGACATTACGCTTAATCCCGAGCTCGGAGCAGAACTGGGACAAAACGACGTCGTCCTGCTTCTGTATCCTCCAACCCAGCCTCTCGGCCAACTCCAGCATTCGCTCTTTCTGCTCTTGCGTGAACTTGGTCCTGAATCTCTTGCTCTTCGTCGTCGTCATCATCGTGGCCATCTGCACATCCCCTCTCTCCGGCGTCTCCGACCGTCGATCATACTGCCTCTCTCCATCATCCTGATGATGATGATGATGATGATCAACGCCACCAAATGCGGGAACACCGAGGAACTTATGAGGAAGCGCATGCACGGAAGCATTCTTCGGGTTGGGAGTGGTGTTATAGAGCAACATGGGATGAGCATGAGGGGGCGGAGGGTGCATGAGGGGGTGATGAAGGTGCGCTGCACCGGTTACTTCCCGTCGATGGAAGTTGCGGTGGCACCCGCACGCCGCGCACGTCAGCGAAGCCGCATCACCTCCGCCGCCACCACCGGAGGGCATGAACTCGCCGCAGCCGTCGCTGGCATGGCCTCCGATGGAGGCGGCATGGTTTCTCATGCACTCTCTGTACCTGGGCTTTACGGCGGTTGCTTTGGGGTTCATGACCATTGGTTTATTCTCGGCGGCTTCATCCTCCTCCACATCATCGACCTCCATTTTGGCGCTGCGTCCGTACGGAACTACGCTCAGCTCCATTCCTTTCATGCCCACAAGAACAAAATCAAATACAAAAAAACAAAAAGGCAAAATAAAATTGAACAACCTTAACTCAGAGGAAGATTGAGGGAGAAGTGGTGGGTTAAGCGGAAGAATTAGGAGCGATGGTGATTGCGGTTGGCGTAATCATCATTTGGAATGCCGCGTCAAATGCCTTTAAGACCAGGACGGCGTTACACTCGTGCTGAGTCAGCTAGGTCACACCTCGGCCAACTCACTCCTCCAACTCAAAACTATTCAATCTTAATTAACTTGATCAACTTATCCCAGCTGGAGTTTAAGCAATATGCCCGAAGAGTGTGACAAACATTGGACATATTTGCTGCATGCACTTTATGAATGTGTCATAAAAATTTAAAAAAATTAAAAATTAATTCTATTATTTTTTATTTTATTACATCTTACCCCACTTGTTATAATAATTTTTTAGAAAAAAATTTTGTTCTTAAAAACATAAAATATAGTGTTTTAAGAAAATATTTTTTAGTTATCTCTACTTATTTTTTGACAATTATTTTAAAAAATAATTTGACAAACATGTAAAATGATTAAAAATAAAATATTATATATAAATATTATTTTTAAAATATATTTAAAAATATTAAAAATATTTTAAGTTTTTAAATAAATTTTTATTTTACAAAAATTATAAATCAGATTTTAAAAACTATTTTTTAGATTTATTTTTTAAAACAATTACCAAGCAATCCTCTTATTTTTCTACAAATTTTCAACTATCTTTTATTATTTTATTTTAAAATTTATGATACTCCTAAAGTTACATATTCATAATTAGAAAATAAAATTGAAATAAAAAATGAAGTTGATTACAAGAATATGGTCAAGAGTGTTTTAATTTGAAATGTTTTTCTAAATATATTCTTGTAAATCTTATCAAATATATATTTTTTTAATTTATTTATTTAAAATTTATTTATTATAAAAGCATTTTTTAAAAGTATTATGAATTGGACTCTAATAGTGTATTCGATTGTATTTTACTTGAATTGGCTTTTTGTATAAATGTTTTTTTTAAAAAAAAATCATTTATGAAAAGATTTTGATTTTTTGATTTTGTAAAATGATTTTAAAATTTTCTCAAACATCTTAATTTCATTTATTAGACTTTTTCCGTAATAAGTAATATTTAGAAGCACTTGAACCTCTAAGTGACATGATGGTTTTTATTTTATAAATTCTTTTTTTATTATTATTTTTTTTGTCAAAATAAAGGAATTATTCGAGCGTCGGACACACGTTGGAAATGAAAATCCTCTGCGCTGCCATTGGATGAACTTAATCACGTGACCTCCAATTAATCAACCAGAATCGCGGTCCTAGTCGACTCGGGAACTCCACGCACTCACGAGTCAGAGCAGCCTCTGCATCCACACGTGTCAATCGAACAGGAACCATCTCGCACACGTGAGAGCGAGCGTACGTGTCAGACTCCCATTGAGTTAAGATCGCTCTCTGAAGCAAGCTCGTGAAATGTCCATGTCTCATTATCAGAAAAGCGGGACCCACCCACGTGGGTTTCTGATAACCTCATCAGAGCATCCGACGGCCCTGATTCGCTGACGAGATCCACTGGTATGGGCTTTTCTGCTGGGGTTTAATCCCACACGTCACGCTTTTCGCGCCATGCCGTGGGCCCCCCACCCATCTGGAGCGTGGCTTTCAAGGTAACAGACCTCCACCACCACCACCACCGCCCACCGCCCACCGCCCACCGCCCACCGCCACGGGCCACCCTCTCCTCCTCCTCCTACTTAACTGACACCTGACACATGTAATTATTTCTCCCTCCAAATAATACACCTTTCGCTACCAAAGCAAAGACTCGCTACGTATAAACGAGTGAAGGACCACCCTCACTCTCACGGAAAGTGGAAGCTTCATGACCTTGATTAAGAGCGCGTGAGGAAATCTCAATACGCAAGAGAGTGGGATGCAAAACGAGTATTTTGGTGATTACGGATCTTACGGTTGAATAATCGGGTACAGGATATCTCAGGATACAAAGCCAAATCTTCAAACAAGGTGTCATGGTCACAAGTACCATTATCCATCTTTTGTTGTCTTCTTTAGAATTTCTTTCAAATTCTGATGAATGAATTTTGAATTTCCATTTTATCCTCCATACTTTTATATTAAATCATAAAATAATAATAATAATAATCATAATAATTCAAATTCAACGGTAAAATAAAATATTATACATTTTGCTATTTTTTTTTAATTAAGCGAGCATATATTAGGAACGGTCAAAATAAAAAGTATATGATAAAATTTTAAAAATAAATCTATATTGGAATCACAATGTGTTATAAGTTTTTTTTTGTCTTTGTATCTTTTCCGTTCTTTTATGTCTTGTAATTTGGGAAGGAAACCCGATGAATTGCAATCTTAATTCTCGTTGCCATATTTTCTGAAATTTATTTTTTATTTTTTAATTTAAAAATGATTTTAAAAATATGATCAAACGTAATCATATTTTTTTATTTTTAAAAATTAGTAAAAATAATATTTATTTATTTTTTAAAAATTATTTTTTATTTTATTTTATTTATAAAAATTATTTCTAAAAAACAACAATGAAATAGTGTTAGAAATTTAAAAATAGAAAAAACCTTAAATAATTAGAAACATTTTTTAATTGTAATTGTTGATAAACACACTATATAAAAGAAAATTAAAGGAAAAAAAATAATAAATAAAGAATTAACGTAATTAATAGTATAGATTTTATTATTAAGTAATTAAAGAAATGAATGCTTTGATTTTACCTTCTAGAACCATAGGAGGGAATGAAGAAAATCTAAGAAATTAAAAATTAAATTCAATAAAAATTATTTAAAAATTTAAATATTTCTAAATTTCTTACTTCCTATTTATGAAAAAAAAAAGAAAAAAAGGAGAGAATTTAAAAACAAATAAAATAAAATTTTATTAAATCTAAATTTATTTATTTATTTTCTTTATTTGATATTTTCCTTAAAAACTCTTCAAAATTCAAAACAATAATGTCCTTTCACTCGACCATCTTGCTTAGAGAACAAGAATTGGTGGCTCGAATGTTTTGAATTTCCATGTCTCCAATGATCTTTTTAATAAGGGAAAGCAGACAGCCAAAAAGTACAATAAGAATGAGAAGTGGAGGGTAGGGTGAAATCATGGTAGCTACTAGCTATAGACACAAGGTTCAATGGGTTCCATTATTGCCAAGATTCTTCCGGCATTATTGGAGTTTCATAATTTTCTAAGGATGAATTATTAAGAGAATAAAACATGAGAAAAAAAACAAAATACATAAAGTAAATATTCTTATGATTTTAGTGGCATTTTGGTGGAGGAGCAATTTTTGGCTTTTGAAGATGAATGATTTGTCCTTTCGGAAGTACAATAAGGTATTGGCAGTCTTACTTCACAAGTCTGAAATTTCCGTACATGAACTCAAATTTGCTATAAGAAATGTAATTGTGGGTCTGTTCATATTTTTGAATTTTAATTGCAAATACTATTTGGTAATTTTTAAAATTAAATTAGAACATATATTGCATACTTATAGACTCGTTGTCGAGCAGTAAAGTTCTTTGATAAAAATAGAAGTAATCAAGAAAAAATATCATGAAGGATGAAAATATCAGTTTTTATGAATATATTGGTCATTCGATTTTACAAATATATTAGAAATATCGATGAAAATTTTGATATAAAATATAGATGAGACAAAAGTTTATCAAAATTCAAAGAAATGTTAGAAAAAAATCTCTAATAAATGATGTCAAAAGTAATAATAGACACATTACGGGGCATTTTGTTGAAAAAAGTTGATATGTGTTTGATATAATTTGTGATATTCCATAATAATGTTTAGAATTTGAAAATATATTTTATATACATCTATCTAATTTTGATGTATTTAATTACATGAAAAAAATAATAATATATGTATAATTATTTTTTATTTTAAATTATTAATAATTTTATTTATAAATTTATATAATTATTATATAAAACTTGTGATAATTAAAATTAATTTATTTGCAATATAAATACATAATTGTAAGATATTTACATTTAAGAATTTTATATATAGGCTATGTATGATTTTGAAAAATTTAAGGAAAAATATAAAAGAAAGAAAATAAAAAATAAATTAAAAATTAATAAATTATTTTTATTTACTATTTTAAACTCATTTAACTTATTTTAAATCAATTGATATAAAAATTAAATAATTTAAAAATACATAAATTTTTAATTAGTTTTAATTATATTTTATATTTTTCATAATATAACAAAAAAAAAAATCATTTTTTTTCCTTAGTATTTTTTAACCACTAAAACATAATTATAATCTTGTGAAGATAGATACATACAAAGTAGGTATGCAAAATCGCTTCAAATGAATTTACCTTGGTGGTGCGGGCTTCCTTTCAAATGTTCATGGTCAAGGCTTCAATTCCCATCTCACCACCATCAAGTGCAACTTGGTGGGCTGGGCTGGGAGGCAGGACGGGCGGGAGTGGGCTTTCTTATCCGCGTGAGCCCAATAAACATTTTAACATTTTGGATTTCAAAACATAAAATGACCCACGTGGCATGGATAAATCCGTATTCCACCCGAAATATCGGGAAAACATCGATGATAAATTGCTTATTTGGTCAAGGTTGATAAATCAGTATTTCACCCAAAATATCGAGAAAATATCGATGATAAATTGTTTATTTTGTGGAAACGACGTTGAAGCTTTGAAATTTCTCCTACACTTATTAGGTCGGAGGTTATATATTCTAACACTTTCATCCTTGATTATAATCATATAACCATTAAAAAGTTGTGGAACTATATAGAACTCTATAAAAATGTCTACAACCCAAATAATAATCAAATTAAAAATATAAACCTAAATACTATCTAATTATTAAACATGTAACAAGTCTACAACCCATTGAATGATCAGATTATTGTATTTAATAATCAAATTGAGTTAGATTTCATATTAGTCTATATGATCAGTGTTTCAATCATATATGTTTAATTGACTTATTTATTTAAAAACAAATTTGAAATGAGTAAAAAATAAGTTAAATATTTTAAAGTTATAATTAGGTTAATTAATACAATTATTAAATGAATCAATTCATTTAAAATTCGTATTATGCAAGTTGACCAAAAACTACCTATTTATTAAATGAGTTATGCAAGTTGACATAAATTTGATTCAAACCCAATTATACTAAACCCAAACTGCAAAAAGCATGTTGAATTCAAGTTGTATTGATGAATCATATCAAAATTTGTTACCCTTAATTATATGGATATATGTGGCTTATTATAGAGCCATGTTCTACAAAACTTGAAAGACACTCAATAGACACTCCAATTATGGGATGTAATGACATGAATTTTTAATAAGATGTGATATTGATTTACTTAGATTTCTAATGAGGGCTTGATTAATGATTCAATTAGTAGATTGGTTAGTCATGTGGACCCACATTTTTCATGTGTCCCCATTCGATGGCGAGACTCACTTTTTAGGAGAAAAACCATATTTTATAAAAAAAACTAGAGTTGCCACTTATTTTTATTTTTTTAAAGGAAAAATAAAATAAGAAACTAAAACCCTGAGAAAAATGACTTCTTAAACTTTAGGAAAAACATATTTTTGAAAAAATCTGAGTTTAAGTCTGAGGATTAAGTTACCTATTGGGAAGATATATACCTTAAAGATAGCACCCCTCCAAGCTTTAAAAATGTTTCTACCAAGTAAATTGAGGGAAGTATGATAATTAATTGATTTATTGAAGGTACTAAGGAATGCGAAAGGTGATTGCCTAAATTCTAACAACATATTAAGATGCCAAAGGGATGCCAAAGGAAGGATAGGGTGAGTACCTGGACTGCAACTCATGCGCTATCATAAGATATCAAGGTTAGTTTGAATATCATATCACTCAACATGCATTATCATTTAGATCAATAGATCCAACAAAGCAAGCCAACCAAAAGATGATCAATCAATCAAAAAAAAAAAAAAAAAGAAGACATATTCAAGAGCTGATGTTGAGAAGGTGTTGATTGAAGAAGTTTATAGTGAGAGTTTCAGCACAGACATAACAAATTCATTTGAGCAAGGAATGCAATGACCAACAAATCCTACTAGCATTAGTATATATTGCCTCCATGAGTGTTAGACAAAGTAATGGTGCTGGTACTTCTAGTTTCAGTTATGATGGCTCACATGGAAAGAGAGGTGAAGATGAAGGTGATGGTGAGAATGATGGACAATAAGACCAAAGTCAACATCTATTGAGCTCATTTGCTAATGAAGTTGATTTCACACATTTCATGCAAGATGAAGAACATGACTCTAGAAGAACTAACCTAGGCAATGAAACTCTCGAAAAACCACATTGAGGGAGGAAACAATAAAGGATGACAACTTTTGACGAGGAATCCTTCTTTGCCAGTTTTGACTTTGAGTATAAGGAGTTAACATAGTAACTCATCAAATGAGTCTCACGTTTATCCTTCTTATGTGATGAGTTATGACCAACCACCTCCTTTCGATTATGAGATGAGTTCAAGTTCAATCGATGACGATTATGGTATACTTAACTATCTTCCTACACAAATGTCATACATTTCATATACAAGGACAAGTTGAAACAAACACATGAGTGAACTCGGAGTTTGCTATCCATAGAGAAGCAATAGGTATGGGTTAAGAGACTTCTGCATAGCATGTTCACCATTATAATCAATATTATGTAAAATCTATGTCATGGTACCAATATTGTTTTTATCAAGATGGACTTTTGACATCTTCAAGAGTTATGGAACCACATCGATCCTCATTTTGGTATTAAAGGAAATCATTATAATACAATTTGAAACAAATGTTGACATTTAATGAAATTAAATATTTACTTGAGATCAACATTTAGTTCACACTTTGAAACTTCATATTTCTTATTAGCACTTATTTTATTATTATTGGGTATCATCAATTATATAAGACATTTTATTTTTTTTACTCACAAAAAAATTTAATACATGGATTATTATTTGTTTTTTTTTTTTTTGGAGTTATCCATAATATTTTTATGAGTTTTTGATGAATTTCCATCTCACTGATATTTTTTCCAAATTTTTGTTAGATATTTTCATAAAATCAAACCATTGATGTTTTATTGATTTCCGAAATTTTTCATCATTGGGTAGGAGAAGGTTGAGATATAAGGGTGTGAGGGGAAAAAAGATTAGGTAGGAAAAAGAGGTTGAGCAGAAGAAGTAGAAGAAGTAGATGAAGAGGAGTTTAACATTTTAGGCTTTGTTTTGGAATAAATTTTAAGTTTGGGTTTAAGAATTTAAGCTTTGTTTTTTTTTTGATAGGAAGAATTTAAGCTTTGTTGGGAATAAATTTGAAGTAGGTTTTTTTTTTCTCCTGTTATAAGACATTAGTCTTGATGATTTTGGTTTAGCCCTCTATATTTGGGTTTTTATAAGTGAAGTCTTGGGTCTTGTTATTTTTCGGCTATTTGCTTGGTTTTATTTTATGATTTTTTGGCTTAATATTTTAAATTTTTATTTTTTTAGCATCTGTTTTAGTATGATATTTTTGGGGTATGTACTATTATTGATAGTTCTTTATGATTGCTTAAAATTTTAAATTTTTAGTTGTGATTTTATTTATATTACTTGTGAGATATTTTATATTATTTTTTTTATAATATTTTTATAGCCATCACATATTTTTCCTATAATTTGATTCAATTTTTCCATCACCAAAAAATGTAGTTCCATTTGATTGAAACATAAACCAATCATATTAACTCAACCAATTTTGCCTTAAGAAATCATAACAGACATGGTGTTGTTAAAGAAGTTTGAAGGATATATGGTTTATACACGAGAATAAAAAGATAATTCTTGTTATGTATTTTTAACATTGTTGTTCAAGAAAATATATATACAAAGATTGGTAGAAGGGAAGAAGGTAAGTCAATTGATTTAACTTGAGTTTAGCTAATCAATTGAGTTGTGCTATTACATATGGAAAGAATAGGATTTGTTTCCTATTTATAAAGTAAGCTAGCAACCAGATGATTTTCAAAAGATGTACTAGCTTGTGGCTCTTAATTGCATGCATAATAATGTGTCAATAATTGGATGATTCTCTAAAGATGATCTAGTTGTTGGCTGATTCTCTAAAAAGGCACTAACTGTTAGCTTGTGGTGAGCTGGAGTTTGACTTATATCAAACCCCTTAAAGTTGGTGAAGGTCATGCGTGGAACTCTCAGCTTGCAATGGAAAATAGAAAAATCCCTTCTAGCTAGAGGTTTAGTGAGAACATTAGCTATTTAGAGATGACTAGGAGCATATTTAACATGAAGGTAACCTATAACAACTTTTTCGTGAGCAAAATGTTAATCTAATTCAATGTGCTTTGTTCGTGCATGAAACACTATGTTTTTGTCCATATAAGTGGCACTCATATTATCACAAAGGAGAAGTGAAGGTTGAAAAAGTGGTAGGCCAATGTCATGTAAGAGAAAGGTGAGCTAGGTCAATTCGGCAATAGCTGTCATGAAGTGATACTTAACTTTAGTTGAAGAGTGTGCTATTGTCCCTTGTTTTTAGAAGACCAGTAAATACAATTAGAACTAAGATAAACACAAAATTAAGTAGTGCTTCTCCTTGTTATTGGACACCCTGCCCAATCATAATCAACAAATCATATAAGGATATTGAATTTTGAGCCAAAAAGCAAATTCCATAATTAAGGGTGCCCTTTAAATAATGTAGGATTCGTTTCACAACCTTGAAATGTGCCTTAGTTGGTTGTTGAAGGTTTTGGCATACTCTATTAACTGCGTGAGTAGTATTTGCCTAGTGAATGTCAGATATTGAAGGCTACCAACCAAGTACTCGCTTGGATTGACATATTGTAAATCATTTGTAGAAATAGGTGTGGCCATGGTAGAACAATCTAGAATATTTTCTTTCGAAGAAAGTCTTTGGTAACATTACTTGGGAAAAGAACAAACCACCATGAAAATATTTAACTTCAATGTTGAGAACATATTTCAGTTGGCCCAAATCTTTAAGAGCAAATTTGGTGCTAAGAGTAGTGATGATTCATTAGATTATAACAGGGTTGCTATTTGTTACAATAACATCATTAACATAAACTAAGATTAGAATAATTAAAGAACAAGATAAATAATGATGAGTCAACCTTGCTATTAGAGAAACCAAGTTGGATAAGGGCTTGTGATAAACACTAAAACCAAGCTCAAGGGGCTTGCTACAAACTATATAGGGAAGGTTTAAAAAGATAAACATGTGGAGGAAAATAAGGGTTAACAAACCCTGGAGGTTACTTTATGTAGATTGTTTCCTTGAGATGACCATGTAAGAAGGTGTTTTTAACATCTAATTGCTTCATAATTCAGTTAGAGGTGACAATAAGAGATAGGAGTAGACAAATGGTTGTAGGTTTGATAACAGGGCTAAAAGTCTCAGTATAGTCAACACTAGGAACTTGAGTGAAGCCCTTGACAAAAAGTCGGGCTTTAAATCTTTCAATGGTGCCATCTTCATGGTACTTGATACAGGTAAACCATTTATAACCAATGATATTGGTATTACTTGGTCTAGGAACTAAATTCCATTTGTTATTGTGTTTGAGAGAATCTATTTCTTATTGCATAGGAGCTACCTATTTTGGTTGCTTAAGAGCGGATTTGAGAGTTTTAGGTTCAATAGGAGTAGTGCTAATAACATGGAGAGCCAAATAAGGATTTTGTTTAAATTTTGCCTGAGTAAATCATACCATGAGTGTCGTTGCTAGGGAAAAGTGATGTATGTGTTGCTGGTGGAGGGGAAGGAGAAATAGGATTAGGTACTAGTGTAGAATGAGGGTGTGTAGGTTGTGATGATGTAGGATGGGAAGGAATTGGAAGATCAACAAATAGTTGGTTTGTTAAATCTAGGGTGAAGGTAGAGATGGAGAAGGGAAAGATTGGGTGTAAAGGTGGTAGGAGTGGATTTCGTTGAAGAAGGAGAAGATACATTTGTAATAGGAGGTATAGTGATAGTAGGTTTTGAGACATGAATGATAGTAAGAGGAACTCGTGCTGAGGTGTTTGGTATGGCTTAGTTAAAGGATGTGTGACTTGAATTTAGCCATTCATGAACATCAGGGAAAAAAGTAATAATACTTGGTTTTTGCGCAAAAGAGATAGTGTGAGTAGCATTAGTAGCTGTTAGCCTAAGGGTTCTCCTAATCATGTTTTGATGATAACAAACCATGGTTAATTTACTAATTTATTTGAATTATAAAGAATTTCAAGTGTTAATTTGGAAATTCGTCAAAGGACGTAATGAACGCAAGATCAAGACTTTTTGAAAGACCTTTTAATCATAAGAAACATATGTAAGATGAATGCATGGGTGTACTTAGGATTTTCATATCATTTCATGCATCTTTGAAAACTTGGATTATGTATTAAAGTTACATTTCCATCAAAATCCGAGTTCTATCAAATGAATCTTAGGCAAAATGTTTCAAAATTGACATTATTTTACCTAAAGACTTTGCCTAAGTGTTAGAAGCAAAAAGACAAAAAAAAGATAGGTTCTCGGGCCAAAAATGGTGAACTCGTCGAAGCATTGGCCAATCGGCTCAATCGACTTGAGTACTGAGCAATTGATTACTCCTTCCAAGTTGAGGTTTGGTTGAGAGATGCAAAAAAAACTCTCTCTTTTTCAGTAGCCTTTCTGTCCTAGTCGAGGGATATGTCTTCCCGGTTGAGGTTTCGTTGGGGGTAACGGTCACCTGCCAAGCATTTAATGCTCCAACGGCTAGTGAACTGGTTGACCTCCAGCTTGACCAGTCTAGGCTGTTTTTTGGCTTTTTGGCTCTAGAAACCTATAAATTGAGAGCCCCATTTCATTTATGAAGTAGAGAACACTTGCATTTATTTGTTTACCTACTTGTTTTTGCCATAAAAGCTCTTATTCTTTTCTTGATGCATTAAATCTCCATTTGCATATTCTTTAGTGCACATTTGTGATTCATCCTAGTCTTGAGTTGTATTTGAGTCATTGTTGAGCTAGGTTGAGAGATTCAAACTTATTAATTGAGTGTTAAAACCTTCAAGTGAGTAGAGTCTTAAAGAGATTGTGTAAGAGCCCATTGGAGCTGAAATCCAAATGTAAAAAGTGATTAGAGACTTGGTTGAAACTTCAAGTCTAAGTGGAACCCTTACTCGGTTAGGAGCTTGAGAAGAGTAGATGTAGGCCAGGAAGTGCCGAACCACTATAAATCTGAATTTGCTTTCTATAACCTTATTTCTTTATATTTATGCTAGAGTGCTTAATTTTATTGTGTTTAAAAAGATTTTTTTTATTTTTTTTATTTTTAACTCCAATTAACCCCCTCCCTCTTGGGTGTTTTATCTATTTAGATTAATCCTTTATTTTTTCAGTAGCAAAGGGAAATTCATGTTCATAATAAATAACATGTCTAGAGATATAGACAAGATTTGTTTAAGGTTCAAGGCATCTATAACCTTTGTGTAAAGGGCTATAGCCAATAAAAACACAAGGATATGTTTTTCTTTGAAATTTGGTGGTATTGTAATCTCGAGATAAGGAAAATACTTACAACCAAGCACCCTTAAGCCACTATAATCTAGACTCCTGAAAAATAGTTTGTCATATGGAGTTTGCATGTTTAAAGTAGACAAAGGCATTCTATTTATGAGATAAGTTGTAGTAAGAAAAGCATCTACCCAATACTTTAATGGTAAAGAAGCATGAAACATCATAGTAAGAGCAGTTTCAACTATATGTCTATACTATCATTCAGTAACCCATTTTGTTTTGGAGTACTGGGGCATGAAATTTGTTTAACAATACCACATTGTTCAAGATGAGTAATAAATGGTGATGTTGTAAACTCACCACCTCCATCACATTAAATGATTTTTATCCTCTTGTCAAACTGATTTTCGACTTATCTTTGAAATTTAAGAAAACAAGTGAAAAAATCAGATTTTCTTTTCAAGGGAAACAACCATGAAAAAAGAGTATGATCATCAATAAAAAGAGCATAATACTGAAAATTTTGAGAGGAACTAATGGGGGCAGGACCCCACAAATCACAATGAATTTTATGTAAAGAAAATTTTGAAATAGTATTTGATTGTCCAAAAGGCAATTACAACTTTTGCCTTGTGGACATGAAACACAAATCATAGGCCTTTGAATCCAACTGAATATATTTATTTTATTTTTAGACCTTAAAATCTGTAAAACTCGAAGACTTCGATGTCCAGGTCTTTGATGCCAAATACTCAAATTTTTCGTTGTCCCTCGGATAGCACTCAAAGCAGCTTCTTTGTTTTCTTTCAAGGCATAAAGATTGCCCTGCCTAAGCCCTTTTGCCAGAACCTTGTTGTCCTTGTCCTTAACAACAAAACCATGAGAGTCAAATTCAAATGAACATTGATTATCAATGGTAAGTTGTCCAACAGATAGAAGATTTTTCTTTAGGTTAGGCACAACTAAAACATTTTTTAGCTTCAACTTCCCATGGTCAGTAGTTAAGGAAGTATCACCAATATGTGATATTTGAAGCCCTTGGCCATTACCAACAAAAATTTTATCTAAACCTTTATAGGTTGTAAGTTGGTGGAGTTTACTTGTATTGTTTGTCATGTGAGAGGTGGCTTTCAGAGTCTGCATAAAAGTTTGGATCTGCATTGTCACTGAGATTTAAGGTAGCTAGTGCTTGAGGACCTTCATCAATCTGGAAAGCTTGGTTATATCGATCCCAACATATTGCAGCTGTGTGATTTGGTTTGCTACATATTTGGCATATGACAACTGCTTTCTGATTTGATCCTTGTTTAAAATTGTTTCCTTCTTGTCCTAAGTTGCCCTACAAGATAGGTTGCCTCTGATGAAGCTGATGAGGATCTTGATTGTTGAATCTTAAAGGATTATTTTGTTGAGCACTCTGCCTCCCTTTCCATAGGAGACACCTCTATTTCGACCACCAAACGTACCTCCTCTTCTAGTACCCCTGCTGCCTCTTTGTTGACTGAAGAAGGCTTGATTGTGGTTAAGGACAGATTTTTCTTCTTTTTCTTTAGGTATAATATTCACTTGTTCATGATTTTGAAGAGCAAGAATGAACTGGTTAAGAGTTGGATATGGTGGTTTAGTAAGCATTGCAGTTCTGAAATCAGCATACCTAGGACCAAGAGCTTGTGCTAATCGAAACACTTTGTCTTCTTCCGGAAATGGCTTACCGATGGCAGCCAAGTTATTACAAATACCTTTAAACTTTTTGAGATTTTCATCAAGTTTCATTGATCCTTTCTTGATTGCATAGAAGCTGTCCTTCAATCATGGTTCTTTTTCTTTGGTTGTGGGTAGCAGCTGTTCTTTAATAGAATTCCAAATCTGTTGAGCAGATTGTCCTCCAATGGTGATACTTAAGATATCTTTTGTTATTAGCCGCATAAGCCAAGACATTAGGAGGCCATCATTGTTCACCTAGATTGCATAGCTTGGATTCACTTCCCTCATGCCACTTTCATTCTCTATTTCTTCTGGTGGAGCTCCAACATCTGTGAGGTGATTTTCAAGACCAAGACTCTTGATTAAAGGTAGAATCTAAGATCTCCAAAGAAGATAATTGTTAGAAGATAGCTTGACAGATACCAAACTTGCACACTGGTGAAAAGATTGAATGGTGAGGCAAGGTTCTGAAACTGAATTCTTGGCCATGTGCTCTGATACCATAAAGAAGTTTGAAGGATGAATGGTTTATACACGAGAATAAAATGATAATTCTCATTCTGTATTTTAAACATTGTTGTACAAGAAAATATATATACAAAGATTGGTAGAAGGGAAGGTAAGTCAATTGATTTAGCTTGAGTTTAGCTAATCAGTAGAGCTGTGCTATTACATATGGAAAGAATAGGATTTGTTTTCTATTTATAAAGTAAGCCAGCAGCCGGATGATTCTCAAAAGATGCACTAGCCGTTGGCTCTTAATTGAACGCATAATAACGTGTCAACAGCTGGATGATTCTCTGAAGATGCACTAGCTGTTGGCTCCTTGTGGTGAGCATGAGTTTTGACTCCTATCAGTTGCTAATTTACATGTGAATCAATTTCCTATCGCTTGTTTACCTTTTTATATTTACTCTACGTACATTGTCTTAGATGAAGTTGAATTCATAAGAAAAAAACACCCATTTCTTTTCACGTACCCATACGATATTGTTTGGGTCAGTGGACATAATAGATTAGAATTAGTAAGCAAAATGTCGCGGTTCTCCATCCATGCACCAAACAACCAAGGGTACCCAATCCTGTGGAAAACTCCAAGCAAGCCCTTTTGACTTGTACAAAGTTGAAACTTCAATACTAAAATGCGTGTATATGCGTACAAGGTTTTGGTCCTATATTTTGAATTTTCTTACCTTCCTGGAACAGTCCCTCCTTTTACTCCTCACATGGGTCAAACCACAACATAATTGAAACTTCATCTCCACCCTCAGTTCCTCCACCTTAGATTAATGGACGGACTCAGGCTCTTGGGTGACAACATAGAGAACTAAGAGAAGAGTATCAAGCGGATATGGATTCATAGACTGAGACAGGTTCATTTTCTTAGCTACAAAGGATACCATAGTATTTAAACAGATGGAAATGCATGCCATAAACCCACAAAACCTCTACAATATTCTCTCTTCTACTGTCGATCTCTTAAGTTTTGCAGCTTTCCACCCTCAAAAATGGTGAGTCCATCATTATTATTATTTTTTTCATCAGTCTCGGTAAAATGAAGAAAAGCCCAAGAACTGGCTGTGATTAACAAATCTTTTTCCTTTTTGTTCATATTTCGTATGTCACAGGCCCCCGTATTGGAAATTGAGGTACTTCAAATTTTTATTTATTTATTTCAAATTCCTTTTAAGAAATAGGTTCAGTTTTCATTTCTTTAAATTTGTGAATTAATCTATAACATGCTGAGGGTAACTGTTTGTTCGGCCAGAAAGAGCTCGTTCAACAATCAGAAAGAGTAAAATCTGTGGATCTACATCCTAAGGAACCATGGTATAGTTATGAATTGATTTGATTTAACAATCTTTCAATGTGATCCATGGAAGTGTTTAATTGTTTTACTGATGCATGTTGCATGATTCTTCTTCCTTCAGGATTCTAGCAAGTTTGTATTCAGGAACTGTGTGCATCTGGAACTACCTCTCGCAGGTATGGAATTTGTGATCTTGTATCATAGAAATTCGCCTATTTCAATTTCTAAAAACCCACTTGGTTTTGGTGGGTTTTCACCTTTGTGATCATAATAGTCTTTACCATCCTAGAAGTCAGTGGGAACTAAATATTTTCAATATGAAATCTTGAGCTTCAGTGCAAAAATGGCGCCCATTAGATGATTGGTCAGTTGCGAATTGAAGTGAATCTTTACTTCATTGATAGAAAAATTTTCATGCATTTAGTGCTTACACTTGGGTGCTATATATTCCAGGAACTTGTAAAGTCTTTCAAGGTCGCGGAATCACCAGGTACACATGCAGATACATATTTCGCCTTTCCTGAAGATACTTGAATGCATAGTTCCTTGTTTAAAAATTGCATGTATGTTTGCAGTTCGGTCAGCAAAGTTTATAGCATGCAAACAATGGGTTGTTACTGGGGCTGATGACAAGTTTATCCGAGTCTTCGACTACAATACAATGGAGAAGATTGCAGAATTTGAGGCTCATACTGATTTCATTAGGAGTGTTGCAGTCCATTCTACCCTTCCATATGTGCTGTCAGCTTCTGATGACATGCTCATAAAGCTTTGGGATTGGGAGAAGGGTTGGGAGTGTACTCAAACGTTCCAGGGACATGCACACTATGTGATGCAAGTGGCATTTAGTCCCAAAGACGCAAACACTTTTGCAAGTGCTTCTCTTGATGGCACCATAAAGGTCTGAATTAATTCTCATTTGTTGTTTGGTTAATTCTTTACTCTTTCTTGGTCACGGTAAGGCAATACTGCCTGTTTTCAGATTTGGAATCTCAGCTCACCTGCGCCAGACTTTACACTGGATGGGCATTCGAAAGGAGTGAATTGCATTGATTACTTCATGAGAGGCTCGAAACCATATCTGATCTCGGGTTCGGATGACCACACTGCTAAGGTCTAAAACTCAATACTTTTTCATAGCTTTATGTAGATCATATGTATACAAAAATATTGGTTGAGTCGTTGATAAGTCCGCCGAAAACAGGTGTGGGATTATGAAGCCAAGAGTTGTGTACAAACACTGGAAGGCCACACAAATAATGTTTCTGCAGTGTGTGTTCACCCTGAACTTCCCCTCATCATTACAGGTTCTGAGATGGAAATGTTCACATATGGGATGGAGCTACTTACAGGTAACAGTTTCCTGGCTCAAAATTTTCTTATCAGCAAGAAGCTTACTGGGCATTTGGGTGTTCTCTTATAGCTAGAAATTCTGTATCTTTGTTAACCATCCTTGTCAAACTACAGGCTGGAGAACACCCTGAACTATGGTTTTGAAAGAGTTTGGGCTCTTGGGTGCATGAAAGGCTCAAACAGGTAATTGAGTTTCTTCATCTTTAATTTCATTATTCCTTTATCAGTTTGAAGATTGTTGATATGCTCAAAAGGATACAAAGAAACAAATTGTTTTTCTCACTATTCCCTCCTTTTATCATTGCTTCTCTCAACAGGGTTGTGATTGGCTATGACAAAGGAACCATTATGGTAAAAGTTCTCCGTTCTCAGAGTGGGGGTTTCATGGGCATCCGGGTTGAGGAAGAGAAGAAGGAATGTTGATTTGTACAACTCATAGTATTACCATTATGTTCTATGGTGTGTCCTGATACAATAACTATCTTTGAGTAGAAGATAGACTGGCAAGAATAAAGTCATAATATTAAGGATTTTCAAGTAAAAGCAGCTTCTATCAATGGTTGATGAAAATATTTGTAGCAGCCTAACTTATATCTCCTTTTGTCAAGATCCCCATGTATTTGGGCAACTCTGAGCAATTAGCTATAGAATCGTTGTAATGCTCTATTTTGTGTGCTCTTTAGATTTGCTTCAATAGGTCACCTTCATATTCCAATGTGGATGGATTATACTTGAAAATAAAAGTGGATGGATGATTTCTAAAATAACTGCCATCTTAATATTATGGAATTTCTTGGTTTAATAGGTAATGTCTTCCGAATTAATTTTAGTGTTGGTGACATTTTTTTAATAAACAAAATCAGAGAGTTTAATAAATCATTTTAATGACTTAAGTAGGTTATGTTTGATAAAATAACTTAATATTATAACTTAAAGTAGTAAGTCTAAATAATTAACTCATACTTATTATCAAATCATTTTTGCTTCTTTTGCTCACATTAGTGAGAATATGTTTTAAATTTATGATTTTAAATTCATAACTTTTTTTTATAATAAATGTTTTATGATTATTTTATGTATTTATAATATTTTAAATATCGATGTTTTATAAATAAAATTATTACTTAAAATTAATGAAGATAAATATAAGTTAAAATCATTGAAAATAAAGATTAATTAAAAATAATAAGGCTAAATGTGTCAATTTCATGATTAAATTTTTTTTTAACTTTACCAAATAGTCTTAATACTTTTAATAATTAAAATAAAAAATAAATAACAAGGTTTAATTCAATAATTTAAGAACAATTTAACTTAAAGTCATTTTAAATCATTTAGCAATAAGTATTAAACTTGACTGATACTTAACAGGGTTTCAAAATAATTATTATTTATAACTAATCATTATTTGTAACTATGTGAAAAAAGTAACAAAGGACAAGTAGAAAGTTGATTAGCCCAAAATTTTCTAACAAGGGCTTTATCCTAACAATCTCCCACTAGCTCTAAAAAAAATTGGGCATCATAGAAAATATCGACTTCACAACCAAATCGCCTCTATAAACTATCTCACAAAACATATAGTACTTTCCTTTTATATGTTTTCTTTTCTGGTGGTTTATTGGTACTTTAAATTGTGTCACTGATCTACTATTATCACAAAATAGGATCATGGGTAGTACGAACTACCCCAAGTCTCATGAAGAACTTTCTAAGCTAAATGAATTCCTTTGTTGCTTCAAAAGTAGCAATATATACCACCTAGAGTGTAAACATACCTAGAGGTACATCTGAAGAGTTCTTATCAGATTGGAAGTTTAAATTCGTGTACCTAAGGGGTACTAACTCATTGCAATGACACATAAACATGTAACCTCTCATTCTCCTAAAATACTTGAGTATATGCTTAACATCCATCCAATACCCTGATCTTGTAGTGGACTAATCTTTGATTGATGACAATATTCCTACATCATTCCCAATGAGTAGATTGTCATTTTCATTCAAGATTTAAAACACCACCATGCTTGCCTCCATCTTCTTTTATAGGTAACACTTATCCTTGTTTTGATCAAAATTAAGAGTCTTAATTACTTGATCAAAACACTGGTCTAATGAGCATTATGTTTGCATTAATCCAAAAATGAATTTATGTAACTTGCAATATACTAGATGCTCTTAGCTCTTTGCTATGAAACTGTTTGGTAGCATCACACAAATGCTCCTATCAAGATAGTTATTCAAGAACATTATCTTAACATCCATTTAACATATATCATAATTGTATGCATCATAATGGATAAGAGTACTTTGATGGATTTGAGTATGATTATCGATGAAAAGATTTCCTATTAGTCGAAAACATGTTTTGAACTATAACCTTTAGCTACAACCTTACACATAAAAGTCTCACCCTTTCCATAGACTCTACTCTTCCTTTTGTAGACTAACTTACACCTATGGGATTTAAACTTTTAGGTGCTTTTCCAAGATCTAGACTACGTTAAAACATAAGGATTCCAACTCTTCTTCTATAACTCCTTGCCAAAAATGAGCATCAATATCGCTCATTGCTTCATCAGATATAATCTATGGGATATAACTCACCCACTACGGGCAGGAACTTGTGTATTAGAACTTTCAGGGATAGTAGGTGTTTATGCTCCTAAATCTATAGTATTTTGTATAAATATGGATTTTCTTTTAGTAATCTTCAGTCTATTTCACCCTTTGCCTAATTACTCATCATATAGTCTTGACAAAAGATTTAACATTTGTACCAACAATTAACTTTTGATTATCTTGACTATATAAGTAATAACTCTTGAGATCCTCTTGGATATCATACAAATTAATATACTTCTTACCTTATTTTCATCTTGCCTAACTTTGGTTTCAATACACGTGTTGGACACCTTTATATGTGAATATGTCATAGACTAGGTTTACGACCCATTCACATCCCCATTCCTTACCATACAGTGGGAGTTTGTTGGGATAGAGTCCTTAAAATCAAGACATGAGTAACAAAGTTAGGTTTGTCTTCCACTTTCTATCCACTTTATGCATGGATATTTATTTGAGCATTCAAACCTATATCAATTACATTGTACATGATTTAGGTGCATTAGGAGTTGCATAAAAGATATAAGTCATGGGTTCCTTACAAGATGATAAGTAGTTCTTAATCGATTCATTAGTTTGAGCAAGCTAGTAGAGGTTATAGTGCACTACCTCTTAATTTGAGAGATGACTTGTCTTAGTCGTTGAGATGAGCTTCTCATGGTGAGTGCACTAGTATATATGGTTACATATTGGATATAACCTATGATGAATTACGATGTAAGGCTATCGGATTGTCATGATTCATCAATCTATTATGTTGCATGAACTCTTAACCTTAAGAGGATATTGAACATGTGGTGAAATTAATAAGAGACTTTGACTTATAGGTGAGATCTTAAAGTGGTCATATATTCCCTACTGATTAGGTCATTATTGATGGAGATTGGTGGCAATAGGCATTCTCAATAAAGGCACTATGATATCTCATAGGATTGAGACAACATGTCCTCTTGGGTGATTCAAAGGACAAGTGATCATAAAATTTGTTGTCGTAGTAATTCCTTTAGTGAATTTGACATATACTCTTTAGAACTAGAGTATGTTAGTTGATCACATAATAGAGGACCTGAAACTCAAAAATTGGAAAGGTAATCTTAATAGGTCGATATCACTACCCTATTAGATTTTGGATACTAGTTCATGGGAAGTCTTGATGCAATAAATAGTAGGTCATGGACCCGAGCTGTAACTTGTAATTTCATGGGATATTAGAGTGTAGTTAACTCTCTTTAGTGTAGTATTAAGTCAACTTCAGAATAGGATTTTGAAGACGCTAGTATTTTCCTATGCGTCCTAGAAGTCTCTACTTGGATCCTAGTTCATGGTGACATGTTTGCTTTGTGGGATTTGGGTTTTAGATTCATAAGTGTGTATAAGAACATTTTGATAAAAATGCAAGGTTGAACTAAATCTTATGAATTATCATTCTAGTTTAGGCTAATTAATTAATTGAGCCAATAGGGTTAATTAATTAATTAGAACCTAGGTGGCTAAATTAGGTGACCTAAGCTTAATTTGGGCTCAAGTCACTTAAGCCCATAAGGAGCCCTATATATACCCCGTTAAGGGTTTATGATTTGGACTTTTGCAAGTAATCTTCCACAGAGCCTTTAGAGAGAAACCTTAGCCACCCTCATGGAAGAAAGAGACTCAACTTTCTCTTTTACCTAGACCTATGGAAAGAGAGATCTAGTGGAAGGTTTTTAGGTAGACAAGTTCTATGATGACTCTTGTAGTTTTTGACATTTTATTAGATGAGACTCAATCTGGAAACATCAAGATCTCAAGTTTGAGCATTTAATATCCAAATCTATGTTAATTATTGGTTTTTGAAACCATTGTTTTCCACTCCATTAGATCTAGAGAGCCCTAGGGATAGATAACATGCACCCTATGAGATCTAGGGTTAGGAAAAAGAGTAATCTGAGGTTCCTTGTAGTTGATTCGCATGATGAAAGAGAATCTCAACCTTTTAAAGGGTATTTATGTGTATTAGATTTCATTATTGAACATTAGGATAAAATGCTTCTTCATTTATTTCATGCAATAAGTTATTCAACTTATTATCAATTGTTAGTTGTTATCAATGAATCCATGATCAAATGTTTTTTTTTTTTTTTTTGAATAATATTAACTTTGTCCTTAAAATTCTAATTGTATTTAACTTCTATAACATACTACCTCAATCCTAGGTTCCAATACATGAGTGTTGGACAAAGTAGTATTGATAGTGCTTTTGGTTTTGGTTATGATAGCTCATAAGAAAAGGAAGGTGATGATGGAGGAGATGGTGATAATGATGGAGGGAATGTTGGACAATAAGACCAAAGTCAACGTCCATTGAGCTTATTCATAAATGAAGTCGATTTCACACATTGCATGCAAGATTAAAACCATGACTCTAGAAAAGTTGGCCTAAGCATTGGAGTTGTTAGAAAACCACATAGAGGGAGGAGACAACAAAGGATGACAACATTTGATAAAGACTCCTTCTTAGCTAGTTTTGACTCTATGAGTATTGGGACTCAACATAGTAACTGATCAAATGAGGCACACATTTATTCTCCTTATGTGATGAATTATGACCAACCACCTCCTTTCAATTATGGGATGAGTTTCAAGTTCAACTGATGATAAGAATGGTATATTTAACTATCCTCTTACACAAATTTCATATTACGTTCCATATCAAATGCAAGGATAAGTTGAAACAAACACAAGGGTGAACTTGGAGTTTCCTATCCATGGAGAAGTAGTAGGTAGGAGTCAAGAGACTTATGTATGAGATGTTCATAATTAAAATCAATATTATGCAAACTCCATGTCATGGTACCAATATTGTCTTCATCAAGATGGACTTCTATCATCCTCAAGAGTCATGGAACCATATTGATCTTAATTTTGGTATTAAAGGAAATCATTATAAAGGAATTTGGAACAAATGCTAACATTTAATGAAATTAAGGATTCACTTGAGATTAGTTTTTAGTTCACACTTTGAAACTTCATATTTCTTATTAATGCATATTATATCATTCTTGAATGTCATCAATTATATGATACATGTATTATTTTTTTTACTCACAAATAACCATAATATATTGATTAATTATTTTTGTATCATTTTTTTTTTAAATTTTGCCTAATATTTCTATGAGTTTTTAATGAATTTTCATCTTACTATATTTTTTTCCAAATTTTTGTATGATTATGATATTTTTGTAAAATTGAATCATTGATATTTTACCCATTTTTGATATTTTCATCCTTGGGCATAAAAAGGTTGAGATATTAGGATGTGAGGGGAAGAAGGATTAGGTAGGAAAAAGGTGGAGGATGAGCCGAAGAAGAAGTAGAAGAAGAGAAGTTTAAGATTTTAGGCTTTGTTTTGCAATAAATTTTAAGTTTGGGTTTAAGAATTTAGTACTTGTTGGGAATAAATTTTAAGTAAGGTGTTTTGTTGTAAGACATTAATCATGCTGAATTTTTTTTTTGGTCCTATATATTTGGGTTTTTATAAGTGAAGTCTTGTGTCTTGTTAATTTTAGGCTCTTAGATTTGTTTTATTTTATGATTTTTTGGCTTAATATTTAATTTTTTTTTCTAGCATCTGTTTTAATATGATATTTTTGGGATATGTATTATTAAGTTCTTTATGATTGTTTATAATTTTTAATTATTTTAATTGTGTCGGTATCTATATTACTTGTGACATATCTTATATTATTTTTTTATAATTATTTTTATAATCATCACATATTTTTCCTATAATTTGATTCAATTTTTCCTCGTTCCATTCGATTGAAACATAAACCAATCATATTAAGTGAACCAAATTTGGAAATCATACCAGACATGGTTTTGCTAATTTACATGTGAATCAATTTCCTATCACCTGCTTTAACTTTTTCTATTACTCTACATTGTCTTAGATGGAGTTAAATTCATCAATGGAGTTGGAAATCGTTTGGGTCAGTGGACATAATAGATTTAGAATAAGAAAAATGACGCGGTTTTCTATCCATCCACCAAACAACCAAGCTGGCCCTTTTGACTTGTTCAAAGTTGAAACTTCATTACTAAAATGCGTGTATATATGCGTACAAGGTTTTGGTCTTATATTTTGACTTTTCTTACCTTCCTGGAACAGTCCCTCCTCCTTTTACTCTTCTCACATGGGTCAAACCACAACATAATTGAAACTTCATCTTCACCCTCAGTTTCTCCATCTCAGAGTAATGGACGGACTCAGGCTCTTGGGTGACAACATAGAGAACTAAGAGAAGAGTATCAAGTGGATATGGATTCATAGATTGAGACAGGTTCATTTTCTTAACTACAAAGGATACCATAGTATTTAAAGAGATGGAAATGCATGCCATAAACCACAAAACCTCTACAATACTCTCTCTTCTACTGTCGATCCCTTAAGTTTTGCAGCTTTCCACCCTCAAAAATGGTGAGTCCCTCATTATTATTATTTTTTTCCATCAGTCTGAGTAAAATGGAGGAAAACCCAAGAACTTGCTTGGATTAACCAATCTTTCTTACTTTCTTTTTTTTTTTTTTTCCATATTTTGTGTACCACAGGCCGCCGTATTGGACATTGAGGTACTTCAAATTTTTATTTATTTACTTCAAATTCTTTTAAAGACATAGGTTCAGTTTTCATTTCTTTAAATTTGTGAATTAATCTATAAATGCTGGGGTTAACTGTTTGTTCGGCCAGAAAGAACTTGTTCAACAATCAGAAAGAGTCAAATCTGTGGATCTACATCCTAAGGAACCATGGTATAGTTATGAATTGCTTTGATTTCACAATCTTTCAATGTGATCAATGGAGGTGTTTAATTGTTTCACTAAAGCATGTAGCATGATTCTTCTTCCTTCAGGATTCTAGCAAGTTTGTATTCAGGAACTGTGTGTATCTGGAACTACCACTCGCAGGTATGGAATTTGTGATCTTGTATCATAGAAATTGGCCTATTTCAATTTCTAAAAACCCACTTGGTTTTGGTGAGTTTTCACCTTCGTGATCATAATAGTCTTTACCATCCTAGAAGTCAGTTAGAATTAAATATTTTCAATATGAAATCTTGAGCTTCACTGCAAAAATGTCGCCCATTAGATGATTGGTCAGTTGCGAGTGGTAGTGAACTTTTACTTCTTTAATAGAAAATTTTTCAAGCATTTAGTGCTTACACTTGGGTGCTATATATTCCAGCAACTCGTAAAGTCTTTCAAGGTCGCGGAATCACCAGGTGCACATGCAGATATATATTTCCGCCTTTCCTGAAGATACTTGAATGCATAGTTCCTTGTTTAACAATTGAATGTATGTCTGCAGTTCGGTCAGCAGAGTTTATAGCACGCAAACAATGGGTTGTTACTGGGGCTGATGACAAGTTTATCCGCGTCTTCAACTACAATACAATGGAGAAGATTGCAGAATTTGAGGCTCATACTGATTTCATTAGGAGTGTTGCAGTCCATCCTACCCTTCCATATGTGCTGTCAGCTTCTGATGACATGCTCATAAAGCTTTGGGATTGGGAGAAGGGTTGGGAGTGCACTCAAACGTTCCAGGGACATGCCCACTATGTGATGCAAGTGGCATTTAGTCCCAAAGACATGAACACTTTCGCAAGTGCGTCTCTTGATGGCACCATAAAGGTCTGAATTAATTCTCATTTGTTGTTTGGTTACTTCTTTACTCTTTTTTGGTCACAGTAAGGCAATACTGCCTGTTTTCAGGTTTGGAATCTCAGCTCTCCTGCTCCAGACTTTACACTGGATGGGCATTCAAAAGGAGTGAATTGTATTGATTACTTCATGAGAGGCTCTAAACCATATCTGATCTCGGGTTCGGATGACCACACTGCTAAGGTCTGAAACTCTATACTTTTTCATAGCTATATGTAGATCATATGTGTATAAAAATATTGGTTGAGTCGTTGATAAATCCGCTGAAAACAGGTGTGGGATTATGAAGCCAAAAGTTGTGTACAAACACTGGAAGGCCACACAAATAATGTTTCTGCAGTGTGTGTTCACCCTGAACTTCCCCTCATCATTACCGGTTCTGAGGATGGGAACGTTCACATATGGGATAGAGCTACTTATAGGTAATAGTTTCATGGCTCAAAATTTTCTTATCAGTAAGAAACTTACCGGGCATTTGGGTGTTCTCTTATAGATAGAAATTCTTTATTTTTCTTAACCATCTTTGTCAAACTGCAGGCTTGAGAACACCCTGAGCTATGGTCTTGAAAGAGTTTGGGCTTTTGGGTGCATTAAAGAATCAAACAGGTATAATTGAGTTTCTTCATCTTTATTTGATTGTTCCCTTATCGGTTTGAAGATTGTTGATATGCTCAATAGCATGCAAAGAAACAAATTGTTTTTCTCACTATTCCCACCTGTTATCATTTCTTCTCTCAACAGGGTTGTGATTGGCTATGACAAAGGAACCATTATGATAAAAGTTCTCAGTTCTCACAGTGGGGGTTCCATGGGCATACGGGTTGAGGAGAAAGAGAAGAAGGAATGTTGATTTGTACAACTAATAGTATTACCATTATGCACAATGGTGTGTCCCGATCGAATAACTCTTATCTTTGAGTAGAAGAGACTGGAAAGAATAAAGTCATAGTATTAAGCAATTTCAAGTAAAAGCAGCTTCTGTCAATGGTTGATGAAAATATTTGTTGCAGCCTAATTTATATCTCCCTTTTTCAAGATCCCTATGTCTTTGGGGGAGCGCTTAAAGGCAACTCTGAGGAATAAGCTATAGAATCGTTGTAATGCTCTATTTTGTGTGCTCTTTAGATTGGCTGCAATAGGTCAGCTTGGAATTACTATGTGGATTAGACTTGAAAATAATAGTAGATGGATGATTTCTAAAATAACGGCCATCTTAATGTTATGGAATTTCTTGGTTGAATCGGTAATGTCTTCCAAATTTTAGTGTCTTTGATGATTTTTAATAAGCTAAGGTGGTATTTGTTTTTTTAACTTAATGATAAATAGAACTTTAATACTTAATAGTGTTAAGTATTAGGTTGTTTATTTTTGTAGTATTTTATTTTTATTAAGTATTAAAAAATAAAGAAAAACCAATATGTTACTTTTTCCATTTATAAAAAGTTAAATATTTTGGGAGGCTTTGCTTTTTTGGCTTTTTATTGAAACCAATTTGTTTTCAAAATTTATATTATTTGTTTTTCTACTTTTTCATTACTTATTATAAACTTTTTGTTGATTAGAAAAAATAAAAAAATTTGACTTTTTCTAAATAGAAAAAATAGCATATTGATTTTTCTTTACTTTTTAATGCTTAGTAGAAATAAAGTATTACAAAAACAAACAACCTAATATTTAATAATATTAAGCATTAAAGTTTTATTTGGAATTAAATAAAAAAACAAACATCACATTTGACTTTTTCTATTCAACAAAAAATTTATAAGAAGTTATGAAAAAATAAAAAAATAAACAATGTAGGGTCTACAAATAAATTGCTTTCAGTAAAAAAACAATTAAGTCAAGGTGGGTTCAAAATAATCATGATTTATGACTATGAGGCAAAGCGGAAGACACGACAGACAGAGGACAAGTAGAATGTTACCCACCATCCTATTTATAATTCATTCTTTGATTGTTCCATAATCTTTATACTTTGATGCTTGATGCTTAAAGGCACTTAATATTGGGGAAAAAAAAACACAAATCTCTTATGTTTTAGCGTGGGAACCTTGATTGATTGTTGAAATTTGAGGAAATAAAAAATACAAAAATATCAATTTAAAATCATATTTTTAGATATTTTCACCATGTAAATGGGGATTAATGAAACTTTCAGACTTTCCAAAATATATTTTTAACTAAAGTTTTCAAAAAAAAGAAAAATGTTTCATAAAGATTCCATAGGAAAAAAAAAAAAGAAATTGAGAAAGTTAAATCTTTTTATGTGATAGATATTTTTTAAACATTGTCTTTCTTAAAATTGAAATTAAAGATTCACAAAAAAAAAAAAAAAAAAAAAAACAATTTTGAAATCGAGAACTCTTTTATTCTACTCAAAAAAATAATTTAATAAAAGGAGTTGAATTTTTCAATAGATATTGAAAAAGGCACCATCACTCAATTGGTGTCTTGTGTGCATATTCGGATCCTATGACTTTGGACCTAAGTTTCATTCTTTTGTAACTTTGTGCTTAGTTCCATCTTTATATACCATCGTCCAACGATTTAGATTTCATTCCATATTTAACGATCGAGATGAGAAATGCGACTCACATTTTAGTAGCTTAATATTTTCCTTAATAAAAATCACTAACTTTCCAAAAACAATTTTTTTATATGGATTCATATAAATAAAAATGAAATTTTTGTTGATCCTTATGAAAATTAAATTCTCATGAATTTTTTTTTTTTTCCAAAGTAGAAACATTTATTTAAATTGGTTGGTACATGTAATAAGGAAAAAAAAAATTATGAAAAGATTTTATGAAATAGTTTAAGAGTCATTTTTGCCTTTATAAAAAGTCATTCTAAAGAATTTTATTCTAAATATATTTTTTAATTCACTAATTTTTTAAAAAATATGAAAAAATAAACTTCGATTTTTATAAATCATTTTTATCTTCATCTATTTAAAACTATTTTAAAATGTATGCATTATTTCATAAGTCATGTATTTATTTCTTGAAATGACTTTTTACTTGTCCGGATAATAATACCAATTGATAAATTTTTTAAATTGATTAAAATAAAAAATTGAAAAATGCAATTAAAATTTAAAAAACTTAAAATTAAAAGTATGAAAATAAAATATTATTCTTCACTTTGTTAAATGATATCAATAGAAAATATAGATATTGAGAAAGAGTTGGAAATACAATGAAAGTCAATATTTGATTTTTAAAATTTTAAAGATTTTTGGTTTCAACTGTATTTAATTTATATTTTTTTTGTTTAATTGTATTTAATTTTTAAGTATTTTAGTTTTAACTTTTAATTGTATTTTTAATTTTTAAAATTTTTGTTGATGTCAAGTAATAAAATTTTATTCAATTTTATTAAAAAAAAAATGAGAAGATGGGTATATTTATATAATACAGTATTTAAAATAACTATTAATTAAGAAATTAAAAATATTTTATTCATCATTTAAGGATCATGGAGAATTTTTCTAAAATAATTTGTATATAATTTTATATAATAAAAAATGATAATATATTTATTTGTAAGATATTTTTATCAAATTAAAATAATAAATTAATTTTTTGATAATTTTATTTAATATTTTAAGCAAAAGGGTATTTCAGGAAAAAAAATATCTTACTTATGGAAAAGTATATGTATTTTAAAATATTTTTAAATAAACGAATATAAAACTAATTTATAAAAGTTAAGTTCTTTTTTCTATATATTTTTTTAAATTAGTGAATCAGAACCTACTTTTCCCAAGATTCCAATAGATAATTTATTAAGAAGAAAATTCTCAAGAGGTTGATCAAAACTTAGTAATTTGATGACAAATAAAGTTATATGAAAATATTAATTATAAGATACAATATGCTAGAATTCCTAGAAAAATCCATATAAACTCTTGGATAATTGATGTGCATGCTATTACAATCCTAAGAATACTACATCTAAGCAACGAAAGCAATGATAACAACAAATCTTGGATCTAGGTGCTAAGAAAATAATACATGTGATTTGGATGTTATCAATTTCAATTGGTGAAGATGGTTGTGGATCTTGAAAACATTGGGATCTTATGCCTGGCTATTTCCTAGACTTTGGCACATGAGGATGGTGGAATTCTCTTTGTTAGGGATGGAAGTTAGGGTTCTTTCTCCATTAAACTAAATATAAAAATGTTGCAAGTCCTAAACCCTTAAGGGGTTTATATAGGCTTGTTAATGAGTTTAAATGACTTTATCCCATCTTGAGTTTGGGTCACTTAATTTAACACACTAGTTATAATTATTTAATTAATCTTATTGGGTTCTAAAAAACCGTTAAAAGTCTAACAGGGAAAACCTAGAGGGGGCGAATAGGTGATTAAAAATTTTCAATAAATATTTATATATTATCCTCAATTCTTTTAACCCAATGGATGTTAGGGGTATCCTAAATAACTAAATGGGTAGTACCTAAAATCTTTATATATATAAAAAACTGATTTTTACTTTTTAAAAAATCTTGTGATTAGTTAAGGATAAAATAATTTAATTAATGTTAAGGAAAACAATAATTGGTTATATGCATAACTATCATAACTTTAAAGATAACCAACCTAACAACCTTAATAACAAATTAACTAGTCAGTCAATCAATCAAAAGGTTACTAATATCATCAAATAGAATATAAGTAGAAATAAAATATATGCAATGAGATATAAGATTTTTATGTGAAAACCGCTCCACAAATTATGGAGATAAAAAACCATGAGGTCTAAGACCTACAAATTTAAATTTACTATTCGAAATCAAGTTACATAGATTTACCTGACCGCTTTACTTTAAAGACTTACTTTCTAGCATCTACAATTTGATTTACCTCCGCGACACAACAACCTCCTGTTACTCCTTAGTAAATCCTTCAACCACTTTAAAAAGATTAAGGTTTTCAACCCAAAATTCAAAGATCAAATCCTTAAATAAAATATTGAGAATGATGTGACACATTAGGCTTTCTCTCAAGAAGTCTATTTCTTAAGAATGAGAGGTCTTTCAACGATATATCTCTAGTCTTTGAGATCTCTAACCCTTAAAGGGCTATAATAAGGTATTTATAGGTGAAAATCCAACGAAGTTTCCAAATTAGAGTTTGAGTGAAATTTATCCAAATTTTGTTTTTAAACTCGACAAAACTATTATGACTATTTTAGCAGACTTACACCACTTGAGCGGTCTACTTGAACAATTGCTTAAAAGGCTCCTACTTCTTTTGAAAAATCATTTTAAAACATTTTAAGTCCAAAAATAATATTAAACCTTTTTATACCTCAAAAAAGTTTAATATGCTACAAGTCAAATCTCTTTAGACGTACTTGTGATTTCCCGATTGAATGAACAATAACCCTTATGTGGACCTGCATTTTTCATGTGCGTCTCCACTCATCAATGAAACTTGTTTTTTAGATAGTGAAAAAATAATTTTGAAAAATTTAGAGTCACCACTTATTTTATTTTATCTTAAAAGAGAAAATAAAATAAGAAAGAAAACCCTAAAGAAGTCTTTATAGGCTAAGTTGAGGGAAATGTGACAATTAATAAGTTAATTATGGATACCTACATAGACTAAGGTTGTTTCAAGACTTGCATGCCAATATAAGAAATCGAATCGCAATAATAAAAAGGAGTTAGGGTGTGTACCTAAACCGCTTCTTAAGCGTTATTTCAAGACATCAAAATTATTTTAGAAATATGACACACAATATGTATTTTTATTAGAAATAATCAAATATATATCAAGGTAATCAAGCATGACATCAAACAAGGGCATAATATACAATGACATGGATATTCATGAAAATTTGAAAATGGGATAATGGAGAGCGTACTTGGATAGTGAACTAAGCGCTAAAATGGGAAACATGGTTAGCTCAACAATAGGTAAAAAACAACCTCATATATGTCATAGAGAAGAATTAAAATCAATCAAATATCAAACAACCTTCTCATTAGAATCAATATTGAAGAAAATATATAGAATGTCGGTCCCCACCAAAGCCCGATTAATCTTACATGAGTTGATTTTATAAATTCCATTATTTAAAATCATGAAATTTATTCATACTTGTTGAAAATCGAGAAAATCAAGAAAATAGTTTTTTTTTTTTTAAATAGTGAAAATACATGCTACAAGGAAAATGCCAACAAATTTATTAAAATATGGATTTTATTGTCTAGAAGAGATCTAAAGATGGAGTTTAAAAATTGAGGATTATTTCAGTAAAAAAGATTTTGAAGGTATAATTTAAAACATGTAAGATCACAAAGAAAATAGGAAAAAAAAAAAGAAAAGAAAAAAAAAAAAGAGATGGGGGGATAGTGTGCGCTAAGGTAGCCGATACTGGAGTGAGGTCCAAGGTAGGTAGGCATGTGCATTTCTGAATTAGGCTCCCTGTGCTACTGCTCATTCTCCAAGAGTCTGTAAGTCGCTTCACCCATATCCCCATGCAGTAAATGAGTGTTTTGGTTTCCTGGTTGGCTTGGCTAGAAAGAAAAGCTTCAAATGTCATGACTTTTATATTAGGGGAACTAAAGTGGTTTCATTGGAACTTACATTGCATATGTTGAGTTGATACAAAGGGAAATCAATCTTTTTTAATGTGACATTTTTTTTGGACATTTACAATGGTAGAGATTGTTATTATTAAATAATTATATATATATATTATTTAATAAAATTAATACATTTATACGTATGTATGATTTAATTTGATAATATTAATGATAAAAAATAAATATTATTGATTTATAAATTTTTATATATTTTAAATTTTTTTATAATTATTTTAAAATTTAAAAACATATAAATCATATATTTATAATATCTCGAATTGAACCGCGATTCAACTATCAGTTAATCTGGTAAATTTTTGATATGATGATGATGATGATGATTCGATTTTCAAATATTTGATGGTCAAAGAATGTACATGGACTGCTTCATTTCTTAGTTTAATATAACAAAAACCAAACACCCCCTAAGTAACTAGTGCCAAAGTGGACTCAAGCCCATATACCACTGGCCCGGCCCAATGCTCTCTGAACCTAGCCCGCCCGAGGTCAACCACATAGCTGCCTGTGAACACGTGTAGGAATCGTGAGAAGAATGAGATCGCATAAACGCACAGGAGCCGTTGAATTTGCCTTGAAAAAAATGCAGCGGTTGCGAAAGGTTAAAGGGCAAGGGAGAGAACGTAAATAGATTTTGTTGGTTTTCACATCTAGCATTTCTGTGGAGAATCGCCATGGCTTTGAACAGTGGATTGAGATCTGCTTCTCAGCTCTTCAAATCTTCTCAACAACTCGTATCCAAATCAGGTCCTTCTCTCCATTTCATTCTAGGTTTTTTTCCTTTCGATTTTGTTTGCTATGTTTTGGTTCCCGACAAACTGGTGCAAAATAGTAAAGTTTTAGACTTTTGGAAAGAAAAATGTGATTCAGAGATTTTGTATTGCTTTGTTTCTCTAGCGGCCACACTTGGATTTACTGAATCAATTTAGTGTTGAGTCTTAACTGAATTTCTGATTATTTTTTGAGATCCGATCATCGATCTTTCCGTTCCAAATAGGTTTTTGTTTTTATTTTTTCAGTTTCGTTGCCAAGAGTCTGCGGGAGAATGGGGCGAATTTAAATTGTTGAAAATTTTGAGATTCGGAAATTGTGTTTTTATTTTTGTTTTCCTCTGGTTTCTTAGGGTTACTGCTTCATTTTCACTGTTAAATTCTTACCTAATTCTGTTCTTTTCTTTTTGAGATATAATTATCGGTATTATAGTTGTTGTGATTTTGGGAAAATTCTGGATACTTGTGGTTCTTATCACCATGATGGAACTATATAAACCAATTACAATGAATATGCTATTGAAAAGAAGTGCAAGCAGCAGTTGTAAAACAATACTTAACCTAACAAATTTTAGGTCTGGAACTCGTGCAAGGTAATCTCACAGATGTGTAGTTTGCTGCTCTGGTGATTAAATGAAGGTTCTTGTATTTTGGAAATTAAATTAGGATTCATTGTTCATTCTGATGGAGATTTTCCTGGATGGTTTTCACTAAAGCTGGTGTGGATGTGTTGGTTGGAATGGAGTTAATTTATTGGGAAAACAAAGTATTGGCTATGATCATTTTATTGTTGAGTTTGTGAAGCTGGGTATGTCTTGAATATGACTGAATTTCGTGTTTGTAATTTATTATACATGTGATAGAATAGCATGGTATCGTTGATGCGTGGAGAGTGGAATGGACTTTTGCATATATGGCTGTGTGCATTTCCATAGTCTTGACACTTTGAAGGCCCTTAGTCATGGGATCTTACATGTCAAGACTGTGGTAGTTATGGGCCAAAATATTCTCAAACATATCTTGTGTTGTATACATATTTTTTTTGATAGGTAAAGGAATATATTTATAAATTATAGAAAGAACAAAGTACACCAAAGTGCACAGGATGTAAACAAGGAGCACCTAAAGCAAGCCCTAAAAAAAGAGCACCAAAAACAAACTGACACTCAACAAGACCCTATCTACTTTACAAAATCAAACAAGGACATTGAGCTTTCCCTTAAGTACATCCTAACCCAAGACAATAGATTACAAAGGACTGAGAGTTTTACCAATTGGTCATTCTGTTCCTTATCTTCAAATGCTCTTTGATTCTGTTCCCTCCAAATTGTCCAAAAAATGCAAAGAGGAGTAGCGTTCAACACCTTTTTTCTTTTCTTCCCTACAAAGGAGCCTTGCCAACTTAAGAGCCTAACTTTCACCGAAAAAGGGATCACCCAATCCACCTTGAATAAGGAGAACAATAGGTGCCATAAAGTCCTTGCTTTATAGCAATGAAGAAATAAATGATCAATAGACTCCCCCTCCTATTTGCATAGATAACATCCATTCACCAATTGATGCAGTACAAAAAGTAAAATGCAGGGAGAGTAGTGTATAATCCAAAGTACCTTAGGAATTGCTCCTAGAAACCCTTAGGCTTCACACCCAAGTTTTCTTTGTATTGCACAAAGAAAATACCGGTTGTTGGAAATTCATTCATTCATTGATTTCTCTCAGAAGACTAATCAACTACTATATAAAACTTTCTAGGGACTTATAACTCCTTGGAAATAGTCACATAATAATAATGCAACTTGAAAATGACAAACTTGGATTGACTACTAAACCACATTAAAGACCATTGGAAAATGACAATAATAATGATTGAAAATGGTAACTTTTTTTTTTTGATAGATAATGAGGAAAATACATTTAAAAGGATTGTTAGAATAGTAACCCAAGGTATACAAAAGTATACAACCATCACTAGCCACCACCATAAAAAACCAAATTTACAAAATGAAAGGAAAATGGTAACTTATAACCATTGACTAGGCCCACAATTTGATTTCTAGAAAGTACTTTCTAGGTTGAACCCATATTGAATCATGTAAGATTCTAACTAAGCCCATTATCATTCAAAGAGTGCTGAATTAATGTTTTGGCTTTGGAGTCCACTCCTTTGCGCCTTTGATAAACTTTTAAAGGTTGCTGCCACTTGTCTCCATCAACTCCCCTTGACTTAGGAAAACTCGACCTTGACAAGTTAAAGAGAAGTAATCTCTCATAAAGGTCTTGATTCGAGTATTGAAATTCCCCATTTGTGATCCATGTACAATTTGAAAGTAGTCTCCCTCTCCATTTGACAAGATACTTTTGATAGCCCTCTCTAGTTGAAACAATTTGGTGATTAACAACATCTTCAATTTCCTCCTTTAAATGAGGAGTTGGTGGTAAGTGAGCATTTGGGCCACCATTAGTTGTAGCATCTTTAGGATGAGAACATGGGGTGAGGTCCTTGATGTTGAAGATGTTACGAATGCCCATATTTTCAGGCAAATCAAGAACATAAGCATTTGAGTTAATTTTCTTGAGCACTTTGTATGGACCAACATTCTTTGAGTGAAGTTTCTTGTATGTATCTTTAGGATATCGTTCAAGCCTTATCCTTACCATAATCATATCTCCTTCCTTAAAATCAACAAACTTTCTTTTCAAATCAGCATGTGCCTTATAATTCTCATTACGGAGAGCAATCTTCCTTTGAACATCGTCATGTAAATCGTGTGTATGCTTACTAAAAGCATCAGCTCCAACACTTGGTCATGCTTCCATTGGTAATGGAACTAAATCAATAGGCTTATTAGGAAGCTAGCCAGTCATGATCTCAAAGGGGCTGTAACCTGTAGACCTATTTTTTTATTTTTTATTTTATTTTTATAGGTAACCTGTAGACCTATTTTTATTTTTTTTTGATAGGTAACTTGTAGATCTATTTACCAAACTGTTGTATGCAAAATCAGCCATAGGAAGAATCTGATCCCAATTAGTGACATGTTCTCCAACTAGGCAGAGAAGTAGATCACCTAAACTTTGGTTAACAACTTCTGTATGGTTGTTAGTTTGAGGGTGAAAAGCTAAAGAAAATTTCAGCTTTGTGTTCAACATCTTCCATAAGCTTCTCAAAAAGTACCCATAAACTTTGCATTCTGATAAAAAACAATAGTCTTGGGCAAACCATGAAGTTGGACAATTTCTTTGAAGAATAGTTTAGCAACATGGACAACATCTAAAGTCTTTGAACATGAGATAAAGTGCATCACTTTAGAGAAACGATCTATCACGACAAATATGGAGTCATGTCCCTTGAAAGTTTTTGGCAAACCAGAGACAAAATCCATGCTTAGGTCTTGCCATGGCTCATGTGGCACTGGAAGTGGCATGTACAGTCTAGTATTTTTCTTCCTTCCCTTTGATAGTTGGCATATGCGACATTTAGAAACATTCTTAGCTACATCTCTTAAACAACCTTCTTAGCTATAGAAGAAATGCTGCCAGCATCTTTCATGCCAACTTCTTTCATTATTACAACATATATAACCCCATTTTTCCTTGCTTTCATGCTGAAACTTATTCTTAGTGAGAATATGAAGAGAACTCTTCATGCCTTTAGCAGCTTTTGTTGACTTTTGAATTCGATATTTTCCCATTTCAGCAGCAGTCATTGGTTTTAACACAACCTTTGGGTTCTTAAACATGAAGCTATATGTGTTCTCTTTTCCACGATGATGCACATCCTGATCATAAAGCCAAGGATGACCAAGAATGATATGTGCTACTTTCATAGGGATCACATCACACCAAATAGAATCACTATAAACACCTCAAGAAATAGAAACAAGACAATGCTGATTTACTGAAATAGACATGTTATTTATCCATGCTACCTTGTATGGTTGTGGGTGTGGCTCAAATGGAAGCCTAAGACGCTCAACTGTGGAGGCTGAAACAACATTCATACAATTGCCACTGTCAACGATGAGTTTCTGAACTTGATTCTCGCATCTGACTAACATTTGAAAAATAGAGGGTTCGGTGCCAATCTTCTTCCTCAACTTTAGGGGCTCTAAGAATACGTCTCACAACAGAAGCTGGTGAAATGTCCATTTCTTCATCCAAGTCAGCAGGATCATAGACTCCATAGTCAAATGAGTTTTCATTTTGCTTATCCTTCTGTGGTTCTGGTTCTTCATGTTCTAGCCCAATATGCAAGTTCTTCTTTGAACAATTGTATGCCATGTGGTTGGGTTGTTGAAACTTGATACATTTGATACCTTACCTTTAGGATCAACCACTTGAGAAGAAAATGGCTTAAACCCTATAGGTGGATTAAATGGATGAGATGAGCCTGGCTTCATACTACGACTTATGCCATGGAGCTTCTTATGGACAGATTCCATGGTCGTAGCTTCTGGCTTCCTGTTAAAAATGCAACTTGAAAGGTATGTTCCAAGCTGTATAATGGCTAATGCAGCAACTCCCGATTGATTTCAGGTTTTAATTGAGCTTTGAATCTTGTTAGTGTTTGTTGAGGGTCTTCTACTATGACTCCTTGTTTTTATAACTCATCAAACTTCTGCCTCAAATTAATGAGCTGTTCACATAGCTTATCATGGTAATTTGTAGGCATGTATTTCTCCCGAAGCTTAGCCTTCATTTCCATCTCTTGCCATGGGCTGACTGGTGGTAGCCCCATCCTTCTAATGTGTGCTTCAACTTTTGTCCACCAAACTTTTGCTATTGCAACCAGCCAATTAGCAAATTGAGTAGCATTCACCTTTCCTTCAAAATCAGGAACCTCCATTCTCACTTTCTTTGTGATATCTCTAGTGATGTCATACACTTCATGTCTTCTTTCAAGCAATCCTCTAGCCCATTCAGACATAGGGTATTGTGGTGTTTGAATTGCCTCTTGCTCCTTTGCATTTTCCTAGTTGTTAGCTTGAGATATTCGTGTCTCGATGTTACTTGGTTGAATGTGGTTCAAGCTGATCCACCATCCAAATCAGCATCTCATCATGCTGGTTATCAGTTAGTCTTCCTCCAAAACTCCTTCCAGATCATGTAGCCATGATATCACCCTCGCTTTGATACCAAAATTGATGTAGTGCAAAAAGTAAAATGCAAGGACAGTAGTGTATTATTGAAAGTACCCTAGGAATCACTCCTAGAAACCTTTAGGCTTCACACTTAAGTTCTCTTTGTATCACACAAAGAAGATAGTGGTTGCTAGAAATTCATTCATTCATTGATTCCTCTCAAAAGACTAATCAACTACCATATAAAACTCTCTAGGGACTTATAACTCCTTGGAACTAGTCACATAGTAATAATGCAATTTGAAAATAAAAAAACTTGGATTGACTACTAGACCACATTAAAGACTATTGGAAAATGACAATAATAATGACTGAAAATGGTAACGTATAACAATTGATGAGGCCCATAATTTGATTTTTGGAAAGTACTTTTTAGGCTGAACCCGTATTGAATTATATAAGATCCCAACTAAGCCTAGTATCATTCAGAGGCCAAATTAAAGTTTGGGCTTTGGAGCCCACTTGTCTACATCACCAATGGTCACCCTCTCTTTTGAAGATTATCTAAAGTAAGAACTCTTCCCCAATTAGCTTTCCATGCAATAAAACTCACTTTTGGATGGGACCCATGAATTCGAGATAATGTTGTTTGGAAAGTGGACCACCCTTCCCACTTCCAAAACCGCATAAAAAGATTTGACCAAAAACAATCCTTTCTTATCGTCTTTCCAAACCACCTTATCATTTTCACCCCTCCTAACCAATTTCCCTCTTAACATGTAGAAAAAAGTCTCAACGATGTCCCAACTCCCAATCATTAAGGTTCCTAGTGAAGCGTGGGGTCCAATGTCCCATTCCCCCTATTTTATCCTATAAATTTGCCACCCAAACCTCCTTTGATAAAGCCAAAGCATAAAAAGAAGGAAATGACATACACAAGGGTTCCTCTCCACACCATTTGTCTATCTAGAACTTAAGTCTTCTTCCATTACCCACTTCAAAGGTGGTTCTATTGAAAAAGAGATCCCACCTCTTCTTGATGGTTTTCCAAACACCTACCCCATATCCATCCCTAACTTCCCTAGGGTGCCAATCTACTCCTTCCTTCCCATACTTCACCTCTATAATTTGCTTCCAAGAAACTTCCCTATCAGAAACATATTTCCTGCACCACTTACCAAGAAGGGCCTGATTTAGGAGAGAAAGACTTCTAACCCCCCAACTTCCCTTTCCCATGTCTATGCAAACAATCGACTAACTATCCAAGTGAGGCTTTTTCTCCAAAGCCCCAAAGAAAGTCCCTTTGAATCTTCTCTAATCTCAATCTAACCTTTTTAGGAATTACAAACAGAGACATGTATCTTTTTATTATTTCTATAGTACCTTTAAAGCCTCTATTGCCTTTTAATATATCCAATTGTTTATATAGCTGAACGTCATTTTGATCATCAATGCCTTAAAGTATATGAACCGATGTCACATGGCCCTTATTACTATTGGCTTTACCATCATGATTGTTTTTGGGATTGGCAATGCATGTGGTACGTGCAGCTATATGCCAAATTGGGTATGGGAAAACCCTATTGGCTTTGTGGTATAGCTTCCATGTTTTTCTTGTGGCCTTTGTGGCAGATTTCTATTCAATAAATTTATATTATTCCATTTTCTTTTGTTGTACATGAATATATAGCATTTTTTGTTTGTTGCAATGAATATCTTAATATTTGGCAATTTAAAAATTGTACACAATCTGAAGATGACTTCTTGGGGAGTGCTAAGATCATTCGCTTGGATGCTTGGTTCAACTATAGACCTTTGTGTGGATCGCAAAAATTGTAGATAAAAGTGTATTTTCACTTACTCATTTAATTCCTAAAATACTTATTATTGTATGCACTTTTAGGTCAAAGGTATTATTTTGGTACTACATTTTTATGATATAAATGCTACCTTTGACCTGAAAGTGCATGGAATTTTAGTTATTCCTAGAGGTTTTTTCTTTTCCATTTCTTTTTTTCAAAAGCTTACACGAAAAACACAATTTTTCCAAAAGTATTCCTTTATTAGAAAAAGTGTTTTGAGTGTGGATGAGAATAGACACAATAAAATGATGGTGAATTTAGCTTTTTGTGATTGTGAATTTGATGCATTATAATATCCCCATATTTCCTAATATTAAAATATCTTGGTTTTTGTCTTACTCTTATTCATTTAAGCTTCACTCGAAATCCTTCGAAAAGAAAATTAAAAATATACATACATATATATATAAGCTTCACTTGAAAGGTTACCCTTTGAGGGGTGGTTGTTTTTATTTATTTTTACTTTTTTTAATTGTTTGTTTTTTATTTTTTATTTATTTTTTGATGTTCCCAAAGTCAGATCCTACCCTTCCATAAATCCTGTTTCAATGGAATTCCATTTTCTTTATCAACCATGAATGCTTGTTTGAATGAATTCCATCTTCATCAATAGAATCCTTGTTTGAATGATTCCATCTTCTTTATCGAAAGAAAATCAGAATGTATATGTTAAATTTTGAGTGCAACTAGCTTTAGTTAGTATATTCGAATAAACTTTTCTAAGTTGTACTTTTTAACTGAGAAACCTACTAGATATTTGATTCCTATTACTGATGGTTTGAACCTTGGTAAAGAATTTAAATATGGCTGAAACCTTGCTAAAGAATTTAAATATGCCTGAAACCTTGATCTCTTTATCCAGAAGCCAAGGTCTCTTGTCAATCATTATGAAGTACTTTCAGCCTTTGACATCCACTTAACCTGTAGATGTATTACCAGTATGAAGTAGGACCAAACTTAGTGCCGGCAGAAGCATTCTTAGATTAATGTCAGGACCTGTAATCAGTGTAAAGTCATTCTCGGTAAATATAAACAACTCTTCATGTAGCTTTCTATAAAATTGCTTGAGTTGTTTTAGGCAACAAGGTGGGTACCATGTTGTAACTTATTCAATGAACTAATTAATTTTGTCCTTCTATAGCTTATATGGAAGTAGAAGTGATTTTGTTGTGAAAGAGTAATTTTTATTTGCCTTGCCGTTTTTCTATTTTCTTTGTTGGTAATTCATGTAATTAAGAGTCAGGCATATTTTGGTCGATATCACATTTCCTTGTTAATTAACAAGCAATCTGAAATTAATGTGGGATGCTTTAATTGTTAATTTCAAAATTTTCAGAAAGGAAAATTATAGTTGTTTTCAATCTCAAGCCTTCTTTTTTATGGCCTTAAAAAGTCAGTGTTGGTTGAAGTTGCTTCCAAATTCATTTTAGAAGGGCGGAAAGTGGCTTGTAGCTAATGTTTTGCTTGTAAAACAAGTGGTAGGTTGGATGCGGTTGTTCATTGATTATGGTATTTTAGAAAGTGTGAAGTAACTGGAAGTGGGAATTTTGGTTGTGTTTTGGCAGTGAACAGAGGATTCCACTCAACTGGGGTAAAGAGGATGGGGGAAGGGCATGGACATGGGCATGGGCATGATGAACCATTCTACATTCATGCCAAGCACATGTACAACTTGGACAGGATGAAATATCAGAAGGTGAAGGTGCCACTTGCTGTCTTAGGTGTCGTAGGCACAGGTGTTGGAGTGCCTATTTTTGCTGTTCTTTACCAGCAGAGGAAGACTGCATCAGCCTAAGCTAATATGTGGCTGCAATAAGAGCAACGACTTTGGGTGCCTTGGTTAGTAGGCACTATTGATCTGTTCAAATCATCAATCCTTTGCAGCGTTTTTTGTGGTTGCTTTCCCTTGCTTAAATTCATAAATATTTTGGGTACTTGCATTCAGTAATAAGATTATAAGATTTCTTAGTGATGCTCTAATTTGGATCCAATGGTGGTTTCATAGCTATTGTTTCACACATATAGTGGTTCAAAGGAATTGAGGCATGAATTTTGTTTGCTTGTTTGTTGTCGTTTTCTTTCTTTCTTTACCTTCTTTTTTAAAAAAAAATTTTCTTTCTTCATAGTCATGTGTGGAGTCAACTTTGTGTTTATATTTTCCCTAATTTTATTGTCTGAGTAGTCAAATATGCACAAGGGGTATCATTACTGAGCAACTACTTTGCAAGAGATATTGATTGGTGTGAATGGTCAACGAGCCACTAGTAGCAGTGAAGGCTTCTCATCAGAAAAGAATTGCAACGTTTTATTTTTTATTCGTCACTTTACTTTTAGTTGAAAGTTGAAATTGAAGTCAAATTGTAATTTTTAAAAGATGCATTCTAATATTTTCAGCCAACATGAAATAGCATCCCACAAGATTTGTGATGAAGTTTCTATGGTTAGTAGTATTTTATTTTATTTTATTTTTGTTTTTATATTATCATTATTTTTTAAAAAAGTCAAAAAGGTGGAAGTTCTTAGGAGATGATACATGTAGGCCTAAACATATCAGCATTTAGGCCCAGAAAACAGGCAAGACGTCCTGATGAAGGTACATCTGCACAAAGCAATTAATTTGCGTTTGCATTCAAGTTCAATCTATGTCAACAGAGGGGTTGGTTTGCGTTCGGAATGAAATTTCAATTTTGGAAAATTATGTGTAGTAGAGGATCCGCAAGACACAGCTCAAAGATTGGTGAGGAAGGGAAGCGTGCATCCAATTTTGTTCAATGAAATCTTCAAAATTATATTCAAACGACGTATATTGCCCCAAGAGCCTGTTATGGATTCTCCACCCAGAGAGTCAATATATTTGGTTGAATAAGTGATACCTACAATCATTTGATGCATTATTGACAGACTCATGCAAAATCTTTCCTTTGAGTTTACAAGGCCTGGCGTATCTTATCGATCTTGATGTTCACTCTACTGAATGCCTCATATACACATATTCTCGAACAAGTGCTACATACGGAGGGATTTCAATGGCCTCAACAATGTGAGAAGACCCCCCTTAGAAAGAGGTCAAAGATAGTTTTTCCAATATCAACGAGAATAGTTGCAAGCACCAACATTTCACCATAGCTATCGGCTAGCAATGAAGCTAAACATTCCTCTATTTATGCCCTTGAGATCATAGGAAAGTAGGGATGCGACCTCCCATAATGGAGCAAATAGCGGACAATATGAAAAGGAATAAAGGCCCACAATTCACATGATAAGTGGAGGTATGATTGATGAAGAGTGTGATTCGGTAAAAGCAATATTAGGAACAAACTAGGGAAGGCATGAGCCCACCTTCAAGGAGCGCTTCTTATGAATGGATTCATATTGTTTCCTGTTGTGGATTGTGATAGGGTACGTATTCCTTACCAAGATGCCTAAATAATCACTCTATTGGTTAGAGGTTTTACCTTGTCGGGCTTCCATAAGATGGGCCACTTGTTGTAACTACTCACCGACCCACTTCAACTCACTAGGATTAGTACACCTTCTTTGAGAGAAATAGTGTTATCCATTATGGAAAGTCAGTGACATTAATTCTTCCATTTGCCGTGGTTGATAACTCCTCCTTATAATATAAATTTTTTACGGCAATTAGATCTATTCTAAGAAGGCAACCTCTTCACCGTATCATCAAATGGTGCTAGCTTTATTAGACGGAGAGAGACCAAATCAACGCATAAGATGACCAACTTGCTTCTAGAGATTTCTACCAAATATCTTAAACTTTTGAAGCCATTATGGAGGATAACTAGCATAAGGAAGATCTCAATAAGTAGCAATCCAAGGCTCGGTTGGTGGTGGATGAGGACTAGGATAATGAAACCCGAACAATTAAACCACTAATTGCCTTGCCATTGTTCAAAGGAGGCCATGAAAAAAAACGTGATGTTAGGAACACTACTTCCAATTGAGGAACTAGAGAAATTTCTAGAATTTCTAAGACAACATCCAAATGTGTTCGCATCGTTTCACCTTGACAAGTAGATCATAGTTGTCATTATGTGCAAGTTGTTATCAAAGCTTTCCGCATACTTAACATGGTATCAAAGCTTGGTTTGGTGGGAAGTTGTGAGTTTGAATCACCTCTTCGTAATTTGCATGTTTGTTTTCCTATTGGGTATCTCTCCCCCCAATTTGCAATTTTTTAGTATCCCTTCCTCCCCTCTCCCCTCTAATTTGCAATTCTATGATATCTCTCCATGTGTTGGTATGGGGAAAGGAAGGGTGTTACGGAGCATGATATGCATATTGGAGCTTTAAGGAAAATTGGTTATTCAACACAAATAAGTCTCACCTTAACCTGAAGGGTATCAATCAGACCATTGTGTCTCTATTTACATGCAATGTATAATTTGATTCGATAAAAGGTTAGGAAATTTCCCCCCAAATGACATCAAAGTATCAATGAAGAGTTGAATAGATTGATGGTTGCTAGACTCATTTAAGAAGCTTAGTACCCAAATTGTTCTCTAACATGATTATAGTACCAAAAAAGCATGGGAAGAAGCAATTTTGTATCAATTTCACTAATTTGAATGAAGTGTAACATGAAGACAACTTCCTATTATAGAATTGATTAGGTAGTTGACTCAACTTTGAGGCATGAACTTCTCTCGTTAATGGATGCTTTCTTGGGTCATAAGATGAGGTCTTTATTGTTCTCAAATTATGCTATTTAAGCTAAAAAAAATGCAGAAACAATGAATCATAGGTTGGTGACCAAGATGTTCCAAGATCTAATCAAGAATACCATGGAGGTGTACATTGACAACATGCTAATAATAGGTAGAGGAGATCATCTCAAAGACTTGTAGAAAGCCATCAAGATCCTTAGAAGATAAGAAATGTGACTCAATCTAACCAAATACACTTTAGAGTAAAATGTGGCAAGTTCTTAATGTATTTAATTATTGGGTGTGAATAGAGGCCAGTCCTAAGAAAATTAAGTTGATTTGAAATTTCACCTAGCCTAGTTTGCTCAAATATATATACAAAGTAATGGGGCAAATAACCATTCTAGCTTGATTCATCTTTAGGACTTAGATGAGTGTCATTTAGGTGGATTGAGTAGTGCAAAAAGGCATTTTAAACCTTAAGGCTATCTTTGGTTCTTGAAAAATACTAAGTAAAGAAAAACAAAATGTTAAGAAAAGTGATTCTCTAATATTTGATTTTATCATGGAAATATGAAAAAAGTAAAATATAATTAAAATTAGTAAAAAAATTTTATAAATATTTTTAAATCATTTAATCTTTATATAAAAGAGTTATATAATTAAAATGAGTTTGAAGTAATATATAAAAGTAATTTATTGACTTTAAATCTATTTTTTTTTCCTTCATTTTTTATTTCCCTTTACTCTTCTTTCTATTTTCTTTCACTTACATTTTTCTTCAAAGTTTTTGGGAACCAAACGTAGCCTAAAATCATACTTGATGAAGCCTCATGTCTTGGCAAGTTGAGTAGAAGGAGAAGAATTATACTTCTACATGTCTAAATATGATGTGGCTATAAGCCCAATATTAGTATAGGAGGATGATGCACATGTGAAGAGGCTAATATACTAGGTCTATAAATTGTTGTTAAATGTTGAAATAAGGTATCACTTATTAGAAAAAATAAAACTAACCTTGCATATACCAACTAAAAGGTTGAGGATATATTTTTAATCTCACATGATTAACATACTAAGAGACCAACCCATGGAAGTAATATTAATTGCATAAACCTAATCTATTTGGATGGCTTGTTAATTGGGCAAGTATAGATGGGTTCATATGACATCAAATATAAATAGATCAATCAAGGCCCAAGCTTTAGTTGACGTCATCTCCAAGTTAACCCCTAAAAGCAAGTTCGTAGTTTTGAGCAATAACGAGATGTGATATTTGAAGGTTGATTGGTTAGCTTGAAAATCAAGAGTAGGAGCGAGTGCCATATTTTTTAGAATAGAGCCCTTAAAATTAGTGACATAACATAACATTTTAGGTTTAGTTCACTTAGTTGCATTTTACTTTTAGTTCACTTAGTTGCATTCTTAGTCCGCTTCATTTAGTTACATTCTTGGTTTAGTTCACTTAGTTTCATTTTAAGTTTAGTTAGAATAGTTCACTTAGTTTCATTTTAGGTTTAGTTCACTTAGTTTAATTCTTAGTTTAGTTCACTTAATTGCATTCTTAGTCTAATTCATTTAGTTGCATTTTAGGTTTAGTTCACTTAGTTGCATTTCAACTTTAGTTGCATTTTAACTTTAGTTCACTTAGTTGCATTCTTAGTTTAGTTCATTTAGTTGCATTCTTAGTGTAGTTCATTACATTCTTAGTTTAATTTACTTAACTACTTTTTAAGTTTAGTTCACTTAGTTGCATTTTAGGTTTAGTTCACTTAGTTGTATTCTTAGTCCAGTTCACTTAGTTGCATTCTTAGTCTAGTTCACTTAATTGCATTTTAGGTTTAGTTCACTTAGTTGCATTCTTAGTCTAATTCACTTAGTTGCATTTTAGGTTTAGTTTACTTAGTTTAATTGTAAGATATTTCATTTAGGTGCATCTTTAGTTCATTTCATTTAGGTGCCATTTGATTCGTCCCTAGACGGTGCCATTTGATTCTGGTTCCCGGACGGGTGTTATCAATAAAATTTATAAAACCTAAATCACCGTACATTAGGGTAGCATGGCTAACGTAGTATAGTGGCTCTAGGATCGTCCACGGGGATGAGTTTACTTCGTACAAGTGACTTTAGTGAAGGTAATGAAATGGTGCCTTTCCTTATGAAAATTAGCTTTTAAAGAAAATGGAATTTTAGTTGAAAAGGTTGATTTTAAATTAAGCAAAAAAATAGTAATTGAAGTTAACTACAAAGAGAAGGTCTCTTGGAGCTTTACGTCACTAGGATTGGGTTCCTTAGGCAAAGGGGGAGATTCCAGATCTTCTCCTCGCATTGGGGACAATAACATAAAGGATGGTTATCTCCCGAACCGGTTTTGTATTTAGCAATTAAGATTTGATCCAAAGGGTTCATGAAAAATGGTAGTTGCTTTCCATTAATGGGTTCAAACACTAAAGACCCTCACCTTGAACCACCTTCCAATGGCTCGTACTTGATAACTAATAGACATCCATGGATCTAGCAATAAGCATCCATAGAATCCGAAAAGCTTACCAAGTATTGGCCATTCAAGGTGATTCTAAGGGATTTAAAGCTAAACCTTGAAATAAAAATCATTAATGGTTACCAACTACCTTCATTTAAAGCAAAGAAAACTCCCACCTTTGCATTCGGGTCCTTCACCTAGCTTCCATCACTCTAAGAAATGTGAAACTTAGCCACTCATCCCCTGAGAAATCATTCTTAGAGGTTGTTTGGCTAGAAAGAAAATGAAAACAAAATGAGAAGGAAAGGCAGAGCAAAGGCTCTGCATATTTCTTTCTTTTGGGAATTACAAGTGAAGAAGTTCTTAAAGATTATGATACAAAGGTTATATATAGAGAGGTCTTTTTTTTAACCCCCCTTTAAAGTTCCTAACAAAGAAATTCTATCATTGGTTGATTACAAGGAGAAAATAGGAAATTACACAAATATCTGGAGATAAAAATCTAACTGAGTCGGTGCACAAGAAGATTTCGCAGACCATGCTAAATTTCGCATGGTGTACGAAATGCATTTGTTGTTGTCTTATGGTTTCATAGGGTGTGCGAAATTTCGCACAGGGTGCGAAATTGTCTTTCACTCAGTCTTGCAACTGCTCCTCCTCTTGATTTTCGCATGCTATGCGAAATTGCTACATGTTGGATTTTTTTCTCTGGTTTTCTTCCTTGCATCTCTGATTGGCTTGGCAAAGGCTATGAAGTGCTCCAAAGCTCGGATTCTTCATGTATTTGAGCTTCAACTTGCATTGCCATGGATTGTACAAAATTCTCCCTCACTCTTGGCTTGTTTCAATGATAAAAAAGTTACCAAAAACACCAAAACTTGCCAAAAACTGATTAGTAACCCTTGCTAGGTTCCTTAATGTGCCAATTGAGTTAAAAGGTATTAACTACTACTTAAAAGTGTTTAAAACAATTAATTTCAAGCTATAAAAGAGCACTTTTTGAGTAATAATTAGTGCGCCTTAGAATAACTCATCTAGTTGCATTTTTAGCTCAATTCATTTAGATGCATCTTAGGATGGTTCATCTGGGTGCATTTTTAGCTCATTTCATTAAGGTGCACTTTAGGATAGTCTATCTAGTTTCATTTTAGGAAAATTCTTAGTTGGACTTTAGGGTAGCATTTCATGTCACCTTGCATAGCATGTGCATGAAGGTTGTTTGGGAAAGCAAAGGAAAATTCTAAAAGTGAGATTTGAAAGGGGAAGGAATGAGGGTACAGGGTTGCCATATGAAGGGAAATAAAAAAGGAAGGTTGTTATAAAGAAAGAATGAAAGCAATCAAATAGGGAGAGTGGGAGAATCCTCCTGGTGCACCACTATCATATGAAAATAAATCAAAATGGAAGATTTGAGGAGTCTTTGAGAGGATATACATGACATTGGGAGAGGATAAGGAAAGCAAGGAGATTTGGAAAGATGTGGATTCACATTTGCCATAGTCTTTGAGGGGATACATGACAATGGGAGAAGATAAAAAAAGAAAAAGAAAAAAAAGGAGATTTTGGAAGATAAAGGACTCACAGCTGCCATAAGAAAGGATGAGACATTCACGACATTGAGGGAAGGGAAGAGAGAAGGGGGGAGAGGGGGGGAGGGGAGTTGGGTTTGTTTAGATTAGTTAGGACTCCTTTGGTGAATGGAATTGAAGAGGTGAGAGTTGGAGGACACACAACTATCATAGGATCAAATTGGGAGAGAGAGCATTGAAAGTTGGAGAAGAGGGGTCTTAATGCATGGTTGCCATAAAATTGAGAGGAGAAAAAGTGAAGTTTGAGAGGCTAAGGGGATCACGACATAGTGAGACAAGGGAGGAGATCAATTTGGATTGAGAAAAGAAAGAGCTTGTTGAAGTTTGAGAGGAATGCACCACCGAATCCGTTTGAAGAAGCAAGGATTTTTTTTTTTCTTTCTTTTTTCGGAAGAGAAAAGTTTCAGGCATGTTCTCTTCAATTTTCTGCATATCTTATTAATGATCATCGCTCCATCTCTTTCTTTTCCTTCCATTTTGCTTGGATTTGAGAATTATCTTTGATTGGTGTGGATGCATAGGCCACACAGATTGTTGGTAGTTATTGATTGGATGATTATTGAGGATGATTGATTGTTTAAACTTAACACTATTTCATTAAAGTCATTAATTTTGATGTTTAATTAACATCTATGCATTATTTACACAAAAGCAAGAATAGGCTATATGGGATCATACCATTTGTATAATTTTCTCCATCATTTAGATCTTATTTTGCAAATTATATTTTATTAAAACCTTTAATATAGAGGGTTAATTCAAATCTAAGTATTGTTTATAAGAAAGAAAAAATTAAACATCTTATTTGTGCAATATAGTTTATATGGGATCATACCATTTGTATTATTTTCTTCATCATGCATTTAGATCTTATTTTTCAAATTATATTTTATTAAAATGTTTAATATAAATGGTTAATTCAAATCGAAGTATTGTTTATAAGAAAGAAACAATTAAACATCTTATTTGTGCAATATATATATTAAGAATTACATATCATACCATAATTTGATGGTCACACCATCACTAAAATGTAGGTGACACAATAGCTAGAATCTTAATGAAGTAATATGTGACTTCAACTAAAATATAAACAATTAATAACAATTTAAACTACTATTCTCTATAATTTTAAATTTCATAATTTGTTAATTCGTTATTTTAGTTTCATTAGAATCCGCAGTTATGAAATTTTTATGACTACCAAATTTTACTTTATGAATTAGTATGGGCTTAATTTGTCTCACATTTGTGGTAAAAGAAAAATAAAAAAATCACAATAATTAGGACACAAGACATACATTAGCAACCACTTGCAGAAATCCCTATAGGTTTCAGTTAACTTTATATAGAGCAAATCCACCTAATATGAAAAGCAAGTACATGTGCGTATTTACTTGTCTTAGACACAACCTTCTCCCAAGAGACACACACTAGCCAACACCTACTTTTTTTTTTTAAGTTTACGACATAACAACTCATGCTCCTTATTGGAAACCTTATGAATATAAGGGGATTAGACAAACCCACCAATGTCTTTCCATTGAAGGGACTTTCAAGTAATTTCCAACTTGATTTTTTTTTTCTTTTTTTTTTAGTATAGTTTAGGAATAATGGTGAAGTATAGTTTAAGATATGCTTCCCTCAATTTCTTGATCTCATTTATCGTTTGAGCACCTTTATAGCTGTTAGGAATACTTGGATATCTCCATTCCCCTTCTTGTACCATTAGGGTGCATGTAAATTTTCCCCTAGGGCTCTCTAGATCTATACACAGTAGAAGCAATAACATATAAAAACTTTGATCTAGAGATGAAGTGACCATACATGTGATCCAAATGTTCTCAAACAAATTAAATTGAAAGAAGAAGCAAGGTGTCGTAGATCACAAGAACCATAGGTCCTTCCCATGATTTTTCTCTTTCCTAGATTTTAGCACACAAGGTGATTGAATTTGAAAAACTAAACTCCAGTAAGGTAACACCCAAAAGAGGAGTGAATGGGTGTAATTAAAAAATTTAAATAAATATTAGTATGTTATAACTAACTTTTCCCTATGAGTAATTGGGGATTATCAATTCTTTCCACAATAGGCAATGCAAATAAGATAATAAAGATATGTAATGACACACAAGGATTTTTATGTGGAAAACCCCCACACTAATTGTGGAAATAAAAAACCACGAGGTCTAATACTGCTAATCTAAATCCACTATATGAGATCAAGTTACACAGATTTACTTGACCGCTTTATCCTAAAGACTTATTCTTCAATACCTACAACTTAATTCATGTCTACGACGTAGTAACCTTCGATTGCTGAAATGAATACCCTTTAGTTTACCTGAACTCTCACAAAGGAGTTTACATAACACACATTAACGATCAATTAAAAATAACTTAAGGGAATGTATTGCATCATCTTGTAGTACTTATCTTCCAATATTGTAACATGCACACATAAAGAAAACTTTACCCAAGGTAAAGCAATATGTGGGATAAAATAATATCAAGACAACAAAACAGGATAGTTGGAGATTTTGCTCAATGCATTGTGAAAGCATGAATGAGGAATAGATTCTTGTAGTGACACAAATGTGCAAAGCAAAGCTCAAGATGAATATATATGCATACAAATCAACCAAACATAATAGAAGCTTGATAAGACACAATAGATCAATAGTAAAGCACACAGGTTTATCTTTAACCAGAAAGTAGGCAGTGAAGATCATGCGAAGAAGCTTTTATGACTTAGAATAGTTTTAGGGAGATAGACAAATAAAAAGGAAATATATGTTTTGCAAGAAATATTCATGTCAGGTACCTTTCTTAAACTTCTAAGGTATGTTTTCAATAATTGATTTGGTTTTCTCCAATGTCTCAAGATTAGTTTCCTCCAATATTTCAATTAATTTCCCTTAAGAATGAAATGAATTAAATCAATATAAAAAATGAATTACACAATTCAAAAAGAAATATCTTCCCCTAAAGAATATCTTCATATCTATTCTCTAAATCTCCCTCCTATTTGACAAGAAAGATTACAAGTAACGTTTCTCAATTAACTCTCAATTTTAAAATTCTCCTCCTATTTAAAAATAATGAAGTGATGAAATGATCTCCTCCTTTTTTGTCACAAAATAGGCAAAGTATATAAAACATGAACTAGAAAGCACACAAAGACAAAAGAGAAAGGTAAAAATCAACATCATATATGTATATATATATATATATATATATACATATTTTTTTTATAAAAAAAACTGAGTCTGGATACAAGAGATATACAATAATAGAATATATATATATAAAAATCTAAGCATTAGGAGGAGGTAAAGGGGTAGTGGAGCTCGAAGCACATTGAAAATAGATCTACGAGATAATATATGAAAGTTGACCTTGGATCTCATGGAGTTGAGTGTCTTGTGAGTCCATTCTCAAGTGAAGACATGTCATGGAATCCATCATCTCTTTGGAAGTCGGGTCAACCAAGGTCGATGCAATATGAGAAGCTTGGGATGAACTAGCATGATTGCAACTAAAGTGAGTCCTCGGAGTTAGCTCTAGAAAATCTACTTTTGGAATGGGAGTGTCCTACTCCATTGCTTGGATCTCATCCCCCTCTACAAGAGCCTCTTGTGCCTCCCCTAAGCTGGTGTAGTTGGAGCGGCATCCTGAGGACCATGGGGAGCAGGGGGTGCCATGGTACTATACACATGGCTGCAGTGCTTGGCCTAGGAGCTCCCATCCAAGAAGGCATGAGAAGCCTAAACCCCCTAGAGTAGGATTGATCTCGAATTTAACATCCTTCAAGATTCGATAAATAAGGAGAGCTAATGGAAGTTGATCATGGCTTGAAATCTTCAACTTCGCAATGAGGTTGGTTTTAGCTTCAATTTACTTAAGACTTTCTTAAGTTACTATCAATGATGTCAATGGGGTGGCTAAACCCCCATCTTATGGTGTAAGATTGTTCAAATGTATTTTTATCTTCATTTTAAACCCAATTTGGCGTAACCCACCTATTTAAAATCTTTTAAATTTTATTATATTAAAATAATTATAAATCAATTAATAAATGAATAGTTCATAAATTCTTACATTTTATTTTTATGAGAAATAAAACTTATATTTCTATTTTATACATATCCTAAAAAAGGTTAAAATAATTTCATATAGACTTCATCTATCTTTAAAGAAAATCTTTCAAAGTTGTAACCAATTATTGATAAACATATTTTATATACCTTTATATATTTTTAAAAATAACTTTGGTTGTAGTGTTTTGTTTTCTATTATTTTTCGTATTTATATATTATTTTTTAAAGCAAAAAAATAAAAATTAATTAAAATATATTATAGTTTATTTTATATTTTTAAGAATACAAAATTATTTTCTATTTTCAAATTATCAAACATCTTTTCATCTTTTTTCTTTCTAACAAAAAAAAAAAAAAAAACCTATTTTTAAAATAATTTTCAAGCATACCCTTGATATCCCTAGTTCAACTAAAGTTTATAAATTCATGTAGGGACAAAATGAATTCTTCACGTGGAAGAAGATCACAGGCCAGTCCCATGTGGGGGTCTACATGAAATCAATCATTTTGCAAAGACCCACACACACACAATCCCCTTCCAATGGTGCATCCAGCCTCTGGGATGAGTTGTACATATCCAATACTTTTTAACAACATTATTAGATGAGGAAGATGATGGGCCCATGAGTTGGGATTGTGGATTATTAGCTGACTTTTTCAAACCTATTCCCACAGCCAGTAGGCACTAAACTTTAATAAAGTGTAAGATAAATGCATAAAGGACAGTGGTGGGGTAAGGTGGGAGTTGACTGGCTGATGAGAGAGCTGGTGTTGAAAGTGTTTATTTGCTGGTTTTGGTTTGAAAACACTGTATATAAAAGAAGAAAAAGGAAAAAGAGAAAGAAGAAAAATGTAATGAAATGGATGGGAAGGGGGAGTGGGGCTGTATTGGGATGAGCTGTCTCACTGCATTATTATGCATTAGATGCTCATCTGAGCTGTCTGCCTTTCTGTCCTCAACGCACACCCTATCTCATCCATTTACAAGTACATTCACTTTTGGTTCCCTGGTGAACTTTCCTTTGGGGGAGAGAGAGAAAGAGAGAGAGAGAGAGAGAGAGAGAGAGAGAGAGAGAGAGAGAGTTTTTACCTTTCAACAAGTAACAACCTTTGGCTTGGCTTTTTCTACTGGTAAAAATTTTCCTGCCCTACTGAAATTGTAAGCCCTTATTTAGAATAATTTTAATTTTATTTCTATTTTATGTTATTCTTAGAGACAAAATCTCCCTACCCAGGTATGCCACGTGAACATATTGATGTGTTGCAATCATGTATTTGTACTTTGTCATTTTTTGTAATTAATTGACTATAAAAGATAAATAAATAAATTCATTAAAATATTATTTTAGTTTTTATTTCTTTAAATTTTTAGAAAAGTTTTTCTTAATTGTTTTTAAATTCAAACAACTTTCTTTTTTAGTTAATTTTAAACAAACTATAAACTGTAAATTGATGGATATACCACATGAGTATGCTAACATGGTGCTTGATCAAACCTTTCATAATAGGAAGATTGTCACTTTGAAGTCATTGATTAATTTCTTTAATTCAAAGTCAAAAATGGTTTATTGAGCTTTAAGAACTACTTTTGGTTATGAAAAAGTCATTTTAAACAATATTTTATTGGGCGGATGTAAGCTTAATGCTAACATAATAACATAAAAATAAAAATAAAAATAAATTCATACATAAAAATATATGATATTTTAATATAATTTTATCCCTTGTGTATATATTCGTAGATAAGAGATAATTCTATTATATTATAGAGGACGAAAAAACTAATATCACTATCGAGTCATGAAACATCCAAATTTTCATTATTCTTTATATCTATATACTAAATCGTGAGTTCCTAGTTTTATTGAATATATTGAGTGTATAGTTTTCACAAGTTTTTATTTTGTAATGAAGCTTAATATTAATTAGAAATTTGAGATAATTTCTAACGTATTAAATAAGACGTTTTAAAGTATAAAATTTTAGAAAAAAAATTCGAATAAAATTTGAAGGATAATGTTTTTGTTGAAGTTTAAAAAATTTAAAATATAGACTTTTCTTATGAATTAAACAAAAATCTCATGAGAAGGGTTTTTTGGTCAAACATTCATTTACAAATTATAATTTTGCCACTTGTTTAATGGGTTGAAAATAATTCTCACAAAATTAAATTATTCTATTTTTCAAAATAAGAACAATATATAAATAGAAAATTCATAATTGGGTCATATTCAACTTTTAAAATAGTTTTATTTTATTTTATTTTTTAAGATAGAAAAACCAATTGTTGCATAATTTATGAAATGATCCATTTTCAAGATTTCTTTTTGAGACTACTATTGAAAATGTTTATAAAACATGATATTTTTAATTTTTATTTCTACTAAAACTAGTTTTCCATTTTGGTTGCTAAAGAAATTTCACTTAATATTTCTTGCCACATTCTTTTGGGAAAAAGTTTATCGGTGACTTGGGTGTTTGATAAATTAATTTAATAACTTTAAATGGTTTAATAACTCAACATAAGTTATTCAATAAATTAAGTATATTTAGTCAAATAACTTAATGGTATGACTTGAAGTCAAAAATAATTTAAGTAATAAGTAAACATAATTAACTTATTTTTAAGTCCATATTTTCATTTTATCTTTCTACTCTCATTTATCGTAATTGTCTCTCTGATCTCTTTTATTATTCCATAGCCTCTATTATTACTCGATCTTTTTTACCCTAATTATAATTTATGAGTATAAATATGTCAATTTGATGATTTAGAATAAATTTTAAATTAATAACTTAAGTATAATTTAACTTAAAGTCGATTTAAATCATTAAATAATAAATATTAAGTTATATCAAACACTTCTAAGTATCATTTTGATGTTATATATAAAGCACCATCAACAAAAGAAATATATTACCTACAATTTGAAAAGACCTAAGTAAAATACCACCTACTTCTATAATTCTAATACTCAAAATCCTTAAAATTCAATCTTCAAAGAAGGAAAAAAAACATGTAGATTTCCTAAAAAGACCACTTCAATTTCTTCTAGAATAGAAGAAATAATCAGCTACTTTCACCAACAGGTAAATAATTAAAATATTGAGGAATATCAAAAATAAAAAAAAATGGAAATTCATCATATCTATCTTAGCTGTATCATAGAATGAACACTTAGTGCTTAAATAGAAAAGTTTGAGATGGACTTTATAGCATAAAGTGTTCACAAGCCAGGACTATTTAGACTTAATTATCGTCATCATCATAATCGTCATTATCATCCATAACACATAAGCTAGTAGAAAAGCAAAAAAGGAAGCACCTAATGAGCTAAAGCCAATCAGTGGAAAAAGACTTTTGGTAAAGAAATTTTATTGAATGACCTCGCTTGCTTGGATGTTTCCAGCTTTTCCTACGTTAAAGTCCAAGCCAACAGTATTTAGAAATGCATTTTTTTTTCTTCTATTGGTTATCCACAGGTGTTTAAAGAAGAACACAGCCATTTGATAGCTGCAACTCTTCAAAGGCCAACCTATACCTAGCCGTTCACACCAATCAGATAAAAATTCCCCAACATGTTTAATCAAAATATATGATGAAATGAAATGGAAATATTAAATAAAAAGGGTAAGAAATAGTATTTGCAACATCATTTATGTTTTTTATTTTGGGTCCGATTATGGTACATAAATATACTTTATGATATTTGTTGAAAGGACATTATCAATAAGATGGTATCATATATTATATTCTCATACCTTGATTCCATTTATTTGTATTATCGTTCAACAGCCTAAATTACATTATACATATTAGATCGATAATCTAAATATTTTGTTACCACCATGTTATCTTAGTATTTTTCTTTCACTTTTATCTTTTAACAAAAGATGTACTTGGACTCGAGTTTTCATATAGGATTCAAAGTGTTGTGTTGGAAAAACAAAAGTGAACAAAATTACATCTTATGGAAGCATTAAAAGTTTTTCTTCCTCCTTTACCATCTTGTTTTTAAATTTTAGTAAAATGCAAGAAAGAATAAATAATACAATTGTATTGATTTTTTCCCCTTTATATCACTACTTGCTACTAATGTTCTAGAAGTAAAGGGAATTGGCGGATCAGAGTGCTAATGATTTTAGTTTAAATCAAAAGTTAGAAGTTAGTTTAAATCCAAGATGTTCACCTGAGACTGATTCTACTTGATTGATCATTCATTACCTGAGACTGATGGTATAGATAAGTATTATTGTTTGAAGCATGTGGATTGGAGAGCAATGGGATCCGAAGGGTTGAACCATGAGGGGAGAGTGTAAACCAGCGGTTACCAGCATTCATCCAATTGACATTCCTGGCAATGACCCCACGAGTGGGACACTGCTCCACTTACAGGTCCGCACCTGCAACCACTTGGACCCCACTCTCCACCCACAAACAAGTAAACAACCACATCCCTCTCTTCTTCTCCCTTTAGTTTTATAGTCTCCCCCACAGGGTCACACCTGCCTCTCCCTTGAAACGCCAGTCAACCACACGCCACACAAAACCCAAACCCCACTCCCCCCTCCTTCCTCCTTCCCTCCCTGTACACAAACAACAAATTCTATGTCAGCGTATTAGATTCATTCAATCTCCCCGCTAATATGAAGGCAGATACAAGGATCAGATGCTGTTAAATGGAGTCTTTAAACAATAATCAAAGTGGGCAGAGCCAAGAAGAAGCTTCACTCAACCTCGTCACTCCTTTTCAAAGTCAATCTCAGCAGCTGGGACATGGGTCTAATGACCCAGACCCAGACCGCCATGGTCCATACATGGGCTCCATCTCAATCCAACCTACTGCTTCTACATCCTCTAAGCCTGCGTCCTCTTCTGTCAAGAGGTCCACCAAGGACCGCCACACCAAGGTCGACGGCAGGGGACGGCGCATCCGTATGCCAGCTATCTGTGCCGCGAGGGTTTTTCAGCTGACTAGAGAATTGGGCCACAAGTCTGATGGTGAAACTATAGAGTGGCTTTTGCAGCAAGCCGAGCCGGCCATTGTGGCGGCCACTGGAACCGGCACGATTCCGGCGAACTTTTCGACTCTCAACGTGTCTCTCCGCAGCAGCGGCTCCACCGTCTCGGCGCCGCCCTCGAAGTCGGCTCCCCACTCGTTTCATGGTGGTTTAGGCCTCTTTGACGACGGCGGCGGCGATCCAAGCCGGAGAATCTTGGGGTTTCATCATCAGCTGTATCCTCATCTAGGAACCGGCGGTGCAACCTCGTCTTCGCTGACAAAGCCGGCGGCGGCCGGGCCTCAAGATCACGAACAGGGTTCTTCTCCGGCAGCGACGCACGGTTCAGCTCGACCTGCTCCGGCTATGTGGGCAGTTGCACCGGCCACCAGTAACGGCGGCAGCGCTTTCTGGATGCTGCCGGTGACCACCAGCGTTAGCACCTCAACCGCCGGAGTTGGGGTCTCTGAGCCTCAGATTTGGCCGTTCGCAACGGGCGGAGGGCAGTACAGAGTGAATTTCTCGGGTGGGGTGAGTCCAATCCAACTGGGTCCAATGGTTCTGCAACAGCCACAAGGGTCTCAGCAACTGGGATTGGGACTATCAGATATCAACATGGGCATGCTGAATGCTTATAACAGCAGTAGGGTTGATTTGGGGATGAATTTGGAACAGCATCACCATCAGAACCAGCCTCCTCAAGGTAGTGAAGACAGTGGAGATGAAGATGCTGCTGAGTCTCAATGATTTCAAGTTAATTGCTTCTTTCTTTTGGCTTTGCTAGAGCTTTTGGGAGTGGTTCATCAGCCATGACTCCTAGCTTTTTGTGTCTGTCCTTTGCTTTTGTAGCAGTAGCCATTATTGATTGTTGACTGCATTAATGAGTTGAAGGAATGGAATTTCTTTTCACTTCAAATGCCTCTCATCACATCATTTCCAACCCGGATAGTTGATCAATAATATCAACAATTTGGATTTTGTTTGTACTTAAAGAAGCTAAGAACACCGGAGCGCTCAATCTAAAATTGAGTTTATGCCGAATAATCACTGGTAAAAAAAAAAAAAAAAATTAATCTTTGAGGTGACGCTAAACATTTTCACTTACTGACACTTCTAGACGGTGTTCTTACTGCCATTGTCAAGACTGTTAATAAGGAATGTTTATTACTGTTAATAAGGAATACTTAATTAATAAGCATCATCATTAAATTATAATCACTTTTCTATGATCAAAGATAATAGTATCTAGTCTATAGGTTCACGTTTCTCTTTATTGAAAATTGTTAAAGTAACAAAGTTGCTTTTTATTCACATTTTGCACCTACCTAGTCGATGGCGATGCTCTGAATTATTAGGAAAAATGTTCTATTTGTATCAAAAACTCGTTTTTATTTGTGTTTTTGGAGTTGCTACATTTTTTGGAAACAGAAAATAAAAATAAGAAATAAAATTCCTAGGAGCTACTCCTTGTAGGAAAAGGCAAGTTTGGTAAAATAGGAATAAGTACTATGGTCCGATAACTAATCAAGAAAGCATGATGAGACATTGTAGCACCCCTTTAAATTCGTATATTTATAATTTTTAAAAAGTAAATAGAGTAAATTTAGAGTTTAATTAATTAATGGATACTTGAATAAAAGAAAAAGGAATATAGAATGACTTACATGATGAGCTAATCATAAGAGAAGGTTGAAAATTACATAAACTAAATTTCAAATCTAAAAATAGAAATGATTATGTGATTGATTATTTTAAAAAAAAAAAAAGATTTCAGATGAAATACAACATATATATAATTTTTTTATTTACAAAAAGATACGTTAAACCTATTTTCTAAAAAAAAAAATGCTTAGCCTATTATTATGTAAAAATAATAATTTAAACCTATTTATTAGCAAAGAAGGTGATTTCAAACTATTTACATCTTTAGAAATATAATTTAAACTTATTTTCATTTTTAAGGAAATCAATTTATTCATATTTTCATAAAATAACTTCAGCTCTTTCTAATTTTCAGAAAAATGATTTTTAACTTTTCATATTTTTGGGAAATGATTTCACGCTTTTGATTTTCAAAAGAATCGATTTTTAATTTTTATATTTAGAAAAAAATGATTTCAGTGTTTAAAAAAAATGATTTCAATTTTTATTTATAGAAAATACTTTCCTTTTTTATTAACAAAAAATGCCCTCGTATAGAAAAACGGTTTTGATTGTTTATGCTTTGACCTTTTCTAGATGGTGCCAAACCAAGTACCACATTCCAACTCTAAAACAAAAAGGGACGGTTAGAAGAGCTTTGCAGGGAGGGGGGATGGTTGGTCAATTAGGCCAACCTCTATCTAATGATTAAGTTAATCATGACTAGAAGATTAGAAATGCTTCTCATGATCTGAATGTTTCCAGATCAAATCCTGGTGGTGAAGAAGGTTGTTGAATACATGGTTGTTGAAATTCTTGCAAACTCGCTGATCTTCCTCCTGATGACTCCACCTTGCAGCTAGGTGTTAGGAAACCCCAAATTGCTCCATTGCTAAGCCCTGAATTACTAAGGTGCATGTAATCCTATCTTAAGCTTTCTAGATTTAAGCACAATGGAAACTTTGGTATTCAAAAACCAAAACCAAACTAAAGATTTAGAAAAAGTGTCATACCTATAATCCGAATGTTCCCTAATCAATTCCTATTGGTGTAGAAAGCGCCATGTGTATAGAAGATATCGTAAACTCTGTTATCTTTCACCCGATGAGTCCTCCTTCAGTCTAGGCACTAAGATGGTGGAGATCTCAGGGTAAGAGGTTAGGATTCTCTCTTTGGACTACATGGAGAGAATGACAAGACTAGAAACCCTAATCCCTAAGGGGGTATTTATAAGCTTCTTATTAGGCTTAACTGACTTGAACCCACCATGGCTTAACGTCATTTAATCTAACCCAAAAACGTTACTAATTGATTAATTAACCTAATAAAACTCTAATTAACTAATTAGCCCAGTTCAAAGATACGATTCACTTACCAATGTGCAACTTTTCATAATTACCAAAACACCCTTATGTACATAAATGAACTAAAAACCCATCAACCCTTGTAAACCATTTCATCAAGAAATATGAGCTCAAGCAAGGACCATTAGGATCCATATGATAGTATTGGCTCCTTTAGAATCTAATTCTGAAGTTGATTCAATATCTAACTACAAAGAATCAAGTGTACTTCAGTACCCTATGTATATTACAATAAGACACCAAGTGCTTGGATAAGTGACCTACTATCCACTATATACAATCTCCCCATAAATTGGTCATCCATAGTTTAACAAGGTAAAAACTATTAGCCTTTCAAGACTACCTCTACAATCCTTGAGTTACAGACCCTCCTATTATGTGATCAAATAACATACTTTAGCACACTAAGAGTATATGTCAAATTTCACTAAAGGAATTATTGTGACCTACAAATTTTATGATCACACATACTAAGATCACCCAAGGGGACATACTATTTGAAAGTCCATGAGATATTATGGTGCCTCTATATATTAAGAATACCTATGCTATCGACTTCCATCAATAGTGACCCAATGCATAGGGAATATATGGTCATTTTAGGATTTCACCCGTAGGTCAAAACTACTGCTCACTTCTACAAAAACTCAATATTTTCTTAAGGTTGAGAGATAATACAGTGTAGCAACTTGTAAAAGTCATGAGTACTCGATAACCTTATGTCATGACTCATCGTAGGTCTTGTCCATTGTGTAGCCCATACACTAGTGCATTCACCATGGGAACCTTATCTCGATAGTCAAAACCATCCATCCCTTCTATTAGAAGGTGGTGTACCATAGCCTCAAATGGATTGCCTAAATGCATGAATCAACTGTGAACAAATCATCTACGTGCAAGGAACCTATAACTTGAATCTTTCATGTAACTTCTAATGTACTTAAGTCATGTACAATGCAAAAGATGCTAGACCAAAATGCTTATAGAGTATAATGCATGGAATAAGGATAAATAAAAGTAAAACTAGAATATCATCAAATAAATACTTAATTCCAAATTCGTTACATCATGTCATGTATTTAAGGGCTTTATCTTAACAATTTCTCACTAGCCCTCAAAGTATTATGCTATCAAAGCATACCAGATAATTAACTGAAACTTATGTTATCCCTGTGACCAATAAAGACTCTCTCGATCAATGTCTTGATGAGTGATTTACTAGGTTTTCCACATAGGTTAGGTACCTATCCAACTATCACATCACCCCTTTGAACTATCTTAATACTCTATAACACAAACACATAATTTCTCATTCTCCTAAGATACTTAGAGTATATGTTTGACAATTGTCTAGTGTTTTGAATATGGATTTGACTAATATCTACTTGTAATATCTAAAATAAAGCAAATATCCAGTCTAATACATATCATCGTATACATAAGGCTACCTATTGCAAAAGGCTAGGTACCGCCTTACAAGATCTTTTTCCTTAGATGTTTAAGGATATTGATCATGAGAAAGGGCAACTCCAAACCTAAAGAGTGGCATGCCCTTCTTGAAGTCTTGTATCGTACACATGACCAAATGCTTATTAGTGTAGGTGATATAGCTTAATTTTCCTATTCTTATAGTCCCTAAGGACTTTTAACCCAAGAATATATGGTGCCTCTTTCTAGAGTTCCATCTGAAACTAAGTAGAGAAACTAATCTTGATTGATGAAAATATCTCTACATCATTCCCAATAAGTAGATTGTGATCTACTTACAAAATCTTAGAGTACTACCACGTTTCCTTACACTTTCTTGTACACAAAAGACCCTTTGCTATGAAAATGTCCAGTTATTATAACTTATAAATGAAATACACTATGACGGATAGGAGTAATTTGATGGATTTGACTATGGATGCTGATGGAAAGGTTTTACATTATTGAAACAAAGTTTCAAACTATAACCTTTAACTACAACCTAACCACATAAACCTTAACCTTTCTATCTACTTTTATTTTCCTATTATGAGCTAACTTACATAATGAATTTTATACCTTTAGATACTTCAACATGAACCCAGACTATATTAGAATCCCAAGGATTCTAATTATCCCTTCATAACTCCTTGCCAAGTTATGAGCAACAACAATGCTCATTACTTCATCATAATCTATGGGATATAAACCTCCCACTATGATAAGACACTCATGTACTAGAAGCAATAGGAATGATATGTCTCTATACCTTCGGATCCATAGTATCATGTGCATTATAGGACTATCTTCTAGTGTTCTCTAATCTATATCACTCTTTGCCTTACTACTTATTATATAGTCTTTATCATAAATCTAGTATTTGTAACAACAAACACCTTTTGGTAATCCTAACTATAAAGTAATCACCTTGAAATCCTCTTGGAATCATATAAACTAATGTACCTCTTACCTTGCTTCCAACTAGTCTACCTTTGTGTTTAGCATGAATGTTAGACACTCATATGTGACTTTGTTGTAAACCAAGATTACAATGTGTCCACATCTCTATGAAAGTTAAAGATACTGACTTAGTAGTGGAGATAAGAACAATTTTCAAGGAATATCCTAAATGGATATGAGAAGTGATGAGAAACTACTCATCAATCTCACTATGTCCATCAAAGTTCGATTTCTTCTTTTCATTACTCCATTATGCAATGGAGTCCTAGGTCCATACAACTAGGATATAATCCCATGCTCCTACTAAAAGAATCGAGCCTACTAGACATACCACTTGATCTAATTAAATTATATTGATATGTTTACCCAATAGGTTATGTGATTCTGCCTTAAATTCAATGAATTTATTTAAAGCATCGGATATCTTACGCACTAGGTACTCATATCAAAACCTAGAGTATTCAACAATAAAAATGATGAAGTACCCATACATTCCCTATGTATGAAATAAAAAAGTTTTATACATGTCAGTATGCACTAACTCCTAACATTCCTTGGTTTTGTGTCCTTTAGAAATAAATAAGCTTCCTAGTCATTTTACCATCTATACATGATTTGTAGACTGGAAGATCCTGTGGAATCACAATGTCTAAACTTAATCAGTATTGGGATCCTATTTAGAACATGACCTAGACTTTAGAAACCAAATGTTTGATTAGTTTTAGGTCATTATTGAGAGTTAATTATTCTCATTTCTTGGCAAAGTGATAATGGAGTCAATAACTTTCCACTAGTTTGCACAACTAACCTTGCAACTAAAGTTATGGTAAGTACAATCCCATCATGTGACCTTCTCATTTGTTGAAAACCTTGTAAAGAATTACAAATAGTGGGCTTGGAATGAATCCACCATTGTTTATTCAACAATGAGTATATGATATGTACTTGTCTATCCTTAGGCAGTCTAGGCATTCTCTTTCTAGTGTCTTAGAAGGTCACAAAAGAATCACCCATCCTTGAGCTTGCTATCTTATTATTTTTTTTTTTATGAACTTTCCTTATTTAGTGTTGTTCTTCTTCTTGGTGGAAGATCTTGAAGAACCTTTAACTTCCATATGAAAACCCTTCTAATATTTGAGAATCCTCTTACCCATCCTAAAAGAATTTGGTAAGATCTCTAAGATTACATGAATCCTAGTGTTTATAACAGTCCTAAGGGAAACTTGTTTAGTTGACTTATCCTTACAAGTTTAAAGAGAATATCATAGACCATGACAATAGACACGTGTTGCTATTGCAACACATTATCCAAAGACCTAGGTATGAGACACTTGGTTTTCTGATCCATTTTATGCCATTTTTGACATGATTCTCTTATTTTCTGCTAGGTTTGTTAAAAGGAAATAACAAACTTTACCTATATTGCTTGTCTGCAATTACTATATCTAAATTATTTTTCATTCTATAGGTAGGTCCAACTCATAAGTGAGAATAGGTGACTAAGTTAAGGACATAATATCGATAACAAATAAAATAATTTCATGCATTTATAAGAGGAATGCATTCAAGGCAAGTTGGTAATTAATTTAGCAAAAATATAAACTACATGTCCTTTTGTGAGGTATCCTAGTATCATAAGGATCAAACCTACTTCAAGTAGGTCATGACTCTTATTGCTAAAGTGGAGACCTTCTCTAATTAATCATCTACCTTAAACCTTAAAAGGTTATTCTAAGGCAATGATTAATATACCTTTTAATTTAGCCCTTAGCTCATGCAAGTGGGACCACTTCAGGTGATTCTATCACTTCATGTTTAAGTGTAAGATCCTTGACATTAATGTTATCAAGTGAAGAGTTCCACTTTAGGATTGGCTACTTCCACTAGAAATATACAGTCTCGTCCATAAAAGGATGGTTCATATCCCTTGATTCCTTGGGTCATCCTATCTTTAGGATGATGATAGGCCCAAAATCAAGATGGCTTGATCTTGAATGCTATGGGCTTGCTTATGGCCTTCTCCCACTTAATCTTTTGAAATAAATGAGAGCTTTTAAAACATTAGTAATTACCTTGATGAATAAATTATCTCCCTTGAGAATTTCCAAAAAAATTCTTAATTGGAAATTTGTGTAATACGAGAACGTCCACTCTCAAATTTTAAAATCTTTTTTTATAAAATTTCTCCTTATTCACACAATTCCAATTAATAAATATTTTATCTAGGAAGCATTTTCAAAGAACTTTATTTCCATTAGATTACTAAATATCATTTTGGTAATAATAACCTTTAATGATAAATTATTTCTTACGAAAATTTCCAAAACATATTTATTTTCAAATTGGAAACTTTAGGGTAATAAGGAAACTTTCCATTTAATAAATTTTGAGAACACCTTATCCAAATAGAGGAACTTTAGTTCTCATATTTAAAATTCCTAATAAATTTAATTTCCTTACTCCTATACCTTTCCAATTTCATAAATATTCTATTACATGTAAACTAATTTTCATAATAATTTACTCCATCATAGACTAACAAAAGCACAACCTTTAGTAATTTCTTAATGGATAAAATATTATTTATGAAAAACTTTCAAAAATGTTTATTTTCAAAAAGGAATTTAACAATCCATTTTGGAAAGGATTTTCAAAATATTTTATATTTCCATTAAATTACTAAAATTTTCAAAATATTTTTGTAATCATTCTTATAATAAACTCTTCATCATGAGATTTTGCAAATATGTTATTTACCTTATAAACTAGGATTCTTGTGCTAAAATAATTGCTCTTTTATTCCTTATGCTTGAACTATCCATATCCAAATTGGATGGCTTCCCCTTTCATTCAAGGGGGAAAGCCTAAAGAACCACCTATTCATAAACTAAAAAGATCATTCCAAAAGGAATAACAATTTACTTAGAAACAACCAATTTAAATAATTTGGAAAAATCTTCTTATGAAAAATTATTTTCCATAAAAAATTCAAAATATTTTATTCTCATGTCGTATAAAACAAAAGAGGCATAAAATAATAAACAAAAAAATAATAAGTAAATATATTTCCTTATGGCCTTTAGGGATCCTATTGTATAATTGGTAATACATTTGGATAAAATCCAAACAACCAATATTACAAAAAATTCTTACAACTAAAAATAGGGTTAGAATATAAAAAGGAAACCTTAAAAAATAACCTAAAACTCTAATCTATTTTCATTTGTGCTAAAGCGCCCAAAATTTCTAAAGGGCTGTTGGAAGGACTACTCAATCGCTCAAGCACTAATCTAGTTGCTCGAGTGTTGAGGCTACTCAAACGCTAATCTAAGCGCTCAAGCACTGCATCTTGCAATCGTGCACTCAAGACTGTTTCTATAATTTTTCCAACCACCTTTCCACTATAAAACTTACCATTTTGGATGACTTTTTGCACCATGGATGTCGTTGAATGCAAGAAAGCTTCAATATTTGCTTTTGGGTCACCATAAACGGATAAATAACAAATTTTTACATGAGAGAAAAAATCTTATGCTCCACAGAAATAGAGCTTACAATTTGTCTATGAAACAAAACTTGATTTTTACACTGAAACATAAAAACTTATGCTCCTAACCATAAAGCCAACAACCTAATCTATACAAAGAAACAATCCAAACTTTTAATCATAAATATGACCCTTAAATTAATAATAACAATAAAAAAAATAACATCCGTATGCATTCTTTCATCTATTTGGACCATGAGATGAATAAACATACCTTGAAAAACCAAGTTTGCACACCTTAAAATGGATTTAACATGCAAGAGCCTAACCTAGGACTTTGATACCAATTGTTGGAAACCTTAGATTGCTCCATTCCTAGGCCTTGGATCATTAGGGTGCATGTAATCCTATCATATACTTTCTTGATCTAAGCACAATGGGAAATTTTAGTATTCAAAAACCAAAAACAAACTAAAGATCTAGAAAATGTGCCATATCTATGATTGAAATGTTCTTGGATTGATTCTTGTCAATGTAGAAAACTCCATAGGTGCAAAAGATCTTGTAAACTTAGTCAATTTCCACCCGATGACTTCTTTTTAGTCTAGACACTGAGATGGTCATGGGGTAGTTCTCTTGCCTTTTTGCTTAAAAGTCATTGGGTGTAGCCTAAGATTTTGTGCTTGTTTTCACTCATTTTTTTCTTCTCATTGGCCTAACCCAATTCTTCTTAGAGTATTTTTTTTTTCACTTTTTACTTGTCGTATTACTAAGGATTTCAATTTCTCAAGTTTTAAGCCTGAGAGAAAGAAATATACTAAACCTATAAGAGTTGATTTTATTTTCCTTAGGATATTTTTTTAATCACTTTTGAGGTAAAGAATCAAGGTTTATAAAAATCTTCGTATGGTGGGATATCTAAAAAAATAATAATTGGTAAGTGATCCATAGAGAATCTTCTTAAGTTTAACTAATAAAGTACAAATTTGTTTTTCTTTGGAAAGAACTAATGTCATGCTTGATTCTTTTTATTCACTTGCATTATTTGTTTAAGTTCAACATTCATGTCTCCCAAAGTGTTTTAAGGCATTTTTGGATTCTTAGCTAAAATAAACTTAAAGGCTTGGATCACTTAATCTAGTCCAAAAAAGTTGTTAATTGATTAATTAATCTAATAAGACTCTAATTAATCAATTAATCCAGTCTAGAGATACTGCTTACTTACCCATGTGCAACCTTGCATAATTACCAACATGCCCTTATGCACATAAGTGAACTAAAAACCTATCCAACCCTCATAAATAGTGTCTTCAAGAAATATAAGCTTGAGTGGGGACCATTACAACCCATAGGAAAGTATTGACTCCTTCATAATCAAATTTTGAAGTTGACTCAATATCTCACTATAGAGAGTTAACTACATTCTAGCACACTATGTATATTACAATGAGACACTAAGTTCTCGAATCCATGACTTGCTATCCATTGTATATAGTCTCCTTATGAATTGGTTAACTGTAATCTAACAAGGTGAAGACTATTAGCCTTTCAAGGCTACCTCTTATAATCCTTGAGTTACAAATCCTCCTATTATGTGATCAAACAACATACTCTAGCTTACTAAGAGTATATGTCAAATTCCACTATAGGAATTACTATGAATCCACAAATTTCATGATCACTTGTCCTTAAGATCACCTAAGGGGACACACTTTCTCAAAGTCCATGAGATATCATGGTGCCTCTATTAAGAATACCTTTTGTTAGTAGTTTCTATCAACACTGACTTAATCCATAGGGAATATATGATTATTTTAAGATTTCACCCATAGGTCAAAACGACTGTTAACTTTTGCATAAGCTCATCTCAAGGTTGAGAGTAGTATAATATAGCAGCTTAGTGAAGTTATGACTCACCGTAGGTCCAATCCTATGTGTAACTATACATACTAGTGCACTCACCATAGGAACTCCATCCTAATGGCTAAGACCAGTAATTCCCCCAATTAGGAGGTGGTACACTACAATCTTAAATGGATTGCCTTATTCCACGAACTAGCTGTGAACAAATCATCTACTTGTAAGGAATCCATGAGTTGGATATTTCGTGTAACTCTTAATGCACCCAAGTCATATACAATGCAAGAGATACTAGGATGGAATGCTCATAGAGTATAATGCATGGAATAAGGATAAATAAAAGTGAATTTGGAATATCATCAAATGAATAATGAACCCAAATTTGTTACATCATGTCATTCTTTTAAGGGCTTATATATCCTAATACTAGGCAATCAAATGACAAAGATTTAAGGGTAGAGGCTAGGGTTCTCTTTTTGGAATGTAAAGGAGAATGACAAAAGTCTTAAGCCTTAAACCTTAAGGGGGTATTTATCGGTTTGCCATTGGGCTTAAGTGACTTGAGCCCACCTTGGGCTTAGGTCACTTAATCTAGCCCTTAAAAAGCTCATAATTGATTAATTACCCCAATTGTGCACCAATTAATCAATTAGCCTAGTCTAGAGATATTGTTTACTAACTCTTATGCAACTTACGTATTTACCAAAAAGCCTTTATACACATAAGTGAAGTAAAAACTAATTTAACCATTATAAATTGTGTCACTAAGGTAAATGAGCTCAAGTAGGGACCATTAAGACCCATAAAGAGTTAACTATACTCTAATACTTTATGTATACTACTACTATCCACTATATACAATCTCCCCATAAATTGGTGTCTATAATCTAACAAGATGAAAACTATCAACATCTCAAGATTACCTTTACCATTCTTAAGTTACAAATCCTCTATTACATGATTAATTAACTTGTCTTAGTTTGCAAAGAGCTTGTGTCAAGTTCCACTTGAGGAGCTACTATGGTCATAGTTTGCCTAAACATACCTCCTTAAGATCACCTAAGGGGACACTATCTTAAAGTCCACGAGAGATCATGGTGCCTTTATTGAGAATACATGTTGCTATGACTTCCATCAACAGTGACTCAATTCATAGGGAATATATGATCACTTAGTATTTCACTCGTAGGTCAAAACCACTACTAACTTTGGCACAAACTCAGTATTCTCTTAAGGTTGAGAGATAAGACAACATAGCAGCTTAATAAATTCATGACTACTCGATAGCCTTATATCACGACTCATCATAACTCTTGTCTAATGTGTAACTATACATACTAGTACATTTACCATGGGAACTCTATCTAATGGCCAAGACCTAACTATCACTCTAATTAGGCGGTAATGCATTATAACCTCAAATGGATCACTAAGTCTAATAAGCTTGTAAGGAACCCATGAATTAGATCTTTTGTGCAACTTCTCATGCATCCAAGTCATGTACAATATAAGAAATGTGAGGCCAGAATGCTCATAAGACAAATCTCTCTGTTCCCCATCCCAGGACCAAGTTAAGTACATGCAAATCTTCTCGGGGCTTTCTAAATCCTATTCACAATGGAAAAATTGCATTTTTTTTTTTAAAAAAAAAACCTAATTAGGATTTAGAATGTGCTAATAGAAAATGATACGTGAGATTTGAAAGTTCTCAAGGAGAGGTAACTAGGCTTAAGTGACTTTAGCCAAAAAAGGCCTTGGGTCACTTAATCAAGCCCAAAAAAGGTTTTAATTGATTAATTAACCTAATAGGAATTACTAGTTAATCTATTAACCCAATCCATAGACTTTGTTCACTTACCATTTTGTAACCTTATGTAACTACCAAAATTTATTTATGCATGAAAGTGAACTTAGGGCTAATCCAACCCTCATAAACCTATCATCAAGATATATGAACTCGAGCGAAGACCATTGAGACCCAAAGGATAGTACTGACTCCAAAATTGGACCACTAAAATCTAATTCTGAAGTTGATTCAACATCCCACTATAAAGAATCAACTATACTCCAGTACCCTATGTAAATAACAACGAGACACTATGTGCTCAAGTTCATAACCTAATATCCATTACGTTCAATCTCTCTATGAGCTGAAGTTCACAATCTAACAAAGAGAAAACTATCAATCTTTCGATATTACCTCTATTGTCCTTAAGTTACAGATCCTTCTATTATGTGATCAACTAACATATCTTAGCTCACAAAAAGCTTATGTTAAGTTCCACTTGAGGAACTACTATGACCGTAGTTTACATAAACACACCTCCTTAGGATTACCTAAGAGGACACTTTATCTTAATCTCATGAGATATCACAATGCCTCTATTGAGAATATCTATTGATACCAGGTTATATCAATAGTGATTCAATCCTTAGGGAATATATGATCACTTTAGGATCTCACCCATAGGTCAAAGCTATTGCTAACTTAGGTAGAAGCTTAGTATTCTCTCAAGGTTGAAAGACAACACAATAAAACAACTTGATAAAGTAGTGACTATTGAATATCCTTATGTCATGACTCACAATAAGTCCTGTCCAATGTGTAATTGTACACACTAGTGCACTTACCATGGAAAACCCATCATGATGGTCAAGATCAGTTATCCCTCTAATTAGGAGGTAGGTGGACTATAGCCTTTAATGAAGTGCTTATACCCATGAACCAATTATGAACAAGACATCTACTTGTAAGGAACTTGTAACTTGGATATTCCTTGCAACTCCTATAGACCCTTCATTTCGTCAACTTAGCACATGTCTTATTACGTGCTCTTTTAGTACTCCTTGGCAGTTCCTTAGTGGCCTATTAATACTCATACAACTTACCTTTTTGAGTCACCGTGGAAACTCTGGTTGAGGGTTGTATCTGGCCTCTCATTGTGACTATTGGCAGCCTCAAGTTACATCTAGTTTTTTATTTTTTTATTATTTTTTTTAGAATAGCATATTTAGGTGCATTTTTTAGGTCACTTAGGCACCTTTTTAATCACCTTAGGTCACTTAGGCACATTTTTAGTCACCTTAGGTCACTTAGGCACTTTTTAGATCACCCTAGGTCACTTAGGCACTTTTTTTTTATCACCTTAAGTCACTTGGCACCTTTTTGATCACCTTAGGCACATTTAGGCACTTTTTAGATCACCCTAGGTCACCTAGGCACTTTTCAAGCTCATCTAGGCCCAATTATATTCACCTAGACCCATTTTGGTACATCTAGGCCCACTTAGGTCCACTTAGGCACTTAGGCCCACTCAGACACACCTAAGCCCACTTAGGCACATCCTAGATAACCTAGGTTCAGTTAGACACTCCTTAGGGCACTTAGACACTTTTCGGATCACCCTAGGTCACTTAAGCACACTTCTAGTCACCCTTGGTAACCTAAGCACATTTTAGATCTCTTAGGTTTACTTAGACACCCGTTTAGGCCTATCTAAGCACATTTACGCCCATTTAGGTTCACCTAAGCTTGCGTAGGTTCACTAAGCTTGCTTAGGTTCACTTAGGCACATTTAGACCCGCTTAGGTTTACTTAGGCACATTTAGACCCACTTAGGTTCACCTAGCCCATTTAGGTCACCTTTTTGGTTTTGCTTGCATGGCTTGCATGTGTTGGATTTATTTATTTATTTTAAAAAAAATCGTGAGTTTGATGAAATAATTCTTTTTAAGTTGTATGAAACAATTTCTTGTTTTTTTTTTTTTTAATATGCATGTGATTGATATTTTAGGTTTAGTTACATAATTTTATTTTTCAATTACAAGATTTTTTTTAAGCTTCTCAAAATTTTTCTTCTATTATTAATGAATGGTTAGTAACTTCTATTTTCTTATTGCTTTGCATGGGGCCACGGGCCTCCATCCATATGGAAGAAGGATTACTAGAATTTTTGACAAAGGAAAGTCCATAGTCGCAAATGGAGTGCAAGTATTAAGGATATTCACATACAAAAGAGTAAGGCCGCAACTTGGGTGGGTTAGTCAGGTTGATGACTAACCCAAGCCTAACCTAATTTAAGAAACAACCAACTCAAGCTCAACCCAACCCAACCTTTAACCCGAGGTACTCAACCCAAGCCCAATCCAACCTCATTTTTGTAAACTCGGGTTAGTCAAGTTAGACTTGGGTTGATCGGGTTAAACTTATGTTGATTGAGTTACACTTAGGTTGATTGGGTTACACTTGACTTGGTCGAATTGATTGGGCTGCATGATTCAAAATCCATATGTAGTAGTTTTTAATTTTTTTTATATACATTTATACTAAAACTTAAATACTAAATAACACAAAAGTTCAAGATAATAATAAAAAAAATGAAAATAAATTCTATATCTTTTTATTAAAAATTAAAAAAGGGTATGATATAAAAATGAAAATAAATTCTATATCTTTATTTTAAAAAAAATATGAAAGCAATATATGATATAATTATAATTTGATATTTAAAAAAAAAAATCTAAAAAGAAGATGAATATTATCATGTAGGATAGTAAATATTATAAAAATATTAAATCAGGTTCAGGTTAGGCTCAGGTTGTTCGAACCTCGACCTGAGCCCAACCCAAATAGCTCAAGTTGAGAAAAGCTAGCCCAAGCTCAAACCAAGTAATAAAAATGTTTTCTCAAGCTTGCCCAAACATCGAGTTGGATCAGGCCAACTCGTACAAATTACACCCCTACAAAAGAGATTTTGGTTTTGGAAGGAAAGAGATTTGGGAAGGTGAAATTCTCTAGACTTGTGACTGCCATATAGGGATCTTTGGAGGATGTTCATGCAATTTTGGATGAGGAAAGAATATAATTTGAAAAAAGGCAAGAGGACTACAGAGTGCATTGATGATGGGGGGATTTTTCTTGATCTCCACATATAAACGCGCACTAGGGTAAAGTTGAGAGGGATCACCACGGATTCTCCACGGAAAAAGCAAGGGAATTAGCCGCCATCTCGACAGGAAGAAGTAGTACGCATGTGTGGGCATGTTTTGGTCGTTTGGAACGCATCATGAGTTGAAGACAATCAGTCCACGCGCAAGCATCCCCACGCCTGTAACTTTTGAGGGGTCCACATCCCAATTTCCATAAGATCTCCACGGTATCTTGAAGAGAACCATGCATGCCACTCATTCAAAGTGAGTGGGCTGCATCTTCCAAATGTAAGGAGAGACAAGGCAGTACGCATGGATGAAGGCTTCATTCTGCTGCCAGTCCATAACCTGCACGGGCTGCAATTCAATGGACGTACAGTCCACTTTGGGATTGATCACGCACCATGGAATTCTCCAACACTTTGCCCGCATATGGAGAACAACATGCATGGACCTTAGGGAGAAACATCAACGCACACCAGATTCTTGTTCGAAAGATGGAACGCGTCATCACCATTGGCGTTCCATAGATGCACCAGCAGCAGCCACCATTTTGACATTGATAGGTAAGTTCACGTTCTTAAATTTGTTTTGCTTTTAGTTTTAGTTCATCTTTAGTTTAAATATTTTTATGATTTTAGTATATTAATATAATTAACCCATCTGAATAAGTTCATGGTTTTAATTTGTTTTAATTTACTTTCAATTTATTTGTAGTCTAGATATTTTTTATTATTTTAGTTCATTAATGTAATTTACTCCATGTGAATAAATTCTTATTTTTAGATTAGTTTTTGTTTTTGTTTTGATCCATCTCTTTTAGTTTAAGTGTTTTCATTTTTTTTAGTTCACTAGTCTAAGGGATTTTACATGATAAAGTTCTTATTTTAATTTTGTTTTGGCATAGATTTTGATCATCATCCTATTCAGTATATAGTTTTATAATTTTAGTTCATTAGATTGATTGACTCATGTAATAAAATTCTTTTTTTTTTAATAAAAAATGATTTTAATTTTAGTTTTGATCCATCTTGTTTAGTTTAGTTATTTTTTTACAATTTTAGTCTAGAAGATTAAGTGGTTCTATGTGAAAAAATATTTACTTGTAGATTTGTTCTAATTTTAGTTTAGTTTAGATGATTTAATATATATATATATATATATATATATATATATATATATATATATTATTCATTGCTTAATTGATTCTATATGATAAAATTCTCTTCTTCTTCTTCTTTTTTTTTTTTTTTGTTTGTTTTAACTTAGTTTGATTCATATTAGTTTAGTTTAGATCCTTTTATAATTTTAATGGATTCTATGTGATAAATTCTCATTTTAAATTTTTTTTTATTTAGTTTGATTTCTTTTAGTTAATTCAAAAGTTCTTATAATTTTAGTTATCTAGTTTGATTGATATTTTAGTTTTAAAATTGCTAAATTTTAATTTTTGATTCATTTTATTTAGTTTGAGTGATTTTCAAAATTTCAGTTAATTTAGTTTTATTTATCCCATGTTATTACTTTCATGTTTTAAGTTTATTAGTTTGAATTCTCAATTGATTGTAGTTCAGTTCATGTGCTGGTCAAATTTTTAGTTAATTTTTATGTTGTTTTGCCCGTGTTTTAGAATTTCTAGTTTTAGTTTTGATTGATCCCATTTGGTTCTTGAGTTTTTTTTTTTAGAATTTTAGTTTCTTAGCTTAATTAATTCCATGTCATTATATTCATGTTTTCAAGTTGATAACTTCAGTTTTTGATTAATCATTTTTAGTTTAAGAGTTTCTTTTAAAATTTAAGTTGATTAGATTAACTGAATCTATATCATTATTTTTATGTTTTAAGATTATTAGCATTAGCTTTTGATTGATCCTGGTTAGTTCACATACTTTTTTAGAATTTAAGGTGATTAGTTCAAATTGTTTCCATGTCATTATATGCACATTTTAAGCTTGTCGATTTTATTTTAGTTCATGATTCATCCTATTTTAGTAAGTGGTTTTCAAAAGTTTAGCTAATTGGTTTAATTGATTCCACATTATTTCCTTTATGTTTTAAAATCAATAATTTTAGTGCTTGGTTGGTTCTATTTAGTTTATGTTTTTCGAAATCTTAGCTAAACAATTTAGTTAATCATGGGTAATTGTTTTCATATTTTCAAGTTTGATAATTTCTAGTTTTTAATCCATTGTGTTTGGTCTACGTGCTTTTAAAATTCTAATAGTTAGTTCTTGATTGTTATCATGTTATTTTGTTTTATTAAAAAATGCTTTGCTTATTGCTTTAGTGACCCTTTGTTTAATTTGATTTTTTTGAGGCTCATGGAAAACAATAAAGATTGGCCTCTATTCTAATTTGTGCTTTATTTTCTCTTGTGTTTGCTTGGTTTTTTTATTATTATTATTATTATTATTATTTTATTCTTGTGTTTCGTTGTTTAAAAATGCAACTTTTCTCTTTTAAAAAGAATGTCTTTTCTGAAAAGATTTCCATTGAAAATTCATTTAGGATCCTTAGGGTCAAAATACCTTTTTTTTATATTTAAATATGCAACTATATCTCATTCAATTTGCATCCTTTTGTTTTCAATAAAAATCTGGTTTTGAGTTGAACACAAATCCAAGCTTATGGCCTCAAATAAATGGGATGATTCTCGGCTTTGGTGAGTTTACCAATACTCATGCAAGGTTGAGAATCCACGAGCTAATTAAATTTGTGTATATCAATTGGGGCATTTGGTGAGACCCCTACATGAAAATTATTTTTCAAAAACCTTTTATTGTAGCTCATTCAATTTACTGCGTCTCTAAAAAGAAAATTCATTTTGACTAATTTATAATATTTTAAATTTTTTTCTAGTGATTGTTTAATATTGTAGACATCTTGAACTTGAATTTTGAACTTTGTTCAAGTTAGAAAGTAATTTTAAAATAGAAGATATGAATAAGTCTTTTAGGTGGTTTTGTTTTCACTAGTTCTGGATATCCGAATTTTTTTTGTAAAAATAAATAATGAGATGACCGTATAAATTTGTTTTGATATTTTTCATTAATTCTTGATTTCCTAAAATTGAATTTTGGCACACAAAATACTGAAATATATTTTTTTTCTAGTATAGAGTATGATTTTTTGAATTTGTACTTGTTGTACTGGACTAATTCTGGATAGATAACAAATTTATGTGATTTAAAAATTGTTTTGCATGCCTTTTATTTTATTTTATTTTATTTTTGTAAACTAGACACTTCTATTGATTTGTATGATTTTTTTTTTTTTTTTTTTTTTTTTTTTTTTTATGATTTTAAGAGACATTTGGTTATTTTTAAAAAATTGGTTAAAGCATGTCATCACTTTCTAACCAATTCTAGACCTTCTAGAACTTTTGTAATTCTAGAATTAATTTGAGCTTTGAATGATTATTCAACCATTTGGATGATGAACTAGACGTGTATGAGATGTTCCTTAATTTTTTTGTAATTAATTTCATATTCTAGCTATTTTTTTAGGATTTGTTTTTTAAAGGCTCCTATCCTGACTGCATGTTGATAATCTCGTACTGTATTTGAAATGTTATTCACTCTGGAGTTATTTGGCATATCTTGACTTGACTTTTAGCTTGTGTTATGTAGTATAGACATGATGAAGTTGTTGTGTGATTTTTTTCCATGATGAGACGTTGCCTCCAGATATTTATTTAGGGTTTTTCTTATAATGTCTCTATTATGAGTTTACTGAGTGTTTGACCAAAGTCATCCATTTTGGCATCTTTGGTTCACTTGTAAATTGATCTAACATTGATTGTGTGTGACGAACATGTCATGTAGAATAGATAAGCTTTTATTTCAGTCTTAGGATCATTGTTGATATTTTATGTGGTTTCATATTGTAATTGCATGCTTGTTGGAAATATGAACCTTGGTGTTATTTATGATTTGAATTTCCCAGCTCTTAATTAAAGTTTTACATACATCATGAGTTTTTTATCATGTTAATTATTGTTGCTTGTAATCTAACCTTGTTCTAGCTATATGCAAACACATTGTGAGTTATGTATGCTTTTCAAGTATGTTCCTTGCACTTCCTATTTCTTTAATTTTGTAAAATATGCATACCTTGTTTGTGAGCTTTCTAATTTGTGATAGTTTTGATTGCTTTGATAATTACTTGATTATTTGAACGAATGGAATGCATGTTGTATGCTATATTTGTTAAACTAACTTTGAATGTTTTCATGAAAACGCTTTGGGATGTAGCTCAGGTACACTAATCTCCTTTTCCTATATGAGTGTTTCTTTTGGTATGATTGTTTTGTTATGAATAGCATGTTGTTTAGTCTTAGACAGAATCACCTTTGTTTTTTTTGAGTATCATAATCTATTAATTAATTGCCAAGTTTCCCTCAACCTAGCTAGTAGAGAACTTTTTAGGGCTTAGAGGGGTGCTACCTTTTTAAAGTACTTTCCTGTTAGGTACCCTGATCCATAGACCTAAACTCAAGGTTTTCAAAGACACACTTTTCCAAAAAGTTTAAGGAGTCCTTTTTTTTAGGGTTTTAGTTTCTTATTTTATTTTTTCTATAAAAAAATAAAAATAAGTGGCAACTCCAGATTTTCATAAAATACAGCTTTTCACTTAAAAAATAAGTCATGCCATCAAGTGGGGATGTACATGAAAAATGCGACTCCACACTCCTAATGCACCTAAGTCACGTACAATACAAAATATACAAGCCAAAATGCTTACAATGTATAACAAATGCATGAAATTAGGATAATAGTGAATTGGAAATTTATTAGTAAATAATAAAACTCAAAAGTTTATTATATTATATCATGCTTTCAAGGGCTCTATCCTAACATATAATGCATCGGATAAGGATATATAAAGTGAAACTAGAATAACATCAAATAAAGAATAAATTATAAATTCTTTTTACATAATGTCATGCTTTTAAGGTTTTATCATAACACAATAACATCACACGTCTATACTATCTCATAAATTAAATGGTAATTCTTTTTAATGTGTTTACCCTTTCAATGGTTTCTTAGTTCTTTTGATTATGCACCACCCTATTATTATGGAATAGAATCATGGGCAGAATAGATAAGGGACTACACCAAGTTTCATAAGAAACTTCCAAAGCTAAGAGACTTCCTTTGCAACTTCAAAAGTTGCACCATACTCGACTTCCATGGTTGAATCAACAATACAAGATTGCAACATATTCACCATACCTATAACATAGTAAATATTCGATTCGATCTAGTACATAACATTGCATACATTATGCAACCCACTCCTAAAGCATGCAATATCATTTCATGTGCTCTTTCTCCTCAGGTGTTTTAGAGCATTGATCCTAATAAAGAGGAACTCCATGCCTACAAGGTAGCATTCCTTCTTGGAATCCTACAACACATACTTGATCAAATAATGCTTGTTAATGTTAAAAGCTTGAGATAACACAATCTTCCTATTCTTGTAATCCCTTAGGACTTGAATCCCAAAAATATATTGCACTTCTCCTGGATATTTGATCTGGAACTAAGCAAATAACTGGACCTTGATTGTAGACAACAACCCTACATCATTACCAATGAATAGTATGTCATGAATATAAAAGATCAAAACCACCATCATGCTTCCCTGAACCTTCTTGTACACACAAGGCTCATCTTTGTTCCAATTAAAACTAAAAGTTTTGATTACCTAATCCAAACACTTGATCTACGAGTTAGATGTATGCTTTAATCCATAATGGATTTATTCAACTTGCATATCAAATGCTCCTAGCTCTTTGCTACAAAACCATATAGTTGCATCATTAGATGCTTTCATAAAGATGGTCATTCAGTCACACCACCTTGATTTCTATTTTCCATATCTCATAACTAAGATGTCTCGTAATGGATAAAGAACCCATGACTTGAAACTTTATTCAACTCCTAATGCACTGAAGTCATACATAATACAAGTGATCAGGCTACAATGCTCAAATATATCATAACACAAATAGGTTAGTAAAGGGAAAAATAGATATCGTATATAATGAAATAAAAATGTTACATAATGTCATTGATTTTAAGAGCTCAATTCTCTAAAATATGACACTCGCTCCTTCTCTTGATTTTCAAGCTAGCTAGTTGACTTTCAAATATCACATATTGTTGTTGCTCGAAACTAGGAACTTGCTTTTAGGGGTCAACTTAGAGATGACGCCAACTAAAGCTTAGGCCTTGATCGATCCCTTGGGTTTATATTTAATGTCATATTAACCAAGCTATATTGCTCAATTAACAAGCCATCCAATTCACGGGTTGGTTTTTTAGCATATTAATCATGTGAAATTGAAAATATGGCCTAAACCTTTTAGCTGGTATGTGGAAGGTTAGTTTTATTTTTCAAATAATTGATACCTCATTTCAACATTTAATAACAATTCACTGACCTAGTATATTAGCCTTTTCACATGTGCATCGTCCTCCTTTACCAATATTGGGCTTATAGCCACATCATATGTAGACATGTGGAAGTATAGTTCTCCCTTTACTTGACTTGCCCAAATATGAGGCTTCATCAAGTATAATTTTAGGTTATGCTTGGTTCCCAGACAATTTGAAGGAAAATGCGAGGAAAAGAAAATATAGAGGACCAGTACAAGGAAAAAAAAAGTGAAGAAAAATAAAAAATAGATTTAAAGTCAACAAATTATTTTTATATATTACTTCAAATTCATTTTACTTATTTAACTCTTTTATATAAAGATTAAATAAATTTAAAATACATGTCTTTTACTAATTTTAATTATATTATACTTTTTTTTTTTTTTTCATATTTTTCATGGTAAAACCAAATATGAGAAAATTACTTTCTTTAGTATTTTTTTTTCTTTTCTTAGTGTTTTTTGGGAACCAAACATAGGCTTAAGGTTTGAAATGCCTTCTTGCACTACTTAGTCCACCTAACTTCTATACTCCTTGAAGTATTCTAAATAGTGGATGACACTTATTTAAGTCCCTGGAGATGAATTGAGCTAGAATGATTATTTGCCCCATTACTTTGTATATACGTTTGAGTGAACTAGGCTAGGTGAAATTTCCAATCAACTTAAGTTTCTTACAATTAGCCTCTATTCACACCTAATAATTAAATACCTTAAGAACTTGCCATATATGACTCTGGTTGTGTATTTGGTTGGATTGAGTTGCATCTCTTATCTTCTAAGGATCTTGATGGCTTTCTACAAGCCTTTGAGATGATCACCTCTACATGTTATGAGCATGTTGTCTATGTACACTTCTATGGTATTCTTGATTAGATCCTAGAACATCTTGGTCACCAACCTTTGATTAATTGTTTCTACATTTTTTGAACCTAAATAACATAATTGGAGAGCAGTGAAGACCTCATCCCATGACCCAAGAAAGCGTCCATTAATGAGAGAAGTTTGAGTCAACTACCTTATCTATCTTCTATAATAGGAAGTTGTCTTCATGGTAAACTTCATTCAAATAGTGAAATCAATACACACTTGCTACTTCCCATTCTTTTTTGGTACTATGATCATGTTAGAGATCCAATTTGGGGTATTGAGCTTCTTAAATTTGTCTAGCAACCATCTATCTATTCAAGTCTTCATTGATACTTTGAAGTCATTTGGGGGGAAATTTCCTAACCTTTTATCTAATCAAATTACACATTGCATGTAAATACTGACAACTATGGTCCAGTTGATAACCTTCATGTCAAGGTGAGATTTACTTGCACATAGTGACAACTATGGTCTACTTGTCAAGGTGAGACCATGCAAACACATTTGGATGTTGTCCTAGAAATTCTAGAAATCTCTCTTGTTCCTCCATTGGAAGTGATGTTCCTAACATCACCTTTTTTTTTCATGACCTCCTTTGAACAATGGCAAGGCAATTAGTGGTTTAATTGTCGGGTTCCATTATCTTAGTCCTCCCCTACCACCAACCAAGCCTTACATTGCTATTTATCAACATCTTCCGTTTGCTAGTTACTCTCCGTAATGGCTTCTAGAGTTTGAGATACTTGGTTGAACTGTCTCGAAGCAAGTTGGTCATCATATGCGTTGATTTGGTCTCACTATCAAATAAATTGACATTTGATGATACGGTGAAGAGGTAGCCTTCTTAGAATAGATCTAATTGCTGTAAAAAAAATTATATTATAAGAAGGGTAACCAAGCACGGCAAATGGAAGAGTTAATCACTGACTTTCCATAATGAATAACACTATTTGTCTCAAAGAAGGTGTACTAATCCTTGTGAGTTGAAGTGGTTAACCTGGCTTGGTAAGTAGTTTCAACAAGGTAAAACCTCTTAACCGATACAGTGATTATCAAGGCATCTTGCTAAGGAAAACGTACCCACCCTATCACAATCCACGACAGGAAACATTATGAATCCATTCATAGGATGTGCTCCTTGAAGATGGGCTATATTGAAGATTTCATTGAACAATTGGATGCACGCTTCCCTTGCAATCTTTGAGCTGTGTATTGCGGATCCTCTACTACACATTAGTAGCCTTTTCCTCTACCAGTGGGAAAAGTTATAAATTCTAGGCACTGAAGATAAATATTTAATTTTTAAAAATATTAAATACATTTTTGATAAATTTTATCCCAAGAAATTGAAAATAATAGTTATAATTTTCCAATAATCCTTCAGTGAATGGTAGTTTTGGTAATTTTTAAATGCTCACAAGTCGTTGCTCTTATTGCAGCCACATGATTAGCTTAGGCTGATGCAGTCTTCCTCTGCTGGTAAACGACAGCAAAAATAGGCAGTCCAACACCTGTGCCTACGGCACCTAAGACAGAAAGTGGCACCTTTACCTTCTGATGTTTCATCCTGTCCAAGTCGTACATGTGCTTGGCATGGATGTTGTATGGTTCATCATGCCCATGCCCATGTCCATGGGTCCCCCATCCTCTTCAACCCAGTTGAGTGGAACCCTCTGTTCACTGCCAAAACACAACGAAAATTCCCACTTCCAGTTACTTCACACTTCCTAACATCCCATAATCAATGAACAACCGCATCCAATCCACCACTTGTTTTACAAGCTACTTTCTGCCCTTCTAAAATGAATTTGGAAGCAACTTCAACCAAAGCTGACTGTTTAAGGCCCTCAAAAAGAGAATTACTTTACACTGACTACAGGTCCTGAGACTCCTGACATTAATCTAAGAAAGCTTCTGCTGGCGCTAAGTTTGGTCCTACTTCATACTGGTAACACATCTACAGGTTAAGTAGATGTTGAAGGCCGAAAGTATTTCGTAATGATCGACAAGAAACTGCGGCTTCTGGAGAAAGAGACACAGAAACCAAGATATTTATCAGCATACATCATTTCAAACAACTATTTTCACTAGACAAGAAGTTCATAGAAAATAAGCACCGAGAGGAGAAGGTTACCCGAAAGAGAAAGGAGATGCAAAATGACAAGTAATGGAGGGAAGATGATAGGGTGCAGAGATTAATTCACCCCAGAGCTTATCAAGTTTAAAACCAACATAAAGAATGAAATGAGCAAAACAAAGTAGGAAAAATAGAACAAGAAGCATCTTAACAGCATCAATGGAGCTTCCTAAGTGACCTCAGATTTTAATCCATTGTTTATTAAAGCTTTTTTTTTTTTTTTTCAAGTAATAAACTAAAACCTCAACACCAATTAAACCTGATCATCCGTTAAAACCTAAGCAAATGAAATTTAAAATTAAAAGACCCAGAACACCCTGAACAATTCACTGCTGTAGTAGCATGAACAGTATCATGGCCCAGCAATATTAACCATGACGTATTACAGTATCATTAAAATTACTTGCTATAATACTTGCTGCAGTAACTTCCTGAACCTGTTCGAAACCTAAGTTAGATGCTTAGTCAATTATTAATAATAATTGAAACCTATATATCCATCATTGTATTCCAAGACAATGTAGAGTTCATCAATGATGAAAAAGTAGTCAGATAACTTCTTTTATGAGAGAATCCAAGCATTCTTCCCTCAAAGTAGGGAGCTGCATGTATTGAAAACCTAGGTTGTGATGGGGAGACGAATAATGCACCTAACAACAATCCACTCCCTCCCCCAACCCTTTCTCCGTTTGTAAATCGCAACAGCCATATAGAGCACAAGGCAACCAACTATGTTGGGAAAATCCTCAAGTGCAAGAAACATTAACAAATCCCTAAAAAACCACTTGAAGGCAACTTCTGAAAAAGCATCCATGGACGAGATCGCATACTTAAGTGCAATAGCAATCCACATTGAATCTCCACAACTAATGCTTTTAGAATTAGATCAGTTATTGAATCAGAAAAGTTACTAATTCACAATCTAATGATCATACCAGTAGTTACACTACAGTCGAACTAATGATGTCATAAATGTATAATTTATATATTCTATAAAATTAAAAATACATAATTAAAATTCTTAATAATATTTCATTCTTTATATTTGATATCTCAAATTAAATCATAAAAGATAAATATAAATGTATTAAATATTTAAAATTTTATTACATAGAAGATGTATAATATTTTAAGTTTGATGATATATTTAAGATGAGAAGAAAATTATAATTTTTAATTTTATCTCTATGTCTACATATTTTATTATTTAAAAAATTTTAAATGATTATATTAATTAATTTATATTATTTTCATAACCATCATTATATAATTGTAATAATAATAAACATGAATGTAAACATTTATATCTATTTAATAGTTTTATATGATAGAAATTTGAAAAAAAAAATATCAATATTGTTATATATATTATTGTACAAAAATATAAAACAAATTGATACATAGCGTACGGGTTGAGCTTATGTGTTTTCACTTGGTGGTCCATGGCTCAATTCCTTTCGCAAAGGTGCATTGACTCAATGTGCAATTGATATACCTTGGACCACAGCTTACCTTGCAAGCTTGTTAGTGGGCTTGACATCCAATTGTGGTGTCCAAGTTGGAATAAGGCCCAATTGTGGTGACCCAAGCTGGAATAAGGGTTGTAGGCCACTAGCCTGTTGGTCAAATAACCCTTGACCAGTTCCTTAAGAACCGGGCCGTTCGTCCAGTTTGACAGCCCAACAGCGTCTACAGCATATGCATATGGAGATATTCTTGCTCGGACTTGGAAAACATCCCAAATAAGATAATGTAAAGGATGAATAAAAATGGTGATACTTCATATCACTAGCATAATGCTTATAACATATGAGCCAAAGAATACAACATTATATTGCTTATGAGCTCTTGAATTTCAATATAAATACAAAATATATAGATCAATTAGGAGTGGCAATTTTGACATTAAACAATAACAAGACTCAAAAATGACATGAATTGTACTATGTTCGAGTTAGGTATAATTATGTTCATATATATCATACTTGTGTCAACCCATATAACTTGTTCAATAAACGGGTTGTATTCGGTTGATTATTTTTGTCTTACCCATTTAACTTGTTTATTTATTTAATTATTAGTGTCATACTAAACCATTTATTTATTTGTGTCAAAACAATTTGTTTACTTAATCTTGTCAAAATGATTCGTTTACTTAGTTATATCAAAATGCCCGGTTTGCTTAATCATGTCAAAATAACTTATTTATGAGAACCTATTCATGACCCCTTGAACCCATATAAATTTATTAATTTTACATATTAAAAAAATTATAAAAATAAAAGTAATTTTTAATTGTAAATATTAATTAGTTAAAAAAGATAAATGACTAAATAAGATTCCATTTATAAAGATGAAAGATATTTTATAATTAAAGCCTTGCATAAAATTATAAAAAAAAAAACATAAAATTAAAATTTTAATTTTTTTATATTATAAACATATTACAATTGAAATGATATAATTAAGTTAATTAATATTTTAAAAAAATTAAAAATTAAAGCAACTAAAAAGTATTTTAAAATAATACATTCATAAATTTTAAATAGACTAAACAAGTTAGAATCATTTTAAGAAATTATACCAATTAAATTGTATTACTATATTAAATCAATTAGAATTATATCAAAAGGTTTAACAAATTATAATCATGTTAATGAGTTTAATAGTTTAAAGTTGTATTAATAGGTTATCCATGTCAATTCATACACATGACAACTTAACCTACTTAATAAACAGGTTGTGTTTGTATCAAATTATTCTGACATGATTAGTAAATGGGACTTATTCAAGTTGACAAAATTTTCACTATTTTTTACCTCGACACAACACAACCCATTGTCATCCTTAAAGGTCAATTGACTACACACCACATATCATTTTAATTAAGTTAATGTACTATTATATATATAAGTTGGTGATCCTTCTACCACACCCAACAATAAAAGCAAAGCTTTTGAGTTCGCTTTTTTAACCAAACAAAGCTTAATGAGTTTGCTTTTAAAATTAAACAAAAAATTCGTTAAGCTTTTTAACCAAACAAATGCATCAACTTTTAAAATTTTATAAATTTTTTATTCATCAAGTAATGACCATTTTTTAAATTAAATTGTATTACACAAAATTATATGCTATTTAGTTATTCATATTATTGAAATTTATGTTTAGTTTGAAGTGTAAAATATAATATATTTTACGAAACTACTTTAAATTATAGAGACTAATAATTCAAATTGTTATTACAAGTTTATGTTTTAGTTGAAATCACATATTACTCCATTAAAATTCTAGCTGTTGTGTCATTAATACTTTAGTGATAATGTGACCCCACAAATTATGGAATGATATGTAATTCTTAAGATGCAATTCTAATATATGTACACTTACCTTTTAGGGATGATGTGATTCTCAGGTTAGGTATGATGTATAATTCTTAAGAAAAAAATGTCATATATATATATATATATATATATATATATATATATATATATATATATATATATATATATATATATATATATATATGTATGTATATATTGCATAAACAAGATGTTTAGTTATTTCTTTCTTGTAAACAATACATAAATTTGAATTAACCATCTAAATTAAAGGTTTTAATAAAATAGGATTTTCAAAATAAGAAGATTTGAATGGTGAAGAAAATGATAAAAATGGTATGATCCCAAAAATGACCTATTCTTGCTTTTGTGTAAACAATTCATAGATTTTAATTAAACATCAAAATTAAAGACTTCAATGAAATAGATTTTTCAAAATAACAAAATCTTACTATTATTATTATTGTTATTATAAATATTATGCACAGGAAATGTTATACTAATATGTTCATAGCATTATCAAGATGATACTTACGATTCATAAATTTGACTGATATTATGAAGAGATGTTATTCATATTATTCAAAGGTAAAGCATGTCATCAACATTAATAATGACAAAAGAAAGCTTCAAGTACCTTCTTAAAAACGACTCTCTTATTACAAGAAGGGATGCTATATTTCCAAAATATTGCATCATTTGAGGGATATTATTCATATTATTGTTAAGATGGAGAGATTATTGATATTATTTAATGACAAAGCATGTCATCAATAATAACAATGGAAAATAGGACCCTTAAGTAATTTCTTGCAAAAGCCTCCCCTAGTATAATGAGAGATACATTATGTCCAACATTTTTCACCATTTGAATCATCATGTTGGCTAGAAACACAACTTCTAAGTTTAGGGTGATTGTTGCAACATCTTCCATCATCTTGGCTAACCACTTCCTTGGTAATTGAAACAGAATAGCAAACTAAGAGAATTTGTTAATGCATGCTTTAAATAATCAATTTACTTACAATTTAATATGTCTATGTTATAGATTTATTATTAAAATGATTAGTATAGAGCCCTTGAAAACATGACATGATGCAACATTTTTAGATTACATTATTCATTTATTGATATTCTAGATTCACTTTTTTCTATCTTTAACCCATGCATTATATTTTATGAGCATTCTGGCCTAACATCTTTGCATTGTATGTGACTTTGGGTACGTTAGGAGTTGCATGGAAAATCTAAGTTATGAGTTTCTTACAAGTAGATGATTTGTTCATAGTTATTTCATGGACTTAGGCAATCCATTTGAGGTTGTAGTGCACCACCTCTTAATTAGAAAGATGGTTGGTCTTGGTCAGCCATTGAGATGAGGTTCCTATGGTGAGTGCACTAGTGTGTATGGTTACACATTGGAGAAGACCTACAATAAGCCATGATATAAGGCTTTGGGCTAGTCATAACTTAACCAAGCTGCTATACTATATAGACTCTCAATCTTGAGAGAATATTGAGTTTGTGCAGAAGTTAATAATGACTTTAACTTATAGGTAAGATCATAAGCTAATCATATATTCCTTTTAGATTGGGTCACTATTGATGAAAGCCGATAGTAATAGGTATTCTCAATAGAGACACTATAATATCTCATAGACTTTGAACTAATGTGTCCCATTGGGTAATCCTAAGGATGTGTGATCATTAAATCCATGGGTTGACAGTGATTCCTTTAATGGAATTTGACATATGCTCTTAATGAGCTAGTGTTGATTACATAATAGGAGGATCTGTAACTCAAATGTTGTAGAGACAGTCTTGAAAGACTAGTAACATTCACCTTGTTAGACCACAAATGTCAAATTCATGGGGAGACGGTATACAGTGGATAGCAGGTCGTGAGCTTAAGCATTTGGTGTCTCATTGTAATATACATAGGGAATTAGAGTGTAATTGACTCTTTATTATGGGATGATGAGTCAACTTCAAAATTTTTAGTTTTGTACATAAGGATGTTTTAGTAATTACGCAAGTTACACAAGAGTAAGTGAACAGTATCTCTAGAATGTACTAATTGATTAATTAGAGTCCTATGTGATTAATTAATCAATTAGTGACCTTTTTGAATTAGATTAGTTGACCTAAGCCCATGGTGAACTCAAGTCACTTAAGCTTAGTAAAAAGCCTATAATCCATATGTGGTCCTCTCGATTTTTTTTTTTAATTAAAAAAAAATTATCTCCAAAGATCCTCATCTCTCCATATATTTGTACAACCCTTATCCCTCTAAAGAATCCCTTATGGTTGGTGTTCTTAAAAGAGAATTTTGTTATCTCCAAAAATAGTTCCACAACTATGTGTAATTTCACTTAAAAAATGTGGCAGCTTTGTTTTATCCATATGTAGCCTGTGTATATCCAAAGTGGTCCTCCAAAATTTTGAAATCTCTTTTAATTTTTCTTCCAATGGCTTGATGCCTCAAGGGAATCCTACAAAAATCGAAAGAGTCCAATTAGTCTTTCGAGTTTTCTAAAATAAAGTACTATAAGGTGGTATGAATTAAACATCCCCATGCACATGATAATGTAATATGCTATGAACTAGATAATCTCATACATATGCCATGTAATATACCATGAACCAAAACAACCCCATGCATATGACATGTAAGTGACACAAGATATTATCCTAAAATGCAATTAAGAAAAATAATCTTGAAATGAAACTAGATGAACTAAGTTGAAGTGTACTATAAGTGTACTTAAGTAGACTAAGTGAATCTTCCTAAAGTGTAACTGAGTGAGCTTAAGTCAGTTAAGTGAAAGTTACCTAAAATGAAATTAAGTATGCTAATGTGAGCTAACACAAGCTTAAGTGCATTCATGTGAACTTTCCAGAAATATGACTAAGTGTTATGCAACAAAACTAAGTGAACTTACCTAAAAGGTATCTAAGTTACTTACATTTACCTAAAGTGAACTTACTTTAGAGGTGCCTAAGTGAGCTAAAGTATCTAATTGAGTTGTTCCAAAATGCACTTAGAAATGAGATGAGCTAAAATGCATCTTGATGAGCTAAGAGTGCATCTAAATTCCAATGAACTTCTAATGCACCTAAATAAACTATCCTAAAATGCACTCAAGTGAAGAATCCTAAACCAAACTCGAGGGGTTGTTGAGTTCACAATTTGGGTTAGTATTAATCCCTCAACAAAGGATCTCCAAAGGTAGATCAAGAAGAGTAAGTCATATGATTGACAATGGGCCACTAAGGGATGGCTATAATGCAATATGAAGCACAGGAAAGCATCAAGTATTGCATGTGCTAAGAGGACAAAATTGAGGGTTTACACATGATCTCTCAACCTTTAAAGAATATCAACCTAGTGTCATATGGTTATAGTAATTCCTTAAAATTTGACATATGCTCTTTGAGAGAGATTATATTAGTTGATCACATAATAAGAGAATCTAAAACTCAAGGATTGAAGAGGTAATTTGGAGAGGTTGATAGCATATACCTTATTAGATTACAAACTTTAGTTGATAGAGAGTCTACATGTAGTGGATAGTATGTTACAAATCTGAGTTTATATCTCAATCTAATATTATAAGACATTGGAGTGTAGTTGACTCTCTTTAATATGATGTTGAGTCAACTTAAAAATTGGATTTTGAGGGAGCTAGTATATATTCCTATAGGTCTCAATGTTCCTACTCAAGCTCATATCATAGGTGGCACTTTATATATTTAGTTTCCTAGTTCATATGTGTACATAAGGGCATTTTTATAATATCAAATACCTTTTTGCTTCTAAATATACAACACTTATAATTCAACATTAAGGTTTTTTTAGTACTTAGTTTTCAATTTTGTCAAGCATCACCTCTACATATTAATGCTATCAATTCTTATCTTATAAATATGATAAAAAAAAAAATCATCATTTTTAGAGCCCTTTCACTTAAAAGGGGACCTTTTAAACATTCAAATTAGTGCTTATGTGGTTTGCAAGTTATTGTTAAGATACAACCCTTGAAAGCATGACATATTGTAACAAAATAAAGTATCATTAATAAATTTAGTTATTGTGATTTTGGTTCCTTCTTTTCATTAATTATTATATGGATTTGGGAAATCCATTTGAGACTATAATAAATTACCTCACAATTGGAGGGATGCCTAATCTTGGCCATCGAGATAGTTTTTCCATGGTGAATGCACTAGTGTGTATGGTTGCACACATTGAATAAAACCTAAGTTGAATCATGACATCAACTATTAAACAGTCATGATTCACCAAGCTGCCATGTTGCATGAACTCTCAACCTTTAAAGAATATTGACCTAGTGTTAAGGCATTCAGTGACTTTTACCTATGAATGAGACCCTAAGGTGGTCTGATGATCCTTACAGGTTGAATAACTTCTGATTAAGGCAAGTGACTGATAATAGGTATTCTCAAGATAAGCACCATGATATCTCATATATTTGAGATAGTATGTTCCCTTAGGTGATCTTAAGGAAATATAATTCAGAAAACTATGACCATAGTAATTCCTTAAAATTTGACATATATTCTCTAAGAGATAAAGTATGTTAGTTGATCACATAATATGAGAATTTAAAACTCAAAGATTGAAAAGGTAATTTGGAGAGGTTGATAGCATATACCTTATTATAGGCCAAATGAGCATAGAAATTTTGAGACATGTCATCATCTCCATCAAGGCTCAAATTCTTCTTTAAAAAGAAACCCAAATAAAGAGAGCTCTAACCTTAGGATTAGGTCGACAAAAACCGTTTAAAAACTACCTAAGAGACCCCCATAAAAAGGGGAAAAAAGACAAGTAAGCAAAAAGGGCCGAAAAAGGGTAGAAAATGGCAAAACCTAATGAACTAATAAAATGAACTAGTTGAACTAGTTGCCTCTATCTCCTAGATTGGTTGGGCCAAAACCCACTCTAGGTTGCACCAAAAAAGTTCATACAAGTTCCGAATGACTTAAAACCATGGGAAAATTCTAGAATGTCACGAAATTCACACTTTGGCTTCAAAATTCCTTCTACACAATCTCTAAAGGTGGCTTAAAAGTCAATTCCAAAGTCGAGTGGTAGACAAAGCACCACAGAGGATAAGAACAACTAAATGAAAGAGGAATCCTATGTAAGTACTACACGAAAGTGCAGAGTAAGGGCACTAAGCTTGATCAAAAGCATGTGATATAAGGACAAAATAGAGAGTCTATAATTCCATTATACGATAAAGAATGTTATAGAAGATAAACATAGATATAACTATTGAGTCTTGAAACATCACTTTTTCTCACTTTTTGTATCATCTACCCTAAACCATGAGTCCTTTTACTCTACTAGGTATCTCTTCACTCTTCCTCACATCTACACCCTTGTGAGCTCTCTTGTTCCACCGAGTGTCTTTCGCTCTTTATCACAAGTCCATTTTTCTCTCCTAATTTTGTCCTTTCATGGCCTCAAATATTTTTCATGGCCTCAAAAATTTATAAAAATATTTCTACTAACTTTCCTTTTTCTTTAAAGAATCTAATTACAATAACATATTAACTTATTACATATATATATATATATATTAGAAATTTGAGGCACCTCCCAAGAGTTGCAACAATCACAATAGAGTTTCATTGAGATCTAAGGTTTTTAAGTCTAAAATAGAATATGTGCTTTGCAATCTCAAGATTTGCAAGAAGAAAAAACATTAAGGCTAAGTTTGGTTCTTGAAACTTTTGAAGGGAAATTTGAAGAAAAGAAAAGTAAAAGGAAAAAAAAGTGAAGAAAATGAAAATTAGGTTTAAACTCAATAAATTATTTTTGTATGCTTATTCAAATTCATTTTACTTATTTCTCTCTATTATATACAGATTAAATAATTTTAAAAAATATAAATTTTTGGCAAATTTTAATTATATTTGATTTTTTTATATATATTTTCCATAGTGAAACCAAATATAAATAAATAAAAATAAACGTCTTTTACTTCTTTAATTATTTATATATTACGAATGTTAATTTTTTTTATAATAATGTTAAATTTTATATAAATCATATATTTATAACGTGGTGTTGATATCACGGTTTTGAAAATACTGACGTTTATATGAGGCTGCAATCAAGTATATAAAAAGCAGATAGTGGCTATTTTTACAATGAAGGTAGTCGGTGGATATATAATATATATGTATAAAAAAATAAAAATAAAATAAAATTGAGATATTAAAGATGGCGTGGCTAACATTATCTTATGCCTGTGAGCTTTTCGGCGTCCGTTCCCACGTACCGAGGTTGAATTTTGCCAAAGAAGTCATTGAAGTCGGTGATGAATTTGGAGATTGGAGAATAATTGTAAGCAACTAATGAGATTTAGGATAAGTAAAATTTTATAACAACTTTTAGTTTTAGCCACCCCTAACTGAATCAATAATAACTCCAATTATAAAAAGACAAACACTCATGTGACTTTCTGGCATTGCACGGAAATTCATTGCTTCTTTTCCACCGACCAGTGTTTACTTTTCCTTTCTACGAAGAAATTGCCTAACTCAGTTGAGACCTGATAGTAAGAGCGTCGCTGGTACCTTTGGCACACAACCTGTCAATGGCTTCTGCGAATCGTCGAAGGGCGTCTTCTTCTTCTACTCCTGTCCTTCCATGGGATTACGAAGTTTTCTTGAGCTTTAGGGGTGAAGATACCCGCAGAAATTTCACAGATCATCTCTATGCAGCGTTGATTCGGAAAGGGATTGTTACCTTTAGAGACGATGAACGACTCTCAAGGGGAGAGGAGATCGCACCAAGTCTTGTTACAGCTATTGAGAAGTCAAGGTGCGCTGTCGTGATTCTCTCCAAAAACTATGCCCATTCCAAATGGTGTTTGGAGGAACTGGCAAAGATCATGGAGAGCAGGGCAAAAATGGGATTGATAGTTTGTCCAGTTTTCTATCATGTGGATCCTTCCGAGGTGAGAAAACAAACAGGCAGTTATGGAGAAGCATTAGCCGATCATGAAAGAAATAAGTTGGGCCATCAGACAGAGAGGTGGAGGGCAGCTTTGAGGGAAGTGGGCAATCTTTCTGGATGGCCTGTACATGATAGGTAAATATAGCTTCTTCCATATAATCTCTTGCAAGTATTCTTTATTTTTTGTACATAGCGTTAAAACAGAAATCTATTGAAAGTTACAATCAACATATGTGTCTTGTCCTAAAAAATCGAAATTTTATTTCTCCTTTTGGATGGGAATACTAATGTTGAGGCCAAGGGTTACTTAATTGAACTTTATCTCTGCTTTATTATTCATTATTCAATTCAAAGATTCTTTCTGGTTTTGAAAAGATCACCCAGATTCAGGGGCATATACGGTTTTAAAATCTGGTTTACAGTTTTTTTTTTCTTCAATAATTGGTGTTATTCTTTTCCAAATTGTGCGGGAAAATTTCATTAATTGTTTTAAATAATTATAGCAAGGGTTGAAGACTGAAATGGTAAGTGATCCCACTGATCTAGTACATTTTCTTCAATTAAAATAGAAAATTTATAGATTTTCTAGACCATTTCTCCAAATTGGTTCTCCCGGAGAACATGGCATGGCACTATTTGGGACGCGAATTTTTTTTTTGGTTTTGTTTTTTTTTAGTGCATCAGAGAACCGATTTGAAGTTTTTCTTTTTGTACCATATATCATTAGTCCTTCAAAATATAAGTTAAATATAAAAGGGCTTAAAATGGTTTTTGTGGTTTGTACTTTGTTGGCTCACCCATGTATGTGCCTTACTGGTGGCAGGTCTGAGGTAGACCTTATTGAGGAAATTACTCAGGATATTTTGATGAGATTTACTAGGAAACTCTTACATGTTGACAAAAACCTTATTGGATGGTTGATCGCTTGGAAGAAATTATTCCACAAATGATAGGCCCATTATCAAACGACATTCGCATGATTGGGATCTATGGACTTGGAGGAATTGGTAAAACTACCATTGCCAAAGCTGTATATAATCAAATTGCCTCTCGTTTCATGATTACTAGCTTTATTGCTAATATTAGTGAGGAATCCAAAAGTCGGGGTCTACTTCATTTTCAAAAACAACTCCTTCATGATATCTTGCCAAGAAGGGAGAACTTTATAAGCAATGTTGATGAAGGGATCCATATGATACAAGACAGGCTATGCTTTAAAAAAGTCCTTCTTGTTCTTGATGATGTTGACGCTTTGGACCAACTAGAAGCGTTGGCAGGTGATCACAATTGGTTTGGCCTTGGAAGTAGAATTATTATAACAACTAGACATTCGCATTTGTTGGATGTGCATAAAATGGATGCCTTTTATAAGGTTAAGAAATTAAAGCATGAGGAAGCTGTTGAGCTCTTTAGTTGGCACGCATTTGAACAGGGGCATCCCAAAAATGATTATAAAGTACTTTCAAACACTATGGTGCGTTGTGTTGATGGACATCCATTAGGTCTTAAAGTTCTAGGTCGTTTCCTATTTGGAAAGACAACATGTCAATGGGAAAGTGAATTGCAAAAGCTAGAACTGGAACCTAACCAGGAAATTCAAAGTGTGCTCAAGAGAAGTTATGATGAATTAGATCGCACACAAAAGGAGATATTCCTAGATGTTGCTTGCTTTTTTAATGGAGAGTATAAAGATCATGTTAAAAGAATCCTAGATGCTTGTGACTTCTATGCGGAGAGTGGAATAGGAGTCCTCAGTGATAAATGCCTCATAACTATTTTTGACAACAAGATATCGATGCATCATTTGTTACAACAAATGGGACGAGACATTGTTCGACAAGAATGTCCTAGAAACCCTGAAAAATGGAGCAGATTGTGCTATCCTAACGACATAAATCATTATTGACCAGAAAATTGGTAAGAGCAAAATGCAAATAAACCTACTGTCATACTTGAAGGTTATTTGGAACACCTAAGCTTCAACAATATCTTTTTTTTTTTTAAAGTTATATATCTTATTTAACTTTTTTGTGTTTTGCTCTTCATCTATCTTCCACTCTGGTTTGTTAGGGAACAGAGGCAATTGAAGGCATACTCTTCGACTTGTCTATACTGAAGCAGATACACATTACTACTAAATCCTTTGAGATGATGAAGAAACTTAGGTTGCTCAAAATCTATTGGCATGAATCTGCTTCTATGAGGGAGGATAATAAAGTAGAGTTGTCCAAAGACTTTGAATTCCCTTCTTATGAGCTAAAATATCTCTACTGGCATGGATATCCTTTGGAATCTTTGCCTTCAAGTTTTTATGCTGAGGACCTCGTTGAACTTGACATGTCTTCCAGCATCTTAAAACAACTTTGGGAAAGCGACAATGTATGATGATTATTTATTCATGTTTCTTTCTTTAGATAAATCTCTGAAGTTCATGAAAGCTTATGCATTGAGGTTTTTTTTTTCCCTCTCTTACAGCCTCTTGAAAAGTTAAATACTATCAGAGGTAGTTTCTCTCAGCACCTCATGGAAATTCCAGACTTGTCAGTTAGGGCTCCAAATCTGGAAAAACTAATTCTTGATGGTTGTTCAAGTTTGCTTGAGGTTCACTCATCTATTGGAAGGCTGAAGAAGATTATTGTATTGAATCTAAAAAATTGCAAAAAGCTTAGCAGTTTTCCAAGCATCATTAACATGAAAGCACTTGAAATTCTTAATTTGGCTGGCTACTCAGAGATCAAGAAGTTTCCTGATATTCAAGGTAATATGGAACATTTATTGGAACTTTATTTATCATGAACTGCTATTGAGGAACTTCCGTCTTCAATTGGGCATCTCACTGGACTTGTTTTATTGGATCTGAAAAGGTGCAAAAATCTTACAAGTCTTCCCACATGTACTTTTAAGTTGAAATCCCTTGAATATCTCTTTCTGTCTGGCTGTTCAAAACTAGAGAATTTTCCAGAAATAATGGAGGATATGGAAAATTTGAAAGAGCTTCTTTTAGATGGAACATCTATAGAAGTGCTACCCTCTTCAAGTGAACGTCTAAAAGGCCTTGTTCTATTGAATCTGAGGAAATGCAAAAAGCTTGTGAGTCTTCCAGACAGCATGTGTAATTTGAGATCCCTTCAAACACTCATTGTCTCTGGTTGTTCACAACTAGACCAATTGCCAAAGAATGTTGGGAGCCTGCAACATCTAGTGCAGCTCCATGCAGACGGCACTGCTATAAAACAACCAGCCAACTCAATTGTTCTTTGAGAGACCGCCGAGTGTTGATCTATCCTGGATGTAAAATATTACCATCTAGCTCATTCAGTTCACTCTTTTCATTCTGGTTGTTGCATAGAACAAGTTCAATGGGATTGGTTTGCGCTTGCCTTCTTTTCCATGTTTAAGCTCCTTGGCAATTTTAAACCTAAGCAGTTTCAATCTAAGCAGAAACAATTTTCTAAGCATACCTACCACCCTCAGTGAACTTACTAACCTGAGAGACCTTCGGTTGGAGCAGTGCCAGAATCTTACAGAAATTCCAATGCTTCCACCAAGTGTCCCAAATATTGATGCACATGATTGCACATCCCTTTCATTAAGTTCATCCAGTATAAGCATGTTGCAGTGGCTGCAATTCCTATTCTATTATTGGTCGAAGCCAGTTGAGGACCAATTTAATGATGATAAGAGAGATGCATTACAAAGATTTCCTGATAATTTAGTGTCTTTTTCTTGTTCTGAGCCCTCTCTATCTAATTTCGCTGTGGAGAAGCAGAAAATTTTTGAAAATGTTGCATATAGCATGATTCTTCATGGAAGTGGAATTCCCAAGTGGATCTGGCATCAGAGTATGGGATCTTTTGTAAAAATAAAGCTACCTACTGATTGGTATGATGATGACTTTTTGGGATTTGCTGTCTGCTCTGTTCTTGAACATCTCCCTGATAGAATTATATGCCATTTGAGTCCTGACACTCTTGATTATGGAGAATTGATAGACTTTGGTCATGATTTCCATTGCAAAGGCAGCGATGTCAGTTCTGAGCATGTCTGGTTGGGTTATCAACCTTGTGCTGAGATGAGGATGTTTCAAGTGAACGACCCGACTGAGTGAGGTCACACGGAGATTTCTTTTGAAGCAACCAATAGACTCAGTTCAGGAGCATCAAATTTGGTGAAAAAATGTGGGGTACATCTTATATATGCAGAAGATCTCGAAAGTATACAATGCAGCCCTCCTCTTGGGAGTTTGGGTGACTTTAGATCAAGAGTAGGAGGCAATATAGTTGAGAGAAGCAGCAACAGGACAGGGCCAGTGGAAGTGGAAGTGGGCACAGTTCTGTTGGCAGCAGTCAGCAATCCAGGAATGATCCCTAGCTGAAGCGCAAGCGCAAATATTTCCCAGAATGACTACCATCATCCAAGCACTTTCTTCTAATAAACTTCTCTCTTCTGTTGATTTGGTTATGCACGCTTCAAGTTATGATGATTTTCTTTCTTCCATTGTATTGACCTTCTCCAATCATATCTCTCTATTACATCTCTGTGGACCTTTTGGTAAGCGCCTTCTTTTTCTTTTCTCTCATTAAGTTCATAATGATTGAAGCAACTGAAATTAGTTGAGGTGTTTTTATTTCTTATTTAATTTTTTCTTTTTAATATTTTAGGCAGGGATTTTTCATATGATCTAACCTTTGATTCTGCTGAAACTTGTTTCTTGAGCCTATGTAAATCTCTGATAATTAGAATTTTGTTTAGCACTGGATGAATCTTGTGAGCTGTTTGATTAAAAAGGCCAAGCAAAGATGTTGTTCGGTGTTGAATGCAAGTTGTTTGGTGAAATGCCCAGCAAATTGCTTGATGAGAAATCGTGTTTTGTTTCTGTGAACCTTACAAAGTTCATACCAAAACAAGTAAAGCCAATATCTTTAGATTACAGGGTACCTTAAGGTGGTATCTCATATTTAAAACAGACAGACTAGTGAATCTGTTCAAACAGATTTGAGGATATCTTGCCAATAGGGATAAACCAGAAATACCCATTTGAAAATTCCAAGACTCCTATCACCATGGAGGTTGGAATTGTAAGTAATACTCCCCAAAACCACCTATAAACTGATCTTGGTTGTCAAGAGAGGCCAAATCTAATCCAAGCTTATTTAGTTCTTTTGTGTATTTGCGTGTGTGTACTCAACAAGAATCACATTGAAATGAGTAAATACAGGAACTGCTCTGCTTTTGATCCCATGGTTGGTGCTAACAAGCATATAAATTGGAATTAGGCATTTGTGATAGTGACTAAGGAATCCTTCGTTCTGGCTGACTAATGAATATGTCAAGAAGCGAAACATGCGAACCCCCTCCCCCTCTTACACACAGACCCTGTATAAAAACCATCAAGTTATATGCTACCATTTTCTAGCACGTAAATTCTTTCCTTAAATTGGATTAAGTGGGCATTTACTTTTTGGAGTATGAATGATTTTTATGCACTATGACCTTCAATTTTTTGTAGTTATAATTTTAAATTCAATATCAAAGAATGAATTGAATTTCAAAGTTAGTTCTAAGATAATTTGGCCATTGTTTTTGGTTTGAATGGATTCAATGTTGTGGATCACTTGTAGTCCATCATTTGAAGTCTGAATGAATTTGATATTGTTTTGGTTGTGCTTGAGTGAACAAGCTAGGGATATGCTTGTTTTATATTGGTTCTTTAAATGGTTATGAGCATTAGAAAAGCCTCTATGCTTTTATTATTATTATTATTTTATTCTTGAGGGACAAAAATTGAGAAGAAAGCAAAGCAGGAAATTTTAGAAACTCACATTTGTGTCATAAGTTATGGCCCTTATTCATTTTGTTTAAGAGGAGTTTGATAATCAGTTGAAAATGTAACTTAAATTTATTTGGGTGGAAATTGTAGGAATTGTGAATTAAGTTCCGTGACCAGCTGTTATCTCTATTGCACAGGATACAATCAGAATTTGCATGAAATGATTTAATGTTCTTGCTTCTTGAAGAGCAACTCCTTTGCTGACATTATTACAGCTTTTATTTAATCCATTGTTACTTGTGGTGCTTAAACACGTGATAAACTAGTTAGATTCTTGCAATTCCGAGTTCAGGATCCAGAAATCATTGGAATTAGTTTCATGTTTATACAAACACATACCACTAGATCAATTTTCCAGCTGAAAAACCATGTGGCTGAATGAGGTGTTTGTGCAATGATAATACCATGTTTATGAATCTTTGCAGTTCTTATGGCTTGTAGACTGTCGGAATAAAATTTTGCTTCTGACTTTATTTATTTGTTTACGAAAATGATTTGAATGGTTCTCTTTTAATTCTGTTGGTATTGCTTTCAGTCCAGCAATCACTATTTTCTCTGTGCAAATATTTGTGGTCAAAATGTAGCAGGCAAAATTTATAATCTAATTTAGAGTGAAGAGCTATATGCATTCCATCCATTAAGTTTCCATCTGTAATCCATTGTGTGTTTTGCTCTTTATCGGTGCTTGTAATTATTTTGGCAAATATTTGGTCTCGTGCTTTTGATAATTGGGTTTCTGTGTGGTTTGTTTCATAAAGGGCTATTGAATTAGGTTTTAAATCAAACCCAAGTGGCATGTGCTTTGGTTCCTTGAATCCATTGTGAGTTCTGCTTTTTATTGGTGTTTGGATTATTTGATTTTCTTTTAATGCCTTTGATAATTGGTTTCTGGTGTAGCTTGTATTGTACTTACCTATGGAAGTAGGTTCTAAAGAGAGCCAAAATTTGTATGTCTTTAGGTTCTTGAAGTTCTTATTTGACTGGTAGTTCATGGTGAACAATTTAAATGTTTTTTGGAATCCATTGGTGATTTTTTCAGATTCATAAGTCATTTCATTTTGAGAATGAATAGGTTTCCAATTATCATCCACTTTGTATTTCCACTATAGGAAAAATACAACAATATCAATAAATAGGATCAGATAAATGTCTCTTAGTAGATTTTGGATAACTTGGTCCATACTTATTGTTATGAACTCCTAAGAAAACCCTTTTATACAAAGATACGGCGCTATAAGAGTCCTGTGTATCTTTCTACCCTCCACGATCAAAGGCACAGAATGGCTGCTTGAAAAAACTCTGGTAGAGAATTGCTCTAGAGCTTAATTATTCACACTTTGGATGGATTATAGTTCACACCAATGGTGGCTTTATTTATAGGAAGGAATATGGCATAAGATAAAGACGGGTTTGAATTTAAATCGAGATATGTAGAACTCTCTAAACTATATGAATTAAAGAAAACATTTTGAATTCAATTGAAACATGGACAGTGAATATAGATCAGGTCCATAATCGATCTAGAATCTATTCTCTCACTCATTTGCATTGGATATCTTGATCATAGAGATAAGCCAAAAACACACGTGAAAGATCCAACACTTATCTCACAGTAGAGGTTGAAATTGTAAGCAATCCTCCCAAAATCACCTATACACTGACCTTGGTTGTCGAGAGAGGCCAAAAATAATCCAAGCTTATTTAGCTTTTTTTTTTTTTTTTTTTTTTTTTTTCTTCTTGTTCCAAAAGGAAATCAACCATCATTGTTCAATTATTTTTCAACAAGAATCATGTTGAAATGAGTAACTAAAACTCAAGTTACATGACCCATTTTCTAGCACCTAAAATCTTGTTTCAAATATGATAACATGGATATTTACCTTTTTGAGTATGAATGGTATTTATGCATTATAACATTCGATTTTTAATATCTATAGCTTTTTGTAGAAACTGAGAGTGATCTTTGAATTCATTCAAAACTCTTCATTTTTACATAAACGTATCCCTATTTAACAAATATACAGAGAACAATAAAAAAGGAAAAAAAAAATACAAATATGGAAGAACACAATTTATCCTCAATTGGGGCCTTAATTTTTCCTAATATCCTATCAATCATCATTCAAAATTATAAGGGATTTCCACACTCCCCCTAAAGTTGGATCATAGATATTAATCATGTCCAACTTGCAAATAAAGTCTTCAAAGCTTGATTTCTGTAACCCTTTGGTGAAAATATCGGCCAATTGTTCCCTTGTAGGGATATAAGTCATACAGATAATCCCTTTCTCAATTTTTTTCCTTTATAAAGTGTATGTCCACTTCTATATGTTTGGTTCTGTCATGCTGAACAGGATTCTGAGAAATACTAATGGCAGCTTTGTTGTCACAATAGAGTTTAATGGGGAGCTTTATTGTTATGCGTAGTTCTCCCAACAGTTTCTGCAACCATAGTCCTTCACACATGCCTTGTGCAACTGCTCTGAATTCAGCTTCGGCACTGCTTCTGGCTACTACACTCTACTTCTTACTTCTCCATGTTACTAAATTCCCCCAAATATAAGTACAGCAACCTGTAGTAGACCTTCTGTCATCTGTTGATCCCGCCCAATCTGCGTCTGTATAGATCTCTACTTTCTTACTATCACTCTTCTTAAAGAATAGACCTCTCCCTAGGGAACCTTTTAGGTATCTGAGGATCTTATATACTGCTTCCAGATGACTTTCCTTTGGTGAGTGCATGTACTAGCTAACTACGCTTACGGCGAAAGCAATGTCAGGTCTAGTGTGAGAAAGGTAGATCAGTTTACCTACTAGTCGCTGATATTTCTCTCTATCCACGGGCTTTCCATCGTTTTCCATCCTATTTCTTGCCATGATAGGGTTATCGCTTGGCTTGCATCCCAGCATGCCAGTCTTAGTCAACAAGTCAAGTACATACTTTCTTTGGGAAATACTAATTCCCTTCCTTGATCTGGCTACCTCCATTCCTAGGAAATACCGCATTTGACCCAAATCTTTCACCTTAAATTCTTTGGCTAAGATGTTCTTCAACCTTTCCACTTCTCCTGTGTCATCTCCAGTGAGAATGATGTCATCGACATACACGATTAGAATGGTGATCCTTCCATCATTGGACTGTTTGAAGAACATAGTATGATCCGACTGTCCCTGTTGGTATCCTTGGTTCTTAATCACCTTTGCAAATCTATCAAACCATGCTCTGGGTGATTGTTTGAGACCATAAAGAGATTTCTTCAATTTGCATATCCTGGTTTCTTCCTCTTCCTTATAGAACCCTAGTGGTAGCATCATAAACACTTTTTTTCTAGTTCACCATTTAGAAAGGCATTCTTGATATCAAACTGATGGAGTGGCTAGTCGCAGTTTGCTACCAAGGATAAAAGAACTCGTATAGTGTTCAGCTTTACTACTGGTGCAAATGTCTCGGTATAGTCGATGTCATAGGTCTGAGTGAACCCCTTTGTAACTAGGCGAGCTTTATATCGTTCTACTGTGCCATCCGCCTTATATTTCACTGTGAATATCCATTTACAGCCCATTGGTTTCTTCCCCCTTGGCAAATTCATTTCTTCCCAAGTCTCATTTTTTTCCAATGCCCTTATTTCTTCCATCACAGCGTCTTTCCATTCTGGAATTTTGAAGGCTTCTTGAATGGTTTTAGGAATCTGGATTCTGTCAAGGTTAGTTGTAAAAGCATGACACTTTGCAGAAAGATAATTATAAGACACAAATTCCGAGATAGGATGGAGAGTACATGAACGAGGTTGTTTCCTAAGAGCAATAGGTAAGTCATCTGTTACCTGATCAGAATTGGAGCCATACTCTCGAGGGGTTGGAACTTTCACCGGTTCTGACTCTTTTGGTGCTTCAGAGGTGAGTGTCTCATTGAACTTCAATTTTGGCCTCCTTGAGTAGACAAGTGTTTCCCTATTTGTCTGTAATTCCGTATCTCCCCTTGAGTTGAAGTGTCCTTCTATATTAGGCGAAGGGGTAGGAGTGGATTCAAACATAGTAACATCAAGATAGTCAGAGGTTAAGGAAGGTCTAGTTTCGCTCATGGACTCCCCCTGAAGCGAGTAGTAGGGAGTATGCTAAAAAAAAGTGACATCTAGGCTAACATATAGCTTCTGTGAAATTGGGTCATAGCATTTGTAGCCGTTCTGTGTGGAAGAGTAGCCAAGAAAGACACATTTAAGTGCTCTGGGATCAAATTTGTTCCGCTTAGGTCCGTGAGTGTGGACAAACACAGTGGACCCAAAGACACGAAGTGGAAGATGTGCATCAAGTCTCGAATAAGGAAAAAACTCTTGGAATTTCTGAAGGGGTGTGACAAAGGATAAGACCCGACCGGACATTTGGTTAATAAGATATGTGGCTGTCAAAATGGAGTCACCCTAAAATTGTGAGGGCATGCAAGATGTAAACAACAAAGCACGAGCAACTTCAAGAATATGTTTATTTTTTCGTTCTGCAACCCCGTTTTGCTGAAGGGTGTCAACACAAGAACTTTGATGTATAATATCATTTTCTTGAAAGTAAATGCTCAAGGAGTGATTGAAATACTCAGTACCATTATCAGTACGAAGAATTTTAATTTTGGTCTGAAACTGAGTTTGTATCATAGAGTGAAAGTTCCTGAAGACTGATCGAACCTCAGTTTTATCAGTCAACAAATATACCCAACATAGGCGAGTATAATCATCAATAAAAGTAAGAAACCATTTTTTATGGGTCCTATTAGGGGTACGTGAGGGACCCCATAAATCATTGTGAATCAGAGTAAATGGTATGGATGGTTTATACTTAGATTTAGGAAAAGACGCCCGATGATGTTTGGTAAGTTCACACACTTCACACTGAAAATCCAATAAAGTTTTATTTGAACATAGTGAAGGAAATAAATGTTTTAAGTACTGAAAACTAGGATGACCCATCCTTTTATGCCATAACAAAAGTTCACTGTCCTTAGGATAAAATGCAGAATTACAAACAGTAGGAGAACATTTTCCAAGCACATCAGTTTCATTGAAGTAATATAGACCCTCACGCGTCTTAGCACTGCCAATCGTCTTCCTCGATGATAGGTCCTGAAAAACACAATGAGATGGTAGGAATTTAGCTAAGCTATTAGAACTTTTGGTTAACTGGCTAATAGACAGCAAATTGCAAGACAAATTAGGTACAGGTAGGACAGGGTTGAGAGTAATCGACTTAGAAATACGAATACTCCCTTTGCCAGCAACTGGTGATAAAGTACCATCTGTAATTTTTACTTTTAAATTACCGACACGGAGAATATGTAGAAAATAAATGATGAGCATCAGTCATATGATCAGATGCACCAGAGTCAATAATCTAGGGAGTAGTCTGAGACATGGTGCTAAGTGCTGTAAAAAAAGTACATTTTTTTGCCAAAGAACCAGAGGATAAAGTGGTAGAAGACTGACCAGAGGCTTGGAAATTAGAAAAAAGTTAATATAATTTCGCAAGTTGGTTGGAATTAAACCCCAAATCAAAAGTTGACTGACAAATTTCTGTGGAAGTTTTGTCTGCCTGGTTTTCGGTGAAGGCTTGATGACTTTGGACTTTGGGCTGTCTGGGCTTCCAATCTACAGGTTTGCCATGTAAAGCCCAACAAGTGTCTTTAGTGTGGCCCAACTTCTTACAATGCTCACAATAAGTCCTTTTGGATTGTCTTGGGCTTGGCCCACTAGTTCCTACAGCATGAGGCCCACTAGCAGCAGCATGAGGCCCACGTCCAACAGTAGCATGAGGCCCCTGAGGCCCATAAGTTAAAAGGGTTGAGCCCTCAGGCCCAAATGAGTGATCTAACATTACTCTCCTCTTACTTTCCTCTCGCCGCACCTCGGAGAAGACTTCTCGGATGGAGGGCAACGACCAGCGACTAGGAACCCTACTCCTGACGTTGTCAAGCTCGCGGTTCAACCTTGCTAGGAACTTGAAGACCCTCTTGTTCTCCATCTTCTTCTTGAAGTGCACACTGTCACCGATGCACTTCTACTCCTCTTCGGAACTGAGATCGAGATCTTGCCATAGACCCAGCATCTCGGTGTAGTATTCCATGACTTCCCGATCTCCTTGCTTCATCTGCCAAAGCCACGTCTTGATTTCAAAGATTTGGGAAGCATTCTCTGCATCGGAATACATTTCCTGTATCGCATCCCACACGTCCTTTGCTGTCGGGAGGAACATGTAAGTCTTTCCAATGGCTGGTTTCATGGAATTAATCAAGCATGAGGTGATAAAGGAGTTTTCAGACCGTCATTTCTGGGATGCTGCTACATCGGTCAGAGGTGGTCGCCGAGTCTCGTCGGTAAGGAACCTTAACTTTCCTTTTCTGTCAATAACGAGCTTAATTGCTTGAGCCCACTCTCTGTAATTCTTGCCATTAAGTTTTTCAACAATAAGGTGGAGTGGGGAGTTTTCGAATACACCGACAGGACCCATCGAAGAGTGTATCTTCGACACTCTTTCATGGTGGTTTCCTCTTTGAGCATCCATGAACATATTAGGGTTTTAGAGCAAACGAGGCTCTGATACCATGTAGAAACTGAGAGTGATCTTTGAATTCATTCAAAACTCTTCATTTTTACATAAACATATCCCTATTTAACAAATATATAGAGAACAATAAAAAAGGAAAAAAAAATACAAATATGGAAGAACACAATTTATCCTCAATTGGGGCCTTAATTTTTCCTAATATCCTATCAATCATCATTCAAAATTATAAGGGATTTCCACACTCCCCCTCAAGTTGGATCATAGATATTAATCATGTCCAACTTGCAAATAAAGTCTTCAAAGTGCGAACCCCTTTCTCAACCAAAGCAGCATAGAGATGATCGGTAAAACTCTTGCGGGTGGCTTCATCTCTGAAACTCAGGAACACGTCATAATTCCAATGAGAAGCAGAATCTTTTTGGTTGATCATTGAAGAGGCCATTGAAGATGATTTCCCCAAGACTAGCTTCTCTGCAGATTACATTTATTTGGGTTTTGCAAAGCCTTACGTCCAAGACTGGTAAAGGAAAAGAAGTTTTCTGCAACTCTGGAACGCACAGCTAAAGCGGAAAGACGATGTTTGAGCATTCACGAAATCCAACGACAAGAATAAACCTTTTTCTGGGGGGTGGGTGACCGCAATAATTGCATACGTTCAAAGAAGAACAGTGCGCACTTTCGCTTTGGGCCAATCATCTTAAAAGGCTTAGTAGGTTGTGATAATGGCCGCAAAAGTCAGAAAAAATGTAAAATTGCTGTATGAACAAAACCTAGACGTGTGCGTGTTGTAGTTTTTTACCGTGGCCCCATGCCTTCTTCCATTTTTTTTATTTTTATTTTTATTTTTTATCCTCTTTGTCATGCATTTTTTTTTTCTAGAAAATTTTTAACATGAGATTGACTATTGGTTGGTTTTGACGGTAGGTCCCATGCCATCGTCTTTTTTTTTTTTTTTTTTTTTTTTTTGCCCCTCTTTTTTATATATAATTTTTTTTTTCTAAAACTTTTTTAACATGACATTGATTACTATTATTATAACTATTTTTTATTTTTATATTATTATTATTATTATTATTATTATTATTATTTTCTTATGTTTATTCAGTACTAATTAAGGATAAAAATATCAGTAATAATATGTATATCGATACTTTGATTTTATAAATATATCGAATATATTAAAGATATATTGACGGATATTTTGAAAAAAAAAATTGGTAGTGTGAACCCTGCATTTCTGTTCATGCGCTTCCACTCGATGACGAACTCGGTTTTTATTTGAAAAAAATTTATTTTTCAAAAAATGACTTGGAGTCGCCACTTATTTTTGTTTTATTTTTAAAGGGAAAACAAAATAAGAAAAAAAACCATAAATGTGACTCATTATTTAGAAAAGATGGTCTGAGAAAAACCAAATCAGAGTTCGGGGGTCAGGTTACTTATTGGAAAGATACGGCGAAAACCGTAACACCTCTCTAAGCCCCTAAAATGGGTCTCTACTAAATTTGATGAAGCAAGTATGACAATTGATTGATTAAACATGAATACCAAAAGAGCATCAACTTAAAAAATAATCGAATGAACAAGAAAGACGTGGAAAACAAAGGTTAGTGAACGAATACAGAATAATAGCATGCATGTTATAGAGTGAGGCAAGTCAATCCAGCATAGTAATCAATCAATCAATGAGAAAATCAAACATGTTGGACCCTATCAAAACCTGATTTATTTTTGCATGAATAAATTCCATAAGGTCCATCATTTGGAATTATATAATTAAATTCATGCTTATTTTAAAACATTTAAAAAATCAAAGGAAATGTGAGATGATGCCGGAAAGAAAATGACAGCAAATTTTATTAAAAAAATGAGATTTTTGGTGAACCTAAATACTAAAGAAGAATGAAAAGTTGTGAGTTAAATTATTTGGAAATTGGATTTTCGAAAATTAGTTGTGAAGGTAAAGAAAAAGAAGCATGCGGGCTTTGAAAATAGGCCTAGAAAGGTCACCACCAAATCATGGGCATCATCTAGAAGCTTCCAAACATCGAGATGTCCTGCCATGGTGTTGCACTCCCTTATGATCTCATTCATACTGCTGTACTTCTCTATGATCGGCTTCCTTCTTTGCAGCACACTAACAACTATTGCATAAAGTAGCAGGTCGTCAGTGGGTGAGGTTGTTAGCCTTATTCTTCCTCTAGTAGACTTGGCAATCCCGGCCTTGACTACAGCCTGATCTGCCCATATCACCTCCCAGAGGCAAAGTGTCTACTCAAAGCTTAACTTGTTATTAGCTACACGTTCACCACCCTGAAGTAGTCCAACAAGTTGACCACGTTCTCCACCATCTCTCACTTCCCTTACGGTTAAGGAGCACGTTCTACAAACTGCTCATAGTGTGGCAAATCTGAAGAAACATGGTATGATGGGAAGCCATTGTTATATAGATCTCTCATGGTCCCGAACTCGTTTCTTTGCCATTTTTCCTTCAAAAATACATCATCTAAAAGAGATATCAGAGTTTGGAAATCAAGGTTTGAACCGATTACAGTAACTCGATACACTGGAGGTAAGTAGACTATTCTAAGTCTTTTTCAGATTTGATTCATGTTGCAAATGTTCATTGGAATCGAATATATATTGCATGTAAAATCTTACATTTGGTATTAGAGCAAACTCAATCTTACCTTTGCCTTGTATTGATTTTTGCTTGAAATACCTTGCTTGCTGATCGAAAAAATTACAATCAGTCATATTGAACTAAATATTGAGTTAATGTATTGCGTGGTGTAATTACTATGGTGGAGACTGTTAACCAGAAATTGGGTGGAATGGTTCAGCTCCTATGGTTTACTGCCACCTACAGCCATGGGACCCATTCAACTACAACGTCTTTTGATCCAGATTTTTCCTTCACCATAAAAACCTATCTCTTTCTCTCTCCACATACATATTTCCAGCCACAGAAAATATCTTCATTAGGAAACTACTTATTTAATTTTCTAAATTATCTTTTAAAATCACTCCATAAGTCTATTACTAAACCATGTACCAAAATGATTATGAGAAATTCTAGGCTTCACCTCCGCCCTCAGTGCCTCCTTATATCTCTAGTCAACCAGAGGTGGCCATTAACAGTCCCTTAGCTCTTCCCCCACCGCGCACAGCACCAACCCCACCACCCCATGCCACAAGCCTTCATGGTATTAATATCAGTGTGGAGGGGCTCGCGAGCGGACTGCCAATGGAGCCTGGCGTTGAGTCGGGGATGAAGAGTCAGGGCTACACTTCGGTGGAACCACTCCATCCCTTTTGTGATGGCCATTGACACTACCATGGCCAGCCATGATGATCTGGCCGAAGTGTATAGAGGTTGGCTGCCAATGATGCAGGCGGCTTGAAGGGCACCGCGTGGGGCTATTCTTGCATGTGATGTAGGTGGCTCCATGACTAGCCCGTGACTGTGAGTCACGCAAAGCCTCTTCGAAGTGCTTTGCATTTAGGAATTTTATTCAAGCCATAGCTGTTTGAATTTTTCTTTCTAAGAGGTTTAATTCCACCACCATGATCTCATACCATTTGGATAAGGCTACAGAAACAATTTGCAGTTTCTGGTCATGGTAGTGGGCAGGTACATCAAGGAAATGAACAACTCATGGCTGCCGGGTCCTCGTGGCTTGCCAGTTGTTGGATATCTCCTTTTCTAGGCAGCAACCTTCATCATTCATTTGCATAATTGGCTGCCGGTGAAGGAAGGCTGTAGCGCTGAAGTTGGTGCTCATCGCGCTGGTTGCGATACCAATACACACACCTCCAAGGCTTGGACTGCTGTCGGTACTGCTGGTGATGGTGTAGTCCACGTGGGTGGTGGTGAGCAGGTCGTTGTAGGTGTTGATGCAGCCCATGTGGGTCGGGCGTGCATGGCGATGTTGGTGATGAAGCAGTCCACGGGGTGGCGGAAAATTAGGATGGTGGGTTTGGTGAGGTGTTATTAATTTGTTGAACCTAGAGAGAGAATGGGTTTCCACTAAAGTCCACTAAAGTTTTGGGCCTTTAGATCAATTGCTATTGGGCCCATTAGGCTCAACGCATGAGCAGTGGCCCATTTTTGCAAAATAAGGGGCTTTAAGTGTTGGACAATGGGATAATTGTTAAATTTGGGCCAGTTTAAGCCCTTATGGCCCGTTTGAAATAATTTTGTTGGGTTTAGGCACCCAATCACAATCTAAAACCTCTTAAATTAATTTTAAATTATCATGTAATTTTTATACATGCAAAATAAATTATTTTATTCTAATTTATATGTTTGTTTGTGTAAAGTTGTAGTTTTAATTGCATGCAATTGTTCCCTAAATTTGTGTTAGATATATTAAATTTATGTTATATAGTTTTAATGTCTAGTGAACCATGTAATTTTAAATAATTAAGGAATAGCCACAGTATCCTTAATTATATAAAATTATATATTAAGTAAATAAGGATCACATTATGGACATTAATTATAATTAATTAAATAAATATGATGATCTTACCCCACAGGGATTTCATTATGTTTATATAATTAATTATGATAAAATATTAAAATTAATTTTTCCTAATTTACCTACAGGAGTTAGGAAGGATTAATTTAATAGGTTTATCATAAAGCTTATAGATAGAAAAGTATCAAACTATATTCATAATAAATTTTATAAATTCAGTAAAATAGTTTGATAAAATATATCATAAAAATGATGAATCTGATTGAATTAAGGATTTAGTCCACAGGCAATTTTTAATAAAATTAGATTCAATTTTTAAGCATGTTCTACATTGGTAAAACATGAATTTAATTAATGTCTCAAATATTAATAAGCTTATAATCTTTTGTGCAGTTTTACCTAGCATATCTGATATTCATTGTGAGGTTCCCAAACTTAGGGGAGATAAGTTTAAGATATGGAAGGAAAAAATTCTTTTTCAATTAGGGTGCATGGACATAGACTATGCCATAAGGAAAGATGAACCACATACGATCACTGATACCAGCACACCTGATGAAATTCTATTGTACAAACGCTGGGAAAAATCTAATCACCTCAACGTGATGTACATTAAGACAAAAATTAGTGCTGGTATACGTGGTTCAATCGAGCAACATTACAATGTCTGCGATTTTCTAAAGGCAATTGACGAGCAATTCGTCACTTCAGATAAAGCCTTGGCAAACACCCTAATTATGAAGTTCACATCCCTGAAGCTCACCAGTATAAGAGGTGAACGCGAACACATCATGGAGATGAGGGACATAGTGGCTCAATTGAAGAAGCTCGAGGTAGAAATGTCTGAATCCTTCTTGGTGCACTTTATCCTTAACACTCTTCCGCCTCAGTATGGACCTTTCAAAATTTCTTACAACACACATAAGGATAAGTGGTCTATCAATGAATTGATGACCATGTGTGTTCAAGAGGAAGAAAGGTTATTGATGGAACAAGGAGAAAGTGTCATGTTGGTGACGCAGAGAAAGGAAAATCTCAAGCCAGTCAGAAAGGGAAGTAACAAATTCCTTCCAAATTTGACATTAAGAAAGACGAAAAGTGTTTTTCTGTAAAAAGAAAGGACATGTGAAGAAGAAATGTCTGAAATTTCAGAAATGACTTGAGAAGAAAGGTAACCTTACCTCATTTGTTTGTTATGAATAATATGGTTAATGTAAACACCAACACATGGTGGATTGATTCTGGATCTACAATCCACAATTCAAATTCCTTACAGGGTATGCAAAACCTATGGAAGCCAGTGAGAAGTAAGCAATTCATCTTATCCGGAAACAAGATGAGCTCGCATGTGGAAACAATAGGGACATTTTATTTAACTTTAAATGGTGGTTTTGTTTTGGAATTGCAAAGGACCTTCTATGTACCAAGTTTCTCACGAAACTTGATTTCAGTTTCTGGACTTGTACCGTTTAGATATTCCTTTCATTTTTCAGAAACATCTTTCAGTTTGATTTATAAATCTGATTGTGATGGAATGGTATTTTGTCTGATGGTCTTTATTACATATTCTTACAAAATGATACCACTCATAATTCATTACATGTCCAAACTGGCATTAAGAGATGTGTTGTTAATGAGGATTCCTCTACATTGTGGCATCGGAGATTAGGTCATATCTCTATAGATAGAATCAAAAGATTGGTGAATGATGGGATACTTAGTACTTTAGATTTTACTGACTTTGAGACTTGTGTGGACTGCATTAAGGGAAAGCAGACCAACAAGTCAAAAAGAAGTGCTACTAGGAGTTCCACCATACTAGAGATCATACATACTGATATATGTAGTCTTGACATGGACTCTCATGGTTAAAAATACTTCATCTCTTTCATAGATGATTTCTCACGATACATGTAACTCTACATACTTCATAACAAAAATGAAGCTTTAGATGCCTTTAAAGTTTTGAAGGTAGAAGTAGAGAAACAGTGTGGTAAACAAATTAAAATCGTGAGATCAGATAGAGGTGGAGAATATTATGGTAGATACTTGGAAGATGGACAATCACCTGGGCCATTTGCAAAGTTTCTTCAAGAGCATGGGATTGTTGCCCAATACACCATGCCTGGTTCTCCAGACCAAAATGGTGTAGCAGGAAGAAGAAATTGAACTTTATTGGACATGGTGAGGAGTATGCTTAGCAGCTCAAAACTTCCTCAATTCTTATGGACTGAAGCACTTAAGACAACAGTGTATATATTAAACCGAGTTCCAACCAAGGTTGTCCCAAAGACGCCATTTTAGTTATGGAAAGGTTGGAAACCGAGTTTGCGACATATGCGCATTTGGGGATGCTCATCTGAAGTGAGAATTTATAATCCACAAGAGAAGAAACTGGACCCAAGGACTATTAGTGGGTATTTCATTGGATATGCTGACAGGTCTAAGGGGTACAAATTTTACTATCCATCTCATAGCACTAGGATTGTGGAATTAAGAAATGCTAAATTTCTTAAGTATGACTTGGTCAGTGGGAGCGATCAATTCAGAAACATAGTTTATGATATTGATCATACAAAGCCTTAACCTTCTACTTCAAGTGATAGATTGTTTATTGTTCATAACATTCCTCAAGTACAAACGGGTGTAGAACGAACAATCGTTGAGGTTCAACCAATCATTGAAGTCCCACAAGCTGTTGACAACATTTTAGTAGATCAAGTTGATCAGGAGTTGCCTGACACTTCTGAACAACAAGTTGAACCTCATGCTTCTCTAGAAGATAATGGTGCAACCTTAAGAAGGTCTACTCGAACTAAGAGGTCAAAAATTCCTAATGATTATGTAGTTGTTAGCCCAAGGGTTCTCGTAATCAGGTTTTGATGATAACAAAACATGGTTAAGTGACTAATCGTTTTAAATTGTTAAGAATCTCAGGCATAATCTCGAAAATTCATCAAGGACAAAAAGAATACGGGATCGAGATCATTTGGAAGACTTGTGATCATAGGAAATGAATGTAAGATGATAGCATGAGTGCACTTAGGATGTTCATACCTTTTCATGCATCTTAGAAAACTCGGCTTATTCTTTAAAACTTGATTTTCTTTAAAACCCGAGTTTTATCAAATATACCTTAGGCAAATTGATTCAAAATTGGCATATTAACTCACCTAAAGACCTTGCCTAAGTATTGGAAAAGAAAGAAATTAAAAAAGAAAGGTTTTCGGGGCCAAAAGGCTCAACCGGTCGAGGCTATGGCCAACCGGCTCAACCGGTTGGGGAACCGGTCGACCGGTTGCCCTTGTCTGGTCGAGGTCCGGTCGAGGGAGGCACAAAAATCTTCTCTCTCTCCCAGTAGCCTTGTCTTCCCGGTCGAGCCTCACCCTCGTCCGGTCGACGTCTTGTCGAGGTCCGGTCGAGGCAACGGTAACCTGTCATGCATTAAATGCTCCAACGGCTAGTGATCCGGTCGACCCTTTGCTCGTCCGGTCGAGGCTACTTTCTGCTGCTTTTGTCTCCCGAGCTTAGAAACCTATAAATTGAGAGCCCCACTTCATTTATGAATAAGAAAACCTTTGCAATCAATTGTTTACCTACCCGTTCTTGATCAAAAAGCTCTCATTTCTTTCTTAGTGCATTAATCCATCACTTGCATATTCTTAGTGAACTCTTGTAAATCATCCTAGCTTTCTCTTGTATTTGAGCCATCCTTAAGCTAGGTTGAGAGATTTATCCTTGTGTAAACTGAGTGTGAAAGCCTTCAAGTGGTTCAAATCTTGAAGAGATTGTGTAAGAGCCCATTGGAGCCGGAATCCAAGTGTAAGAAGATTGAAAGCTTGATTGAAGCTTCAAGTTAGTGGAACCCTCACTCGGTTAGGAGATTGAGGAGAGTGGACGTAGGCAAGAGAGTGCTGAACCACTATAAACCCAAGTTTGATTTCTCTAACTTATCTCTTTCCTTTATTTATTTTGAGCATATATTATTGAGTGGAAAAAGATTTTGAAAAATCCAATTCACCCCCCCTTTTGAGTATTTTCCTTAATTATTCATAACTTTTGTTTTATCAATTGGTATCAGAGCTAGACCTCTTGCTTAAGACTTAATCGTCTAAGAGGAAAATGGCTGTTCCATCAAGCTCATCTCAAACTGAAAATTGTTCAAAACATAGAGCTCCATTCTTTATGGGAACCGACTATCCCTATTAGAAAGCTAGAATGACTTGGTACTTACAATCAACTGATTTAGATGTTTGGGATGTCATTGAAGATGACCCAACTTTTCCCACTAAATTAGTTGATGGAGTTTTGGTTCCAAAACCCAAGCAAGAATGGAATGAGCTTGATAGAAGAAATTTTCAATTAAATGCTAAAACTGTTTTTACTTTGCAATGTGCTATGGATAGGAATGAATATAATAGAATATGTCAATGTAAATCAGCTAAGGAAATTTGGAGATTGCTTGAAATAACTCATGAAGGAACTAATCAAGTGAAAGAGTAAAAAATTAATATACTTGTTCATAGTTATGAATTGTTTTCAATGAAAGAAATGAATCTATTGTTGAGATGATCACTAGGTTCACTGAAATTGTCAATGGCCTTGAAGCTTTGGGAAGGGTCATAAATGAATCCGAAAAGGTGATGAAGATATTGAGGTCTCTCCCTTCAAAGTGACATACAAAAGTCACCGCTATTCAAGAAGCTAAAGATTTGACCAAGCTACCTATGGAAGAACTCTTAGGGTCATTGATGACTTATGAAATCAATTTGACCAAGCAACTACAAGAGGGTGAAGACAAAAAGAAGAAAAGCATAGCTCTCAAGGCTACAACTAAGGAAGAAGAAGAGGTTGATGAAGAAAAACCAAGTGAAGAAGATGATGATTTAGCTCTCATCACAAGGAAGCTCAACAAGTATATGAGAGGTGAAAAGTTTAAAGGGAAAAAGTTTACCTCTAGAAGAAATCCCTCAAGAAGGGAATCCTCATCACATGGTGACAAAGAAAAATGGGAAGAGAAAGGAGAATTGATATGCTTCAAATGCAAAAAGCTGGGACACATTAAATATGATTGTCCTCTCTACAAAATTGAAGCCAAGAGAAGAATGAAGAAGGCAATGATGGCCACTTGGAGTGAGAGTGAAGAATCTTCTGAGGAAGAAAAGGAGAAAGAAGTGGCAAACATGTGCTTCATGGCAATAGATGATCTTGATGAGGTAAACTCTAACTCTAGTGATGAAGATATGCATGTTATTTTTGAAGAACTATATGAGGATTTTGAAAAACTTAGTTTGAAAAATAATTCTATTAAAAAGAGAATTCAAGAGCTTGAAAAGGAACTTGAGGAAGTAAAAGAAAAATTTTCAATTGATGAAATCTCTAAAACACATCTTGAAAAAGAAAATGAGATTTTGAGAAATGAAAATGAAATTTTGAAAAAGAAAAATGAATGGTTGACCTCCTCTCTTTCAATTTTCTCTTGTGGACAAAAATCCTTTGAAATGATATTAGCAAGCCAAAAATGTGTCTTTGACAAACAATGACTTGGATTCAAATCTTCAAAGAATAAAAAATATTTCAAAAACTATTTTGTAAGAGAATCCTCAAGTGAATGTCCTTCCACTATTTGCAACTTTTGTGGGAGAGGAGGGCACATTAGTAGTACATGTCCCTTAAGAAATGGTGCTCAAAAGAATTCAAATGTTAATGCTAAAAAAGTTTGGATTGAAAAATCCAAAGTCACTAACCCTCAAGGACCCAAAAAGATATGAGTACCTAAATCAATTTGAATTCTATTTTGTAGGGATCAAAGGAGGATAAATGGTTCTTGGATAGTGGGTGCTCAAGGCACATGACCGGGGATGAATCCAAGTTTGCCTTCCTTACAAAGAGAAAAGGAGGATATGTCACCTTTGGAGACAATGCAAAAGGAAGAATCATTGGTCAAGGTAACATAGGTAATGGTACATCCTCTCTTATTGAAAGTGTTTTGTTAGTTGATGGTTTAAAACACAATCTTTTAAGCATTAGTCAACTTTGTGACAAAGGTTTTAAAGTGGTTTTTGAAGCATCTCATTGTATTATCAAGGATATTCAAAATGACAAAACCATCTTCATGAGCCATAGATGTGAAAATGTATATGCTATAAATATTTCAAAATATGATGGCCATGATAGATGTTTTTCAAGCATGCATGATCAAAGTTGGTTGTGGCATAGGAGGTTGGGACATGCTAACATGGACCTAATTTCCCAACTCAACAAAGATGAACTTGTTAGAGGCCTTTCCAAAATTAATTTTCAAAAAGACAAAGTTTGTGAAGCTTGTCAAATGGGAAAGCAAATAAAAAACTCTTTCAAAAACAAAAATTTCATTTCAACATCTAGACCTCTTGAATTGCTACACATGGATTTATTTGGTCCCTCTAGGACAAGTAGTCTAGGAGGAAAATCTTATGCTTATGTCATTGTGGATGATTTCTCTAGATACACATGGGTCTTGTTTTTAAGCCAAAAGAATGAAGCTTTTTATGAGTTTTCAAAATTTTGTAACAAGGTTCAAAATGAAAAAGGTTTTACAATCACTTGCATTAGAAGTGATCATGAGAGAGAATTTGAAAATTTTGACTTTGAGGAATATTGCAATAAGCATGGTATCAATCACAATTTTTCGGCTCCTAGAACTCCTCAACAAAATGGGGTAGTTGAAAGGAAAAATAGAACTCTTCAAGAAATGGCTAGAACCATGCTAAATGAAAACAATTTGCCAAAGTATTTTTGGGCCGAAGCGGTAAATACTTCTTGCTATGTTTTAAATAGAATATTGTTGAGGCCCATTCTTAAGAAAACTCCCTATGAGCTTTGGAAAAACAAGAAACCCAACATTAGCTATTTCAAAGTCTTTGGGTGCAAATGTTTTATATTAAACACCAAAGATAATCTTGGAAAATTTGATGCAAAATCCGATGTTGGAATTTTTCTTGGCTACTCAACTTCAAGTAAAGCCTTTAGAGTTTTCAACAAAAGAACCATGGTTGTAGAAGAGTCCATCCATGTCATTTTTGATGAATCTAACAATTCTCTTCAAGAAATAGAAAGTTTTGATGATGATTTAGGATTGGAGACCTCCATGGGAAAATTGCAAATTGAAGACAAAAGACAACAAAAAGAAAGTGGAGAGGATCCCAAGAAAGAAGAATCACCTTTGGCACTACCTTCTCCTCAACAAGTGCAAGGTGAATCAAGCCAAGATCTTCCAAAAGATTGGAAGTTTGTCATCAACCATCCACAAGATCAAATCATTGGTAATCCATCAAGTGGGGTAAGAACTAGATCATCCCTTAGAAATATTTGCAATAATCTTGCATTCATCTCTCAAATTGAACCTAAAAACATAAAAGATGCTATAGTTGATGAAAATTTGATGATTGCTATGCAAGAAGAATTAAATCAATTTGAAAGAAGTGAAGTATGGGAACTAGTTCCAAGACCTTCAAATCAAAGTGTTATTGGAACCAAATGGGTTTTTAGAAACAAAATGGATGAGAATGGCATCATAGTAAGAAATAAGGCAAGATTGGTAGCCCAAGGTTATAATCAAGAAGAAGGAATAGACTATGAAGAGACTTTTGCCCCCGTAGCTAGATTGGAAGCAATTAGAATGTTGCTTGCTTTTGCATGCTTCAAAGACTTTATTCTATATCAAATGGATGTGAAAAGTGCTTTCCTAAATGGCTTTATAAATGAGGAAGTATATGTTGAACAACCACCCGGTTTTCAAAGCTTTAACTTTCCAAACCATGTTTTTAAACTTAAAAAGGCACTTTATGGTTTGAAACAAGCACCTAGAGCTTGGTATGAAAGATTATGTAAATTTATTTTGAAAAAGGGTTTTAAAATGGGAAAAATTGAGACAACTCTCTTCATAAAAACCAAAGAAAAGGATATGCTCCTAGCCCAAATATATGTTGATGTTATTATTTTTGGAGCTACTAATGACTCTCTTTGTGAAGAATTCTCTAAGTGTATGCATAGTGAGTTTGAAATGAGCATGATGGGAGAACTCAATTTCTTCCTTGGACTCCAAATCAAGCAACTAAAGGAAAGAACCTTCATCAATCAAGCAAAGTATATAAAAGATCTTCTTAAGAGGTTCAACATGGAAGAAGCCAAGGTGATGAAAACTCCAATGAGCTCATCCATCAAGCTTGACATGAATGAAAAAGGTAAATCTATTGACTCAACTATGTATAGAGGCATGATAGGATCCTTGCTTTATTTGACCGCTAGTAGACCCGATATCATGTATAGTGTATGCTTGTGTGCTAGATTTCAATCTTGTCCTAAAGAATCTCACTTAAGTGTCGTTAAAAGAATTCTTAGATATTTGAAAGGGACAATGAATATTGGCTTGTGGTATCCTAAGGGTGATAACTTTGAATTGATTGGTTTCTCGGATGCCGATTTTGCCAGTTGTAGAGTTGAAAGAAAGAGCACTAGTGGCACTTGTCATTTCCTAGGACACTCACTTGTCTCATGGCATAGTAAGAAGCAAAATTCAGTAGCTTTGTCAATGGCGGAAGCCGAATACATAGCAGCCGGCTTGTGTTGTGCACAAATCCTTTGGATGAAACAAACACTTAGTGATTTTAACTTGTCTTTTGAGCATGTTCCTATCAAATGCGATAACACTAG